>JAYRCH010000084.1:0-1244513 GCA_037179445.1 Phengaris alcon alcon | reverse complement strand
CTGTCTGTACATAGAAGATATTTTATAAGAAAAACGATTGTAGGATAGACATAAATTTTTGTCTGTTTGTCTGTACGTTTGTTCACGCTAATCTCAAAAAGCACTGAACGGATTTTTATGAAATATGGCATGGTAGTAGTTTAGATTTTGGCCTAGCATACTAGCATAGGATACTTTCTATCGCGGCAAAATGTAGGTTCCTGCGTGATTTCTTTTAGCGCGCATGAAGTCGCTGGAAAATCTAGTATCTACTATAGTCTATACGCGTTTAGAAGGCAATGAATCATTCGTGCACTTTTGCGTCATTGGTCAATTTTTACATTTGTACACATAATTCACATTTCACTGTCTTCTTAACGCGAACTAAAGTGCGGTCGAGGATTACGTAGAATTTTGTATATTGACTCATCGCTACTTGTTCTCTTTCACTCTTGATATTTGATACTTAATGTCTCTTTCTACTTGATATGAGTATAGGTTGTAGCGGGCTACGACCTCTTGATTTGTATGTCCTTCTTACGCTTGAGTGGTGATGATAATAATAAAGCAACAATTATTATATTCTCCTTCTTGATTCTCCTTTCTATTCTCTTTTATTGGTGCTTAACACAGATACGTATTACATATGAGATATGTCTAACACAAATACGTCTACAGTCTACACTGTGAATAGCCTTTTACTTACCTATCTAAAATAAACTAAATAGGCTTTACTCGTGACATCTGTCAATATGATATTGAGAATCACATCTCTTAAAACTACTGTTGTCATTATGCAACATCTCCCTTTTCGAGAAAAAAGCAAACTAATATTACAAGTACATAACTAATAACAATACATTACTTATCTACTCAAATTTCTCATGTATATACAATTTAGGACGTCTTACACTTCTACCAGACCTGGTTACGTAACCGGTATTTTCTAGACTCTCCATAGGAACACAGTTATCATCGATAATGCAATTTTGAACAGGAACGTTTCCGAGTTGTGCCGAACTCATGTGATCTATACTCTCCTGCATGGAAGGCATATTGTCAGTGCTGCCGTTACCATAAAAAGAAAGTAGAGGAATTGTTTTTTGATTTGTATCTTTTAAATTCCTTTTTCTAGGTCTAATGTGTCCCCTATTCCTCCTATACACAACACCATTTGGATCCACCACATAATAAGATCTACCACATCCTAATTTCCCTTTAATTATTCCCGGAGACCAAAAGGATTTAGGATTTTTTTTTAAGTAAATGTCACCTCCAGGCTGAAAATCATAAGATGTTTGCTTCGCATTCCTGTCAAAATAAAAAGACATTTTGTCTCTGCTTTGTCTATGACATTTTTCAAACGTCGAAAATTTTACAAGTTTAGGTTTAAGTTTTTTGTTTAGAATTGGTAAATTTACTCTCAGGTTTCTAGACATTAATAATGCGGCCGGACTGGGAAAATCTCCCTTAGTAGCGTTGCGGTAATATAACAGCGCTAAGTGTACATCCGAGCCGTCTTCCTTTAACTTTCTTAATATGTTTTTGACAATTTTAACTCCACTTTCAGCCTGGCCATTAGACCTGGACCAATAAGGACTGGTGGTTATGTGTTCCACATTCCAATCAACAAGAACAGATTTGAATTTGCAGGAGATAAATGGTGGACCATTGTCAGACACCAATGCTTTTGGTATTCCATGTCGAGCAAAGAAGGATTTGAGCTTTTTAACAACATTATCGACAGTGTAATTCTTATGCAAATAAGCTAGCTCTATGTACTTGGAATAGTAATCCATGCAAACAAGGAAATTTTCTCCATCAAAATATAATAAATCTAATACGTACCTTCTCCCACGGAAGATGAGATATCTCATAGCATTTCAACGGTTCATTAGGTGTGTTTGACCTGAATTTAGCACATACCGAACATTGATTGAATTAAGTTTTTAATATCCGCGTTTATATTTGGCCAATAAACTGTTTCTCTAGCGATGTTGAGTGTTTTATTAATACCTAAATGACCACAGTGTATTTTATCTGAAATCTGTCTTTGCAAGGACTTTGGAACAATAAGCCTATTACCTTTAAATATTAAGTCGTTAATTATGTGTATTTCATTTTGAATATTCCAATATGGTTTCACCAGACAGATTACTTTGTTTTTGCTTTTTGGCCAACCATTCTTAATATAAGACTTGAGCAGATTTAAAGATTCATCATTTTTACTTTCTAATAATATAAATCTTAAATATGGCTTATGGCTGCGGTATGTATCGCTAGCCTCACGGCTCTTGACAAAGTATCTGCTATATACATATATTTACCAGGTACATAAACCACTTCTAGGCCGTAACCCAGTAACGATAACATCATTCTTTGTAGTCTAGCAGGTACTTCATGAAGAGGTTTTTCAAAAAGGTAAATTACAGGTTTGTGATCAGTATGAACAGTTGTTTTACTGCCATAAATATGTTGGTGGAATTTATTACATCCAAATTGTATGGCAAACAATTCCTTTTCAATATTATCATAGTTTTGTTGACAGGCTGTTAGTGTTCTTGAACTATATGCAATGGGTCGTTTGTTTTGGATCCAGACCGCTCCCAGTGCATTCTTTGATGAATCTACAGACAAAATCACAGGTAAGTTGCAATTATAATTAGTTAACACAGATGCTTTAGATACTTTAGATACTTCTTTTAACAAACCAAAACACTTTTGACAATTTTCATCCCATTACCATAATATATCTTTTTTTAACAAATTTCTTAAGGTATTAGTTTTCTCTGCTAGATTTTCTATAAGCGGTGCTAAAAAATTTATCATGACTAGAAATCTCTGCAAATCTTTAATATTTTTAGGTATGGGCATATCTTTAATGACTTTAACTTTCTCTGGATCAATTTTTACACCTACTTTACTAAAAATATAGCCCAAAAATTATATTTCTTCTAGAAGAAACTTGCACTTGGCTTTATTTAATTTTAAATTAACTTGCCTAGCCCTTTCCAAAAACATCTCTAACCTTTTATTGTGTATTTCAATTGTTGCACCGTATATTAAAATGTCATCACACCAAATTATTATACCGTCAATGTCTCCGAACAGATCTATCATGGTTTTATAGAAAATCTCTGTAGTCTTGTTTATTCCAAAAGGTAATCTTAAAAATTTGTATCTTCCAAAAGGAGTTTGAAATGTACATAGATCACTACTTTCTTTAGTTAATTTTATAATACGAGTATGTACACAAAAATGTAGTTATTCAATTTTCATAGTACCTAAGTACCAATGTCATAACATTTTCTTCATGAAATTTAACTATCACACACAAAGTAAGAAACGTTATTAGAATAAGGGCTGTTTCACAATCTACTGATAAGCGTCAGATAGTTTATTTGCATATTTTTTCTCTGTCGCTCGTTATAAATAAGCAGCGACAAAACATCCGAATAAACTATCTGATAAATATATAAAAGAAGATTGCGAAACAAACCCTATATAATAATATATGTAACTTTTAAGTAAGTATGCTGTGTAAAACATAATGTTATAATAATTAACCTTTATTTAAAAATAGCTGTTTCCCGCGGCTCCGCCCGCGTAAATATACTATCGAGTATCCCGCTGGAAAACTATACCTTTCTGGAATAAATACTTTTTATTCCTGTAGTAGCCTGTTTGAATCCAGAGCCTAAACTACTACCATACCAAATTTCTGTGAAAATCCGTTCAGTAGTTTTTGCGTGAAAGAGTAACAAACATCCATCCATCCTCACAAACTTTCACATTTATAATTAGTAGTTACGTAAATTAGTAGGATAACGATGCGGTGAAAAAAAATATCCGTCGGCAGGTGGGTCATCCAAAACGGAACAATAACATTCTTCACAGTCGTAAAACACCCCACAGGGATATTCCGTATTGACGTGCGTTTTATCGTTCTCCAAATTAAATAGGCTCACGCAATTAAAACCAGCTCACCTGCAACTCATCTTGATTAGTAGGTACTAGGTATATACCTACAAGGTGGTCATGAAATATTGAAATTCATAGAAAATTACATTGAACAGAAATTGTTAATTTTTAATTGGATTAGTACACACCTGTTTGTCTAATCGAAAGAATTAACTGTAAGTATATTTCATTATAGTAACTCTACTAATCTCATATTCAGGAGAGATCAGTTTTAAAAAAATATTAGAGGAAAAATCAGCCAATAGTTTGCCTATTACTTATTCTACAGGCATGCAAAAAGGAGATCTAAAATAATTATTTTGATTAGTACTAAATCCCTTAACACTACATTTTCTAGAAGTACGTCGCAAGGATGTTTTCAAAAAATATGGTTGTAAATGGGAGACTATTTCCAGAGTCCATTTTCCAGTCCACAGTCAAGTTTAACTGATGAGATTTGAATCGATGCCAAAACATCCAATCGCTTGCCAGAAAATAAGGGTCGCTCCTTTGCGCTTGTGGAAGCTTCACTGAATATTTTTACAACGACTGCACAAAAAGATTCAAACAGCTCTTGAAAAATAATGTTTTCTAGATTGTACAATCTTTTGCAAAAAATATTGCGACAAATTGATAAATAATCGCGTCTTTTTGGGTTAGTTAGCTAAATGAACTAATATAATCACAATATGGTAGAGTTCTTTAAAAAATACGGGCACTGCACGGGCGTCCGCGGCCATCTCTCCTCACGCAAAAACATCCGGTCAGCCAGATTCTATTCAGACATCCGCATGCTCAAGGTTACGTACACGAATTATGACCGATAATTTTCACAGTTTAGTGTATTTAGCACTATCCAGATAATTGAATAGTACTCTTAAATATGAGTAGCTTATCAGAAGAAATAGTATATCAAAAGTCAATATTTTCAAAGGTACGACGAGTACAACAGCGGTTTGTATACAAAATTTCGCAAGTCTCGTGAAAACGCTCCATACTAAAGTCATACCTAGCAGTGACGTCACGCGTAACGTTATATCTCCGATATTTTTGCGTTAAGTTCATACTTACCATAATTAATGTTTTTGTACCTATAATAATGTAAGTAAACTAATGATGTAAATTTTGTTTACTAATTTAGCAAAAATAAAACTTTTTTGTACTTTTGAGATGTATCTAATTAATAAACTACACATAAAATATTTTTTTTTTTACATTTACCATGTAGTATGTCTCAATATTTCTGAGTATATCAATAAAACTAAATATTATAGATGTAGTCATCTCCCCAATAGCAAGCCGCGTCTGTCAGCGCCACTAACGGACGCGTCCTATAGTTTGAGCCTCATATCTTGCGATCTCTGTCAAAAAGAATATCTCAAGCAGACATGAAGGGGCTAGACAAGGCAAGATTACTAAGAAACTATCTATAGTTTAGTAGTAGACTCTAGTCTAGAGAAACATATACATAAATATATTAAAGTGAATTCGGAGTTCGTAATCTTTACCAGAATGTAACCTCTTGTATTATTGTGAAAATCTCCTTGAAAAGTTACGAATTTTCGAATTATAAAGTCTTTCGTGTACTGTTGTATCACTTAAGAGTAATTTAAGATGTAGGTATATAATCAGGGATAAGTACTTGGATAAGGCACAGGATACTACGATTATCTGCTAGAAATCCTATGACTGTTTTTGTCAATCTATCTCATAATGAACATTATTCTATGCTGAAAATTCTAGAATATCTTTCCGAGAATTCATTTTCGTAAAAATAATTGAATCGGTAACAAAGTTATATCATTCAATAACTTTGAGGATACGAAATGTGGCGGTTATGTGTACGTCATAACGTAATACAGTACAAAGTAAAACAATTTACGCGCGGTCCTCCGCGATATATAGGGTCACCAAACGTTGAAGATTTATCGGACGCTATGTTCAATTTAGTCAAATCTACTATCATAAATAATCCTCCCCCGAAGTAAACAGCCTAGTACGTTCGACACGTCTTGTACCAAGATTACATTGAATACTCTGTTCTCCAATTCAATTGTTTAGATAGATAAACAAAAACATTCATCGACCAAATATGATGTGTTATTGCATTTCCTTAATACACGGCAAATAAGTGATTTTAAATTGGTAAAATTATAGTTGTATCTTTGTTTACGTTCAGATTAGATTTGGATTTGAACGGAATATAGTAAGTACCTATTCGTATTAAGTATCTATTTAAAGAATATTCTGAGATATATATCTTAAAAAGGATTTAAGAGATAATTTTCATTGCGAACTTTTCACACTTCACTTCAATTACAACAAAAATATTCAAAAATGTTCTATCAGTAAACACCTGAAATAGATTCTTTTGACTGGAACTGTAAAAATAATATATTAACAGGCTTAAGTAGTTACTTAATTCGCCACAAACAACCTTTTTTTTTACTAACAAGTTTGCTTGAAATAACTCCAATGTAGATTTTAGAAATTTGTCCCTAAATTTTAATGTAGTATTGACACCATAATATAACAAAATGTACCGGCACGGCCGTTTTGGAATATAATAGATTAAACCTGATTGAGCTCGAATTTATTTTCGACGCCTGCGGCCTATAAAGATGAATTTCACCTTCAGTATTTGAAGACATGTGTGGGAGTAGAAAAGGAGGCAATGTATCATAACATACATTTTTATTTCTTTCCAAAATTATATAGGGAAGTAGATTTTATTACATTGTTCATAGTTTCCTTGTTGCGAATTAATGTTACTGAGAAATGTTAATGAAAATTGTTTGCCACGAGAATGTTGTAAGAAATGCTTTGTGTGTCAGTATTCAGTAACGAGTTTAAAAAAATTAAATCCTCAGAACAATATAAGACTAAATCCGCTTGCATTATGTTGTGTGAAGTCAAGACACTGCACTGAGGTTACCGAAATCAAAAAATATATATTACTAACGTAAAGAACCCTCATTCGATAGACTTACACGATTGACAGCAGCTAGCAGCTATGAGTTTGCATGGCTAGACGATGCGGGGTGTGCGCGCGGCGAGTGGGGCGTGAGTTTTTTCCAGCCAGGACTTTCGTTCACAGGGCTGGCCGGTGGTCGTTTCGTGCTTTGACAAAATCATTTCATAATATTTATGAAAAATTTGTCTGCCGCGACGTTCGCCGGTGCTCGAGCTGTCATTTGTAGAGAGTTTCGCCCCAGCGTTTCGTGTCACATCACGTAGTTACGTCGTTACGTCATGTAATCACGTCGTCACGTCAAAGAGACGACCTGAGAGCAAAACGTGCTCCAGATACACGACATAAGGCTTGATAGACAAAAGCCAATATCCCCATATTTCACGCTAGAGGTCTGCGATTCGTCCTTTGTTGTTTCATGATTTTACTTTTTTCGGTGAATAAATTTAGGACATTGATATCCTCATTAATGTTGTTGTTTATATTTTATTATTCTAAAATGCTTGTGTTGTTCAAAATTGATTATTTACTTATTTAATACTTATTCATGTTGTTACATTATTGCCATAGCAAACAAATAGGCACTAACATTAAATAGATGAATAATAATAATTGATAGGTATAAAAATGCTCTTTTGAACTAATCATCAACAAAAAAAACATCGACAACAAAAACTCGAAAATATATATTATAATTGCTTCTATAAAAAAACAAATGCGATTTAATATTTTTATAAACTGAAAGCGTATCGTCCATCTAATTTCCCGTAGTTATTAATTTTTATAAATGTTGCATAATGAAGCTGTACCCAGCCGACCGTACTATGATTGAACGATGTACTTACTACTTACACATAATTCTTCATTACTTCTGGAATTAATTTATTTTGTGACATTCTGCCTTCTTTTAAAATAATACGCGTGTACACTGTACAACCGGCATTGATTTCACCACTTCTCACATATGTCGAATATAAATCAGTAGGTATTTTGGAGTAAAAAAAAACCAGCAAATATAAAATAAAGATTTATCAAGTATCAACAAACTAAAACTATGCTTATAAGCCATCCCCGAGGAAAACTTACGAAATTGTTATAGTTACGAGCTGAATTTAAAGTGGGCTAGATAATGTTATGTACGTCTCACTAGGGACTTATTTTAGTGTTAAAAGGGTATAATAGGTATTTACATATGAAATTGCCGTTCTGCAGTACTGGCCATTTCAAATCAAAATAATTTTTGTTTGGCTAAGAATACTAATTTCAAATTAATTTTATTTTAAAAACATGGAATTCTTTTTCCAAAAGTAGTCATTTGTTTATTGCATTTAAATCTTTTTCGTCATCATAGATACGTTAAAAATTCGAGTAATTATGGAATATGAGTACCATCGTGGCAGCAACGCGGCACAAGCGGCACGCAACATCAACGACGTTTACGGAGCTAACACTACAAACCAACGCACCACCTGTTATTGGTTTGCTCGCTTCCGTTCTGGAAATTTCGACCTGAAAAATGAACCTCGCGGTCGTCCGAAGACTTTGGTCAACAATGACGAATTAAAGGTGATTGTGGAAGCTGATGATACACAATCTACGGCTGAATTAGTAGCAGCTTTCGACGTTAGCGTCAAAACAATATTGGTCCATTTGCGACAAATTGTCAAGGTAAAAAAGCTTGACAAATGGGTGCCCCACGAATCAATGATCGCCAGCGCGAAGTACGCGTCGAGACGTGCCTTGCACTGCTCAACAGACACACAAATGAAGGAATTTTGAACCGCATTGTTACCTGCGATGAAAAATGGATTCTGTTTGATAACCGCAAGCGCTCAGCAAGTTGGTTGGATCCTGGTTCAGCACCTAAACAATTCCCTAAACGAAAAGTTACCCCTAGAAATGTGATGGTCACTGTTTGGTGGTCTAGCGCTGGTGTGATTCGTCACAGATTCTTACCAAACGGGGTGAGTATTACTGCAGATGTGTACTGTGAAGAACTGAACACAATGATGGAGAAGCTGGCACATCTCCAACCAGCATTAGTCAATCGCTCGTCTCCGCTGCTCCTGCACGACAACTTGCGACCTCATACTGCACAGCAGACGGTCTCCAAGTTGCAAGAACTGGGGTTGGAAGCTCTCCGTCATCCGCCCTACTCACCAGACCTCGCGCCTACAGACTACTACTTTTTCCAGAATTTGGATAACTTCTTGGCGGGAAAAAAATTCAATACCCGAGAGGCAGTACAAAATACCTTTGAAGAATTTGTTGCCTCCCGTCCAGCTGATTTCTTTAAGAAAGGCATCAATAAACTGCCACTGCGTTGGCAAAGATGCATTGGTTGCATGGGTGATTACTTCGATTAATACAAATAAAAAATACATGAAAAAAATCGTTTAAATTTTTTCATACAAAACGGCAATTTCATAGGTAAATACCTAATATTTTGTAAACTATGATATTTTTGTGACAACTAACGCAGTACGTTGGACTTGGTTGGTATGTGTATGTGACGTTTTACTAATAATAACTCCCCACACCGATTTCAGTGACGGCGGTCGGTTTCATTGAAACCAGGCCATTTACGCAGGAGTAATATTAGTGCCCAAGTGTGCGCGCAGTACACAAGAGCACTCTCTCTTCCTTTACTCACATAACCCAGTGGGACGGATAACCGACAAGACTGGCGAGAGATCAGGCGCAGATCCGAATTTTTAAATTCCCATCCGACGCATGGATCATCTTTCTTGTCAGACAATCAGGTGACCAGCCTACATTGTCCTAAACAGACTTGGAAATAACATTTTTTGTTGTTCCAATGCGGTAATCGAACCCGTGACCGCGAGTCGAAAGCCAAGCTCTAACCATTAGACCACGGAGGATGTTGACGTCTTACTACACATAGGCCATAATAGGGTAGATTACATGCAAAATATTGCGTTTAATCTGTACCGGGTGTTTTCCCAGTCAGTGTCTAAACTTTCAGGAGTGAATATACTCTTGAATTTAAGCAACTTTTACTGTAGGACCAACTTTCCTAATTGAAAAAAAAAATCTGCTGTTTCCTACAAAATGGTATCTATGCCGTAGCCGTTTTGTCAAAAACAGCTGGTTTTTTTTTCAAGTAGGATAGTTGATCCCATAGTGAAAGTTGCTTATATTCAAAAGTATATTCACTCTTGAAAGTTTGGACACTGACTGAAAAAACACTCAGTATATTCAGCAATATTGAGGTATTAACTATTTAATAAATGTAAAAATATAACATTTTATGTTTAGTTTTGTAATGAGATACATTGAAAAACTCACATCAAATACAAAAATATTTATCATGGTAAGTTTGAACTTGAACGCATAAATTTAGGAGGTATTAGCAACTATGTTCCTGCGACTCTTTAGGAACGCGTGACGTCATATCTAGGGCGACTTTTGTATGGAGCGTTGTCAAGAGATTTGCGAAATTCTGTGAACAAAAATAATTTTGACTATACTTTTTCCGAAAATAGTTTAGAGTACTCTTCATTTATGCAAGTAAAAATCAGTCATCTAGCCTATCGATTTTTTTATCTCGAAACTTACTCGGCAAATAATGCCTCCAATTCCTTTCCTTCCATCTCACTACATAAAGTATTTGCAAAAACACATTGTTTAGCCGAAGACATTTTTCTTAAAAGCCTCCGTTCATCGCTTAAAATCGATTCTGGTCACGAACCAGAAAGATCCATAGACAAACGAATTCGCAAACACTATCTGCATATTTATATAACTTAAGATGGAAAATTTGCGTTTTATGAAAATATATTGCTACAAAATAAAGATCACGATCCTGGAGCCATTCTCGGATGACTGCTACGCCATTAATATATTTCCTCAGCAGGACGATTCATTATTATAATTATTTCCTTTTCATTGTGTTGAGATCATAAGTATAGGTTTGCATAAAATTAAACATTACCTTTCAATTACATACTTTTCATTTAAGCACTCTTGACGACAGTCGCATATTTAACATACAGATTTGTTCCAAGTAGAACTTAAAATGGTACAGATACTAGATAGAGCAGGAATTCCTAAATCCGGGGACAAGGAGTTCCGCGGAACCTACGGATTCCGCCAAGAATAAAATAAATATTTAAGTGGGGTTCCCATAATGATACAGTACCATTTGTGTGTATATATGTACAAAATATGCTGATTTTGTGTGTATCTACGAGAGCAAGTAGGTACTACGTTTAACTGATCCTGTTAAAACATGGCGCGCCCAAAAGAATATATTTTACCACCAGCACCTGCTTTTTTTAAGGTGCTGGTGGTAAAATATATTATGGATAAGGATTGATCGTTATTGAAAATTAGCCTAAGTGTTAATCCAAGCCCTTAACCACTATCATACAAATCCGCAAGGCACAATTCGTTCAGTACTGAGTTGATATTTCACCATACAAACTTTGGACACCCATTTTACCCCTTTAGGCGACGAACTTCAAAAAAGGGCAATATTACTGTTCAATCATTTGTAATAATTATCCTCGATATATAATTTCATGGAAATCAGTAAAGAGTTTCATGATCGTCAAGTCGGCAATGAGGATCAATCACTTAGTAGCAAATCTGATTTTTACTAAGTACATCGTATATGTGTTATCTTACTGAGCATTTTATTTTGTAAATTATTAAATCCGTCAAGAAATGGTAGCTTAATTAAAGTTTTTCTGAACGGCTAGTTTGAAATGCGCGCTTCCCCTGAACTGATAACGATGACGTCATCTGTCGCGATCCGTGCGACAACGGCTTGATTATTCTCATAGTTCATTATTATTGCATAAGTATTCATTCTCTGATTCTTGAAGCTTGTGCCTCGCGTGCATTGTTTTTGCTTACGTTTAATATTTTAGTTGTGTTTAGAGGGGAAGTGACGACGACAGATGACGTCACAGCGACTCGCTTCATTCTCGAAGGCGTTTTTGGAACTGATGCACTACTAAATATTTTATTTACAGTATGTACTGTTTTTTTTGTCGCCATAAGTCTGCATACCCCACAAAAACATGGCTGATCCTCAATGAGGATGTAATAGTAAACCCTAAAACACGTATCTAATGAAATGTATTTAAGAGCATAAATCTAAATTTTCATTGAAATCGGTGCAGTTTTAATTTTAATAACAAACTTTTCACACCCTTATGGGTAGCTTTGTCATACAAAGAATACGCCTTCAAAGTTTCAGGTCTCTACGAACAGCGGCTTAGGCTGTGCGTTGATCCGTCAGTCAGTCAGTCAGTGAGTCATAGATTTAAACATCATGTATATATGTAAATCAGGATTCAGATCTCTCGATTATCCGTCCCAGTGGGTTATGAGAGTAAAGGAAGAGAGAGTGCTCTTGAATACTGCGCACACACTTGGGAACTATAAAATTACTCCTGGGTAACTTGCCTGGTTTCAATGAAACCGGCCACCGTCACCGAAATCGGTGTGGGGACTTATATATTATATATGTATGTAAAATCTTACAACGCAGAAAATCGAGATTATTCCGCAATATAAAAATTTCTCACAAGTCACAACGCAATAATATGCAACAACGACAACTACAAGGACTATTGCTTTTGTTTGTAAATAGAATAGCATTCGTTTCTTAAGAACTACACGAGAACTGTAGACTTTTTATAGAAATGTATTTGTTTATTCAAACTTTTTGTCGTGTGTTTCAACGCATAGATTACATAACCTTAAATAACATTGTTGAGAACGAAGTCTTATATTAAAACTCCTGTAAAATTAAGTAGCGACCGTATAACATCAAGACAAGTCTTAATGATAAGTTATAAAAGCAACAACGACGTCAAATATCGTAAGTTGAAAACATTGTTTTGATACAGTGACGGAAATAAATATTGCAAAATGGGAAGTAAAATTATATAACATTCGGTAAATTATATAATTTACTACTAATTATGTGCACTAAAACAAACAATAGACTTTTGTATGATTGTCAATTGTTAATTTTGAATCAGAGCCAAAACTGCTAAGCTAAAATCAATGTACGACAGCGTGAAGCTTCAATCCGAACCGAACAAATGCTATGGACCTGCACTGGACCACTGGAAATTAATGGATAACTCATTTTTAGAACCTCGTAGTTCACGTCTCGAAACCCTTTTAGTTTTATCAAGTTTGGAAAGTAAGCCGTAAGATAACGCTTCGCGTGATAAATGCACGCAAAGCTAACGCGTGCGTGTATTTATTACGCCGAAAAAGTGCGAAATAAAGTTATGAAAAAAAAAATTTTTTTTCGATACCTCCCCTGCACGTAAAGTGGGGATGATATTTAAATAAATAAGAAGTAAATTGGGCCGTACCAGACATATAAGTTAAGCCAGCGTAACTTTAAGGAAAAGTATAATAATTATTGATCAATAATAAATTACACTATGCAACAATCATTTTTGGCCCCATATATTGTGTCTTCTATTATAAATGCTACTACGAGTAAAATTTGCGTGCGGAATACAATACGTAAATCCGTTGCGTCGACACACGACATCACAATGCAAGAAGGTAAAATGCAAGGCATCATCCACTCATCGTCTCTTCTCTGTCGTTCCGTTGAAGCGTCGAATTGTGGCCATGCCTTTAAAAACCTATGAAAAAAAAGGACGCAGCATCGATGCTGCGACAACGCAACGCAGCGCAACGCACTAACCGACCTCGCTCGGTTGGTTAAATATCATGTTATCTCTCTCGTTCTTTCTATGAATAAAAGAGAAGACATGATATTTAGACAAACGATTAACTGTGTTGGTGAAATTGGCACTAAATCTGCCTCGTAATTTAAACTCTTCCTTATCTGTAGTTTATAAGTATCCTTCTTGGCAACATCCTGGAGGAAAGCAATGTAATATTTTATTTAGATTGAACCGGTAACAGCGTGACAAAACTTTAAATGTATCCAATATTCGTCGAACAACTTGAAAGCAGCAGATATATTTGACTATTCTTCGACAAACTATTCTCAGCATTTGACCCGAATCAGTTTTAAATAATTTACTGAACTAAGAGATATTAGTTATTAACCGCCTCCTTTTTTGGAAGTCGGGTAAAAATAAGAGCCATAGGTAGACTAATAAAGAATATTAAAAATAATTAACTTACATCTACAAAACTACTGGACCGATTGTGATAAAGGAGAATGCCCATAAATGTATGGAATCCCGTACCAAGTTGCGTCAAAACCAAACTTGGTTTTTTACAGTCTATGATTATCATATTAGCTCCTATAAAAATTTCTTTGTAAACAAAACTGGGGTTTCAGAGTAATTTGATAAAATCTAAAATAACCTCAAAATCTTCAAAGTATCTATTTTATTGCCACGTCATACACGAACGAACGTTATTGCTCTAGAAACAGAGTAAGGCGCTTATATTAGTAAGAATTTCGAATTATAGCGTATATATTTATATATATACCTAATACCCATTACCCGCTCATGGTATAATCACCGAATTCAGTCCCGCATACTGTGTTGTGACTGAAAGCCGCCGCTATAGTATCTACTATCTAGGGGTATTTATTATTATTGAATACTTTCTCTTAAGCAATTTAAGTAATTTAAGCAAAAATTTAAGTAACATTTTAGTCACAATACACACGGGGAAGGATATAGGTAACGTTTTCTTGGCGGCAATATGTACGATTCCAGCGCGGGCAATATCTAGTCATGAATAATTATATTTTTTTACAATTCATAGTTGATTTCAATATCCAATGGTTAAGAGCGAATGTTTTTCATTGTTCCAGATACGTGAATCGTGACTGCAAACGAACATAATCAACGTCTAAAGTAGGCAAAAGAATAAATTAATTATTAGCTACACATAGAACGTAGGTAACGCAAGGAAAAATAGTCAGGTGCTATATTAAAACATTAGACAGTGTTGCATAACGCAAAAAAACACGTTAAAAGTAAAAAAAAACGGACTGTTACAAACGATAATCGTACTAAACAGTGTTGTATCGTAACTGCTGTGTGGAAGGACCTTTAAAAGACAACGATTGATTTGTCACCAAAACACTTATGATGATGAAGATTTCAAGCATTCGAATCAGACAAGACAAATCAGTGTTGTCAGACCAATGGGAAAATGCATAGTTTTTTTATTGGCTTTTCAAAACGTACCTAATAAGCCAGGAAATATTGTAAATGCAACCGATCACCCGCTGATGAAGTACAATCGTCACAAAAGTGAGATCGTTGGATGAACGCCGGCTGCACGGCGGCAGGAAAAATAGTCACGTTCCGCCTGATTGTGACGTTTGAGGTCACATTCCGCCTGAGCCGATCGTGCAAGCGAGACCGCGAAACAAGCGATAGAGAGGCACGATCCGCCTAAGTGTTCGCTTGTGATGACGTATTTTACGTGAAAAATCGTCAGTAAACCGATTTAACAGACAACTATTTTTTACCAGTTCTTTTTAGTCCTGTAACTTTTTAATTTAGCAACTGATAACTGTACTTTATGCATTTTTCAGTTCATATTGATGTTACCTTTCGGTAAATATCAGAACTTTGCATATTTAAAACAAATGCATGTTCCCTATTATACATCCAATGCTTATAAATGCCCTACTTAGGTATTTTTTATCAAATCTTAGGTTCTGGCAAATTGCCAACTGGAGCAATCGTAATTGAAAGCCTATGATGAATAGATGGAATAGACAGTCAATCGTCATTAGTCTTATCATAAGCCTAATTGACAATAATAACAAAATAATATCGATCACTCTCGCATCCATAGGCATCAAGTAAAAAGTTGGCTATGTTATTCATGTTCCTAGGTATCCTTGTACCAAATAAAAGAATTATAAAGCTTTTGAAGACATACATAGAAAGTTACTTACCTATACTTTCTAAGTTTCTACTGAGTCTAGTCAACGTACAATATAAGTACTTATATATAATATTTAATCTATAATTATTTTTAAACAAAAAATTATACTTCTAAAGTAAATTTTCTTATGGATGCCATTGTCAGAACTAGACCAAATTGAAATGGGTCCACACAGAAACCAGCTTTCAAATTAAAAAAGAGTAATAAAAATCATTTCACCCAGTCGATAGTTCTGAGGTAACAAACATAAACAAAATACAGTCGAATTGAGAACCTCCTCATTTTTTGAAGTCGGTTAAAAATGGGACGCAAAGCAGCAGGCGTAAATATAGCTTTTAGACAAAAATACAATGGACACAGATATTGATATTTGTTATCTGTGTATAATTATCATGTATCGGAAATGTTTATTTGGTGTCCTTTGCTGTTGTTACTATAATTATTACCTGTTTAATGTTTTGTGGATTACCGAAAATACATAGTTTGTGATGACCTGTGGCTGTACATTACACTGGTCAACACTAGTTTTGGTGCCAAGAAGCTGTATTGTTTTTTTGACTTAAGACCATAAACTGATTACATTAATAGCAAAAAGATATTTATCCTACGTGTAGTTTTATAGATTTTGTCTTGTAAAGAAAAAAACAAATTTACATAAAAAAATATTTATTACAATATTAATTAAATAAAAACTTTCTTTTTCGCGACTTTCGAGTATGAGGTGTGGTGGGACTATCACGTTGCATCCCCCAGCAATAGTCAGCCATCATATGCCGATCCCATCGGCCTTGGTACCTGTCTTCCATAGTTTTTAGGTCCTGGTGAAACAGCTCCCCTTGTTCTTCGCTATAGGATCCAAGATTGTCTGGGAATTTGTCAAGATGACTGTGAAGGTAGTGCACTTTGATGGACATGTTACATCCTAAGTTTTTAAAATTCTCTAGCATACCATTTACAATTTCAGAGTAGTTACTCGACTTGTGATTTCCGAGAAAGTTTTTGGTAACTTCAACAAACGATGTCCACGCGAGTCGTTCCAAATTGTTCATTGTACTTAAGAAATCAGTATCTTTTATTAATATTCTTATTTGTGGGCCGTCGAAAATTCCCGCTTTTATCTTTTCTGTGCTCAGACCAGGAAATTTTCTCGTAATATAAGAAAAACATTGCCCATTTTTGCCTAGCGCTTTAACAAATTGTTTCATAAGGCCTAGCTTTATGTGCAAGGGGGGCAGTATAATTTTATCTCGTGATACCAAAGGCGGATTTATGATATTCTGCTTTCCGACTTCCAACGTCTCACGTACGGGCCAATCTTTATTTTCCCAGTGTTGATGTTTGGCACGACTGTCCCACATACAATAAAAGCATGGGTATTTTGTGTATCCACTTTGCTGTCCTAATAAGAAGTTAACCATTTTTAGGTCAACACAAATACTCCATTCGTGTTCGGCATATTTTATTTTGTCTAGCACAAGTGAAATGTTTTGATATTCTTCCTTTAACTTTGTTGAATGAGCAATGGGAACTGAACCATGTTTGTTGCCATTGTGTAAAAGGACACACTTAAGGCTTCGTTTAGAGTTGTCTATAAAGAGGCGCCATTCATTTGGATGGTATTCTGAAAGACCCATTTCGAGAATAAGGCCTTGCACATCCGAACAAAAAACAATATTTCCGATTGAAAAAATGGTAGCAAGTTTTGCTCTCTTGTACGATAGAATGTCACTTTTGTACCTGACGCCAACAAGTTTTTTCCTTTTAATCTAGAAGCCAAAACCTCCGCAGATTCTTTAGGTAGTTCAAGATCCCTAATCAAATCATTTAATTCTTCTTGAGTAAAAAGTTTTGGTTCTGTAGATGGTATTCCTTCGAAATCACTGTCGCTACTCCCTTTATTAACGATTTCTTCAAATGATGGTTCACGAATGGAACATAATGTTGGAACAGGTATTTCCTCTGAATGTGGTAAAGGTCTTCTAGCCGACTCCAAGTCAGGATAAGTCATTTTTTTAACATTAACACCACGCAAATTGACACAGCAGAAGTAACAGTCTTCGAAGTGATTTTTTTGTTCTTTCCATTGCATAGGCACTCCGAACCTCATACGACTTCTTTGACCACTGATCCACTGTCGCAAATGTTCATAGCATGTTTTACAAACAATTTGAGGTGTCCACGGCTTGTATTCATCGACAATTTTGGACTTAAAGTAAGAAAAATAAGCACTTTTTATAAAATCTGTTATTGGTTTTCTGAACTTTTTAACTGTGTATTCACCACAAATGTAACAAAACACATTTGGGTCATTGAGACAACTTCTTCGCGATGAAGACATAATATAAAAATCAACTTATTTATAGAAATGTATCGATAAGATAACAAATCATGCACAAGAAAGTACTGATTATTACCAATATAAAACTGCGGGTAGATCAAAAATTACACGTAGGAAAAAAAGATAAAAAATATGTTTAGTGTTGCCAGTGCATACCTAATACAAAACCACAAACAATATCTCGGCACCAAAATTTTTAACTTTTTTTGTTGACTTGTGTTATTATAAGGGTATTATTGTGTTATTACAATTTTACTAAAGCAAGACAAAACAATACAGCAAAAAACCTGCATCGGCCGGGAATCGAACCCGGGCCGCCCGCGTGGCAGGCGAGCATTCTACCACTGAACCACCGATGCTTATGCTGATATATTAAAATTATATATTATTTTCTTTTAATAATAAATAGTATTATATTAAAATAACTATTGTGTAATATTCATTATTATCATGTACCTATCATTATTATCGATGACTCAAAGCCATTTGTTCCAATTAGCACTACTAGTTATTACATTATGTTACGCTTGCAAATTGTTATCATTATAAAATAAAACCCATAATGTAGGTCGTAAAGTCGTCGTCTTACTTTTTACGCAATATTGTAAAATAATAAATAATCCTACTACAATATTATAAATGTGAAAGTTTGTGAGGATGGATGGATGGATGCAAAAGCAGAGTGTTCCCGTGGGATTAACTAACTATTATAATAAACTATAATTATTACGTATTTAAGCGGGCGGTGCCGCGGGGATAAGCTGGTAATTAATAATTAAATTCCCATCTTGTAATTTTACAAGATGAAATGGACGGTCGGTAGGATGGTTCGCTTGGTGTTTTTTGCCAGTCCATCAGTACTCAATACTCATACTGCTCTGTAGGTTAGCTTCTTTACTATATTATTATATTCACAAGTGTTGTGTTTGTATACCTTAGATGCCATTATAAATGTGAAAGTCTTGTCAGTACTTGCCGTGAAGAAATTAACTACAATTTGTATGGCATCGAAACAACGCCCCCTAGCGGCAAACAATGGTAACTAATCCGATGCCATACAAATAGTAGATGAGTTACGAGAGCAATTATCACGCATATAAGAGTGATACTATCGTAAAGATTTTATGGCACCTCCAGCGACCTCGCGCCATAAATGATATTAGTTAGTACCCATCAAAACGTCGTAAACGGCTGAGCTGATGAGAGGAAGGATCATGGGATTAGGTCGATGTGATTTTTGAGCGTGACACCACACTTAACCTGGCTGAAAGCACACTTAAAATGGCCTGTGCGTAGCAGATTACGTGGAAAAGCTGAGCGTCATAGGATTTATTGTAGCTCCTGTTTTATTTTACAAATAAATAAAAGTAAAATAATAATAATAATATCTATGGACGCTTCACACCACCTCAATATGTTCCTGTGGTAAGTTATCGAAGAACTTGTGCTACGGGTACCTGACAACGGAAATATATTTAATACTTATCATACTATACACAAATGTAAGATTTGTATTATACACATATTTAATACCTACACATCAATGACCTAGGAACAAAGAAAAAGAGCTTTTTTGCAGCACCAACACGCTCGACCACTGAGCCACAGAGGTCGTTAAATCGATAATAATTACTTAACTTTACAACATACCCTTTCAATAACATTGCCTAATTTAATAGTAAGTCACAAAAATGAATTTTGAGAAAAATGAATACAATGAAATTAAGATTTTTATTATAAATAATAAACATCCATTGATGTCAAAAAAGTACTGATTTTAAAAAGTTTTAAAAGTTTTCAAAAAAAGTTTTCCGTGTTCCTTGGTCATTACCAAGGAACACGGAAAACTTTTTGCTCCCTGGCGGGATTCGAACCCGCGACCTTCACGCGACTTGAGCGCCAACGCGCTAATCACTGAGCACACAGAGGTTGTCATATCAAAAGTAAAGTAAGGTACGGTGTATTTAAAGTCCGTTGGTTGGTACTGAAAATGTTTAATGTTACTAAGCTTGGCCATTACTGCAGCTAAAAAACTAAACCTCGATTAAATATTATAATATTATTAACTAAAAATCTGAGTTCTAAACCAAAGGTGGGTTGGTACATTATAAGTCGGCGATTATGAAACCTACGTGACCGTACCTTCTATGCAACCGCGTTTCCAAAACAATGTTTATCCAACTGATCTGAAGTTGGTTGTATAAATCAAACATACCTATGTAAGTTCCTCGGGCATTCCGAACTTGTTTCAGAATAGTCGATGCATGTTTTACTTCTGACCCGTAGGTAAAAGATTTAGACGGAAAAAATTGTAAAGGAAAACACCCTCCCGGAGAAGTCGTAGTCTTTCCGGACTTAGCATTTCTTGCCGGAAGAAAGGTAGGAACTGTACCTCATCATTTGCGTTTTTTTTTTTACCTTTAGACTACAAAATCAAAAGAATATTTAATATTCTTTTGATTTTGTAAAGTATCTCCATACATCTTTAAATCACTAAAAATTAAGCGAGTCAACAATCTTTTTAAGCGATTCAAATACTTTTTAGGGTTTCGTACCCAATGGGACTTCTTAGTTTAGAAAATGACTTAATGTGTGGGGAGACATACAACATACATACAACACAGACGAGAGGCCGATCGTTTCAGTTAGAACTGACGTCAGTTCGGCCTGAACGGATTCGAGTACATACACGGAAAAATCACATTCGACCGAACTGACGTCAGTTCGGCCCTTAGATTAATAACGCCTAGATAGTCTGCAAACAAACGCATTGTACAAAGTGAAGCAAGCAACAGATAGATGTAGGCGTAAGCATTACATACCGACACGCACACAAACATAACTTTAAAGTTGTGGAGTCTGTACAATTATAAGGGACAATTGTTGCTCTTAAAATTGGAATTATTGTATTTGTTTTTCTTAATATCGTGAGTGAGATGTAAAAATATAACTTATAAGTATTTCATTTTAAAACATCTAAACACGATTTGTGAACATGATTTATATTAAACTGGTATTAAGGAATATATTATGGATTATCTTAATACTGGCAATAATTTAAATTGATAGTAAAAAAAAACAGAAAATATTAAAAAAGTTGCAACTATTAGTTAGCTATGAAAATTTTGAAATAAATTTATTTTCTTTAAATAAGAACTTTCACAATTCACAATAGGGCAGCAAGATGGCGACATAATATGATTTTATTATAAAATGTTTCAAATATTTGCCTTAAAACAAGTCATATTGTTCGGACATAACATTTCATACTTACATATGAAATGTTATGTCCGAAGCTTAATTTAATTCTTTTCCGATGCACCATACACCCAATAACGAAACAAACCGTCATAATGTTTTTAATAGTCGGAGATGTATGCACTAGCGCTTGACCTTGACAACTGACGGGTCGTTCGAACAAACTGAGCCGATATGGCTCAGTATGATTTGCTTCACTTTTCATGCGCGTACCCGGTTTCTATGTGTTTTAATCTAGGGTTTGGCCTGAACAGATACGAGCACATACACGGAAAATTGCCGCGAGCTTCGGTCGTGTTTTTAGGGTTCCATAATACTTGAGGAACCCTTATAATTTCGCTCTGCTCGTCCGTCTGTATGTCTGTCTGTCTGTCCGCCGCTCTCCTAGCTTCTGTAATAACTTTATGACAATAACTTTTTTAAGTAGGTAATTCAAAGAAAACCTATTGCGCGTTAATAGTTACGAAACCTTACTTAGACATGGCGTGACATGCTCTTGGTTAGTTTAGGCTATTATTTATTTATTTTTTGTATTTTGCTGCAACTGTAGTCACGCTTTCGACGAAACCGAATTAATGTGTCATACATTTTTTCCAGTAATATGTTACTTATAGAAATCATATCGCTTTTATTTAAAGTAATAGTCTTAAGATTATATCAACCATAGTGGCTCTAAAGTCTGAATACTTCAATGAACTCTAATACATATTCTTTAGACCACGTGCCATTTTTAGGATTCCGTTCCCAAAGGGTAAGAACGGGACCCTATTACTGAGACTTTGCTGTTGTCCGTCTGTTGCCGTAACCTTCCTGTACCGTGATAGCTCGACAGGTGAAATTTTCACAAACGATTTAGGTATTTCTATTGCCGTTATAACGACACACGACAACGACACAATAGTAAAAACAGAATAAAATAAAATTTGAAGCTCACATACGACCTCTTGCCGACTCGTACTTGTCCCGGTTTTATTTTACGCTCGAATTTTATTACCGTTCAGTCCAATTTTATTACTTTTCAGTTCATCCTTTCAGGTCAGAATTAATGTTGCCAACTTAGATGTTTTACAAAGTTTTACTACTAAATTTAGTATTTTATTCCCTCTTTAGTAGGAATTTAGTTGTTAGTACTGGTTTTGTAGAAAATAGCTAGACAATAATCATAATATGCAAAGTGGCCTGCTTCTATGTGCTATTAGGACACCTTATCATAATAGCACATAGTAGCACGCGTCCGTAAGTCGCTTAAAACTACCGATTTAATTTATATATACGTAATATTTCCTACTATATTTTTTTTAATTTAACGGTAAAATTATCATATTTTCAATTTAATATTAAATATGAAAATGCTGTGGTTTTTGTAAACACAAAAAACCGCTGCATTTTGTAAACACAAAATCCCTAAAAACACTTTTAGAGACTCCCAAGTTTATAGTTATCGGTACTCTTTTAGTAGAAAACTACGCGAGTTTAGTAGTTTCGCAAAAACAGAGTTGACAATTACACTGGAACGAATCGCTTCAGTCCATACGGCCGACTGATGCGATCTCGAAATTGCACACAGACGATACGATTTTGCATCCGTTCAGGCCGAACTGAAGGAAACCCGAATCGTGTACGGGACCCCTTAGACTTGGCTGTCCATCCGTCTATCTGTCACCAGGCTGTACCTCCATAGCCGTGATAGCTAGATAGTTTAAATTTTCACAGAATGTATCGCAACACATCAGAAATATGTTGCCACTGAGACAACAAATACTAAAAACAGAAAAAAATAAATATTTAATAGGGCTCCTATACAACAAACGTGAATTTTTTTGCCGTTTTGTACAGAACCCTTCGTGGGCGTGTTCGACTCGCACTCGGCACTCTTATTACAACTACGCTACTACTACGTAGGTTTATATTTTTACTTTGTGTTGCTAGATACTGCTACTATATATTTATCAAAGCAAGTAGATTTATAACTCAAATAACAATATGCATAAACAAACAATCCAATTTATCGAAATATGGTAACATATTATGAAAAAGCATCAGTAAAATGGAGATAACACTGAAGGTTACTACGAGGTTCCATTTCGTATATTTCGGTGCGAATATTAAACGTGACTCTAATTTCGAATTGAGGATAAAAATTCGTATACATTTTTTACTCGTATCCACAGATTTGGTCTAAGACGCGCAACGCCGTGTTCGATTTTGAAACTTGTAAGTACGCGTTAAGGTTCATAATTGTATTTCACTAATAAGAAGTACATGAAAGTTATAATGAAAACGGAAGTCGGTACAACTCGCTGCTGTACTGGGAGTCACTCAGGTGTGCTTAGCGCCAGCTGACTGCCGCAAAACCGGTGATTAACTGTAATTGCCGCCTTCCAGTATTTACGCACAATGACCGATAGCAGAATAGCCACGATTCCCTGCTCACTTTATTGGTCAAGTATTGGGTATGATTTGTGATAATTTAATAAATGATAAATGAAAAATATTTGTGATCTATATGTATATCTATAAAAACAGATGTCCCCTGAGATGAAATAGGGGTTGAAAATTTGTATAGAAAATCTTTACATCTGCACCGATTTCGATGAAAATTGAGAAATGCTCTTAAATACAATTTCATAAATACTTGTCCCAGGGTTTATAAGATTTCACCACCTGAGGGTGTAAAATAAGGGTTGAAAGTTTGTATGAAAGATATTTAAAATCTGTCCCGATTTCCATGAAATTTAATATTCGAGGAAATAAAAAGAAATTATTGAGTAAGTATTTTATATTATTTGAAATTCGTCCCCTAAAGGGGTGAAATGGGGTATAGTGAAATATCAACAGCTGGTCGGATTACGTTAAATTCTGTCACGCAGATAGTTATTCTGACGTAGAAATACGATCTGGTTTTGGGAATACATACCCCACGGGGGTGCGACGCGGTACAAAGTCGCGCGAATAAGCTTGTATTAACATTTATAAACTCTTTTACGTCGTACGTCAATCTGGTCCCGTGGTGAGTTTTTGGAGAACCTGTGTCACGGGTTGGTACCCGTTACAAAACGGAAATAATTTTTTATACTATTATACCATACTTACATTTATATTTAAGATTTTAACTATACAATACACATATTTAATACACACCATGTCCAAGGAACGCAGGAACCTTTTTGTTTCGAATTCAAACCCGCGACCTCCGGCGCCAACGCGCCTTAGCCACAGAGGTCATGTATAGAAATATACAATAACAATTAAGCCTAAAACCAACATAAACAAACTTCTACCCTAATCTGAAAGCAAATAGTGACGTCGTCCTATTTCTAGTGAGTTCTAGCCTAGCATGTTGGTATTTTGGACTATAAAACTTTTCAATGGGTTTGTAAATAACTCAAACAGGCAGTTGAAACCAACTTTTGTTTCTCCAGCTATCGAAGCTAGAAATGTTTACCAAACACAGAAATTAATTTATTTTTATTTGCTGTCCGTACCCACCAAAGTTTCAACGAGGTTTTGCGAACTAGTAACAAGCGCATCACAACTCTGTTTTTATCCAATACAACAATTATTTCACTGTGGATCTTGAACCAGAGACATAAGGTTGATATTAAGTTGCAGGTAAATTTTAGCAATTTCTACCTACTTACATAATACTCGATACAATAATTCCACGCCTAACAACGTGTTCGTACGTAATATTGTATGATAACAATTTATATATATATATTATATTCAACTGTGAATCATAAACTGAAAGCTTAGATATATAATTGGTCTCGGCGCTCGACTATACACCGCTGACGTACTTGAAAAATGCGCCACCAAATAGTACGCCGAAGTCAGCGTGCCCGAGCCCGTCACATGGAAATCTTCGTGTCAAATTGAATTGAAATTTGAAAAAACTGACACGCACGCACTTTAGAAATTGTCTTACACATATTGATATAATATTATAAACCCAAACTACAACAGTGAGTTGCCGCATTCACGGAGCTGTGGTTGTCAGATAGCGCGGTATCTAGTCGAGCGCTGAGACCAATGATTTATCTGAGGAATGATACACTAGTCTACAGAGCCTCCTCTCGATGAATTTTATGGGTACAACCGTCGGCAACCGTCAACGGTCAAGCATGAATAAAGCGGGATTTACGAGTACGAACATGGGTCGACTTTCACCGTGCGGCGAGTTGCTTGACAAATCACCTTGTCATTTCTGTTGGCAAAACATCCTCGCCGAATTGTCATTCAGTTCACACCAAAGCGAGACGATGCGTGACGTGGCACTGCATGTTTTAGATAGCGATTCAAAATTGAACTAATTATCTACACAAGAAGATACTTACACGTTTAATTGCAATAGTTCGAATGTCAAACTGCACCGCTCTGTATAGCGCTGCGCCGCTTTTGCAATGAAACGTGTGAACTGTGAGCTTTCACAGTCGATTTTCGCCGTACCGCGGATATCGTGCGGAGAAAATAGACTCATGTAAATCCCCCATAAAGTAGAAGAAACCCACTGTCTATCATAAAATTCTCTCTAACTCCAATAAAACTCCGAAAATTTGCTAAACAATCCCTTAATAATATTTAAACTATTTCCGTATAAAATAACTCTTATATTGAGTAATTTAATCTAGTTTATTATATAATATGAAAAGCTATCGTATTCACTCTACACGAAGTAGCTTTTAAAGGGTAACTATCAATATATACCCATAAACTCAAACTGAATGGAATCACCGCACTGAAATACATTTTATCAACTGAAATGGTCTTGTATTGTTGATATTTCCAATAGTCGTATTACAACAATTTACGCTATATCGAATGTATTCGAATGCGGGTTAAAAATGTTTGTTGAATTCCGATCATGTATTCGTCACGCGTCATTTCATAAAATCACAATTTTAACACGTTTAATTCCATGTCTCGTGAAACGGTACATTAAGTTTCGTAGTAACGCATTGTCGCTGGATGGTACCATACTTTAGGTAGTATTTTTTTTTAATCAAACAAATGAAAACCGATAAGTAACCTCTTTATTAAAAAAAAGAGAACCGCCTTCAAAAAACTATTAGAAGAAGGCAAGTTGCCTGACACATTAAAAATGGCGAAGGTTAACCCTTATCCATAAATCTGGCCCCAAAACCGAACCGGCAACTACCTATCTCTGTCTTGCCAGTATTGTCTTAAGTACTCGAGAAGGTTTTACAAACAAGGCTTGAAAAGTATTTATGCTCAATTAACTATCGACCTAATTACTAAAGTCAAACATAACATTGACCAAAAAAATATTGTATAAGGAATATTCATAGATTTATGGAAGGCATTCGATACCATAAGTCACAGCCTACTCCAAAAAAAATTAGAAGCAAATATTTAATTTATAATTATAGTAAAATTCTATCATAACACTAAAAGTAGTGCACTGCCAATAACTTGTTGAGTCCCCCAAGGCTCAATTTTGGGCACTCTGCTATTTTTGATCTACGTCAATAATTTACAAGAGATAGACCTCAAAGGTCACATTACTCTCTATGCAGAGTACACCTGTTTATTTTACTTTGGTCCACCTGTACATGACTTAATACCGCAAGCCCAAAATGACTTAAATTCTATAAACACCTGGTTCCGAAATAATCTTATAAGGATAAATGTAACAAAAATCTCTTATGTTATATTTAAAGAAAAAAATAACCCGATCCCGCAGCACGCCCCCTTAACAATTAACAATTTATTTACTTTTAATTACAGCAAATTACAAACAATTTATTTTTAATTACAAGCAAAAGACCTCGACAACATACCTTGGCTTACACATTGATGCTAATTTTACTTGAAATACCCATCTGGAAAAAATCTAAATGAAACTAGTAACACTTTGCGGAGCCCTTCGTAACGTTGTGCGATGCATGAAAAAAAAATTACGCTACACGATCTACAACTCCCTAGTACAATCGCATCTTACATATCTCATAGAAATCTGGGGGTCGGCAGCTAAGACTAGACTAGACAAAATAAAATACTAAAAAGTTAATTATTTTGTATTTTTATTTAGTATTTACTTACCTACTTTTATGGTTAAATTATATTATTATGTAGTATAAAAAAATTTATACGAATAAACTTTAATATTAAATTACTGATAAATGCTTAACTCTAAAAAGTTAATTGAATATAAAGTTACTGGCAAAAGGCAAATATCGCGCGCGGATTACTCAAAACTGAGGAATTGTCTTAATGAGGACTGGAGATGAACTCACTGGCAGGGCCGATTACAGGGATGACTCTAGGCACTATTATATAACAGAGCGCACCTATACAACCGAATACCTTCACGAATAAAGCACTCTCATACTTGGACTGTATTTAAAAAACAATTGGCTCAACATAATATTATAAATGAACAAGTTATGCATGTGGCATTAATGTTATAGTTTTAAGTTTACCCACTTTATATAGTTACTTTAATTCCATATTTGTTTAGTTGTACCTAGTTGCTGGCCGAACTGATATTAATAGGTTGACTTGACTGTTATGATTGCGTATGCTTTTTATTATTGCAGTATTAACTAAGCTCACTACCCTACATAAAAATGTAACCTAACCGACATGTTGTTTTCTTTATTTTGGTTCATTCATATTAATATTGATACTAGTGTTTATGAATTTTGTCATCGTTATGTATTACTGCTAAAGTTCTGACGACGAACGATCATTTTATTTAGACAACTAATGAAAGAATTTTTAAACCCTAAAAACCAACCTACTAAGAAAGTCAACTGTCGCGCGTTATTAGTCATCAAGCGTTGACTGATGACGATGTTAGTTTTTGAAGAGTTCCATGGTTTATCTCCGATAATATTCAACTGACCTTAAAATATTACATAATAACCTTTCCTGGTAAATGTGCTATTCAATGGTGAAAATCCCGTCCAAATAGCATCAAAACAAAAAAGTTAAGGCTTATTAAAGCAGCAGTCTGCAGATGTTATCAACTATTGAATTGAAGTCGGTTAAAAAGCGCTATTGCACATCGTTTCAAGTATGGTTAGCTTTCTGGATGTTACCTAATTGCTGCGAAATCAAATATTATAATAAATACCATGTTGCCGAAACGCTATAAAAATCGCTTCAAAACTTACGAGGAAATTCGGCTGAAAAATAAGTTAAAAATATAAAATATTTAGACATTTGCCATTTCGGTTCCAACATCGCTTCTGGCAACGTCGCCCAATTATTCATCGAGAGCGTTCTGCTTGTTTCTGCTATTTTCTGTGGTAAGATAAAAACATGTTATTTATAATACTGGTCAGGTAATATTTCTGTTCATTTTTCGGGCCTTTCCATTATCACTAATCTGTTATAATCTTTGAATATTTATTGCTGCGACCGTGAAAAAATATCGAGTGTTACTTTATCGCTTTTCGCCGCAAACTATATTATATAGACTACAGAAAGATTCTGTCAATTTTCTTTAAAAAAAAGTATTTTATCAATTTGCTATGTTCTTTTCGTTTTTCAATTAAAATTTAAGGAGATAGGAAGTTGGTAGGTGAGTGTCTACTCTCTTCTTCTTCTATCTTCTATCTATTTATATAAAAGGCAACAAAACGTAGGTAACTCGTTATCCCGGAAAAATCACTGTGCCCGCGGTATACACAGACTTTCTTTCTATATGCGAGAATTAAGAGTTGACTTAATTCGAACAACAAAATACAAATTCATATAGAATGATAAAGACATTTCAAAATTGTTTGATGCTTGAAATTACTCTTCACAATAGCAATGGAATGGTCTGCAAAATGAAACGTGGTAGGAAAAATGGTTGACCAGTTCTAGACTCAATCCTTTGTATAGTGGACCGCACCATCTGTTCAATTAGCTTGCTTTCAATTCATCTCGGCATTATTTTTCGCAAAAATTCTAACGATATACAAACGACGAAGTTCGCAAAAACTTATGCAGAAAATGCCTTTCTACTTTTTCTTTTACGGTTTTTAGGACATAGATTATGTTGTCAAAAAATCCTGACATAATATTTATAATCCTTTAAACGAGATAATCTTATATATATAATCAGTTTCTCGAAAACAGCTGCAAGTACTTATTACTATGAAATTTAGTATGCTGGGAGTTTTGGGGGAGAAAAATATTACTTAATAAACTTTCCTGGTAAAAAGCTAGGTCTTATTCCCGAAAAACAGTGCATTTTTAAGCATATGTTTTTTCTTTCGTCGTGTAACAATATAATATCAATAATTTCGACTCTACTATTAACTGTCAGTCCGATTTGCAGTTTGGTAAGCGTATGTATGATTTTTGCTTTTTCGAAAATTCGGAATGTGGTGGGTTCGAATCCCAGTCAGATTAAGTAGGTCAGATTTTGATTCTTTTTACCTTTTTTACATTTATCTGAACCTCAATCCTCGTATTTATAGTAGAATTACGAGACAAGAATACCGGTTTGACAGTTTTGGCGAGTCGGGACTTGATTGTAATTGTATTATTGCAGGTTTTATTTAGCAGAATTGACCGTAGGTATCCGACAGGTAGTTCCAACCTATTACATTCAAACTTTAACGTATTAATATAAATATTTTCAGTGCTTTTATGAAAATAGCACGGAGATTAAATGTGCGCACGTGTTACACATACCTACTCATTGCCAATAAACGAAACATGCTATAAAATGCGCCCCTAGAATTACCGAAACGACATGTAAAATTCAAAGTGTTAACCGTTGAAACGGTGCCAGCGGTAAGTACACTCGGGGGTAGAGTTTAAAACACTCGAACCGTCCTCCTGGTCTGCAATTTTATCATCTGCTTTTAACCGTTTCGCTGCATCGTGGTCGTAAATGTCCCACATTGACGACCTCAACAGACCAAACAAGAGTAAGTTTGTCCAATATTTAATTTTTTTTCTACTATGGGTATTTAAAGGACTACTTTTCAAGTATCTATTCTTTGACTATTATAATACTAGCTGTTGCCCGCGGCTCCGCTCGCGTAAATACAGTATCTTAAAGGAACACTGTACTTTTCGGGATAAAAAGTAGCCTATGTTTTAATCCAGAGCCTAAACTACTACCATACTAAATTTTATCGAAATCCGTTCAGTGGCTTTTGCGTGAAAGAGTAACAAACATCCATCCTTCCATCCATCCTCACAAACTTTCACATTTTTAATATTAGTAGGATAGTAGGATTTGAGTCGACCGTAGTACGTACGTAGTAATTAATTCGAGTAACACCTAGATTACCACTTTTCACAAATGCAACCAGTCCATTGTCATCTAAAAACTAAACGTCAGTTCACACCGAGACGCGCAGCGGTGCATTTTACGATAGCGAACCAAAATTGAACTTTATTCACTACTCAAGAAGATACACGTTTAATTGCAAGAGTTCGAATTTTGAGCTGCACCGAGCTGCACATCGCGGCGCCGCTCTTGCAATGTAACGTGTATCTTCTTCTGTAGTTCATAAAGTTCAATTTGGAATCGCTATCATAAAAAGCAGCACAGTGTCGTATCTCGATGTGAACCGACGCTTCGCTTTCTAAACAGTAGAAACTTAGTCTGTACATTTACGAGCAACACAAACTGAGAACATTGTACACATATTACGTCTGATTAGTACAGCGCTTCCCAACAAGGTAAGTATTTAGTTCGATGTGTATTGGATTTGCTCTTTGTAAAAGCTACCCTTGTAATTTAAGATTCCTTTGTTTTCTCTCTACCGTGGAAACTAGCGCTACCCATGTCGATAACTTTTGTTATAAACTAGGACATAATAAGCTGGATTTAACTGGCTTTAGACTCTAACAACCTAATTCTGAAACGATAATTAAATTAAGTGGCGCTCAAGTCACATAATGTCTTTGTCGCTTCGGCCAGTAGAGACGGCGACAGCCTGTAAGGAGGACTCTTAATTACCCGACTACGGTAAAGCCAAAAGGAAGGGAAATGATTTTGATAGTCTATGTATGTTTGTATGTTTGTTCCACTGTAGCGCCTAAGCTACTGTTCCGATTTTAACGTATGTGGTGTCCTTAGATTCGTAATAATGGCCCGGGTTACATTGGCTATATAATTTGCGTAGTCGGCATATAGTTTTTAACTATCGATTAAAGACCGATGATGACAAGATTTCTGAGTTTTTCCTACACTTGTTTTGATTAGCGTTTCAGTATTCGGCCTTAAAACCTTTCATTCATTAAAATGTAGACAATGAATAATAATTAATAAAATTTAATAGATTATTCAGTTGTATCACAATATAAATAATGAATTTATATTGTGGTTGTATTGACAACTGCAACATTAGGTGCTTACGTCGTGTTTTTAATTAGCTTAATTGTTTTTATATGATGCGAAAAATCCTGTCTAACTATAATATAAATCGCTATGTTTCAAATTTCAATACACATGACATTACATAAGCACTAGAATTTAAATTTAGAACAAGAAAGTCTAGAACGCCGTGGGATCTGTTCGGAATGGAATCGGATCGCGGATTCCCAGGAGTTCCAGCTTCCAGCAGTCGCCGCAATCCCCAGCACTGAATCGATATCGATTCGATGTTTACATACACATTATTTGCGAGGAATATATAACAGGGATGTTATGGAGCTCCGTAACCGTAACCGAAACTGTCACATATCCGAAATAAATATTATCTATAACCGTAACCGAATCCGATATAAAAGCTTCGGATATAGGTGGAGTATAAATAAGACTTGTTATGACTTATGTTAGGAATATATAACAGGGATGTTATGGAGCTCCGTAACCGTAACCGAAACTGTCAAATATCCGAAATAAATATTATCTATAACCGTAACCGAATCCGATATAAAAGCTTCGGATATAGGTGGAGTATAAATAAGACTTGTTATGACTTATGTTCGGAATATATAACAGGGATGTTATGGAGCTCCGTAACCATAACCGAAACTGTCACATATCCGAAATAAATATTATCTATAACCGTAACCGAATCAGATATAAAAGCTTCGGATATAGGTGGAGTATAAATAAGACTTGTTATGACTTATGTTAGGAATATATAACAGGGATGTTATGGAGCTCCGTAACCGTAACTGAAACTGTCACATATCCGAAATAAATATTATCTATAACCGTAACCGAATCCGATATAAAAGCTTCGGATATAGGTGGAGTATAAACAAGTCTTGTTATGACTTATGTTAGGAATATATAACAGGGATGTTATGGAGCTCCGTAACCGTAGCCGAAACTGTCACATATCCGAAATAAATATTATCTATAACCGTAACCGAATCCGATATAAAAGCTTCGGATATAGGTGGAGTATAAATAAGACTTGTTATAACTTATGTTAGGAATATATAACAGGGATGTTATGGAGCTCCGTAACCGTAACCGAAATGTCACATATCCGAAATAAATATTATCTATAACCGTAACCGAATCCGATATAAAAGCTTCGGATATAGGTGGAGTATAAATAAGACTTGTTATGACATGTTCATATAATTTACCTTCCGAACCGACTCGCCAGCTTTTAAGGCCAAATGGCTACCTAAACTTGTAAATTGGAAATAAGTATGTGAATTTCACTTAAATTCGTCATAAACCTAATATCCGTGACCGTAATTATCCAACACTGTAATACAATGCGAAATAATTTATATCCGTAACCGTAACCGAACCGATATAATTTTATTCCTATATCCGAAATGTCGGATGCATAAGATCTCTGTTATATAATAAAAACTTGAGAGGTGTCAAGTGACACCCGGATGGAACGAAGTTCCTTTCGATTAATTAGTGAAGGAATTGTGATATTTTTTTTTTTTAAGTGATAATATTTCTTTTTTTATTATTAACAAATATAATGTAATATAAACTTAATCAGTAGGCTCAGTTTTAATAATAATTGGCTTGTGGTAAAAAATTGAAGGGAATTTATAATTTATTCCACGCCGCACGGCTTGCAACTGTAGCAAAAAGTGTCGTTACAACTTTTGGTCTTAATTTTTTCCGGCTAGCCCCCTTTTACAACGCGATAAGGAACTTCGTTCCAAAACTTCGTTCCAATAATTGGTTTAATTTTTGACGTCATAACGTCTTATAAATGGACGAACGCCGGCTGCATGCACGAAAAATTGTCACGTTCCGCCTGATTGTCACGTTCCACCTGCGCCGAGTGTGCAAGCGTGAACGCGGAACAAGCGATAGAGAGGCACGATCGGCTAACGTTATGACGTTATCACGAAAAACCTTCGTCCGTAAACAGACTTAACAGACAAACATTCTTTTTGCCAAAAAAAATTTTCAAAATTCAATTTTTCGAGACATAAGAATTAAAAATGTAATAGCCTATCTATACAGGAATAGGCTTTTGTTTTCTTGTTCAGTGTATTTTTTACCCGACTACGACGAAGCCCAAAAGAGTATTGATTTAGGTCTCAATAAATGTGGTATGTTTGGTCCACTATAGCGCCTAAGTTACTATTCCGATTTTATAACAAATGGGATGTCAATAGATTCATAATAATATATTATGGCGAGTAACATAGTTACTTTTAAAGTACGGTAAACGGTTTTTTTTACGGCTTTTTTAGCCGAGGAATTAGCTATATAATTTATGTAGTCGGGTAATATTTTCTTATAAAAAAAGAGAAATCATTATTTTTAAACAAAAAATTAAAACCGACTTCCAATGTTAAATTGCACAAAAATTATGAAATAAAACTTATTTTCTAAATAATTCCCCTTTTAAATTCGGCTAAAATTTTAACTATTTCTCCACTTAATCTTGAATGCGGTACCAGCCCAAACAATATTCTATAATATTTTATAGAACTCACGTTCAAATTTGCTGGTGCCGACTTCAAAATTAGGAAGATTGAGTAGAGAAATAGTTAAAATTTAAACCGTATTTAGAAGGGGAATTATTTAGAAAATAAGTTTTATTTCATACTTTTTTGTGCATTTTTACTTTGGAGGTCGGTTTTAATTTTTTGTTTGAATTTAATAATTTTTCTCTTTTTAGTTAAATTTATTATCTATATTATTAAGAACACATTAATATCGGTGCACAAAACTCTGATGAGTAGTGAGTGCCTATGTCATCATAATAATATGTTGGTGTTTCTTGTGAAGATGGTGGTGATGATGATTACTATAAGAAGTATGATGGCATATGCTTGCAGTTCTTTAAACAACGCTGGATTCCCCTAACATGTATCTATAAGGACTCAGGAGTTCTGTTCAGTACTTTTGTACCAAGGTATACCTTGGTACAAAAGCTTACTTTTTGGTCGCATATACTTGGAATACTTCAGAAAAAGTATAAATCAGTATATGTGTCCATATAAATTTCAAAGATTCAAATTTCATCATCAGGTCACCATTGATGAAAATTTGGCGAAAACGAGACCAACTTGGGATTATACCCTTTACATTAAAAAAAAGAGATTTTGGAAATCGGTCCACAGACGGCGGAAATATCGTTGAACATAGAAAAACATATAAAATAAATATATATTATGTATATTCAGCTGAATGCTGAAATAAGGAGGTTATTATTATTATCATTATTATTATTATTATTATTATTATATATTATTATATTATATATTATATTATATTATATTATTATTTATTTTTATTATTATTACCATTATCTTATAATAATACTGATTTCCAAAAAAAAGGAGGTGGATTTCAAAAAAAAGGGATGGTTATCCATGCACCTCCTTTTTTTGGAAATCAGTTAAATATAGTTGATGTAATACTTACTGCTTGATACAACTGTCTTCTGCTGATGTGTATTCCTTATCATGTGAAATGTTGAGAACACCAGGAAGAGTCTTTGAAATAAAAATTTCATCACACTTAAACTTCAAAAAGCGACACTCTTTAGATGAGAGATATCCTCGCAGTTTTATTGCAAATAAACTAGAGCTTTCTCCTTCTCTTGACGTAAAGCATTATTTTGAGGTAAAAATAGAAATAAATTAAGGTCATAATTTAATATTTTTATAAACCGAAAACCCAACGCAGACTTTTAATAACTATAAATCTTGTAAATTCTCGTTTTTACCCTTTTCAGGGTAAAAACGACGTTTTAAATGTTATTATGATGATTAAATTCATTTTGAAATTATTCACTGAAGCCGCAGATTTTACTAACAATTATAAAATGATTTTTTATATCTTACACTTAATGACTTTCATGATAAAATATTTTATTGGACTTCAGAACGGTAAAAGTATCAAAACTTAGATGCATTTCAATTCGTATTCATAATAATATTAGTAGGATTACAAGGATTAGAAGTTACTCCAAAATTTCAAACTTCATATTCGGATAAGCGAGAAACTTCAATTATGGAAGACAGTTTAATATGGGCCTTACGACTGGCGGTAAATTTCGGCAAAGCCAAGTACGGTGTGTACTTACAATTAATTTTCTTGAAAATTTACTTCAGACGACTATATCATAACGTCACCACTGTGCAGTATATTGCAAGAGGCGTATATTAAGTTATTTGAGATAAGTTCAATCTTAATCTTAATCTTAATAAATTAATAAAAATCTTATTATCAAAAATACACCCCTCTCCACCACCCAAACACTAGGTTCCAGGCTTACAGCTAAAAAGTTAGTCAAGGAACGTAAATTTTTGGAAAGGTTTATCTCTACTAGTATATAAAATGGTTCCCTAGTTTTATACTCCGAAGTTGGTCCCGTTTTCACAAAAGTGGTGACCTGATGATGGGATCCATGAGGAATCGAGGGAACTCTTCAAAATTTATATGGACACATATAGTAATTTCGACTTTTTCTGAAGCAACCCAAGCATATGCTACCAAAAAGTAAGAATTTACACCATGTTATAATATACCCTGGATCCAAAAGTACTGAACAGAACTTCTGACTCCGTATAGATACATGTTTGGGGATATCGGCGTCGCTTAAAGAACTGCAAGCATAAGCCACTATGCCAATTAAAATAATCATCATCATTAGCACCATCATCACACCATAAGTCATGACATAATGATGATATAATATGTACTTCTCATATATTTTACATCGGCACGGATATCTTTGAACATTACTGTGCCGTTTATGGACCGATTTTCAAAATTCTTTTTTTGATGTATTGGGTATAATCCGAAATTGGTCTCGTTGTCACCAAAGCGTTGAATGATGGAATCCATGAGGAATCGAGGGAACTTCTCGAAATTTATATGGATACATATTATACTGATTTTGCCTTTTTTAGAAGTAACCCAAGCATATGCTACCATAAAGTAAGATTCTGCACCAAGGTGGTATACCTTGGTGCAGAATCTTCTAATTTAAACTATTTCTCTACTCAATCTTCAAAATTTTGAAGTCGGTACCAGCCAACTTTAAAGTGAGTTCTATTTAAAATATTGTTTTATCAGGATGTGTTTCGGGCTGGTCATGGCTTAGCGTAGCCAAATTTAAAAGGAGAATTATTTAGAAAATAAGTTTTATAAAGTATGAAATAAAAAATTTTTAGAAAATAAGATTTATTTCTTACTTTTTTGTGCATTTTTACTTTGAAAGTCGGTTTATTTTTTTGTTGAAAAATAATAATTCGCATAAAATCATAATATGTCATAATTTAACTTGGCATAATTCAATTTGTCCTAATAATAGTTAAGCATAATATTAATTTGGCATTGAGGCATTCATCTGACCGGGATTCAAACCCGATACACCAATTTGCCAACAACGGAAAAATTATACACACGCATACTGTCATTTGGATTGACATTAATAAGAGTCAAAAATATTAATATAATATTGTTTCACGAAAAACTTATATTTAACTTAAAAGTGAGTGGTTTCTCGGGGTTAAGATCTACCTAGCTAAATCGATTTCTCACACCCGATACCCCCTGAATACTTAATATCGTGACAATACTTGCAGCCGTTTTCGAGATTCTGATTATTATCTATACAAGAATTGCTCGTTTAAATTATAAGATGTAGGATATGCCGCATTTCACTGTTAAATTGAAGTAAATGTAATATTGCCCCCCTAGCACAGAATAAATTATTTCAATTGTGCCCCTAACACAACAATTACGCGTAGACGTGACGCGACGCGAGATATTTTGTTGCGCGCCGTCGACTATCTCGCGGTAAACAAATATATTGTACTAGGAGGCTGATGTACAAAACATGGATGCTATAAATTAGGGTCCATTCATCCCGGGACTTACCCAACCCGAATCCCGGAAGACTCATTAATCTCACCTTCCACATCCGGTTTTATCGGATGACTGATGTAAATCGCTGTAAATCATTATTTCAGCCCCAACAGGAAGTACTGACAAGGTCATATCCGCAGAGAGAGATAAAAAGACAATATGGGACGATTGTATACATTCTGTAAAAAATATCAGATTGTTCAATAAACATTTCGTCATTCCTTTTTTTAGTTTTCATGGCATAGGCTACTTTTTATCGTGGGAAAATGTACGGATCCCGTGGGATACTGTGTTTACGCTTTACTTACAAACCACTTAATCGATCATTATGAAATTTGGCACTGATATAGAGTAGACCACGGGGAAGGACATAGCTAGTTTTTATTGCGGGAAAATGTCCTAGTTCCTGCTCGACCAGTTATCTAAACAGTTTTCTTTGCACTAGGACGCCTTAAAATATTTCAACACAAAGGAAGTGACCGCATCGACTGCAGACGTGGATAAATTACGTATTTACAAGTGAACACATGTGCGTGCGCACGATGCATGGGCGCGGGCGCCGTTAAGCGATTTTCATGTTACGCCTGGTCGAGCGGCAACTTGTTCGATAGTCCTTTCTCTGGAATAGATTATGCTTCTATAAAAATAAATGCTTATTTTTAAAAAGAGTTTAATTAGAGGTGCGCAATATATGTCACTACAGAGAAATATATCCTTATATCCTTTGATCACGGCGAGCTATATCATTCTTTTAGCTCAGTAGTTCAATTACTAGTTATCTGGGCACTATTTTCAATGGACAACAGCTCAAATGATATCTCACTATTCCCTTCCTCAAAATTAGTTTTTGTTGGTTTTTCTCGTTTATTCAACAAAATGTTTAATGTTACTTGCTGCGAATGAGTTTATGTCGTTTTGTGCATTGTCAAGCGTGCGTCCGTACGCAATCCGTACGCATCTTTAGTTCACGACTATTGCCCGTGCAATAGTCGTGAACTAAAGATATGTCTGTATTGAAACTGAATGAATAAATGAACGGCGCAAGAGAACTAGTCCAATTGAACGACTCATTTGCGAAGTACACACGTCTAAGTTTAATGGCTGACTTATTTTGATTCAAGGCCTATCTTAATTTAGTATATAATGAAGACTTCGATAGGTACCTGGCGATCGCAGCCGTGGTCCAATTATAAAAACAACTCACGAACACTTATCGATGATCTAAAAATCTTAAGCTCGTTAAGCTTTGCCAGCAAAGATCTATTGATATGATATTTAAAGAATAGCTCATTTTTATTGTAAGGTTTTTGATTTCTTTAAGATCTTGAGTTTTTGATCTAGAATTCTAGGCCAACGAAATATAACAAACCAATATTACCTATGTACTTATTACTTTCATATTAAAACAATTTATAACTTATTGATATCCCTCGGCGATAATCGTTTTTTTATGAAAATGAAGGACGGTGTATTAAAAGTAAAAACCGGCCAAGTGCGAGTCGGACTCGCGCACGAAGGGTTCCGTACAAAACAGCTTAAAATCACGTTTGTTGTATGGGAGCCCCATTTAAATATTTAGTTATCCTGTTTTTAGTATTTTTTGTTATGGCGGCAACAGAAACACCTTTTATTTTTGGTAGTATTTTTTTATTTGCTTATTAAGGTAAAAACGGTTTTTTTACAAAAATGTTTGCAATGATTACAACGCATAACCTACATTATCATAAATTGCTTCATAAATGTAATTAAATGCTTCGAGAAACATCGCACGAGTAACAGTATCCACCACATAGAACTAGAACAAAACAAAACCTATCTACATAATTAATTAATCTACATTAGCCATTACATTTACCTCAGATTAAAATAACCTAAAATTTACAATTCAAACATTTGAAGCACTATAAAATAATTATTAATCATACTTATTAGCACAGCAGCTTTTAAGAGAATATGTCCTTTTCGATTATACCTGTTGTAATTTGTGCGATAAGTTATCTATACTAATATTATAAAGAGGAAAGATTTGTTTGTTTGTTTGATCGATTTTGATGAATTTTGACAAATATAGACTACAAGGCTACTTTTTATCGCGGAATAATCAACGATTCTCGCGGGATCTCCTTAGGATATGTTTAGGTATGTTATGCATTGTTTTCAGACAAAAGAGATTACTAGTAAATATTTGTAGGATATATCAAAGAGTTGACCGAAACTACTTGTTTGTGTAAGGCTTATTTCAAAGGTTTGATCCAAATTAATTGTTTGTGTAACAAACTAACACAGGAGTAACCGGGATTCAATTACATTATCCGGTTCCTGCCAATCTGCTGGGTTATCCAATTTTCTTTAACACGTTCTCGTAGGGCAGGCTTATTGAAAGCTTACCCACAAATTAAGAAACCAATCGAATCAAATGTGTTTTCTTTGGGAACCTATTGATGGCGATTTTGGTATAATAGTCAATTGAATTGTACGTCGTTGAGGCCACAAAGAAAATGCCGTTATATATATATAGGTTGTAATAAGTTTGTAGTTTTAGAATAGTGAAGATTGATCGAAAAGTATCAACTTTTGAAAACTGTTACTTCAAGAGAATTCTCAAGTTAATTCAAGAGAACTATCTACAACTGAAATCCAAATTAAAAAGGAAATTTTTATGTTACGTCATTTATAATTAAACTATAACGAAATAATAAAATAAAGTGAGTCCAGACTCCAGGACATTAAGTCGAAGAGGGCTGTTCAGTCCGTAATAACGATGCAAATACTTGTAGCCCCAACAGTTAAGACGGCCCTTAACCCGTCGGCGCCTCAGTTAATAACCATGAAATCTTAACCTTCAAACCGCGTTACTTTATATCTTAATTAAAATATTTAAATAAATCTTTTAAAGGTTAGCCGATACGTATTTAAAAGAACACTACCACGATCATTGATTAAGGTGTAAAATATCAGAATTATAAATTAGGGAACCCATTAGCCATTATCCATACTACGTGACCTGTTTAGGGGGAGGGGTGTCTTTAAAGTACTACGCTTGGTCTACAGGGGGGATGTGGCTTAGGTTTCTGTTACGGAGACAAGAAATAATAGTCATATAGGTTCTTCTGATAAAAATCAGAATAACATATTTCAAATAAAGTTGCCTTATTAAATTGCGTGCGGATAATATTAAATAATTATTTTTTGTTTTTGAGACGTAAAAGCTAGTTACTAGTGACCGACTATATATTATAGGTGGATATATTTATTTTTAATTAGAGCACAATGTTATTTTTACTAAGAAAAATGATTATTTTCTTAATGTGAAAGCGCCATTTTGTCAATAAAATTAAACCTTTTATCTGCTGTTACAGTCGTTTCGATACGCCACACGCTGTGTATAAATTATTAATTACAAAGTTTTACTCAAAAAACCTCACAGACAGCAATAATGGTTTTCAACTCTCGAGGTTTCAAAGGAAACAATTTTTCACTCTCGAAAAACTCGTCTTTCCACTGCGCGATGAATACCATTAGCTCGGTGTATTTGAAAGCTCTTAAGAATTTCCCGAGGAAATAAGTCAGGTTTAGTTAAACCACGCCATTTAAAGTGGTTTACGAGGAACCATTTTGTGTCCATTTATCTAATAACTAATTACTGCAGCTCCTCGTTCTCTTCCACACTTATGTATGGCAACAAATAGTTTTAAATCCTAAATAAGTAATAAAGGGTATATAATAAATGAGAATATTTGAATGATTTATAAGTGGCTAGGATATTCAATGCATATTAATAAGTAAGCTCTAAGCAACCAATAATAATTGTTCAACCTCACATTGAACTGTGTACATAATGAAATTGACCCAACTAAATTAAACATATACCCCCTTACTAATAAAAATATTTACACGGTGGGTAAGCTATACAATGTTTTGTCCTTGTCTTATACGTTAGAAAAGTCACATGACAGACAAGGACAAAACATTGTATTGCTTGTCCATTGTGTAAATATTGTTCAGTATCCCCAATACTGAACAAATATTAGGATTAATAGCTTATTCATAATAATATTATAATTATATAGAATATTTGTTCCATTCCTCGTGTTTATATGGTGGTGTTCCTTTTTCTTTAGTAAGTAGTAACTACAAGGATTAACCCTTATAGTTTCACTCCGTCCGTCTGTCCCCCTTGATAACTTCGGTTATTATGAATATAAATAGACAAAATTGTGTATAACTTAATAGACTGCACATACACTTTATTTTTGGCATCATTATTTATTAATTGTGGTTTTTTATTTTAGGGGTAGCTCCGTGCAGTCTACATGTTAAGTGGGGATGAAATTTTTTTCATTCCTTCTCATCATGTGGGGTATCGTCGACTACGTATTTTGAAACAAAGGTTAAGCTTCATTCGTAACTTTTTTATAATGTAAGCCATTTTCGAGTAATCAACCTCCTAAGTGGGTTTACAAACCGGTCTCCCCCTGTCATTACTAAACTATGAGACTTAAACACTTTCAAGCTGATAGATCAAGCTAAATACTCTTTAGGAAAATTATTTTGAACGAAATCGGACAGTAACTTTAGAAGAAAATCTTAGGCTGACCCCACATTAGGCGTGCGCGTTCCTCGGGCGTGTGAGTGGCGCGAGCAGCGCCCGCATCGCTGACCCGCATCGTGCTTGCGGCGCGCATGCAGCGCCCGCATCGTGCTTGCGGCGCGCATGCAGCGCCCGCATCGTGCTTGCGGCGCGCATGCAGCGCCCGCATCGAAGATGACAGGGGGAGACCAGGTTGTAGACCACTTAGGAGGTTGATTACTCAAAAATGTTTTTAAGTTTTTTTGACCTTAGACATATTGTCCTGCTCTTGGTTAGGTTGGGTTATTTATTAAAATAAAATGAAATCCACTAAACATTGGTAACAATTTTAACTTGAGAAACAATGTTTCAAAGCTAACAACAATCTTTTGCGAGTATCTAATCTAATTTATTTTGTTTGTATTAGAGTAAGTGGTTGAAAAACAAGTACTTACTCTTAGTACACAAATACACAAATAAAACGAAAACATTTGGAAAACATGCGATGAGGCTATCTTATTCTTAATATATTTTACCTTACATTTTCTTATAAGATAATTTATTGGAGTAAACGGTTTTTAGTAGCAGCCCACGGCCACAGACAAATAAAATTAAGTCTGAAGATTTATTACGAAAGTAATTTATTTTGTTACAGAGAATTATAATTGCTACTACATTAAACATTTACTGTAACACAGCTACAAAAGAAAGTAGCCTTGACGGTCGCTTTACATTACAATTTATTATACATAGGTAGCTACATTTTGTGAGATGTCTTCGAAGAAACACTATAATATAAGATAGGTTAAATATTTGCCATATTTTCCTGTCTAATGCCAGACTTCTGAGGTTTTGTCTGTAGCTTTTATGAACAATAGCGCTTTTTCAATCAAAAGCGCTATCGAATAGATAAACTACAGACAAAAAAAGTAAAACAACAGAAACCGGATATTAGACGGTGCTCGCATTGAACAGAACAGAACAGAACCGCGCCATATAATTATGAGCAGGATTGTCTAGGCTCGTCAAGGCGCGTCATCATCATGTCGACCAAACACTTCTTATATCTAAAGAGGCTATAAATTTTGTCCTCGACATCCAGCTAAACACAGACAGTGGTAGCCTATGATCTAGGAGCTTTAAAAAGCTTAAAAAGCGTTTGGGAATTCAGCTGGTAGCTTCCCCCTACATGAGCCCTTAGACATTTTCTATTACGACCAGCCCGTTCCCAAATATGTCCCATTCGCGTTTCGCGTTTCGCGGCTTTGCTACGAAATTCCGTTTCAATGGAAAGCAATTTTGCAATACACTAAAACCCAAATGTATCAAATAAGAATAGTTACCTAAATTCAAAGCTTAGTAGTTGAATGAAAATGAAGGAAAATAAATGTAATTAATGTTGTGACAGATTGTCAAACGTCAACGTGATTTTATCTAGCAAACGCACGGTAGTGTGTGTTAAAAACGAACTCTGAAGTATTGAGCGATGTCGATAATTTTATTAATTTTATGTATTTCTAAGCACTATATAAAACAAGTGTGTGTCGTGTCAGCTCCGACGCACGACTGAAGTTTACTCTAAAAAGTGAAATTTGGTGTGCAATGCAAAGCGAACGACGCATCTTCGGCTAACATCGTGTGACACCGTACCGTGTGACCGTGTGACATCGTGAATTCGATTTTACTCCCATAAATTTTCATATCCCGGGCTTGCAGTATGAAAATCGTTTCTTAAGCAGTAAACTCCAAAAAAAAATATAGGCTTTCTGCACACCTTCATTGTTTGCATTAATGTAAATAAGTAATAAATACAAGTTTTACATAAATTCAATCTAGAGATGAGCGTAGAAATATTTTGCGCCGCCTAGACCGACCGCTCAGATGATATTATTTTTTAAGTTATATTATGTGAATATTGTTTCTTTATGAGTTAACGAGAGATATTGATGGCACCGGCGCCCGCGCCGAACAACTGTACCCACTACGCAGCGTGATATATGTAATAATTCCCCACACCGATTTCGGTGACGGTGGCCGGTTTCATTGAAACCAGGGCCAGTTACGCAGGAGTAATGTTATAGTGCCCAAGTGTGTGCGCAGTACACAAGAGCACTCTGTCTTCCTTTACTCTCGTAACCCAGTGGGACGGATAACCGACACGATTGGCGAGAGATCAGGCACAGATCCGACTTTTTACATGCCCATCCGACGCATGGATCATCTTTCTTGTCAGACAATCAGGTGATCAGCCTGCATTGTCCTAACCAAACTTGGAAACAACGTTTTTTGTTGTTCCAATGTGGGAATCGAACCCACGACCTCCGAGTCGAGAGCCAAGCTGTAACCATTACACCACGGAGGCTGTTAATAGTGTGATATACAACTGCAGTAAATAATTATTTATCGATGTTCTGAAGAGGGTAACATTACTCATCATGACATTTACTAGGTACTAGTAAACTTTCTACTAGTAAGTAGCGATAACCATTATAATACGCATTAATCACTAGTTTACTAAGTTGAAATTATTAAACAACTTATCATAATTAACACTATGAATCATGATGTATTTTAGTTAGAACTAAATAAAGTGATATCAAGATAAATATCGTTCAAAGTTATAAATCATAATATTCAATTATTCGATTTTAACATGAACTATGCTTGTATGCTTTTTATCGATACTGTTCATTCTTTACTAATTACTTTAATGCTTTTTATTTTTTATTTCTATTTATTATGCACATAAACCAAAGTCCGGACAGGCTATGTTTGTGGTAAAACATTTTTTTAGCCAGAATATTATGCGATAAAGGACGGCGGCAACATATAAAGAAACTTACACACTACAATGAGTGGATTATCTGCGGTACGGTGCTGTGTAATAACACAGCACCATAAATGCGGTTATTACCTCACCGGCAACATTCCCGGAAGCCAGTGATGCGGTAACCCAAATGTTTGCTCTTGATCCTATTGAAGGCTTCATCGGAAATGCCAAGCGCATTAATGCTGATTCTCGCTTTGCATTAAACTTAATGCCAGTATTAAGACCGTATAATGCGCTCGGTTTGCTGCTCGTAAAGATCTCGTCGACCCTGTTAAAAACCGGCCCAGAGCGAGCTGGATTCACACACAAAGGGTTCCGTACAAGACGGCAAAAAAATCACGTTCGTATTGTAAAAATAAATGAAACTACAATTATTGTCGACTTATTCGCTGTTCCACTTTATTCACTATTTCGCCTTTTCACACTAGATACACACTAATTTAATTATAATACTTAATTTTATACACAGTCACTCTGTAATTATTGCAGAACTTTTACTTTTAAATAAAACACTTTTTCCCCGTTCGCTTTTTTCGAACGGGTCTATGCTAAGGGTCGGGTTAAGACCGCTGTAGCTAAGTCGGACTATAACTAGCCTGGTGGCTAGTTTGTTTGGTGGTAGACGATGGGAGGGTTTGACCCTCCCTAACATCACCCGGGTGATGTTCAAACCGGATATTGGGGACAGCTACGGATTAGAAGCTATTATTTTGACAGGGGAGACGCGGGTCTCTCCTGCTGAGGGGTCCGACCCCTTCCTCACTCGCTGATGAGTGAGGTTGCTCGCGCGCGGTAGCAGAGACTAGCGGCGTGCGAGTTATCGCGATAGAGGAGCTCTCGATTTGGTCGATATCGGTACTGAGAGGGCCGTCCCTCTCCCCTTCCGCGTACGGTCGGGATGACTCGCGCGCGTAAGTCCTAATGTCGATGAGGTTCGCGGTATTGGTAGAGCTCTCTATATCAATATCGCGGTCGCGGACACTATTTAGGAGTGTACCTAGACTACTGGGATGCGAACTCGAACTCGGGTTCGGGTCCGGTCCCGTGTTAGGGTCGGTCTGTACGTCTGTACGTGTTGTCGTGTCGGATGTGGGACCTCGGGGTAGGCGCCGGCGTCGACCCCCGTGCGATGCTAGCGTCGCGGGTGCGTGTGATTTGTGTTTACGTAACTGTACACAGTACGTTACGTATTTTGTGATCGGGTCAACGGGATCGGCTAAGATATGCTTAGGCCGTTTGTGCGGGTGTCGGAAAGTCAGTGCGTCGTGGTTGTAGTCCAGTGCCTTTTTGATAAGGGGGTTTGGGTGGTTTTTGCCTTTATCAAAGAATCTCTCTACGAGTTCCTTGATATAGGCTTTAATAGTGACTAGTTCGCAGTCCCTATGCAAGTCGATGTTACGCATGTACCAGGGGGCGCCTGTTGCCATGCGTAGAAACCGGTTCTGGACTCTTTGCAAGCGGTCCATTTGAGACTCGCTTATCTGTGCGAAAGAGACGCACGCATAAGTGAGTATCGTTCTGATGCAAACCTTATACAATGTAAGCTTATGTCTTAAGGACATTTTGCTTCGCGAATTAAGTAGCGGATATAATTTGTAGAGTACAAATTTCGCTTTACGTAGTGTGTTACTGATGTGACTCGAAAACGTCATCGACTTGCCTAGTACTACGCCTAAATATTTGACCTGAGAGACCTCAGGGATAATGTTGCCGTGCAGGCTAATAGGGCTCATTACTTTACGGGGGCAATTACGCCCCGCTGTCTTATTACCATTGAATTGAATGGCGTGACTTTTATCGGGATTAACTTCTATTCTCCACTTGGAGAACCAATTACCGAGAGCGGTAACTGACTCCTGGAGGACTTTAGACGCGGTACGGGCTCGTGTGTTTGAATAATAAAGGGCTGTGTCGTCCGCGAACATAGCTAATTGCACCTTAGCGTGTTTGGGGATGTCACTAGTGTACAGGTTATATAGGGAGGGCGAGAGGACCGAGCCCTGCGGTACTCCCGCCTCCATATATCTTGGCGAAGACAGTGCGCCTTCTACGCGGAAATGAAATTTACGATTTTTTAAAAAGTTACTAATTAGTAGAACGAGATAATCGGGTATTTCCATTTGATAGAGTTTGTATAACAGTCCGTTATGCCAAATTTTATCAAAAGCTTTTGCAATGTCAAAGAATACGGCGCATGTCGTCTTCCTGTCGTTTTTGCTAGATAATATGTACTCCGTTAAGCGGTGTACTTGAGCGGGGCAGCTGTGCAATTCGCGGAAGGCGAACTGCTCGTCTGGAAGGAGTTTTTTGTCGGTTATGACGTCATTAAGGCGCCTTTTAATAACTCTTTCGTAGACTTTACCTAGGGAGCTAATGAGACTTATTGGACGGTAGCTACCAGGCACCTTCCGGGGTTTCCCCGGTTTGTGGATACCTATGACAATAGCTACTTTCCAAATGTCTGGAAATGAACATCCTACTAAGAGGGCGTTAAAGATGTTCACTAGGAGTTGGATTAGCTCGGACGGTAACATTTTAAGTGTTTTGTTTGAAATACCGTCGAGGCCTGGGGCCTTTTTGGCATTCATACACTTAATAATGTCACTGACCTCCTCCGAGTCCACCATCCTCACCCTGTCTACATCAGGTGGCCTCGAGAGTCGGCTGTTGACCTCGCTATTAACTAAGCTAAGGTGCACGGGATCAATCGGGAGAGTACTCGGCCGGCACTGTTGTTCGAAATTATCAGCTAGGCACTCGGCCTTGTCAATGTCTTCGAATGCAGGAGGACGGTTAGGTCTATCTAACGGAGGCATGTCGCTCTCCGTGTTGTTTTTGAGGGCCTTCGCGAGTGGCCAGTACGCCACGTGAGACGGTTCTAAATCACTGAGAAGTCGATCCCAACTCTCGGCTTTGTGCTGTTTGATTTTAAACTTAACTTCCCTCTCGTAGTGACGGAGGGCTTTCCTCCACTCTTCCGACGGGTAGCGATCATATGTGCGCTTAGCCGCATTTCGGAGTCTGATGGACTCCCTTATGTCCTCAGGGAGGGGCCAACGGCCCTTGGGGGTCGTTGGCACCTCCCTAGATGAGTTCTCTATGGTCGCTACCAGGTGATCGGTCAAGTGGGAGGCGGCCTCTATGGCTGTCTCTTTACTATCTATAATATCGGGGATTTTGTCTAAGTGGCTAGAATGAAGGACTTTAATGTTCTCCGCTAGTGATTTATAATCTATTATCTTCCTAGTACTAGAATTATTGGGGTTAAGACTACCAAGTGTAATCATAACCGGTCTGTGGTCTGAGTTAAGCTCGTGGAGAGTCTTGCCCTCTGGTGTAAGAGGGAGGGTTACTAGTACCATATTGTACTCGTGTTTTTTGATAGGGTGGTACATGCGATGTACCTCTAAGGCGGGAAAACCTTGGGACTGGATGTCCATGAGTACCTCTTTTGTGGAGAGGCACTTATCGACTCCTGTAATGACGACGCGCAGAAGGCGCTCGTCTTCAAGGGCATACGTATGGTAGCCTATGTTCTTTGCGCGTAGGAACGCGGTGAGGAGGCGGTGGTCCTCCGACGACTTAACCTGCACTTTAATCCCTATGGGGGTCGTGTGCGCAGAAGAGTATCGAAGCTTTTGCTCGTTTATTGCCGCAGAAATTATATTCCATTTGGCCTTCTCCTGTATGATTACAGGAGGAGGCATTTTTGGCGTACGGACGGCCTGAGGGGCCTGGGAGGCCTGAGGGGCCTGGGAGGCCTGAGGGGCCAGAGAGGCCTGAGATGCCGGAAGGGCCTGGGAGGCCAGCGGAGCCTGGGTGGCCAGAGGGGCCTGGGAGGCCAGAGGGGCCGTTGAGGTAACGGGGGTCGCGGAGCCATGAGCCTGCACGGTTTTCCTATTTTTGCGCACCGATTTGGTCGGGGAAGATAAGACTGGAGAGGAGGTGCCTTCTGGGCGCTTCCTCTTCTTCGTCTTCTTATATCTGACGGTAGTGAACTCGCCTTGTTCACTACAGTCGGTTTCTTGCTCTGAGCAAGACATCTCTGAAGGAGATGATAAGGGCTCTGTTTCGGCCGGGATTACCGGGGCGTCGCAATCGGGCGACGCCGATGAGTCTGCTTCATGGGCGCTCGCGAAGCGTTCCCATTTCTTAGCGGCATCAGGGAATTCGTTCTGAAGGAACGTCAGGAACTTCCTGATTAAGGCGTCGGCCATAATTAGGAAGTTTTATCCTGATTGTGAAATGAAATTCTGCTCTCTAATTAATATTGGGGGATACAGCCCCTCCCGGCGACCGGGAGGGGAGGTGTGTAGGGAGGAAAACTCCTCGTGTAGTGTGCCTAACCGTGTCACGGTACTTACAATTGTTCCTTGGGCGGCTGGAACTCACTCACACACTAACGTTGCGCTAAACACTAGGGCGCTAGTGTTCGCGAACGAGACGCGGCGGAGCGCGAGCAGAAGGCTCGCGCTAAAAACGAGACGGACGATGCGACCGGTCGCACGCTCGTCCTAAACGCGGCGATAACTTCGCGGCGGGTGTGCGAGCAGAAGGCTCGCACTAAAGAGCGAGACGGACGATGCGAGCGGTCGCACGAATCGTCCGGTAGGCGGCGATCGCGGCGCGGCGCGAGACACGGTACGGCACGGGTCGGGCGGCAAAGGCGGTTGGGTGGCGCCTTGCTCTTCACTCTTGAGTCTTGCCTCTTGAAGCTTGACTCTTGAGTCTTCTGTCTTTCTGTCTTCTTTCTTCCAGTGGTGCACTATTGTGAGCAATGACACACGGATAGAGCGAGAGCGCAAAATGAGAGCGCGGGACGACGGCAACGATCGTAGCGAGCGGAGCTGTTCATCGGACGGTGTCCGAGAGCAGAATGTCCCCGTTCGCTTTTTTTTTTTTTTTTTTTTTTTTTCGAACGGGTCTATGCTAAGGGTCGGGTTAAGACCGCTGTAGCTAAGTCGGACTATAACTAGCCTGGTGGCTAGTTTGTTTGGTGGTAAACGATGGGAGGGTTTGACCCTCCCTAACATCACCCGGGTGATGTTCAAACCGGATATTGGGGACAGCTACGGATTAGAAGCTATTATTTTGACAGGGGAGACGCGGGTCTCTCCTGCTGAGGGGTCCGACCCCTTCCTCACTCGCTGATGAGTGAGGTTGCTCGCGCGCGGTAGCAGAGACTAGCGGCGTGCGAGTTATCGCGATAGAGGAGCTCTCGATTTGATCGATATCGGTACTGAGAGGGCCGTCCCTCTCCCCTTCCGCGTACGGTCGGGATGACTCGCGCGCGTAAGTCCTAATGTCGATGAGGTTCGCGGTATTGGTAGAGCTCTCTATATCAATATCGCGGTCGCGGACACTATTTAGGAGTGTACCTAGACTACTGGGATGCGAACTCGAACTCGGGTTCGGGTCCGGTCCCGTGTTAGGGTCGGTCTGTACGTCTGTACGTGTTGTCGTGTCGGATGTGGGACCTCGGGGTAGGCGCCGGCGTCGACCCCGGTGCAATGCTAGCGACGCGGGTGCGTGTGATTTGTGTTTACGTAACTGTACACAGTACGTTACGTATTTTGTGATCGGGTCAACGGGATCGGCTAAGATATGCTTAGGCCGTTTGTGCGGGTGTCGGAAAGTCAGTGCGTCGTGGTTGTAGTCCAGTGCCTTTTTTATAAGGGGGTTTGGGTGGTTTTTGCCTTTATCAAAGAATCTCTCTACGAGTTCCTTGATATAGGCTTTAATGGTGACTAGTTCGCAGTCCCTATGCAAGTCGATGTTACGCATGTACCAGGGGGCGCCTGTTGCCATGCGTAGAAACCGGTTCTGGACTCTTTGCAAGCGGTCCATTTGAGACTCGCTTATCTGTGCGAAGGAGACGCACGCATAAGTGAGTATCGTTCTGATGCAAACCTTATACAATGTAAGCTTATGTCTTAAGGACATTTTGCTTCGCGAATTAAGTAGCGGATATAATTTGTAGAGTACAAATTTCGCTTTACGCAGTGTGTTACTGATGTGACTCGAAAACGTCATCGACTTGCCTAGTACTACGCCTAAATATTTGACCTGAGAGACCTCAGGGATAATGTTGCCGTGCAGGCTAATAGGGCTCATTACTTTACGGGGGCACTTACGCCCCGCTGATTTATTACCATTGAATTGAATGGCGTGACTTTTATCGGGATTGACTTCTATTCTCCACTTGGAGAACCAATTACCGAGAGCGGTAACTGACTCCTGGAGGACTTTAGACGCGGTACGGGCTCGTGTGTTTGAATAATAAAGGGCTGTGTCGTCCGCGAACATAGCTAATTGCACCTTAGCGTGTTTGGGGATGTCACTAGTGTACAGGTTATATAGGGAGGGCGAGAGGACCGAGCCCTGCGGTACTCCCGCCTCCATATATCTTGGCGACGACAGTGCGCCTTCTACGCGGAAATGAAATTTACGATTTTTTAAAAAGTTACTAATTAGTAAGACGAGATAATCGGGTATTTCCATTTGATAGAGTTTGTATAACAGTCCGTTATGCCAAATTTTATCAAAAGCTTTTGCAATGTCAAAGAATACGGCGCATGTCGTCTTCCTGTCGTTTTTGCTAGATAATATGTACTCCGTTAAGCGGTGTACTTGAGCGGGACAGCTGTGCATTTCGCGGAAGGCGAACTGCTCGTCTGGAAGGAGTTTTTTGTCGGTTATGACGTCATTTAGGCGCCTTTTAATAACTCTTTCGTAGACTTTACCTAGGGAGCTAATGAGACTTATTGGACGGTAGCTACCAGGCACCTTCCGGGGTTTCCCCGGTTTGTGGATACCTATGACAATAGCTACTTTCCAAATGTCTGGAAATGAACATCCTACTAAGAGGGCGTTAAAGATGTTCACTAGGAGTTGAATTAGCTCGGACGGTAACATTTTAAGTGTTTTGTTTGAAATACCGTCGAGGCCTGGGGCCTTTTTGGCATTCATACACTTGATAATGTCACTGACCTCCTCCGAGTCCACCATCCTCACCCTGTCTACGTCAGGTGGCCTCGAGAGTCGGCTGTTGACCTCGCTATTAACTAAGCTAAGGTGCACGGGATCAATCGGGAGAGTACTCGGCCGGCACTGTTGTTCGAAATTATCAGCTAGGCACTCGGCCTTGTCAATGTCTTCGAATGCAGGAGGACGGTTAGGTCTATCTAACGGAGGCATGTCGCTCTCCGTGTTGTTTTTGAGGGCCTTCGCGAGTGGCCAGTACGCCACGTGAGACGGTTCTAAATCACTGAGAAGTCGATCCCAACTCTCGGCTTTGTGCTGTTTGATTTTAAACTTAACTTCCCTCTCGTAGTGACGGAGGGCTTTCCTCCACTCTTCCGACGGGTAGCGATCATATGTGCGCTTAGCCGCATTTCGGAGTCTGATGGACTCCCTTATGTCCTCAGGGAGGGGCCAACGGCCCTTGGGGGTCGTTGGCACCTCCCTAGATGAGTTCTCTATGGTCGCTACCAGGTGATCGGTCAAGTGGGAGGCGGCCTCTATGGCTGTCTCTTTACTATCTGTAATATCGGGGATTTTATCTAAGTGGCTAGAATGAAGGACTTTAATGTTCTCCGCTAGTGATTTATAATCTATTATCTTCCTAGTACTAGAATTATTGGGGTTAAGACTACCAAGTGTAATCATAACCGGTCTGTGGTCTGAGTTAAGCTCGTGGAGAGTCTCAATATTGATATTGAGAGAAACATTTTTAACTAAGGCTATGTCTATCGTACTAGGATCGCGTATGACACCGTTGATGTTTTCATTGGTGTCATAGCGAGTGGGGTCGGTGGGGGCTAATAGTGCAAAATTTAAAGTGTCGGTTAAATTACAAAGGATGGTGCCGTTTCTATTGTTATGAACATTGCCCCACTCGGTGTGTTTGCAATTAAAGTCACCGGCAATGATGACAGCGTTACCTAAATTGAATAGCGCCTGTAGGTCGCTTGAATGGAGTTCTTTGTTGCACGCTAAGTACGCGCTTACTATAACAATGGGTCCGTGGCCGGACATACTAATATGGCAAACAGATGTTTCTAAAGTTAACAATGGCGGTGGCTCTAGTGGAATACAATGTAGTGATTTTTTATAGTAGATAAGAGTACCTCCGAGTCGGGATCGAGTTCTATCGTTTCTGACTATTTTGTAGTTAGCTATTTTAGGGCTCCTCATGCTAGGTTTTAAGAAAGTCTCCTGCACTAGAAGAATATCGACATTTTGGCTGCTTACAAAATCGCGAATCTCGCTAATGTTATTCCTAATGCCGTTCGTATTGAACGACACTACGCGTAACGAGTGCGGCTTTGTCCTTCCCGAGGGCTCCATTAATTACCGTTTGTGGAGAGGGCCTTGATCTGACGGATCAAGACCTGATGGTCTGACAAAGCTTGGATGCGGTCTGTGGCCGAACCTTTTAGCTTTGTCGCTAAGATAGAAAGCTCCATCGGGTCAATAGGCCCGATGTTGCTTAAAAACTGCTGGACGAAAGAGAGGTCTGCAGTGAAGCTGGGAGTCGGAGGGGGCGTGGCCTTAGGCGCTACGGGCGCGGAGGGCATGGCCTTACTGGGGAGAGCGGGGAAAACCGCTAGCTCCGAACTACGTTTCTGCGCGGGCTTGAACCATGCAGATTGGGAGGGTAGGGGGGCAGCGACGAATCTCTGTTTGGGGGGGGCACTTTTAGTCTGCGGTGCACTACGCTTTTTTACTTTGGGTGCTTTTTTGCACCCTCTATAATTGGCGGGGTGTCCTTTAGACTTACAGAGAACACAGCTGGGGGGTTCGGACTCCTCAGCTGGGCTCTTACGGAGACAGTCAGAGGTGCCGTGGTCACCGAGGCACTTAACGCAACGCGGCCTAGCTTGGCAATTCCGTGCCGAGTGCCCGTAAAGTTGGCATCGGTGGCACTGGCCAGGGATGCCCCTTTTACGGGGGGGCTCGACGCGGATGCCCGTAATATGACAGACGGCTCGGATATTGAAGATATCCTTGCCCTCTGGTGTAAGAGGGAGGGTTACTAGTACCATATTGTACTCGTGTTTTTTAATTGGGTGGTACATGCGATGTACCTCTAAGGCGGGAAAACCTTGGGACTGGATGTCCATGAGTACCTCTTTTGTGGAGAGGCACTTATCGACTCCTGTAATGACGACGCGCAGAAGGCGCTCGTCTTCAAGGGCATAGGTATGGTAGCCTATGTTCTTTGCGCGTAAGAACGCGGTGAGGAGGCGGTGGTCCTCCGACGATTTTACCTGCACTTTGATCCCTATGGGGGTCGTGTGCGCAGAAGAGTATCGAAGCTTTTGCTCGTTTATTGCCGCAGAAATTATATTCCATTTGGCCTTCTCCTGTATGATTACAGGAGGAGGCATTTTTGGCGTACGGACGGCCTGAGGGGCCTGGGAGGCCTGAGGGGCCTGGGAGGCCTGAGGGGCCTGGGAGGCCTGAGGGGCCAGGGAGGCCTGAGATGCCGGAAGGGCCTGGGAGGCCAGCGGAGCCTGGGTGGCCAGAGGGGCCTGGGGGGCCAGAGGGGCCGTCGAGGTAACGGGGGTCGCGGAGCCATGAGCCTGCACGGTTTTCCTATTTTTTCGGACCGATTTGGTCGGGGAAGATAAGACTGGAGAGGAGGTGCCTTCTGGGCGCTTCCTCTTCTTCGTCTTCTTGTATCTGACGGTAGTGAACTCGCCTTGTTCACTACGGTCGGTTTCTTGCTCTGAGCAAGACATCTCTGAAGGAGATGATAAGGCCTCTGTTTCGGCCGGGATTAGCGGGGCGTCGCAATCGGGCGACGCCGGTGAGTCAGCGTCATGGGCGCTCGCGAAGCGTTCCCATTTCTTCGCGGCATCAGGGAATTCGTTCTGAAAGAAGTTAAGGCGTCGGCCATAATTAGGAAGTTTTATCCTGGTTGTGAAAGGAAATTCTGCTCTCTAATTAATATTGGGGGATACAGCCCCTCCCGGCGACCGGGAGGGGAGGTGTGTAGTGAGGAAAACTCCTCGTGTAGTGTGCCTAACCGTGTCACGGTACTTACAATTGTTCCTTGGGCGGCTGGAACTCACTCACACACTAACGTTGCGCTAAACACTAGGGCGCTAGTGTTCGCGAACGAGACGCGGCGGAGCGCGAGCAGAGGCTCGCGCTAAGAACGAGACGGACGATGCGACCGGTCGCACGCTCGTCCTAACGCGGCGATAACTTCGCGGCGGGTGTGCGAGCAGAAGGCTCGCACTAAAAAGCGAGACGGACGATGCGAGCGGTCGCACGAATCGTCCGGTAGGCGGCGATCGCGGCGCGGCGCGAGACACGGTACGGCACGGGTCGGGCGGCAAAGGCGGTTGGGTGGCGCCTTGTCTCTTCACTCTTGAGTCTTGCCTCTTGAGTCTTCTGTCTTCTTTCTTCCAGTGGTGCACTATTGTGAGCAATGACACTCGGATAGAGCGAGAGCGCAAATAGAGAGCGCGGGACGACGGCAACGATCGTAGCGAGCGGAGCTGTTCATCGGACGGTGTCCGAGAGCAGAATGTCCCCGTTCGCTGTCGAGCACGGCCTTTTATAGTTCCTTCATAATCGGAGTGTTTGTTATACGGATATGAGACATTGGCGCCATTTTAAATTCCACTGAAACTCACCATAAAAATCGGTACTCTATTAAAAATAGCTCAAAATAATAAACTATGATTTATAACACGAATACTTTAAATAGTTGCACATTTTTACTAAATGTATTTTTATTCTCAATCATCAATAACAAGTGGAATAAACAATCCACAAATTCTTTATGGTAAAAATCACTTTTGAAATAATTGAAATGAATGTATCATTTTCTAAAATAATAATTTAACATTTATTTTAAACCGATATCAAATTATTAATTCACAAAATTTTACTTAAAACGTTGATTTAATTATAATAAAAACAAGTGTCAGCTGTCAGAACAAGAAGTCAATTCTTATAAAGCTAACAGTATTAAGGGAAAACGTTAAAAAATTTATTCTGTTTTTTAGTATCACGGCTCACGAGCTACAGCCTAGTGACGGACGGACGATCAGATCGGGAGACAGACAGACAGACAGGAAGACAGCGAAGTCTCAGTAATAATGCCCGTTTTTACCCTTTAGGGTTTAGGAACCCTAAAAATCGTTGGAACTTGGGACTCTGGTTATTGGTTGAATAATCCTTATACCTAAAACTATTCATTTTATTAGTTTAATTTTGGAAAATTAACGAGAAAGTCAATCAGTCTGTATATTTCCTTATTACGCCTAAACTACTGAAATGATTTTTAAGGATACAGAAATAAGTCATGAGGAGGGAAGTAAGCTTCTTTTCGTAGCAGCAAAATGTACGGTCTCGTACACCAGATGGATTTTCTGTGCGAACTGCGAAGTTTCTGGCAACACCAGTTATGGTGCAATAATACGCCGCCGTTCTCAAAGTATATTGACTATACTTAAACGGTTTGAAAATAAAAGAATTGCATCGGCCGGGAATCGAACCCGGGCCGCCCGCGTGGCAGGCGAGCATTCTACCACTGAACCACCGATGCTTGTTACGAAGACACTATATAGTTTAAACTAGAGATAAGTAGGTTGCATAGTCTTTATAGACACTATAGTGAACGTGACTTTCTATACTTTCTCAAATTATATTGATTCAGGTGGCATTGACGTTGTAACATCACTCTAATAGACGGCCTAAGGGTCAATTCACAACGCAACAAAACGATGCGCGACGGGGCGCTGCATTGTTTAAGATAGCCATTCAAAATTGAACTTTATTTACTACACAAGAAGATACACGTTCATTGTAAAAGTTCGAATGTCATGTTGCACCGCACTCCACAGGCGCATGTGCAGTGTATAACAGATGTCATATGCAGGGGCGTAGCTACCGTTGTATCAGCCGTATCAATTATATAGAGGGGAGTTTTATATAGTAGTATCCCAGAGGGCGCCTTGGACTACAGAAAAAAATTCGTTACACATTATCTACACATTACACAGTCTTACTCTTAGCCCATACTTCCCGATAAAAAAATAACATTATAAAGCCCACGAACACAGAAACTTAAGAAACACGTAGAAAACTTATGGAGTATCATGTGCGTCTAAATTAAAAATTATCAGGCCCGCTACACTATCACCTATGTAAATTTATTACCATTTAAGGTGGGACCGCACTAAGCGTAACTACACGGCAGCGGAGCGACACGACACTTCTAGCTATACCGCACTGGAGCGACACCCCAGTGATACTACGCGGCAAAATTTGCTCAGTTTTTCGGCAACGTCTGAGCATGGAAGCTTTTCCACCAAAACAAACTTGTTACATTATATGACTGGGTATATTCCGTAATATAATATTATCCAGCATATTGGCCAGTGCTAATGACGTCATGAATCGTCGCGACGCCATACTGTTTATTCGTTCCGAAATATTGACATCTACGTAAAACCTACGATATTGTTGAGATGTCATTATTGCAAATTAATGAAATTTTCCCAATTTGCGGGGTTACATTTCGGAATACACTCTATTTGTCAAGTTGTTGAAATGAGAAAGGTGGCGCTGCTCGTTATACCGCACAACGTGGCAGCGGAACTACGCGACACGCCACGGCGCGTCAAAGTTGGTGAGTTGGTCAACTTTGTCGCGCAGTGCTGCGTTGCGTAGTTCCGCTGCCGCGTAGTGCGTTGTATCTCATACAATTTCATTCAAAGAATATTTGGCCGTGTCGTGTCGCGTAGTTCTGCTGCTGCGTAATTACGCCTAGTGCGGTCTCACCTTTAGTGTTTTTAGCGTGTTACTCTCGCATTACTTAATGACCAGTCATTTTTGATATGAGGCCCTGCTAAGGCTCGCCACGCCACTGGTCATATGAAACGTGTATATTTTGTGTAGTGAATAAAGTTAAATTTTCAATAACTAGCTTAAAATTAATCTTGCCGCGTATCCTCGTGGTGTGAACTGACCCTTATGGCGAGCGCTTACCTATGACCCAACAATCTTAAGACAGACTTTCCTTACATAGACAAGTCTGTCTTTGAACTTAACACTAACCCCCTTATTAATAAAAATAATTACAATACGCTAATCCATGTTGCTGTGTATGTCAAGTGGCTTTTCCAACACTATCAGGCAAAGACATTAACATGGATTTCGTATTCGTGATGTAAATAAGGGGCTTTTTTCTTTCCAGAGTGCGTATGTTCATATGTTTTGTAATACAATAGCCAATAGTATGTCTTAATACTTTCGTGACGAGGTTTCGACGAGGAGGTCTTTAAGAGTGCTCCGAAGAATTGTGCTTACTAAAACCTGCTGCAACTTTTCGCCACCGTTCCAAGCGACAAAATATTTATCATCCTCATCACCTTGAAGAGTGACAGTCATTCACCGTGCGCTTTACCCGAAGCTTTCTGAAGTTTTCAAAACTCTGGAATATACTGTCGCCGGCTGCATTTCCGGACCATTCAGACCTGCAAACCTTTATGTAAAAGGCCGGCAACGCACTTGCAACTCCTCTGATGTTGCGGGTGGGTGTCCATGGGCGACGGTAATCGATTTCTATCAGGATAGTTTTATACAAAGTGGGAGACCAAGCTTTGGTTGGTGTTATAGTAGAACGATATAATAATTTTAAAAAAAAATTAAAAAATTAAAAGGAATAGTAAGAATCACAAAAACATTTATCTTACCGGCATTCGAACCCACCACATTCCCAATTTCAAAACAATCCGTAAGAACGTAAGAGAGTCGAAAAAGGCTAAATACTCATTTCTAAATACACATTAATTTCATACATTGAAGGAGCATTTCCTTTAGTACTTGGCTAAGGAAAACGTATTCTATCGATATCATAAATTGAGATTGGTAAATAAAGTTGATTTTAAAATATGTATTTTTGTTTTTTTTATTTCTACTGATGAAAACACCTCGAAGTAACTTCCGGCAAGGATGTGACGTCACAAACACAATAAACACATACGTAGTAGTAAAACAGAACGCGTTTCTCTAAATAAATAGTTCATGACATCTTTTAAAGTTATTTAAGTTAAAACGTCAAACGGAACGTCACACCGCCATTTTGTCTGAGCGGACTGTAGCACAGATTACAAATAGTATAAGTATGACGTCAAAGCACAGATAATCTATCAACTAACATTACGAATTGTATTTTCGGCAAAGATTTCAAAACTCAATATAGGCTATGGACGTACATTTGACAGAAAAAATCTTCATACACTAAAAAGTTACGCCATATTGGTTTTCACTATACTTCAAATATCAGCCATCTTGTTTTCATCATAATTCAAATGTCAAAATGGCCCCAAAATCTAAAAATTTGGGCCATTTAACTGGAGACACTTTTTGCCTCAACTTGCCTCGTTTATAATATATATGTCTATGATTTTCGGTGGTTTGAAAAAGTGAAATTTAAAATATTTTTTGTGTGTTTTTTGGTTTCAAAATAATGTATTTTTTTGTGTAATGGAACAATTTTGAAGCGTTTTGGATATCACGAAATAAAAAAAAGATATATTGCTTAAAAATGCGCAGTTTCTAAGTGATAAGACCTAGCTAGATCGATTTTTCTCCCCAAAACTCTCGCACACTAAATGGTAATACTTGTAGCCGATTACAAGATCGTCTCGTTTAGGGTGTAATAGAAAAAAAAACAATCTAATACGTAATTATTAATAAAAATAAATGAGAAATATTGTGTATTTCAACTGTACTTTCTTCTTGTAAAAACTGACCTTCAAGTACTTTTGTTTCTCTTTTCCATTGGATAAGTTTCCTCATATTTAAAATAAAAAAAATGCTATGAAATTAATTGTAACAAAAATAATATACAATAATTAACTGATATGTATGTTGCCAAATTTCAACAGCCAGCATTGAATTGTACTTATTAAAATATTTTTCTATGAGATCGCTACGCTAACAGATTCTTTATTGAACAAAAAGTCACGTTTCTATTGAATGTGTTTACATTATTTTACGTTCAGAAGTAAGCATCGGTGGTTCAGTGGTAGAATGCTCGCCTGCCACGCGGGCGGCCCGGGTTCGATTCCCGGCCGATGCAATCGTTTTGCTATTTACTCTTTGTAAACACTAAGGCGTCCCATACACGGTCCGGTTTTCCTTCAGTTCGGCCTGAACGGATGCAAAATCGTATCGTCTGTGTGCAATTTCGAGATCGCATCAGTCGGCCGTATGGACTGAAGCGATTCGTTCCAGTGTTTGGCAACTATGTTTTTGCGAAGCTCTCGTCATTTTCTACTAAAAGAGTACCTATAAAAATTTAACTATAAAAAAGCTACTAAACTTAGTAATCCCTAAATGTTTTTAGGGATTTTGTGTTTACAAACATACATACATTTTGAGTTTTAATATTTAACCGTTAAATAAAAAAAACATTAGGAAATATTACGTATATAGAAATTAAATAGGTAGTTTTAAGCGACTTACGGACGCGTGCTACTATGTGCTATTATGATAAGGTGTCATAATAGCACATAGAAGCAGATCACTTTGCATATTATGATTACTGTCTAACTATTTTCTACAAAACCACTAAGTACTAACAACTAAATTCCTACTAAGGAGGGAATAAAATACAAAATTTAGTAGTAAAACTTTGTAAAACAACTAAGTTGGCAACATTAATTCTGACCTGTACGGATGGACTGAACTGCAATAAAATTGGACTGAATGGTAATAAAATTCGAGTGTAAAATAAAACCGGTCAAATGCGAGTCGGCAAGTCCGTACAAAACGGAAAAAATCACGTTTGTTGTATGTGAGCCTCAAATTTTTATTTTATTCTGTTTTTAGTATTTGTTGTTGTAACGGCAATATAAATACCTACATCATACATTTGTGAAAATTTTAACTGTCGAGCTATCATGGTATAAGAAGTTTAAGATACAGCCTGGCGACAGTCGAACGAGCAGCAAAGTCTCAGTAATAGGGTCCCGTTTTTACCCTTTGGGTACGGAACCCTAAAAATGGCACGTGGTCTAAAGAAATTTATTAAAGTTCATTGAAGTATTTAAAACTTTAGAGCCACTATGGTTGATTAAATCTAAATACTATTTCTATAAAACAAAGAAAAATAAATGATTTCTATAACATATTACTGGAAAAATGTATGACACAATAATTCGGTTTCGTCGATAGCGTGATTACAATTGCAGCAAAATACAATAAATAAATAAAATAATAGCCTAAACTGACCAAGAGCATGTCACGACATGTCTAAGGAGGATTCCGTAACTATAAACGCGCAATAGGTTCTCTTTGAATTACTACAAAAGTTACTGTCATTAAGTTATTACAGAAGCTAGGAGAACGGCGGACAGACAGACGGACGGACGGGCAGAGTGAAGTTGTAAGGGTTCCTTAAGTATTACGGAACCCTAAAAACACGACCGAAGCTCGCGGCAATTTTCCGTGTATGTGCTCGAATCCGTTCAGGCCGAACCTTAGATTAAAACTCCTAGAAACCGGGTACGCGCATGAAAAGTGAAGTAAATCATACTGAGCCATATCGGCTCAGTTTGTTCGAACGACCCGTCAGTTGTTAAGGTTAAGCGCTAGTGCATACATCTCCGACTATTTAAAACATTCATATGTAAGTATGAAATGTTATGTCCGAACAATTTGACTTGTCAAATTAAAAGTCAAATATTGGGCATAAACTGCGTTAAGCGGGCACCCGCGACGGGCGCACGTCGCTTGAGCACGCGCGTGAACACGCAGCGGTCCCCGTCGCGGGGCCCGTCGCGAAGACCCGACTTACGCAGTGTCTCCAGTTTAATTTTAACAGTGTGAATGTACAGTCATATCGATAGAGAACTTAATATATTATTACCTAGCAAAACGACGACTAGCACAAAAAAAAAGACAACCAGTGAGCCCTTTCGTTGAATCTAGGTTGCTATGCGGGGAATTTGTTGTAAAGTTTAGTAAATTAAGGGATAATGAAAATTTATTTTATAAGTATTTTAAAGTTTCGGTTCAAGTCTACGACGAATTATTTTCAAAACTAGAACCGTATTTGAAAGTCAACAATCTCAAAGTAAGAGCTATATCATTCATATCTGGCATAGGCTGGCAATAACAATGCGGTAAGTAAGAAAAAAATACAATTTTTTTTTTTGCTTATAATAGATAATTAAATTATATTTGGTTCATGATATTTATAAAACAGTTCTTTACTTGTGTATTTTTATTATTAATACTAATTATTATTATTCCTTTGCTTATTAATCACATTTATAATCACAGTTCTTTACTCTTATTATCACAAATTATCATTATTTCTTCATGAATCACATTAATCATCACACTTCTTTAATCATACATTCTCATTATGTATTGTTACTAATTATGTTATTATTTCTTTACTCATGATAAATTTAATAACATACATTAAGAGCCATTTCACTGCCCATTAGCGCCACCAATCGTTTTTATTAAGTTTCGTTTATTTAAGACATTAAAACAAAAACTGTCGTATTAAGATAATAAAATAAGATATTTTCTATATTTTAAGATGTTAACAGAACAAATTATCTCTGTGTAAATAAACCAATTTGTGATTTATGCTAAAAGTGGCCAATTTAAGCATAAATCACAATTGGAATAGTTTTACAGAAATAATGTATTCTATTGACACCCTAAAATATCGTGAATATCCTTTATTAAGACGGTTTTGTAAATGTCTTAAATTCACAATAATTCATAAAAAACTGTTGGTGACGCTAGTGAACAGCGAAATCGCTCTTAACTTCTTTTCTTCTTATTTCGAATTCTTACAACTATTATAACATTATAACTAATTATCGATTTTTTGTTGTTATATTTTTGTCATGCAGTCTTATTAATATTATTGAAGTCTTCATTCTCATATACATAATAAGAATACTTTGCACCAGTACTTAATCTTCTATTGTATCTGTGTTTTGCGTTTCCGATCTTATATTTAATGATGTTAAATCAATCATACTAGATGTATTTTGCGTTTCTGTTACATTAAGTGATGGTAAATCATCCAGTGTAATAACGGTTTCTTTTTCAATGTCAATCATAGCTTCTATAATTTTGGTTCGGAATAATAATTTTATGAAAGTACTAAATTTTTGGACAGTTGGTAATAAAGATTAAAAAAAATTCAAATCTTCGTCATTATTGGCAACATTGTTTTCTTTTACACATTGCAACAATTATTTTTCAAAAGCAGTTGGTCATAGTGCTCGTTTACGTTTTCGAGATGTATTTGGCGATTCAGTTCCTGTTTCTTCATGATTTGAATTTTGAACACTGGTGCTAGCAATATTATAATTTGTTGATGAGTTATGTTCTGCACTTGGTCCATCAATAGATTCATCTGGTTCATTACATGAATTTGAATCTAAAAAATTTAAAATATCATAAAAAATATATTTCTTTCCCGCTTTAGTACCTGAACCAGATTTAATTTTTTTTTTGCTTGCTTTCACTTTCATGTAGGTATCTCTTGCAGTTTTCCAACGAGATTGCACTTTTGAGACTGAAACAATAAAATAAATATTATATTTAAGGTACTTGACAAGCGGACATACTTTCGTCGACCTACATTTGGCGTATCAAGCCGGATTAACCACAATCAGAAAAATAGTAAAAGAAGTCTGTCAAATTATAAATGAAAAGTTGAAGCAAGATTGTATTCCAACATTTTCACGTGAGCGATGGGAAGAGATAGCAGAAATGTTTTTGAGACAAGCTAATTTTCCCAACTGTATTGGTGTAATAGACGGAAAACATATACGCATTATAAAACCTCCTCACAGTGGTTCACTTTACTACAATTATAAACATTATTATTCTATTGTCCTACTAGCAATGTGTGACGCAAATTATGAGTTTACCTATATAAATGTGGGTGTACAGGGTAAAGAATCGGATTCTGCAATTTTCACTCAAAGTCGCTTGTTGCAGCAAATGAATGATGACTTGTTGGATATTCCTCCTTCTAAAGCGTTACCAGTGCTACTCAATAATACATCAACCAACACTGCAGCAACTGTACCATTACCTTACGTTGTTGTAGGAGATGAAGCATTTGGGCTATCTAGCCATATAATGCGACCATATGTTCAAGCTCTCAATTTGGATCATAAAAAAAATATTTAATTATGGGCTAACAAGAGCGGGCATTATATTGAATCAACTTTTGGTATCATGGCCAATAAATTTCGAATATTTCATCGTCCTTTGAATGTTTCAAAAGAAAATGCCATTTGTTTTACTAAAGCGATATGCATTCTGCATAATTTTATTAGATCTAGACAACAAGTCGATAATATCAACGATGTTGTCATCACACCACACCATATTCGTGACATCGACAGTGGGTTTGGGAACACCCAAAGAGATGCATACATAATACGTGATAAATTCGCTGATTATTTCGTGACGGATGGTAAGTTGTCGTGGCAAGATCGCAGTATTTTTTGAGAATACCTTCGAACCCAACTGTATAAAGTTAATATAAAGTAACCTTTTGTATAAGTAGGTACTAGTTACTTACCTGCCGGTATTACATAAATAGCAATTATGTACTTAGTTATACATAATATGTATATAATAAAGGGTGAAAAAATAACCTTTACGAAGCCGTCGGACACGTATTCTCCTAGTTACTACGATCAATATTTGCTAATGAACTATGCCTGGGAAATGAATATTGACAGATATAGTAAATTTCAAAGTTTTGAAGAAAAAATCGCGTTTATCACAAAAAACTGTTCAAAATGTAATTTTCTTTCTGATAAATAAACTTTGTCTAAATTTTGGATACACACGATATATTCACACTTGCACTTGGTTTTGAGTATATTGCGAGATTCAGTAATAGGTGACATGCAATAAAGGGTTAACAAAAAGTCGTTTCCTTGCAATAAAATTTGTAGATTCTGCTTAGGACGAGGAGCAGAACACATGGTCTTCGACTTCGTTAAGGTTTGATTTACACCCTGTATAATAAATAAAAATGTTTACCTACCTGTTGTTTTTCTTTCTGCGTCACTGAAATTTTCGAAATAAAAATGTTTACCTACCTGTTGTTTTTTTTTTCTGCGTCACTGAAATTTTCGAATTTTTCAAATAATTCTTTGCAAATTTCGAGCCATGCTGCCGTCCGCGCGTCTCGGTCTTTATATAATTCATTCGACTGGTCCCAAATGACAGGGTGACAATGTACTTCTATAATTACTTTTTCAGTATCGAAAGTCATTTTGTGAGCGCGTGCGGCCCGTAACACATAGCGCCATTAAATAAACTAGCCCGCGCGTGATCCTGTCGGCGCGCCACGCGCCTGCCCCCGCAACGGGAACCGTCACGGGGAGACGGGCGGGCGCGGGGCTCTCCTCCCCGCAACGGTCTCCCGCGTGGCTTCCCGCGACGGGTCACTTTTGTATGAAGCCGCGCGGGTGCCCGCTTAACGCAGTTTATGCCATATAACATTTTAAAATAAAATCATATTATGTCGCCATCTTGCTGCCCTATTTTGAATTGTGAAGTGTTACTAGTAAAAATAAATTTATTTCAAAATTTTCATGGCTAACTAATAGTTGCAACTAAGACAAAGTTTTATAATATTTTCTGATTTTTTAAATTATCAATTTAAAGTATTGCCAGTATTAAGATAATCCTTAATATATTCCTTAATACCAGTTCAATATAAATAAAGTTCATAAATTGTGTTCAGATGGTTTAAAATGAAATATAAGTTATATTTTTACATCTCACGATATTAAGAAAAACAAATACAATAATTCCAAAAGAGCACACACTCCACAACTTTAAAGTTTTGTTTGTGTGCGTGTCGGTATGTAATGCTTACGCCTACATCTATCTGTTGCTTGCTTTACTTTGTACGATGCGTTTGTTTAAAGACTATCTAGGCGTTATTAATCTAAGGGCCGAACTGACGTCAGTTCTGTCGGATGCGATTTTCTCCGTGTATGTGCTCGAATCCGTTCAGGCCGAACTGATGTCAGTTCTAACTGAAACGATCGGCCTCTCGTCTGTGGAGGCCTTAAAGCACCTGACCTGCTCAGTGCGAGGTTTTGTCACTACTCGCCGTAAAGAAGTTAACTACTAGTTAAAAATAAACAAAACATCAATCACAACATAAGTATGAGGTCAGGCGCGCGCCTGTTTTTAATTTGAATTTAAACCAATCAAAATACTCTACAGCTGATACTCACTCGATCCTCAGAAAAATATCAAAATAATAAATATGTCATTAATAGATTTTTTTTGTCCCGAAGAAAACAGAAATTTCTCATATTATTTTGACTTCTATCTAATACCTTTTTGTATAGATGTTGCCCGCTACTTCGTACGCGCAAAAAGAAATCCCGCGGGAACTATACATTTTGTCGTGATATAAAGTAGCCTATATAAATGTAAGTTTGTAAGGATGTATCAATAATGTATGTATGGAAGGATGTTGTTAGTCTTTCACGCCTAAACGGCTGAACCGGATTGAATGAAAATTACCATATATAAACCACTACCATACCATGGTAGTGGTTTAGCGTTAGACTGTACTGTAGTAGGATAGGAAATATTTTTTCTTATCACAGATCACAGAGTTTGTAAGCTAACTTCTCCGAAACGGCTTGACCTATTTTCTTGAATTTTTTTGTGTACATTCGGGGAACCTAATTCATAAGCAGGTTGACCGTTGTCATAATTTGATTGCAATAGCTATTACATTAATATTGTGATATCAAACTGACATGTCTTTGACAATTGAATTCTGACTTCATACCGTCATTGTAATACAAATAAATTATGAGAACACTCTATGTGCTTTTGAATTAGATTCACTGGTAGTACATTCGGTTGGTCAGAGTCGTGAGACTAGTGACTAGTGAGATAATTTAGGTAACGACAGAACAACGTTGCTTTATCAGCTAGTATATTTATTAGATAGTCTGGAAATACCTAATTCTAGTTCTAATCCAAACTATCCGAGATAGCGTGATTTATCTACCGCTTTTACACGAGAACCTTTTACTGCTTCAGATTTAGCATCTAAAAATGATACGGATAAGTTTAATGTCCGTTGAAACTGCTGAACTGAAAATATGGGTGCAATCAATTTCTTATTATCTTGTATTATATATCAATCATCATCATCAACCAGCAACGTCTCAGGCGAACGATGAAGGCGTCAGTATACCTCCCATAACCTTCGAATGGCCATACGAGACTAGAAAAAAAAAATTTACAAAATTATTAAAAGGGCAAGGGAACGAAGGTGACCGACCTTGAATTTAGCTTACCAAACCCGTGAAGGACACAGGATCGTAAGCAATTATATTATAATATTATAATAAAATAATTAGTGTAGAAAATTGAGAAACATTTCTTGAGAATAATAATTGTCATATGTGCATTAAGCCTGTAGTTTGTTTAATGTTTTCGTTAAATAAATAAAAAAAAATCGGTTGTCTGTAAAGTCGGTTTACCTACTGACGATAGTTGAACGTGACAACGTCATAAGAAAATACTGATGGATCGCTCACTCAAGTAGGAGAGAGACAGATTCCGCGCTCTCGCTTGCACTTCAAGCCTTAAATGGAACGCCTCAGAGCTAGGTAACGCCGCATGAGTCATGTTTTATCGTGCGTGCAGCCGGCTCCATCGAATTATAAGACGTTATCACGTCAAAAATAAACGTCTCACACCTACAAGAATCCCAGCGATAAACGAGGAAAGTGGGTAAAAGTATGTCGATTATAAGTTACATGGTACATGGTACACCGTCTACACTCTCACACACACTCTCGTGATTATCGCGGGGACTTGTGCCAGGGAACATGTGGATAAGGTCTCCCCCCTCCAAAGCTAAACGGCTGGCTCGAAAAATCTTAAAAAATTCATGACGGTATACCATGTGATTAAATTTGAGGGTTATCTAACTTTGTTAGTTCAGGAGTTATAGAGGCTTAACTTGTAAAATGCGCTTACTTGGCAAACTTCGTATAAAAATAACGAAATAATAAGTAATCATGTAAAATATTGGTATAATGGCACGGGACCATTCGCGCGCAAGTTCGACTTGCATTTGGGCGGTTTTTTAATATTGGCAAATGACAAAAGTCAAAAGTAAAATTGTATCTATATTTATCTGACTATTTTTATTATAAATTTAATAATTGGAATAATTGAATAATAACATATTGTTAATAATAACTAGTCGCCTACATCCTACAATAAGGCAGTGTTTTATACGCCATGTACTTTACTTGAATCGAGGTACAATAAATACTAGCCGACTATTGACTAGCTAAATAATGTATAAGAAGAGCTAAGAAATACAGTAACAATTGCTCATGAAGTAACTGAGGATTGTTACAACTGACACTAACGTGAATTTGGGACGGAACAAATGGGAGCTCGGTGGACATTCATTAGGGCACAGCACTGAGGCAATGTGCCAAAGTACCGTAATATGCTATTAGTAAGCTGACACTTAGTACATTCAGCTCGACGATACAAGAGCACCTTATTATAAACCTACTTTATCGCGCGACTTCGTCCGCGTGGATCCCCATTGCACCACGTGGGGTATGTATTTCGAAAAAATATTCTTAATGGATTTCTGTGTCATAATAGCTGCGTGACAAAATTCAAATATACAAAGTTGATTCAACTATACAACCAGAAACCCCAATTCTCGTAATCAACTCACACATTCATTTTAATTTTATTGAATTATAAATGAATCGTCTTGATATCTTAAAGTTTAAACTGATGCTTAGAGTTTGGACCTATCGAAAGTTTTTGACGTTTCAACATAATATATCGATCGGGATTCGAGACTGGAGAATGTATTATTGCAGGATTTAGCAGAATCGTTTTTCTTGGATCAATCATGAACATCATACACATGAAAAGAAAATATAATAATATAATGTATTTTATTCAAACCTCCATATCCACATGTAACTAAAATAAATCTAAAAATATTTAAGAAAAGAGATAAAAGTTAACCAAAGAAATGAGTATTTGGGACCTTTCATATTTTTTCACGTAAGAGTTGCTTATTTTGGGATTTCGGGATAATAAGACTAAGCGTATTGGCTTCTTATTGATAATAAAAATATATTTTTACTTAACCTTCTGTCTGATATTTTTGTATGTTTATAGCGTAGATGATTTGGTCCTATGGATTTTGTACCTAGTATTAAGTACACATATCCAAACACATATTTTATAAAATATATTAAACTCTATTTTCTACGTAGTCCTACTACTATTATAAATGTGAATGTATGCGAGGATGCATGGATGGATGGATGGATGAATGGATGTGTCGGACTCTTTGACGAAAAAACTACTGAATGGATTATAATGAAATTTGGTATGGTAGTAGTTTAGGCTCTGGATTAAATTAAGGGCAACATTTTATCCCGAAAAATTGCAGTATTCCCGTGGGATTCTTTTTTAGCGGGTCATGCGTGGGAAAAAGCTAGCTATGACTTTATAGTTTTATAACTATTATTCTAAATATAAAGTCATATTTCTCTGAGAAAAACTATGCTAAATATAAAGTCAAGCAACATACAGAAATTGATTGATGCAAAAAGATTTCTGAAAATCAATTTCAGTCATTTAAGTATAAGGTCAGTCGAATTAAGTCAGCACTCAACTAGTACTCGTTGATAAATATGCACAAAGCTGCAGGTAAATGCTTATTTATAATATTCTCTTTGTGCAATTCCTCGGCCAGGGACAAAAGGAAGCTCAGCTGCCGGCCAGATACACTGTAAATAACAGTTTTATTACGTTGCAACTAAAATTGGCTCCGCCGTTCAAATCCCAAGGCAATAAGTTCATATCTCGAGAAATTTATATAGAATAAAAGATTAATATATGATAATCCATCGTGTTATATGTCACGTCTCGAGCGAGCCTGACGCCCGATATACGCGGTCAAGCATTTTTATTTTACCATCTCGGTGCACTTGAAACGGTTTGACCATAATACCTGAACGTTCCAAATGAATGAAACTGTTCAGAATATTTTGTGGCCAGTTGCCACACAATTCACATCTTTAATGCATCCAATAACAAAAAACTCAAGTAGGTAGGGTAGGCTTAAGTTTCTAAATTAGATCGCTTATGTATAGATTTTTATTTCCTTTGCCTAACTGTTTTCATTATCTAGTCTACATTTGGCTTGCTAAAAAAATATCTTTTAATTTTTGTTTTTCATATTAGATTCAGAATTCATAGAATTAGGTATTATTATTTATTATGAACAACTATTTGCAGTAATATTTATTTTTCTAATGTTTTGAAGTTTATAAAATTGATACGAGAAACTTTTCATTTTGTGTTTGACCAAATATGGGCTTATCCTACTACTATTATAAATGTGAAAGTTCGTGAGGATGGATGTATGGATTGTGGCGGACCAATTAGCGCCACAATCCTGAATCGCGCTATCAAAGTTTTCTAAGAAATGCATGCAAATGGGCTTCGGCCTGACCGAGCACACCACCTCGCTCGGTCGGAGATCTCCCTTTGGGGCATCCACTCTTCCCACAGGATGTTTGATACTCTTTCACGAAAAAACTATCAATTGAACGGATTTCGATAAATGTTGGTATAGTAATTTTAGGCTCTGGATTAAAACATAGGGTACTTTTTATCCGGAAAAAGTACAGTATTCCCGTGGGATACTATATTTACGCGGGCGGAAAAAGCTAGTAAATATATAATGGGGGACCGATGGATGTCTCAAAGGTGTCGTGTGAGCTGAAGTTCCGAAATTTGAGGATCGAATGAACGGCATCCCTTAAATATTACAATTGTATTGGTAGACGTCATAGTTTTGAAGTTAATAACGTGATCTGTGTTCATTCCAACCGGTGGACGGTCGTATTTAGCTGATGTAAAAGAAAATTTCTTCTAATAATACTTTCAGTGCTCGTCTTCCGGTTCCTTGGTCTTACGTGATTCGACTGAAGATGCAACTGTGTGCTGAGTGCGAGTTTTTGTCACTACTGGACCATGGAGAAGTTAACTACAATTTGTATGGCATCGATTTAGTTACCATTGTTTGCCACTAGGGGGTTGTTTCGTACTCAGCTCCCTGAAGAACAAAAAAATGTGGCGGTACGAAGTTCGCCGGGTCAGCTAGTACTAAATAAAATTACATTGCGCTCTCTAAGGTGCTGAGGTCATTAACCTCATCGGCTGTGTCAGAGTAAGGCCGTAAAATATCCGTCATTGATTATGAACAACCTTATATAATTTATTGATTTCTTATAGTTACGCAAATATTATTCACTGTATTAAACACTTACGGATTGTGTCGCGGTCTTTTTCCCGACGTTTCGGCTGATTTCCAGCAGCAGAGGTCACGGGAGGATATGTCCTCAATAATTTAATATGTCCACATGTTTAATACAACTTAGGTGTACAATTTTATTTATGTGACCTATGTATTTTATATTCATGCTAAAATCCAACGGATTACGGATATAAAAGCAAATTAAATAGGTATATTCAAAACGGCTTAAAATAATTTTAAACTATTTACTTTTAACTTTGACGCCGTTATAAATAATGGAAAACTTGGCTCTGAAACGCCCAGTCATTACAGAGACCCTTTATTTCCTTCAGTTTGTGAGATACTCCCGTCAGATATTATTGAATTTTGAATATCTCTACAGTTAAGCCCATGAGCGAGCCATGCCTAACGGTATGAAAAACTCCACAGTCTTACCGAAAACCGGTAGGTCGATTCTGCTAATTAAATACTGCAATAATACAGTTACGATTCAGTCCCGTTATGTTAAAACTGCAAAATGGTATTCTCATAAACGTCATACCAACTTCAAACCCGTTTTGATTGGTCCGAACTCCAAAAATCAGTTAATGATATTAAGACGATTAATTTATAATTCAATAAAAGTAAAATTAACGTGTAAGTTAAATAAGAGAATTTCTGAGTAAGACAATTGCGTCGTGTTTTGCCGTGAGGATTGGGTATTGCAAAATAGCGGTCGCACACACATGGAGACACACACACACACACACACACACACACTATATAATATCTCCTCTGGTACAATTTCAGAGTGGTGGTAATCGCTTACCATTAGGCGACCGGTCTGCCCGTTTGCCAGTCCTTTTGAAAAAATTGCGAACGAAATTGCGGGGAAGTGCTAGTTAAATGCACTGTTTTTGTTATTGTCCTACTACTATTATAAATACTACTATTATAAAATAAAAAGTCCGTTGGATGTATGGATGTTTGTTACTCTTTCACGCAAAAACAACTGAACGGATTTTGATGAAATTTGGTATGGTAGTAATTTAGGCTCTGGATTGAAACATATGCTACATTTTATCCCGTAAAAGTACAGTGTTTCCGTGGGATACTGTATTTACGCAGGCGGAGCCGCGGACTAAAGCTAGTTCATAATAAATTTGATTCAGTTCAAAAGGCAACTACCTTCGTCACGTCTGTGATGTATCAGCTATTTTGATAAAGCTGACAACATGGATTTAATTCAAATAAAATAATAATATTTAACTAGTTAACTGTTTTTAACTTAGAGCAATCCAACGTTTTTAAAATTATTCGCTCCGACGCTATTTTCCTTGTGCGTCATAATTAATTATTGCACGAGTAGGTAGATAATGATATCTTGCTGATCATCTTGTCTTTAAAAATTCAATCCAAATTGGGCCAACCGCTTCGAGTTTAGACTTCAGAAATTAATCTAAAAACATGCCACTTATTTTTTCGTAATTTAATGGAAACGGCTTATTTTATTTGCAGTATAATATATTTTTTATTTTAAGTCGGTAAATTACTTTAAAACGCTTCGTTATATGAATTTAAGCGATTAAATGCCACCTGAATTAACATAATGTGAGAAAGTATACAAAAGTTTACGATTCACGATAGTGTTCCTAAATGTCTATTGCAACCTACATAACTCTGTTATTAATAGAATATTTGTAACGAGCATCGGTGGTTCAGTGGTAGAATGCTCGCCTGCCACGCGGGCGGCCCGGGTTCGATTCCCGGCCGATGCATCTTTTTGATACACTTACGGCCAAATACTGAAACGATAGTTAAATTAAGTGACGCTCAAGTCGCATGCTGCCCATTGTCATTTTAGGCCAGCAGAGACAGCGACAGCCTGTGAACCGGTGGGCTCTTAATTTTAAAAAGCATTTCAGTATTCGCCTATTCGGCCGTTAGATAACATGATATTTTTTATAACACGTGATACCTAATAAGTTCAACCGGGGTAAATGCGTTAAAGTTGTCGCCATAATGTGAGCGAATTGATGGCATTATCCACTTTTTGAAACTATAGTCCAATATTATAGCTATTTCTGTACAAAGTTTAACGTGTGATTTCTTCGCCGGAGTTTTAAAAGTGTGTCATATTGAATGTTTTTTTTTTTGGTGGAATTTTAGACGCATTTTCCCCGTTTGAGGCAAATGCATCTTTGTTGAGTAAACACTTAGTTGCTAAGCTTTTCATGAGAAAAACAAGGTAGTTTTTTTCGGATCAAATTTCTGTGCAAATGAAAGACAGTTATACTAGACAAAAATAATATTTGACGCATTCAGAGACAATTTAGTAAAAGTGGGGGAAATGCGCTTAGTTTTGATAGACGCATTAGCCCCATACCAAATGCAGATGTTATCAACATTTTACTTGGGTGGCTCGCGCCTATTACATCTGTAAAAGTAAACAGGTAGTTTAGCAAAAAAGTCGTGAAAAAATAGTGGCGCTACTTTCTATGCCAAACCAAAAAGTACCTACTTACTATGGTAAACCGTACATGTAACATCTTAACACTTGACATCATTCGTATGAAACAGTGAAAATAAATTTAGGTTAATTTAACCACCTTTTTGCCAAACTAAATATATATGAAGTAGTTCATATAATGGTGAAAGTTGTGGAAAAAAAATCTTGAAAACTATATAAAACTTTATTTAAATTAAACGAGGCACTAGTCAGTCTACTTCGGTATCAAGAAAATTACGAGATCAAGTTGAATCTAACTAACTATACTTAGTTGAAAAACAATCTACATGAGACAGCCAAATTCTTAAGGCAGTATTTTTATGTAAGTACTTACCCACAGTAATAAATTGTACTTGCCAATGATATATTATCTATAAGTCTTTTAATTAATACCTATACAGGTGTAACGGAAAGGGGGTATCAAACTGAAAGACTGCTAATGTCGAATGCCTAAGTAACAGTTAAAAGTTGTTTGTCTAATACTATTAGTATATTTTAGGTTGACACCCCTTTTTTGTTACATCCAACATATGTTTTTGTACATAAATAAAAAAGTAATACCATTAAAAATTATCGTAACACTTACACCGGGTAAAAAAACTGTTACTTACTAAACATCAAACTATCAAAAATATGGAGTGTTGCTTTACTACCAATACTTAAAAAAAATACACACAAATCTTTATAGTTAAACATATTAATCGAGATAAAGGTGTTAAAAATAGTTTTTAAAAAAACAAAAGACTTATACTTAGCTTAATCATATCTATCAAAATCACATCTAGATACGCCACGGCCAAATATTTTAACTTTAAATCACAGTTACTTTCAGGCGTAACAATTGTCTTAAAAAATATAAAAATTAATACCTGTAATAATTTGGTAACTAATGTCTTATTCGTACAGATACTTATCAACATACACTCTTCCTAAACTACTCAGTACTCTTAGAAGATGTAACTTTTATTGAATACAAATCTTCATGCTTAAACATTAATCAACAAAACAGATTGACATAAAAGTTTATAAAAATTAACCTTTAATAAAAAACAATAAATTTTACACTTATTAATACGAGTGGGTGCAACATTTAAATGTCGATTATTTGTTGATTTCTACGATTAAGCAATCGCTATTATTATATTATTAATCAACAAATAATCTATATAAAATGTATATTACCTACCTTGTAACTTTCAGTTGCTTACACCTTTAAGGAACAAGAATACTGTCTTATTTTATAATACTAATCTATACTATAGTATTATTGCACATTAAATTCTGTAAAATTTTCTTTAAAAACAATATGTCCTCTTCGGGTTATTAAGGGGTTCTCGAGAAACTTAACAATGTCAGCGTCATGTCTGAGTTCCGCTATGTCGTCAACATTAGGGTAATGAAACAATATCATCTTACTATTTTTAATTTTTATCAAATACTTAACTTGGGGAATGTCATGATCCAATGAAATTACATTTCCGATGAAATGTTTCACGGTTGTCTTTGTTGCAAATTTAACAATAATCCAGTCACCAACTTGTGGATGTCTTTGGTCAGAATGTGAATCGTATACATCGTCAATGATATGCTCTTTCTCTCGCTCTATGAAATTATATTGACTAGGTGTTACTCCTAGTTCAGTGAATGTATCATCACTTTTTCTGCCCTCGTCTTCAGCCAGCTGGATTAAATTTTCACAATATGCATTCCAATTTATGCTTGAATCAGAGTCGCTAAGCATTATATTATCACTTTCATTGCTATCTTCCGATGAATATTTCTGTACTTTTTTAGGTTTTTTCTTCTTTTGTCGTTTTTTGGTATTCGAAGTTAATTTCTTTTTTGAGTCTATTTTTTTCTTCGCCTCCTATCTTGTTTTCCTTTCACTTTTTTCTTTTCTTTCTTTTTCAGCCTCTCTTTGTCGTAATTGATTCAAAAAATCTTCATGTGTAATCACTTCACTTCCTTTGACTACTTTTCTTTTCTTAATTTTTTGTGTACCGTCAGCTTTTTTTATGGTGCTAAGTAACAAACTCTCAAAAGATACAAGCTCTTCACTCTCACTGAGATACCGGTCTTCTACAATATTAATTTTTGGTGTCCCTTGACTTGTACCAGGTAAACGTATATCTCCAGGGTGGAAAATTATTCTTTTGTGTATTTCGGGTGTTTTTTGTGTGCTCTCTGTTCGATTTTTCTTTTCACTTTTACTTGTTGATACGCATTTCTTATTCATTGTCTTTATTATTTCGCGAGAACATAAATTCCATAAAGTCGGCACTTGTTTCGTTTTAACTTCATTAAATCTTTTTAAAGCCTGTGCGTTGTATTTTTCAACGGGTATTACGTCTTTATTAAGTGGGAAGATGCCACCTTTTTTAAACCCATTTCTTACTATTTTAGGATCTAACTCCTTCCACACCTGTCCGAGAATTTCACTGAAGTGGAGTTTTTCCATCTTAGCTCCAACGTTTAACCGTTGCCATGCTAAGACTTTGGCATCCCACCGGTCTTTCATGGATTTAAATACCGCCAAATCTAAAGGTTGTAGCAGATGGCTGGCATGTGACGGCAGTTTTATTATTTCAACGCCCAATTCCTTTGCTTTTTCCAAAACATTTAAATGAATGTGAGTGGAATGGCCGTCATATACTATTAAACAAGGTGACTCTTTACTTACGTGAGGCAAGACTGTCCCCAACATGTATTTCTCAAAAGCTTTGGCATCGATCCATCCATTCTTTGTCGCCGCATAGCACGTACCCTCATAGGCGTTTCGAGACATCCACTGGTCCCATACATTCTTCCCACGATATATAATTAATGGTGGTAATTTATCACCTGCTGCGTTTACTGTAAATAACACAGTAACGTTGTCTTTTCCTGGAGAAGCTATTGTTCGAGTACTTGCAAAGCCCCTCGCACCTACAATTTTTGTTTTTTCTGGGTCTTTGCTAAAACTCGATTCATCCAGATTCCAGATTCTGTCTGGAATATACTGTATGTCAAGTTTTTTTTAAATATTCTTCGAGCATATCGAAATATTGTTTAATTATGAAAGGGTCACATGCTGCTTTTCTAGACATTTCAACAGCTTGTGGTTTTTTTAATGATAGCTTGTTTAGTTTACAAAAAGCAACAAACCAGTCGTATCCCGGTCCTTCCTCTTTAAAGGGCGTCGTTAATTTTTTTTTTTAACAAATTGCGTTACTAATTTCAGAGTATCTTTAGAGAAAAGACCGATACCATTTTTTTCCATGGTGTGGAGACTAGAAGCTATTCTTTTTTCATATTTTTCGTGCATCGCTGTCGGTCTGCCTTTGGTTTCCTTAACAACCCCACTTCTAAGTTTAACCCTGTCTACTATAGTTGTGCGCGGAATATTATATTTTCACGACGCTTAATATGAATTTAAATCACCATTTTTTACTTCATCGATAGCTTTCTTTAATGTTTCTAAAGTGTAGGTAGGTTTAGTTTTTTTATATAGTGACGTACCATTTTGATTAACGTTTTGTCTGAAATTGATAAAACAAATTATATATCTACACTTTGTTAATATCAAATTCTATTTTATAAAGAAGAAGTGTATATGCCATGAAATTACCGTAGCCATCAAAATATTTGCAGGGCAAGACACGCATTCATCTTCAGGATAGTGATCGTAAATAGTGAAAATGGAGCAAAGTGGACACCAGAAAAACGAGCTCTCCAACATCATTTGTGCATTTTGAATTATTATATTATCCATAATAAAATGATAAGGGATATTTGGTATTACATTTGTTGGCTCTCCACATTCAAAACACTTAGATGATAAAACAAAATGTGTATTTTGCCATGGCCATACAAGTCTTTGTTGTATAAAGTTTTGAAAATCATAATATTTAGCTAAGTGTTTGTCAATGTCCATGTATTTCATTATCACCATGGCAAGTAAGTTATTCATCTGAAATAAAATTTCATCTTCGTATTAATATGTGCGGACATAAAAAGGTTGACTATTTCTGTTTTGGGGGAAATGCGTCCCATAGTCGCAATTGCCCCGTTACGGCAGACGCATTTAGCCCAATACAATAATCCTAACCTTAAAAATGGAGATATTATTATTTCTTCAAATAAACCTATTTCACTTAAAATATATGTCTATGTAAGAAACTCATTTATCTATATGTCTATTCTTTACTATCATTATTGAATAAAATCAGTCAAATAACGAAAAAATAAGATTAACATGGATTTTTGTACTCACCTCTCGCAGTATCGAGTTGTCCAGATACGTGTAGTTAACAAAATGGCGAAATACTTGAATATGTGAACTACAACACCATCTGTATGAACTACATGTAAAGTATTTAGTTTGAGCTAATGTAACTAGAGGGCAGAAGTCAATGTACATAAAACAGTTTTCGAATACGTTCAAAAAGACGCATTAGCCCCGTAGACGCAATTAGCCAAGTTGACCCTACCTATAAATAACATTTAGACCGAGTTTAAATCGAGTTGTTAAGAAGATAACATGGTGAGATTAGGTTTTTCTAAATCTCACTATTATTATTTTATGATGCCAATACCAAGATTTATACACAAACTACACCAAATATCATCCTTTTATATTCGTAGTTAGAAGGGCGGAGAGACAGACGGACAGACGGGCAATAAATGGGTTTTTTGTAGTACTACGGAACTGAATGACTTGTATGACTTGTATTAGCGTAAAGTGCGATAAATTGTAAGCAGTATGTTCGTTCGGGTTTCTATCTTCTAGTATCTTTCGACAGTTTACAATCTCGCTAGTTATATTACAATCTTACGGTATTTACAATTTTACGGTGACGTATTATACACTGTACAGTAGCGGACAATCACGGCGTACTACTTTTTAACATAATCAATTAAGTATTATGGTCGAAACGTGTTACAACTTACACCTGACAGTACGTATTTTGTTCTCATTTAAATGATTCCTCGAGGATCATTTAAATGAGAACAATGAACAGAATTCGTGGAATCTAGTAACACTACACTATCTACCCAAACGTTGTCAATTCTCACGATAAATTACATAAACGTGTATAGTGGGCATAAAATAAACATTACTTTGAAGAAATATTCCTAAGGTCTTTAAGAATTATATGAAACTGAAAATTTTAAAACCGCTTACTTAAGGATTTTGCTCTAAATAGGTCAGCTATTATGACATTGAAAGAATACAAACCACTCGTACCTACGTCTAATATCTTGATGCAAGGCTGGGACTACATGATCGGAATCCGGCAGGCCCGGAAAATTTCAGAGCACTGAAAATATAACTCTGCTAATACAATAGAGTTGAAAATTTAAGTGTCTAGCTGTCATATATGACACTAGCTTTTGCCCCGGCTTCGCTCGCGTAAATAAAGTATCCCACGGGACTCTTTCGAGTCAAAAAGTAGCCTATGTTTTAATTCAGAGCTTAAACTGCTACCACACCAAATTTTCTCAAAAACTTTCACATTTATAATAGTAGTAGGATTGACATTTGACTCGACTCTTGTGCGTTCGATTTTCGGCTCTATTGTGTTAGCGCAGGGTTCTATTTTCAATGCTCTGAAGTTTCCTGGCCTACCAGATTCCGGATCATATAGTCCCAGCCTTAGACGTAGATCTCCTAAGGCCCTCCCTCTTATGCACTCTATACTACATTTTTACATTACATAATTTACTACATACTACTACATTTTATCCCGAACAGGTACAGTGTTCCCGTGGGATACGGTGTTTTCGCGGGCGGCGCCGCGAGCAAAGGCTAGTGTTACTATCTCACGCCTTTAAGCGTCTGATCACTGATGGCGACAGCCGACATGTCATAATAATAATATTATGACATTTTGTCGGCCGACAACCGTTGACCGTGTATTAAATGACCGTTCTAAAATTCATTTACTATTTTATTACGATAAAAATTCAAAATTGGACTACTCCGGAAGAGACACGTTTCATTGCAAGAGCGGCGCCGCGCTACCCAGCTCGGTGCAGCTCGAAATTCGAAATCTTGCAATTAAACGTGTTTCTTCTTGTGTAGATAATAAAGTACAATTTTGAATTGCTTTCTTAGAAATATGAACTCACGCTTACTGTAGATTATACATATTCATTATATACAGTTTAACTTACTTTTTTTATCAAAAATACATTTCATGTGTTTTCATTTAACTAGATTATAAGATATTCGGGTTAAACAGCTAGAAGCATGTACCAAATTTAGGTGCGAACAAGTAGCAGGTGCGGACAATCGATAGCATTACAACCTTACGTCAACGGTTTATGTCATCTAGATAAGGCAACAATCAATGATTTCAAAACTAAGGATGTGATATAAAAAAATATTTATACAAGAAAAAGTTACGCTATCTTGATTGGTGAAGATTTTGTCAATTAAATGCGGACCGATTATAACTTACTAGCTGTTGCCCGCGGCGCCGCCCGCGTAAATACCGTATCCCACGAGAGCAATGTACTTTTTCAGGATAAAAGTAGTCTATGTTTTAATTCAGAGCTTAAACTACAACCATACCAAATCTCATCGAAATCCGTTCAGTAGTTTTTGCGTGAAAGAGTAACAAACATTTACCCATCCTCACAAACATTCACATTTATAATATATAATAATATAATATTAGCAGGATGTTACTAGTAAAAAAGTCCTACGAGCAGTCAGCGGACCGAAAAAAATACTATGGACATGAGGAGCTACCCCCGGTTATCAAGGAGCAAATATAGAGCTCAAAATTTTCTCCATGGCGGATACCAACATTTGCCATATAAACCCGTGGCGACAATATTAAAACCTCCTTTATAACAACGATTACTTTTATTTAATACAAAATTGTCAGACACAGAACAGAAACAGATAGAGATATTTTCTATTGGGAGCCACGATTTGATATGACTTCGCTCAACACCCCACCTAAGGCTAAGTACACAACCAGGTCTAGTAGAACAATAAAATTCGCCCGCAAGTTTTCCACCGAACCTCTTTTATAGCAAATAAAGCTATACTGACTGCAGCAGTCTGAAAATCCAAGGCCGCGGCCTTGAAGCGGACTAGTAGGCAATAATTACAAATGTTTGACAGTGTTGATACTAATGACGGCCATTTGAACTGGCGCTGGATTTGCAGGCGTATGGCCCTGAGTATGGCGTGTTGCGTTAACAGAAGATTGTCAGAAAATTTGACATTTCTATTAAAGTTGTTTCTCTACGTAAATATGTAGGTATATATTTTCTACTCTGTGGTTGCAGGGAGATATGATGAGATTGTAATTTTACTTAGTAAATAAATTGTACATACCTGGGTAACCGAGCTTTGCTCGGAGCTCTAGGAGGTTTAAAAAAATATGAAAAGAATCACATAAATATTTTACCGGGGTTCGAATCCACCACATTCCGAATTTCTGAACAACGCAAAATTCACCAAACTGCCAATCGGACTGACATTATAGAGTCGAAATTATTGATACCTATATTGTTGCACGATGAAAAAAAAAATTTTTAACTTAAAACTGCGCAATACTTGCAAATACTTGCAGCCATTGCCGAGATTACGATTATATATATACAAGATTGTCTCGTTTAAAGTGTATGGATATATTATGTTTAATATTGAATGTTGGTCACATTGTGTTGGGATGGTAATCCCACAAAGCCTTCGCGGCAGAATTTTACTATATGGTCATTTATCATTTAATATAAGCCCTATGTACCAATGCAGCTGGCCGTGTCTGTGCTCTGTCTGGATCACTTACCATTTCGTTTCCTGTAGCCTTTTTCCCTTACATGACGCCGTACAATAACTCCAAAATGTGTAGGAAAATATCTCGGGTCTTTGCGATTAGTTTCTCGACAAAGCTCTTTCATAAGAATCCCTTTTCCCTCTGGAAATAAGGGGAAGCTTATATTAAAATTAAAATCACAAATCAACTTTTAAAGGGAAAAGATTTGTTTGTTTGTTTGTATTGAATAAGCTCCGAAGCTACTGGACCGATTTTAATGAAATTTGCCACAGATATAGAGTAGACCATGGGTTAGGGCGTACATAACCTTTTATTGCGGTAAAATGTATGTCTAAGTATATGATGTAAGTAAACTAATGTAGGTTTTTTTAATAATTTAGCGAATTTGTTTTAAACTTTTTTGTATTTTTTTGATGTTACTAATTACTAAACTATACATAAAACATTATATTTTTTATGTTAATCAAGTAGTAATACCTCAATATTTCTGAGCATACAAATGAAACTAAATATTTTACATGTAGTCGTCTCCCATTTTGTATTAACACATAACAGTTCTCTCCCTTTTCGATTCCATTTGAAGAAATATTTCGAACACACATTAGCATAAGCGCGCTATCCTCTATTTACAAAAATATTTAATTTTTGAGCATAGATCAACTGAAATAATTTTAATCGACTGATTAGCTAATCAACTAGTGACGATCTCATTTATTAGCATAATATCAATCGTTATATTTTTTAATTATAGAGACTTAAGAGGAATGCCTGGATTGAAAGAAGACGCGCCACAAGATATTGCATGCTCTAGATAAATTTTATCGGCCGTACATAATTTCCAACACAAATATGGCGTCGTGTAAGCGCCCCCCGAATCCCCGCGCACAAAGAGCGTGCAGTGTACTGTGAAATTCCTTCGTTGATACTTCACCGGTGCTGTTATTTTTTAATATCTCTTAAGGTAAGACCGCACTAGGCGGCAGTGGAGCGACGCGACACTACTAGTAATACCTACCGCAATGGAGGGCCGCGGTGTGCAGTTCCGCTGCCGCGTACGGCGTAGTGCATTATGCCTCATACAATCTCATACAAAAAAGATTTGGCCGTGTCGACTGTCGCGTGGCGTAGCTACTCCTATTGCGGACCCATCTTTAATATATCAAGTGCCCAACAGGGTAGCCATGTTTGCGACTGAAAATTTTAAAGAACTATTGTCATACTCCTTTAAAATAAAACTTATAAAACTCATTTCTAGAAACTAATTTCAAGTCTCCACTGCTGATGTTCATCCACTATTATAATATTTTTATCACCAGAACTACTGGACCGACAAAAATAAAATAGAAAACTGTCAACCCTGTTCTGTTTTAGGCCGCTGCAGCTGCCTCGAATGAAGCGTCGAGCGGCACGACACGGACGTGCACACAAAGCGAGAGCGGTGACTAATGGGAGATTTAGACGTGTCAATTTTCACCGGGCAGCCAGTCGCTTCACAAGTCACCTCACCATTTATGCTGAAAAAGTTGCCTTGCGACCTAGCCGTTTGGCCATTTGGACGGTTGATTTTTAACCGTGGCGCAAAAATCTTGCTACTTTAGTCGCCCGTGTAGATCCCGCTTAATTAATTGACTGATTGCTAACTTATGGTGCCCTACTGCAGCGCCGCTCGCCGCTAGGTTCGAGGCTGCGGACTTAGACTTGTCAACTTCATGCATAGGTTACACCTAGTGTTGTGGTAAATCAAATACGAAAATATCTCATTACGGAGAATATTATTTTATGTCTAAAGGATGACACAGTTTCTGTTAAAAGGTTTTAAGGACAAAGAAGAGTGTAATTTGCAACGATTGCAATATTTGCAATATTGTTATTATTATTAAATAATATCTTCACTGTTTGTCACCTGTAACAAAAATCTCTATTGTACATAATATTATTTGGAATATAATATTCATCATGCTAAAAAACATAAATTATTATAAGAAAACACTTTCAATAAAGTTTTACGAGAATTTCGCGAACGGAGGAGTATGATATTTCGCACGGTTAAAGTTTATGTGTAGGAAGATGTGCAGAAAGTTAATAATTTTTAAATAATGCTTATAAATGCATAAAATTAATAAAAATTAAAAAATAACAACACACAACTATCTCAGATTATTAATACACACTACCGTGTGTCTGATACACTAATGTTTATCTGTACGTAGTAAATATTGTAATATTTTCTACTCTGTGACATAGACGTATAAAATCTTCTAGATTATCTCACATTTACATGGCCAGCCGCTGAATATGCACAACTGCGTCATTAGCGGTAAGTTGGTAAACCACCTTAAACGTTTACTGTAATGGATATAAATGACAATATTAAACTTTATTGTGATCTATTATTGATAAGAGTTCCAAAAAACTGTTAAAGAACTAATGTAAAAAAAGTAGTAACAGAGCCCAACTTCATTAGCAATTTTAAAAGTTTGTTCCAATATATATAATATAATTAGGGTTCTTTAATGTAATTAGGGTTCCGTAATACACAAGAAACCGTTATAGTTTCGCTCTGTCCGTCCGTCTTTCTATCTGTCTGCGGTTCTAGCCTCTGTAATTAAGTATGAATATAAATGGATAAAATTTGGTACAATTATATAGATATTATATTTTACGGGTGGCTCTCCATACATATTGGGGATACAAATATTTTTTCATTCTACCCCATAGTGTGGAATATCGTTAAATAGGTATTTTAAAATAAAGGCACGGTTTCATACATGTTTTTCTTACAAAGTCCACCATTTTCGAGTAATCGTTATCCAAAGTAGTTTAAAAGTTAGTCCTGGCATTTCTAAACTATAGTTAGGTAATTTTTAGTTACATCAAGGAAACATAATTTGTATTGCTGGCCTAGCTAGCATAAGACTTGTTGATGGATATTGCAGGGGTGGTTCCGTACAGGAATGTTGATGTTGATGTTGGATGTTCTTAAATTCAAAACAAATCTGAACTCATGGAATAACGACAGCAGTGACCCGTTCAAAGTGTTTATTGTCATTAAAATATAGTTAGATCAATTTTATACCGTTTGTAAAGTGAACGGTCAGCGGTTATGCTAAACAAGCGTTTAATGTAGGACTCCGCTCGTACCTACCCATATTAGCCATGAACTTACCTATAAATTACTCTGCAAGCCCATGATTGTCTGTAAAAATAAAAAACAACTAAAAAAAATTAAAAAAATTAAGTAACCCTCGAATTATCAACCCGTCAGCGGGCTGATGATAGTGCATTATAGCTAAGCACACACACGTCAAACTTTTTTATTAACCCTCTCCGTTTTCGTCGGAGGTTAATAATCTTCTTATTTGTAAAAATGGATTGCAATACCAATGTCTCGCTTAAATTCGAGAACGGCTGGACCAATTTGGCTAATTTAGGTTTTGAAATAATTGTGGAAGTTCAGGAAAAGTTTAAACGGTGAGAAATATTGGAAAATTGGCGGAGAAAATACTAAAAACCACGACTGAGTTTAACCTTTTTTTCTGTTCTTTGTGTTCTATTTGTCACTTGACTGTCAAATATTTATAGGTGCATTCAGTTTTCCAAGTGTTTGGTTTATTTCCAAAGCCAAAAAATAGCTTTAGGTGTAGTTATAGCTCTCTGTAGATATACTAAAAATGACGATTGAAAATAGATTAGGAGGTCAGCGTGTGTCGGGACAGCTAGTATAGAAATAATATAGTTCATATATAATAACTACCCTTTTGAAACTGATAACATAATGTTTATAATAAATATCTACAATTTACAAAAAAAAACCCAAGGACTTGCGGACTGAGGAGCAGCAAAATGTAATACATTGAATGTGATATAACATATACATAACATAACGATTGTAATTACACCACTAGTGATAACCGAGTTTGATGAGGTCAAAACGCTCTACGATCCGGAATCCGGAACGCCGGAGTAAATTCAGTGCATTGAAAATGGAACTCTGCGCTAATTCAACAGAGCTGAAAATCGAACACACAAGTGTCAAACCAAACTTCAATGTCATATATGACTGCTCGACACTCGACACTTCGATTTCCAACTCTCTTGAAGAGTTCAGAGTCGTCGCAGAGTTCTTTTTTCAGTGCTCTGAATTTTCCCGTGCCCGCTGGATTCCGGATCATATAGTCCCAGCCTAACAAAATATATTATTTTGTCGAAATGACCAATGGTATGAGAATTGAGAAGTCTATTGCTAAAAAGGATTATTACGTGTTCAACCCATAAATCTTCAACTCTCGTCCTTATAATGACGCTACGTAGGATAACGGTTGAAAATCTAGGGGTTAAACACGGAATAATCCTTTTTAGCAATAGACTTCTCATACCATTGGCCATTTCGACATAATAATATGTTTTAAAGTCAGCATTACTCAGTTTATATCATAATAAAATAATAAAAATAAATTAAAATTTCGTAAAACAGATTCAAGAAAGGGAACGTAACGTATCAAATGTATTCATACTTAAAGTTTGCGCCTATAAAGCGCAGATGACCACGAGGACAAAATATCCCATGATTGCCGAAATATTTTGTATTTTGTAAATTCTTGGTTTTCGGTTTTGAAAAGGCGAGACAATGTTTTTATACCATCCGAGTATTTGTTTTAATTCAATCTGAATAAATACTTATATAATAGCATAAAATGGCGTTGTTAGGTTTGTATAACTTTTTAGTATTGTGTAATCATAGGTGTATTAAATTAAAAAGAGTGTAATATAATACAATATGAAGTATAAAAAATATTATTATGATTCAAACAGCCGATTGCGCGATTTAGGTTCTCTACATTCGTATATATATATGCAATATATATAGCAATATATATAGCAATAAAAAACCGATGTAAGTTCTGGAGAAACTTTTACATGAAATAGTACCTGTACAAGTTTGGATTCCAGCCTTAATTAATTTACTCAAGATAAGGTAAGGCTTCAAGTTGGATAGTTGTGGCACAAGATTTCGTGTGGTACCTCCGTTAAAATTTTGCTTCTACCCACATCATAACTTCATTCCGTCAACTAATCGAAGTAAGGGCTTAACAACTATACCTAATGTTTGCTAATACTTTACCAAATATGAACCAAAACTCTTATGTGTACTGCGAGGCAATACTACCACAATAGAAATATATTTTTGTTATTTGGTAGTACTATCAAATACTCTAATCTCTAGCCTATATATATATATATATATATATATATATATATATATATATATATATATATATATATATATATATATATATAATATTCTCTAGCCTATATATATAATATTAAAAGTTAGCACCTACTTCGTTGCTCGCTCATAGACCAAAATGGCCGTTTTCCTTCTTTAAACCAACACAAAATAAGAGGCGAAGCTGACCATAAATACTAGAAGCTTTTTAAATAAAGCAACAAAATAGAATACGCACAGACTACAGAGTATACCTTTAAAATATAGCCTAAATCCAGAAAATGTGTGGCAGTTTGTAGAGGAGTGGTGTAACGAATGTTCGCATTCGCGAATATCCGCTTATATTATACGATATTTTTGACCATTCGTATTCGCAAAAACGCTGTGAATTTTTTAAGAATGTGTTTGACTTACTAAAATTTATTGTATTTGTACTGGATGGGTCGGGAAATATAATACAACTGTTAAGATTTAAAAAGCTTTTTATTTACATACAGTGGGTATTAATGTAATCTAGGTATGAGAATTCTACATATTTTATTTATTTTATTATAAATTATAGGTATTTTATTACTGTACTTATTCAGCAGTTTATTTTTATAATTTTTTTTATTATTTATTTTTATCTACAAAAATTAATGAAAATTAAATATTTATTAGATAATCGTCATTTGCATTCGCATTCGATGTTGATATGAATATCTGCATCCGCATTCGCATTCGCAAATGTTAGAAATCTTACATTCGTTATATTATATCACTAGTACGGAGCAGAGCAAACAGTTCGCAATTTTCCCGATACTTATTTACCAACACGACCGCATTTTTATTCTAAAGATCGGAAAATCGGAATGTTCCACTGTAGTCACTATACAACCTTCACGTTTCTGATTCGCTGTCTATAAATTTACGGATTCATCTACGGTCCGAGAATCTCGAAAACTCTGCGAGCAGAGTTTTCGAAATTCTACACGCCCTACACGCCACAACCCGGGAGCGAACCTGCACTCGATGTGACTGTAGACTTGTACCTATTAGGCCTTAGGCCACAAATGCTGAATGCTAATTAACAGTGTCTATTCTGTAAACACTTGTATTGTATTATTGTGCTTAACATCTTCATAGGGCCTTTTTCCTGTCCGCGGATTGCCACCAGCGTGCGGATCTTGTTTAGATTGCTTCAACTGCCCGTGTTAAATAAAAGGCATATTGTATGAAATTATATGATTATTATTATTATATTATATTATATTATTATACAATATGAAATTCCGCAGCTCGCACGCGGGCCATTAGTCCATGCATTCGATAATTTCGGCGGCGATGTTCGAAAACATAATGTGTGGGATTTGACATAAGGCGTCGCATGCGGCATGTCACTTAGCAATGACTTATGTCAATTCCAATACATTTTTGATTTCGAAGTTCGTCGTCGAAATTACCGGATCTATCTTGACTCAGCCCAGAGCCTTTAGCCTAGTTACAATCGCTAATTACGATAACGAAGTTCCAAATCATTAATGTCATGGGCACCGTTAAGTAACTTAAGCATCGCTACATCACATAGCGATGCTTCTGCAGAGCGATGATTATGACACTTAGCGATGCTCAAATCAAATCTCATAAATTTTTGATTTCAAACTTCGACATCGTAATTAGCGATGGCAACTTGGCTAAAGGCTCGAATCCGCACGTCTGTGCCAGTTGTAAACTAGTCCATGCAGCGTTATAGGGTTGAATTGATCTGTTCGACATGCCTAAGTTTATATGGAATTTACTTGCTGGAAGTAATCATTTCAGTTTATTTTAATGTAAGTACATATTTTCAATGAACTTGTCAACATACCTCTTGGGCCGTTCGCAAATCGGATAATTAATTGGAAACATATAAAAAAAACCCAGATCTTTTCGACCTTATGTCCGCACAGCACGGATGAATTGTCGATAAAACTTTAGTGATGTGCACACTGCACACAAAATAACGATAAAATAATAAAATAGTTATTCAAACTTAACTGATAACATACTCTTTCTGTAAAAATATTTTTTAAAAATTAACAATTATTTCACTATTCAATTACTTAATCAACCCCAGTAGACATCAAAAGACCGCTTCATGATTGCGAAAACAATAATATGTCAACTACAATGAATAGAACATAATGTACTTACTATGATACGAGCATATTGTAATATTATAAACTTGGCAATTCAATTATTAATGATAATATGTTGTTAGTTGTATATATCGTGTTGCAACAGCACTTAAGCTCTACACTAGATAAACTGTTCTGATATACACATATATTATATTGTATTTGTGTATTTTAAAGTATAAGGTGTATATAATATATATTATATGTATATATATATTGTATATATACTTTTAAAATTGTTTCAAATGTATGTATCATTGTACTTCTCTATTGCAATTTGCATAGGTATCATTAAATATAGTTGAATTATAGGATGCTATTTTTTCTTTGTTTATTAAATTGAACCTGAGCGGAGTACTAAACATAAGATTATGTTTAACCCTTATCATGGTAAGCTCAACTTGCACTTCTGGTGCCAAATTTTTACGTCATAACCCCTCACCTGACCGATGCCGCGATGGTCTGCCTTAACCAACCTATTTGGGCGCGTGCCAGCGCTGGATAGCTTGGCTTGTCCATTACTGTCGGTGTAGTGCTATTTATACACGGTAGTGTGCACACTTAACACGTTAATTGCATTATCAGGGCCTTTAGTCAAGATGCATTCGATAATTTCAAAGGCGAAGTTCGAAATCAAGAATGTATGCGATTTGACATGTCACTTAGCGATGACTTCAACTCCCATACATTTCTGATTTCGAACTTCGCCGTCGAAATTATCGAATGCATCTTATGTCTGTCTGTCTATCTGTCCGCGCTTCTAGCTCCTGTATTTATGAATTTATATAGATGAAATTTGGATAGTTATAGATTGTGTGTAGTTTTTGGAACCTTATATAAATAATTATAGTTTTATATTTTAGGGGTGGCCTTCCATACATGTGAATTGGGGATGAAAAATATTTTTTCATTCTACCCCATCGTGTGGAGTATCGTTGAATAGGTATTTTTAAATGAAGGCAAAGTTTCATACATGACTTTTTTACAAAGTCGACCATTTACGAGTAATCAGTCTCCAAAGTGGTTTGTAAGTTGGTCCCCCCTAGCATTTCTAAACTGTAAGAGATAGAAACTAGTAAGTTTCCATGGTGATATATCATGCTAAAAACTCTTTAGGGAAATAATTATTTTGAAAGAAATCGGACAGTAACTATTGAATTAATTTAAAAAAACCTATTGTGCGGCGATAGTTACGGAACCCTCCTTACACATGATCTGACATGCTCTTGGTTAGGTTATTATGTATTCCATTATGCAACAATATATCAATAATTTCGACTCTAATAATCAGTCAGTCCGATTGGCAGTTTGGTTAATTTTTGCGTTGTTCAGAAATTCGGAATGTGGTGGGTTCGAACCCCGGTAAAATATTTTTGTAATCCTTTTTTTTTTTTTAATCTACTAGAACTTCGAGCAAAGTTCGGTATAAAATAAGTTTTTGTAATGAAAATATGTTTTTTTTTATGAAAAACCTAGAAATCGTAGAATTTAATTATTATTATTGTACTACACCTTGATTTATTCCTTCGAATCCAACAAGAAAACTTTGAATAGCAACAAGGTTTTCTCGAAATAAATTTTCAATTTGCATTTCAAGTGCGCAACATTGCATAAAATTGTATTTCTTTATTCTTTCGTCATATTTTATTGCTGCGTTTTGTTATTTTTACAGATGCAAGGAAATGCATGCATAAATATTTCGCATTTTTGAATTTTGGATAAATGTAAATCGATCTTTTTTGATACAATAATTACTCCATGTTACTATGTAATTATTACATAATATAACCAGCATTTTAAATTGATCTGACTACCGTATTCTTAAACGCAACTCAATGTTGGGGGCTCTCTTAATTACTGGCTATAGCAATATCACAATATGAACTTAAGATCATCCTAATTTAAGTAGCGTTTCAATAAACGGCCATTAATCTTAATTGGAGTCACTCCAGGACTTGCTTGCGTTTGACCCGTCGCGTCGCGTCCATTTTCTATTATTAAATAAAAAACAAAATTATGCATCGGCCGGGAATCGAACCCGGGCCGCCCGCGTGGCAGGCGAGCATTCTACCACTGAACCACCGATGCTTGTTATTAGCTTGTTATAAAGTTTGAAAACTATGTACCGAGCTACCGACTATCTGTAAATTGAGAGAGAAACGTGACTTTCGAATACTTTCGAACACATTTCAAAACAAACCTTCATAGAGCTAGAGCTCGACGTCAAAAAAGGAGGTCATCGAGAACAAGCATTATTTTTATAATTAACTATTACTAAATATCAGATCTGACCGTCAAAGATAAAGGGGTCAAATTTATATCGGAAAGTTGACTGCCTACTAAACTGGGAGTTTTGCAAACTTTGAAACTTTGTTTCTTATAAAATTGATTTTACTACTCTAAAATATAAAAATAAAGTGACACACAATTTTATTTTTTTAATAATCGCTACCCAGAAAATATTTTTCACTAATATAATATAATATAATATAATATAATATAATATAATATAATATAATATAATGTAATGTAATGTAATGTAAAATAATGTAATGTAATGCAATACAATACAATACAATACAATACAATACAATACAATACAATACAATACAATACAATACAATACAATACAATACAATACAATACAATACAATACAATACAATACAATACAATACAATACAATACAATACAATACAATACTATACAATACAATACAATACAATACAATACAATACAATACAACACAACACAACACAACACAACACAACACAACACAACACAACACAACACAATACAATACAATACAATACAATATAATATAATATAATATAATATAATCATTGATATATTCAATGATATATAGACAAGATTTTAGTACATATACTTTTGATTTTATTGACACTCAAATTTGGTATATTCAATATGGTTGTGAATTCAAAATGGCCGCCGTCATAAATTGGCGATCATTATAATTATTTACAAGCATCGCGATATGGATATTATCTGAAAGGGCATAAAAAGTAGGATATAGTTAATTATAAAAATATCATGCAATTTCAAAATTCAACAAAATGAAAATTTCCCTCTAAGACTCTGCATTTATACATAGCATAAATTGTAGGAAATTGTGTTTAATTCAATTTTGCAGAACATACTTTTATCGTAAAATGAATGATTTATCTCTTCAGTGACACCACTGAAGAGATATTGCCAAAATATTGAAAGAAATCGCCATTTTTTTATGATGGAGTGGTAGCAATATGAGGTTCAAAATTTTAAATTCGTTAACAGTACATACAAATCTATTAAAATCAGCTTTCATTAAGTGCAAATTACTCATTATTTACCTATTAGTAAGCATCACAGGAGGTAACTTTATCCCGGTCTCGCTGAGTTTTTGGCAGGTTTGGCATGCCATTCGAAAGAGGAATAAGAGACAAACAGATTGACGTATTGACCTTATATATATATGACCTTTTTTCACTCAAAATTCTTACACGTTCAGGGCGGTCTGGCTAGAAACTGGTCAAGAGTAGGACTGCCAGACTTGCATTTTTATCGGTTTCTAGTTGGCGCGCAGCCGTGTATCAAAACAGTTTTCTTGTTCCTTATAACCTATTTTACTCAAAAAATCTTCACATATTTTGGTCAATAAAAAAAATCTGCCAGGTTTAGAACCGCCAGACCAGCGGTTTTATATCAAACTTTTGGGCCCCTAGCGATCTGCAGTGGTCCAATGCTAGTTCTAGATGACCTCCTTTTTCGACGCCGAGTTAGCTTAGCTCTATCATAAAAATTACTCAGGTGTTTCAAAATTCTGAAGACATACATGAGATAGCAAGCAGACATATTTTATCCTGCATTGAATTGATGATATTGCCAGATTGGGCAAGATGGCAGGTGAAGTATGATCCTCTTGACCCGAAAAAATAAGAGTGTTTATTTGCCCCACACCTTTTTGCCCTATATTTCTAGGTGAATTAAGAAAAATAAACGAAATTTAAATTTTCTAAATTCACGTGTTTGTTTCATTTTTGTGTTTTGGTGGTTTGTATATTGTATTAATATTTAATAGACATACTTATTACCTATTAGGCCATGTGCACACAAGAATCGGCTTTATAAGTTCAACCAGTAGGTATGTTTAAAAATTAATACTATGAAGAGGTCAGAGTGGCCATAAACCATACATATACCTATTAAATAACATTAGAAAGGTAACAGATTGCAGTGTTCACTCGCTCAATGCTCACTAGTTGCTACAAAGTTATATAGTTACTATTTTTTATAGATATTATATAACTAGATGTTGCCAGCTACTTCGTACGTGCAAAAGAAAATCTCCGTGTATTTTGCCGCGATAAAAGCCTATGGCCTTCCCCCTGGTCTACTTCTTTATCTGTGTCGCATTTCATCAAACTCGGCCTAGTAGTTTCAAAGCCTATTCGATGAAAACAAACAAACAAATCTTTCCGCTTTATAATGTTTGCATAGATTTTTTATTTTAAAGCAAAAATTATTAACCGACTTCTGATTTCTGAATCAAAAACAATAGCATTGTTAAAAATGCAATAAAAAGTATAAAAAATTAATTCTTATTTTAGAAATAGTTCCTCTTTTGAATTCAGCTAAAATTTGACTATTTCTCCCAATCCAATGTTCTTATTTTTGAAATCGGTAGCTACCAGCGAACTCGAACGTGTGTATTATCAAATATACCTATGTTAGGATGTGTATTAAAATTATTTATTTTTAGGGTTCCATATCCATATATATGGGTTAGGTTAGGTGTCCGTCCGTCCGACCGTCCGACCGTCTTCAGCCTACCGTCGAAACGGTTATTGCTAGAGAGATGAAACTTTGCATGGATATGTGTATTTACCACGTCGACAAAGTGCTCAAATAAAATCACGAAAAATATTTTTTTTGGGGTACCAACTGGGGTAACGTAAAGGGGTACTTCCCCTTTACGTTAAGTGGAGATGTTTTATTTGGCTCGCGTCTACCCCATAGTGTGGGGTATCATCAGATAGGTATTTTATAAACATTGCTGGCTTGAAAAATCTAAAAAAAGCTTGATGGTACTCCATGTCCAACTATAACGAAAAACTATAATGGCTTAGACAACTTTATTAGTTCAGGAGTTATAGAAAAGGGCACTCCTTCGGCTTACTTGGAAAAAATTGTACATAAATAACGAAATATGAAGTAAACATGTAAAATATTGGTATAATGGTACGTATCCCGTTCGCAAGTCCAACTCGCACTTGGCCGGATTTTAATTCAAGGATTTATGTGATTGTTTGCGCTGGTATCACTACTCACCAGGTACTACCATTTGGTGACAATGGGACCAACTTCGAGATTCACAAACGGCGGAGTAATCAAGTGACATACATACATACAAAAAAACATACAGACGAATTGATAACCTCCTCCTTTTTGCCAGTCGGTTAAAAATGTTTAAAAGACCATTAGCTTCTACAATTTTCTTTATCGCCTTTAATAAATATTTTGAAAAAACCAGTGAACAGATGGTGACGAATACTAATTGGCTGATGAATCGTATGAATAATCTTATGAATTAGTTGGTAAATTAATAGGCGTGAATACACGTGGTCACTTAATTTTAATTACTGATCGAATTCGAACAATTTTGAGAATTAATTCTAGAACGGACAGTAGTGCTTGAGAAATTGCCTGGAAGGTATTCAGCGTTTCTGGGCCTGTCGCTGACAATATGGCTGCCAGCCAAGAAACCTTCTGGACATAGGACAATCGATAATTCTATAGATTCTATTGGTATTATCAGCTATTCTAATATTGAAATAATTTAGTAACTGAACTTAATACTTATGTATGTTAGTAGATAACGGAGAATTAATTATATTATAGATTATATTATATTATTATACATTCTAATTAATGTAAGCAATGAAACCTGTGAAACTTTATTTTACCGTTATTTTTAGCCCGCGACGAAGACAGGAGGTGTTATAAGTTTTGACGTGTCTGTCTGTCCGTGTGTCCGTCCGTGGCATCGTACTTCCCAAACGGATGAACCGATTTTGAGCTAGTTTTTTTTTTTTGGTTAAAGGCTGAATGATATAGTGTTCTTGGCTAAAATTCATCATCATCAGCTCGCTCACTTCTTGACTATTCGGGCTTACTTATCTTAGTCGTTAGACACATGATACAAATGACAAATGAATAAAATCTAAACAAATAAATAAAATTAAAGTGTCTGTTTGTAATTTTAAATTAATAGCTTTTAACTAAATGTGTATAAAAGTATAATATACAATAAAGTTTCAATTTTTTTTTTAATTTTTATCTGTCCGTCTGCCAGTCTCTTTGTTTGTTCCGGATAATCTCTGAATCGGTTGGACCGTTTTTTTACGGGACTTCCAAAGGAAGGAAGGAGTAACATAGTAACATCTTAGGGTTCCGTTTTTAAAAAAGGGTTCCGTTTCCGTTTACTACTCAAACGAAATAGCGGGCACCGGCAAGTAACAAATATAAGACGGACAACATAAAGGGATATTTCATGCGCAGTGCTGATGGCAGCTTTCACTTTTCAAGGTTATGGTTTATTACTGTAGACTCTAATAAAAACACGTTTTTTCAACGGAATCTGTAATATAAATTGTACCTAATATTATAATATTAATGTAATTTATTTATTATTATAATCCTATGAGATTCCCGCGACTCTAACGCACATAAAGAAATCCCGCAGGCCCGAAATTATGTTACGATATAAAGTAGCATATGTGTTTATCCAGAGCCTAAACTACTGTCTACTATCACACCAAATTTCACCCAAATTCGTCCAGTAGTTACTGCGTAAAAGAATATCAAATATCTATACATACATAAAACTTTTGCGCTTATAATATTGGTAAGCGCCACGACGAAGAAAACATCGTGAGGTGCATGTAGATACGAAGACAAAATACAATCTTCTACGATACAAAATCGCCAGCCTTCAGTAGGCCAGCAGTGGACTACATCCTCAAAAAATTATAAAATACTAGCTTTCCCGCGGCTCCGACCGCGTAAATATAGCATCGGCTATCCCACTGGAATACTGTACTTTTTCAGGTTAAAAAGTAGCCTATGTTTTAATCCAGAGCCTAAACTACTACCATACCAAATTTCATCGAAATCCGTTCATTAGTTTTGCGTGTAAGAGTAACAAACATCCATCCATCCTCACAAACTTTCACATTTATAATAGTAGTAGGACGTACTCAAGAATTTATATTTATTTCCTCGGATATTAAATTTCATGGAAATCAGGGCAGATTTTAATTTATTTTTCATACAAACTTTCAACCCTTACTTTACACCCTCAGGGGGTGAATTGTAACAAATCCTGAAATACGTATTTAATTAAATGTATTTAAGAGCATGAATCCCAATTTTCATCAATATCAGTGAACATTTAAATATTTTCGATGCAAACTTTCAATCCCTTTTTCACCCCTATAAGAGTGGAATTTTTCTAAATCGTTTCTTAGTGTGCGTCTACACTGTAAATTAAAACTACATACTATCAAAAATTTCGCGTTTCTAACACTAGGGGTTATGGCTGTACGAGCGTCTACAACACAACCCCCAGCTGTGCGCACGTTAGTGGTGGAGGTGATGATGATGTACAGACAACAGAGTATAGACAAAAGGTGCCGAATCCGCAATGTTTTTTCAATTTATGAACCTACATTATTTGCTGAATTTGTAGCCAAACATTCGCTGTGAGTTGTGACTAATGACATCGGCTCGCAATATTTTAACCCGTGTAAATAATCACTTGGCCCATCATGATTCATGTCACATACTACGATTAGTTTTTAATGCCAGGAATAATGTCTGCACAGCTCGCCAATGTAATATCATCGCGCGCGTTTTCACCCCGTAAAAACAGGCACGTGGTTAGTCAGTGCAATGGTCAATTAGGTAAATTATACTATCAGAAAGTCGAATATTATGTAGGTACTTAAGGGTGAATTGGCTTTGTTAAATTCCAAAATTTCACTTCACTGCGCTCGTCTGCGCTAGTTTGAATAGAGAATATGCATTTTAATGCTAAATATAAATACCTATATTATTTGATATAAATACCTAATCTTATACTTTAAACGAGTCAATCTTGTATACAGAATGACCTGAAATTCGATACATTCCTTTGAAAGACAGAAAGTAGACCTCATTTACTGTAATATTTTTCATGGCATCCCCTATCCGAAAGTTGATATTTACAAAGTTATTGAAATTTCAAAAAAAATTTCTTTATTTTCGACTTTTTTACTTTGACATGACGTATTTTAAAAAAAGGTTTGTCTTTTTAGTGATTTTTTTATGTATTTTAACCGTCAATGAGTCAAATATTATTTTTAAGGAATAAATAGGGACAAACTAAGCGAGAATTTTTCATTATGAGACATGAAACAGAATTTTCTTTTAAGAAAAATGCACATTTTTCTTAAAAACAGGTGATTTTCTTAAAAAAATGTATGATACAATGCGTACAAATATTCTAAATAACTTCCTTATCTCATTAGCTTTCCAAAAAGGTGCAAATGTCTACATAAAAATATGACGTTGTAGTAAACATAGAAGTAAAATGAAATAATGTCTAAATCGATTTATTTGCGATAAGGTTAAAATAAAAGGAAAAACTTGAATTTAATTACGTTTATTGTGTTTAAAAAACATCAATGTTTAATTAAATTTAATAATAAATATTCTACTTTAGGTCTTGTTCAAAATGTGAACCTCTGTTTCTGATACAGGCCCGTAGTCTTCTCCGTACCTCTGTTTTGATTATTCTGGTAGTAAGACTAGTTTTGATTTCTTCTGCTGCATTTCTTATGCGGCTTCTGAGCTCCTCTACAGTAGTTATGGGTGTAGTATACACCAAAGCCTTCATATGACCCCAAAGATAAAAATCACACGGGGTCAAATCGGAACACCGTGCTGGCCAAGGAATTGGCCCGCCTCGACCTATCCAGCGATGTGGGTAAGTTTGGTCTAGCCACTGGCGTACGCCGAGGCGGAAGTGGGCCGGGCAACCAGCATGCTGGAAAATCATATTACAACGAGTTGCTATTGGCACATCTTCCATTAAACCAGTAATCTCCTCTCTTAGGAAATGTTCGTACATTTCACCATTTAAATTTTGAGGCAAAAAATGTTGTTGAAAACACTCTAACGTTTGGCACTCGTCGATTCGGAAAACGTTCAACGTATGTTCTTCGTGCAGCAGCAGCATTACCATTACAAAGTCCGTAACAAAACAAGATGTCAGCGTATTCATCGTACTCAAAAGCAACCATCGCGATACAAAAAAATCACAAGTAGAAGTAAGGGTGTAGTTTAAAGCAACAATACGTCCGTACACGGCAATAGTTGACTTAAAACTAATATTAGCTACTAAATTTGCACTCTAAGCCAGTCGGTAACTCATTGACAAAGGGCCGCGACGACAGTAGCCGAAACATCCCGAAGTTTGAACAAAGGAAACAATTGAAAAAAAAGGTCGCCTCAGGTAGAGTAATTCTTGAGATAACGTTACCTGATGATTGTTTTGTCTCTGTTTATTACATGTTCATATTTTTATGTACATATTTGTACCTTTTTTGGAAGCTTATGAGGTAAGAAAGTTATTTAAGGTATTTGTACGCATTGTATCATACATTTTTTTAAGAAAATCACCTGTTTTTAAGAAAAATGTGCATTTTTCTTAAAAGAAAATTCTGTTTCATGTCTCATAATGAAAAATTCTCGCTTAGTTTGTCCCTATTTATTCCTTAAAAATATTATTTGACTCATTGACGGTTAAAATACATAAAAAAAATCACTAAAAAGACAAACATTTTTAAAAATACCTCATGTCAAAGTCAAAAAGTCGAAAAAAAAGAAAAATTTTTTGAAATTTCAATAACTTTGTAAATATCAACTTTCGGATAGGGGATGCCATGAAAAATATTACTGTAAATGAGGTCTACTTTCTATCTTTCAAAGGAATGTATCGAATTTCAGGTCACCCTGTATATATATATAATCGGTATCTCGAGAACGGCTACAAGTATTACCATGAAATTTAGTATGCAGGGAGTTTTGAGGGAGAAAAATCGATCTAGCTAGGTCGTATCCCTCAGAAACTGTGCATTTTCAAACAATATAACATATATTGTTTATTTCGTCATGCAACAATTTTTTCGAGTTTCTCACGTCAGTCTGATTGGCAGCTTGGTATGCGTACCTACGTATAATTTTTGCATTGTTTGGAAATTCGGAATGTGATGGGTTCGATGCCCCGTAAGATAAACATTTTTGTGATTCTTATTATTTCTTTTTCTTATATTTTTTTTATTTATTTTTATTATTTTACCGTTGTACTAAAACAGCGAGCGAAGCTCGATCTCCCATTTTTGTACCTGTGCATTTCTGGTTTTCTGTCTGAATTATTTTCTTGTTTCGACCTTTTTAGACCCCTTTTTACGTAGTCGGGTTATAGAGTTTTACGTAGCTGGGTTATATTTTTTAACTTATTTTTTTATTTCGTATTTTTCCGTTTCCCAATCGAACATATTTTTGAAATAATATTAATAAGTAATCAAAACAATTGAATTTTAAAAAATCTTCGCCGACGCGGAGCGAGACAATTTTTTTTTCTAGATATAAAGATATATTATTATGATAAAATATATTTATACATATTTTTAATGTGCTTGCCAAGACCTTTCTTTTGATACCAAACAGTGATGAATACAGCGATTTATTTTTTTTAGATCTTAGGTTTAATTTTAAAAATACAAAATTTTGAACAAAATATATTGCCTATATTTCCCGCGGCATCATTATGAATCTATTGACGTTTTTAGACGCTACGAGGGAACAAACATATACATACATACATAGACTGCCAAAATCATTACCCTTCCTTTTGGCTTCGCCGTAGTCGGGTAAAAATAGATATTCAAGGAGCGTAATCAGTGTTCGATTCTCGTTCCAAAAATATATATAGCTTGTGAGCTTAAGTTTTGGCCAGATAAAGAATAGTTATCCTATAAAATACTTAAATTCTATTCATCACCGCGCACCCGTACAACTCGACAAGCGCGTGACCTTGAAGCTGGCGGCGTTGTACCGCGGCAGTGTGATGGTGTCCATGCGTAATGCGAGTTGTCAGGAAATATTAATCATGTTATTTTTCTGTAAATCACGAACATTTTTATTTAGTTATGCGTACTGCCATTACTTTTGTAATACTGTGGCCTAATATTGGGTTAAATATTTCATTCGGATAACCAAGCATCCTGTATTAAAAACTCCCTATACAAATAATAAAATAAAAAAACCGACTGCAAAAAACAGATACCTAAGCAGTGCACTAAAAAGACCAAAACAAGATTGAGGAAACAAAGTACCTACTTAAACCTAATTTAACTCTATTCTATTAGTCCAGAGTTCTATTTTCAATGCTCTGAATTTCCACCGGCGTTCCGGATCCCGGAGCATATAAAACCCCAGCCTTAATTAACTCCTAATTTATATATATTACATATTATATTTTTAAAGTTAAAGTTAAAAGAGCAAAAGACTGCAGAGGTCAGAATGATTGAAAGCAACCATTAGCGTCAGATAGGTACGGTGCCTTTTAACACCTCCGTTTAAGTTCTGAGGTAAATCTGGGTTGGAGGAGGTCTTCCTCCAACCCAGATTTACCTCAGAACTTTCAATAAAAACACCTGAGACGAACACTAACGTTCTTTAAACTTAGTGGGTACTATATACAGTTTTGAATGAAAATGTTCTTATCAGTAACCTTAGACCAAATAAAAAAGCGAATACAAAAAGATTCGTTTCCATTGTGAGAGTGACTAAAGTAGCTGGTCTTTGGCCGGTCTTAAATCGGTTTTCACTCTTCGGTTTTAAGAGTGCGCTAGTCAACCGCTCGAACTCATTGCGGAGCACGGGGAAAGTGCTTGTTATTTCACCTAACATCGGGGAAAATAGGATATGCCCATAAATTAGTAATCTATACTTATAAATAAAAGAAGCTATAGTGCACACATTTATACCGCTTTGTAAAGTATTTGGAAAAGGCATCCTCAAATTACGCAAATCGACACTCAGCTCTTGGTGTTTTGTGAAAAAACTATACAATAACGTTATCTCAATTGTAAATTTTGTAAATTGTAAAACAAATAAAGTTATCTCAATTGCTGAACAATCAAACTGTGTTGAGGCGTACTTCTTTTGTTATTTTCATTCTTCGTTTGTTTTTTATTTACGGTCAAAGTTGCGTTAAAATCCGATGTTTGGAGGCTATTATTTTCTAAATTAATTAAAATTTTTAGAAAAATAAGCACGTACCGACCTAGATAGGTGTAATAAAATCGACGTTACGCTAAAATTTGGGTCTACAATGTTTGACTTTAGATAAAATCACCAAGAGCGTCTGTATGGGGAATAAACCGACTAGTCCAGCCTTAAGACCTGGTACTGGTAACCCTATATGCATGCGGGTGTTCATAAATCTAAACAATGCCGATAACAACGACATTAACGTCGCTTTTACTATGATAACAATCCATAAATTCTAATATCGGAAACTTTTCTAGATACCTTTTTAGGGTTCCGTACCCAAAGGGTAAAAACGAGACCCTATTACTACGCTGTCCGTTCGTCTGTCACCAGGCTGTATCTCCGTGATAGCTAGACAGTTGAAATTTTTATAGATGATGTATTTCTGTTGTCGTTTTCTACGGAACCCTTAATGCATGAGTCCGACTCGTACTTGACCGTTTTTATTTGTCCTTACCATGGAGCAGATAACGCTCTGAATTTTCCCGGGTCCGCCGGATTCCGGATGTTATTAAAGTACCAGCCTTAGACGGAACGTGTCCGTTCTAGAAATTAGAATCACGCGTAAGCGTGTGTGATGTCAGCTGTTTTAGCAATTTTGATGACACTTCAATTAAAATCAAATAGCAATATTTTATTAAATGCCAGCTGTTTCCACGAAAATTATGATCGAGACGGAATCGAGATATTAAGTTATGGCTTCTCAATTAAAAAATTAAGTCGGTAACTTCCGAATAATTGTCAAGCAGTGAGAGAGCTGATGATGATGAATTATAGCTCAGAAGACTCTCGATCATGGCAGCTATTAAACAAAAAAACTAGGTTAAAATCGGTTCAACCGTTGGAAGACACAATGCCACGGAAAGACAGACACACACACAGACAGACACGTCAATTTTTATTTTATACAACTTAAAATGTTTAATTTAGTTTTTATTTCATACTTTTTAAATTAATTCAATTACAACCTTCTTCTTACTGGTCTCTAGGAAGTCCGTTCCATTTGAAATTCTGATTATACTTATGCTGCAATTGACTAATTGACCATAAGTGGAAGGTTCCTTGAACTATAGATACAAAAGTTGTAGAGAATTTAATTTTCTACAATATTGATAATAAATACAACTAGCGTAAAACCCATAGAAAACGAGGTATTTGCAAATAATGTAAAAAAAAAACGATTTTTATGACCTTTGACCACTGACTTTAAAACTTGCGACCATCCAATTATATGTGAATTTTGAGAACAGTTTTAGGATGCCAAAATACAAGTTTTTACGTAATATACTGGGTATGTCGATTTTCTCTATAATGACTGGACTATGACATTTTAAAGTCGAAATTATTGATATATTGTTGTACGACGAAAGAAAAAACATATATAACTTACAACTTCGCAGTTTCGCAGGGATAATAGCTAGCTAGACTGATTTTTCTCCTCCGAAACTCCCTTGCCGAGATTACGATTATATATAATATATATTATAAAAGATTCTCTCGTTTAAAGTACAAGATACCTCAATATTTATATAATAATATAGATGAAGTCAACTAATAATAAGAACGTATTTTCTAAATACGGTATGAGACTAGAATCTAGATTGTTATTGTACCAAGCATCGGTGGTTCAGTGGTAGAATGCTCGCCTGCCACGCGGGCGGCCCGGGTTCGATTCCCGGCCGATGCAGTCCTTTTTAAAGTAATTAATAATTAGTAATCACTTTAAACTATAAGCCCAATTGAAGTATGAGCAAATTCTAGCAAACATAATGAAGCTAGTATGAATATTTTTGTGGATAAAGACCGCCAAACAAGCAGATGGATCTCCTGAGGCCACTACCGCTGCCCGTGGAATCGGAAGAATATCGAGTTATTTAAATCTTATTTTAAAATTTAATATTATTTAATAAAATAATAAGAATTTCAACATGGTAACATAGTGCAACGCCATCTATTTAAAAGTTTTAGAATTATAATGTTTTTACAAATCACGAAATACACGAATGAACTTAGTTTTAATAAGCATTCACAGATGACGCATTTAACAATCACATTTTAATAATTATTATTGTCAGACGTACTTTTAATTCAAATTGTTGTTGTTAATTACCTTTTTGCACCATTATAATAATAATAACTAAAGAAAAAAATCATACATCATTATGTTTACTGTCAAAAGTGTTAGGCTACAACTGTATGAATTCACATAGGTACATACTGTCTTTATAACACGGAAAGTACAAATGAAATTAGTCTTTTCATGTATTCAAAGATGGCGCTTTTAAAAATCATGCTTATAAGATCTACACTCGATCTATGTAGGTACATTATTTGTGTCAATAAAATATTAGAGTACTTATCTAATTAGATATAATATTCACCGTGTTATTAAATAAATGTGTAAGTCGTAAGATGAAAGATTATTACAGGATTAAAACTTTTAATTACACTTACTCGGTTTAATAAGTACCTAATTAGAACATATTTTATGTAGGTAATTAAATTTTTGTATGTAATAATTACAATGATAATATATATAGTACAACTACTATTTTATTCATTTATTCATATATTTTTATTCATTTTTATTATAACTATATAATAAAAATGAGTAAAATACTTTTATATTTATTATAAAAATGAATACGTTCGTAAATACGTACATAGGTACCTAACCGACGAATTTAAAATAAAAATATTGCACAATTATTATTACAATTAACATTAATTCACAGCTGCATTTTTTACTTTGATTGCTGCACATAATGTACTTTTTATTCATATTTAAGGGTTGTACACTGAGCTGCCATGCTAAAATATGAACTGAAACTCCAAAACAGAAATAATAATTTATCAGATTACATAGCTAAGGGCCTGTTTCACAGTCGCTTAATAAGTGACGATTGACGAATAGCTTATCCGGATGTTTTGTCGCTGCTTACTTTGAACTGAGCGTTTTGTTGACCATTTGCGTCAAATTAGCAAGGTAAAAAAGCTTGACAAATGGGTGCCCCACGAACTCAATGATCGCCAGCACGAAGTACGAGTCGAGACGTGCCTTGCACTGCTCAACAGACACATAAATTAAGGAATTTTGAACCGCATTGTTACCTGCGATGAAAAATGGATTCTGTTTGATAACCACAAGCGCTCAGCAAGTTGGTTGGATCATGGTTCAGCACCTAAACAATGCCCTAAACGAAAACTTACCCTTAGAAAAGTGATGGTCACTGTTTGGTGGTCTAGCGCCGGTGTGATTCATCACACCTTCTTACCAAACGGGGTGAGCATTACTGCAGATATGTACTGTGAAGAACTGAACACACTGGCACATCTCCAACCAGCATTGGTCAATCGCTCGTCTCCGCTGCTCCTGCACGACAACGCGCGACCTCATACTGCACAGCAGACGGTCCTCAAGTTGCAAGAACTGGGGTTGGAAGCTCTCCGTCATCTGCCCTACTCACCAGACCTTGCGCCTACAGACTACTACTTTTTCCAGAATTTGGATAACTTCTTGGCGGGAAAAAAATTCAATACCCGAGAGGCAGTACAAAATGCCTTTGAAGAATTTGTTGCCTCCCGTCTAGCTGATTTCTTTAAGAAGGGCATCAATAAACTGCCATTGCGTTGGCAAAGATGCATTGATTGCACGGGTGATTACTTCGATTAATACTAATAAAAAATACATGAAAAAAATTCGTTTAAATTTTTTCATACAAAACGGCAATTTCATAGGTAAAGACCTAATATTATTTTTATTTTTAATAACTTATTTTGTGTCCATTGAAAGTTGAAAGTTGTTTATAATTTGGTTCCTTTTTTATAATATTAGTGATGGTATACAGTATAGTTTGTTTTATAAGTTATTGTTTGGAGTTTAGCTTTTATACATGTATGTCGGTGGCCGCGGGCAGGTGCGGTATCAACAATACACAATGCCCAATTTGCAACAGGTGATTCAGAGGCGCAAAACCCATAACCTCAGTTTAACAAGCTCACACCAGTATCCCACATATCCCAGTAACACATCCACGTAATCACAACCAGCCTCGACACCAATTCCCTTTTGGCAAAAATATCAAATTATAAATCGTCAGTTCCCATCATATAAAGAATTCCGAAAGGTGCCAGGATCCAAGTAGCCAAACATCTGTCGTCAGTAATCAGAGAGGTTACTTCCAACCCCGCTTGTAGCCGGCGCTGGGTAAACCTTCTCACTTTCCCATTCCATATACTACACACGCGGCGCAAGATAGTAAAAAATCACTAACATCTATAATTAAAAATAATTGTACTCATGCCATCAACCCTTCATTCACCGACCTTTTCAATAACAACCTAAAAGGTACTGCCAATTTACTTTTTTTATATATCGTATAGCTGTATACACCCTACATACCTTAGAAGCTCTCCGTGACAAACACCCATCACTTCCACCACCCGACATACCCTTCTTCCACTCCTGCTGTACAGCCCGTAGAGGCATGCGTAAAAGATATACAAACCGCCATCATTTCTTTCAGGAACGGCTCGGCTAGTGGGTACGATGGTTTAAGTCCCCAGCATTTAAAGGATCTAATTAGTACCTATCTAATTAGTAGCGCCGGGAGACTCCGGCAGAGCGCTTCTAGTGGACCTGACAGCTTTAATCAACCTAATTGTATCTGGTAAGGTGCACCAAGATGTAACAGGCATAATTTTTTCGGTTATGCCTGTTATATCTTGGTGCACACATACAGGTTTTGGGAGTAAGGAAGGATGCGAAGCTGCCGTCCACGCCCTCCGCTCCTATATCAAAACTGCGAAAGTGATTCCGAAAGTAGTGGTTCGTAAAAAATGCCTTCAACCTTCTGTGTCTCTAGAAGTGTCTATTAAAAGAAGTTCAAAAAGACGTACCTGATATCTACGAATATATTCTACAGTGCTATGGCGAGGATTCAACACTCATATACAAAAGTGATCGTTTACTTTCTTCTACTGGTTGCCAGCAAGGTGATCCTTTGGGCCCCGCTATTTCTCAGCCTTGCCATACATCCAATCATTACATTGCTTTCATCAGAACTCAACGTTTGGTATCTGGATGACGGGACCCTCGGTGGAGATCCAGTTTCAGTCCTGCAGGATCTACAAGTCATCATTGAAAAATTCAAATCCATCGATTTGAAACTATTTTTCTCTAAATGTGAGTTGAAAGAACGACTCACACGATCATTGGAATGAAATAACCACAAAATTTAATAATCTGGCCCCTAAAATAAAAATTCTCAGTAAATAGTCCCGCCGCTTACTGGGTGCCCCCATACTCAGTGACGGTTTTAATGCCTTTATTTCGGAACAAAATCGCAAAATCACAGAATTTTCCGGCAAATTTATTACAATAAATTCCCATATGTCATACCAAATCATTCGGTTCTGTCTGTTTGTACCAAATTGACGTACGCTTTGAGATGCTGTCCACTAAGGAGTTTTTTCGACCTTCTCTCACATCAAGAACTCACTTTGAAAACCACACTGGTCAATGTTTTGAACTGCAACATCTCCGACATCTCATGGTCCCAAGCCGGTTGGGAGAGTTGGGTATCAGGAAGGTGTCCAGTTTGTCTCTTCCTAATTTTTGTCATCTGCTCATAGCATCCACCCACTTTTCACAAAAATCGTTTCAAATTCATTTGGCTGAGTGGGTATTGACTCATTACCGGTAGCTGTTAATACTTGACGTGGATTCTGCCCAAGCGAAATTCCAGTCCATCCCAACATTCAAAAGAATTGGGATGAACCCCTTCTTAATTTGGCACAATCAGACCTGTTAAATTGCTCCTCCCCTGCTAATCGCGCCCGTCTCTCAGCGTCTACTAAGCCGGAATCGGGGTACTGGCTCCAGGCACTGTCATCATTCAATATCGGAACTCTGTTGGATAACCACACCTTCACACTATCAGTCAGTCTCCGTTTAGAAACCGCCACTAACGAGGCCCATCGCTGCCATTGTGGTACCACGGTGGACACACTGTCCTGCCGCCGTCATCCTCAGGGCTCTTGCCACCGTCAATGTGCCGGCCACACTTGAGCCGAAGGGTATCGCACGTGACGACGGCAGGAGACCCGATGGCATGCCCCTGATTCCGTGGAGCCGTGGGAGGACGCTGGTGTACACTGGTGCCACACGTAGCGGCCACTGCAAGGGTGGCGGGGGCGGTAGCTGCACTCGCCGAGACCAGCAAAGGGCGGAAATATGAATCCATCGGCGATGGTTACATTTTCTGCCTTTTGAAGTCGAAACTATGAGTCCCTGGGGTCTCAGTGCCCAGCATCTTTTTAGGGATTTGGCCAGAAGACTGGTCGACAAAACTAATAGGGCTAGGTTCTATCCTAGGCCTGGCGCTTACCTCGGCCAACGTATCACTTTAGCCATACAGGTAGGCAATGCTGCCAGCCTCTTAGGTACTCTACCCGCAGCCTCTGACCTAGATTCAGTTTTTACCTATAGCCTTTTTTATTTAGTAGACGATAACTTATATATATATATATATATATATATATATATATATATATATATATATATATATATATATATATATATATAAGTTATCGTCTACTAATAATATATATATATATATATACACACATATATATGCCTGTACTAACGTTCTCCTTAATTAAAGAGGTTAATTAATATTTTCCTTAAAGATGTCGTCTTACTTGAGGTTAAAACTTGAAGAGAGCCAACCTTGCCGCACGCGAAATCTATCGCAAGTATTAAGGAAAATGTTCAATTACCCAACATTACGTAAAAGAAACACTTGAATACAGACTTAGTCTGTCCAGAATTAGCTTGAAATACAGTCATGGAAGTATTGAATAATAATTCAATTTTTAAGTTTCACCCAGACACACTCAATTACATAAGAAAACAGTACGGCTTGGATGCACCCGGGAAAATGGATGAAGCTCTCGACATACTGGAGGCATGGGTGAAGAAACAGGAACATTTCACAGTTAAATCTTTTCGTATGTTTATTTTTAATTAATTTTCTAATTAGAGGACATTGTCTCGCTAGTAACTGATTGTACGATGTGATCTTATTAACAATTTTTGCTAAAGGAATATAATTTTTTTTTACTGAGACAGTTACTAATATTTAATAAATTGTGACAGCAAAATTGAAATTAAACAATACATTTAGATACTAGCTGTTTCCCACGGCTCCACCCGCGTAAATATACTATGAAGTATCCCTCGGGAACACTGCAAGAGTAACAAACATCCATACATCCATCCATCCATCCTCATAAACATTTACATTTATAATATTAGTAGGATGTATTAAATAATAGTCGCAAAAATTCAAATATAAGTATACTTATATTCTTAAATAAAATAAAATATCTGAGTAACCGAACTTTGCTCGGAGTTATGATAAATTTAAAAAATAAAAATTAAAAAGAATTCACAAACAAAAATATTTTTCAGACCGGGATTCGAACCCACCACATTTCGAATTTTCAAACAGCAAAAATTATGCATTTTCAATCGGACTGACATAATAGAGTCGAAATTATTAATATATTGTTGCATGACGAACGAAAAAACATACAAGCATAAGGCGCTGTGAGTAGACAATTGTATTGTATTTGAGGGGGTGAAGGAGATGGGTAGGTGACGTGCCCGCGCCCCCCTAATTGCGAGGAGCGCTCGAATTACGTTAAAGTGCATGTACAAAAGCGTAATTTCGACAGCTCCGTAAAGTGCTAGTTAGCGATTTTTTGGCCGCCCGGGGCAAAGCGTAGCGTCTAGGTTCAAATCTCGTTACAAATTAATTTATTTCTTATTTTACTTGTTTTATAAATAAACAATAATATATCACTACATATTTTTGCTTTATTGCGCTTCGTATTTCACTTTGTTACCCATTTTTTTTATAATCTACACTAATATTTCTACTACGACATACCTAAATACAACTTTGGGAACATATACACGGTTTAATTTTGTGCCAAATTAAGCTATTGCGATTCGAGAAATTAAGCTTTTTAGTTTCCCTAAGCTAAAAACTTACCAAAAAACATGATTGTTAAATAAATTTAACGTATTCAATATTATTAAGTCATATAGAATCTATATTCCAAGTTTGTGCCTTGTTCATTGACGGTTTAAATAATAAAACGAAAAATAATATTATTAATTTCGGTCGGCGAAATTTCAAAATTTTATATTTCGCATTTTTCACCGTTTACAAAATCTAAACTAGCTTTTGTCCGCGACTTCGTTCGCGTAGCACGAAGCTAAATTTTGTCACTTGATTTTATACAATACAGAAATACATAATATTTTTTACATATTTTTTTTTTTTAATCATTAATTTGTCAATCTTATATCAAGGGACACGGCAGTGCCCCCGCCAAGACATGTCAAGTGAAGCATCAGAGCACTACGTACGATCGCGAACCGATCCTGTGTACCACTTTTCGATCTTATTTTGTAACAATAAATTTTGTCGGTAGTTTTACGGCGACTGACCATTTCTCGAAACGGTTAGTCGACTTTTTTAAGCTCTCATGACTTCATAACCATCTTATACTTCTAAGCCATAGCAGCTGTACCCAACAGACGTTGTGCTGTCATAGCTACATATTCCACTCTTACAGCTACAAGCTATACTTACTACCTACGATTACGACCTACAGGCAACGTGTAAAAGAGTTAACGACCACTGAGGGTTGAAGATATTGCAGTACTAATATCGTTATTAAACAATGAGGATTATGAAAGGTGAAAATTCAGGGTTATATGTATTTTCTAAAGCTTCTCTCGTCTCGTTCCTAAGTCTCGTCTAGATCCAAGCTCAACTTATATTTTAAAAAACTTACATTAGAGGTTTATTATTATAGAGTTTTTTTTTCTTTAAATCTTATGAGATTAAAAAACTTATTTTGGTTTTTGTGTTTGTGTCTCGTAATTTTATTATATTTAATATTTATATATTTATATATTTTTTAAAGGGAACAATGTACATTATAAGCTTTTATTTGTAATCTATATTTTATTCTATATTTTAATTTTCTGAGATAAAAATGTTTTATTTTTGTTTAATATAATAAATTCTGAATTTAAATGTGTACTTGTATATTTTAATTAACGAATGTTTTTCAAGTAAACAGTACTTATATTAGAAGGTATGATTTTTTATCTTTATGTCTATGAGATTTTAAAGTTATTTTAATGAACCCTGCTTGCTCTTCTTTTTAAAGACGCACGTTACGGACCCACGTAATAAATCAACCGCAAGTATTCGAATTGCTGAAAACGCAATCAATGGGCAGAAATGGCACAAAACTTAAAAATTAGCTCCCTAGACACTATTCTACCAACAGGAAAAATTCAGCGACATTAGAATTTTTTCCACTTACCACCAAAAACAGCTAGCGCGATCCATCTAGTGAGTCAATATAAATAGCTTGGCCGTTTCGTTACTACATGAGCTTTTGTAATAAGCAGAAAAGTAATGAACAGTGACTAAAATATTTTTCATCTTAAGTTTATTTTTTGACTAAGGTGTAGAGTTTGTAAATTAAGGCTTTGTAGAGATGGGGCGTGTATACTCAGAACCTTGGCTCTAGACGAGATCTGATAACGTTTTGTTATTGAGAGCATTATCGTCATTTTAAATGAAAATTATTTAATTATTGAAGGTATAAATTTTGAATTTCGAATAATATATTTACATTATTACTTGTCAAGTTTTCACACAAATTGTCATTTCATTTTGTCGTAACACGTAACTTGTGCCCCCCTCTCCCCAAGCACTCGCCCGCCATAGACGATAAAAGTTGGTTTTTTACATTGTAATAAAAAATCCCGTAGATAAACACGGTAAACCTTGCGGAAATAAATCAGAACAAAATACAGATTTCCATTATGATGTGTTTTTGTACTTTTATTGAATACAATCATTGCCCTCCGTTTATTTTTTCTTTACCATTTTATAAAATATACACTAATATTTACAATAACTTAGAGAAACTAATAATAAAATAAATAATTAGGTTTCAACAATATACCTGGGAGAACAATCATTGCTCGGAGTTTTAATAGTGCGAGAAAAAAATAAAAATTATATATAAAAAATTAAGAATTAAAAAAATTCGTCTGGCCGGGAATCGAACCCGAGAATAATTGGTCAACAACGCAAAAAGCCAATGCGCAAAAACGCAGTAGCTGCGCAACGCGTATCTGTCATTAATTGGCGAAATTACTCATATTATATCTTATTAGTATTACAAGACGAAAGAAAAAATATGACACACTAAGATCCTTATGTCGTCGGCATAAAGGTTAAGTTATAGGTAAAATAACTTTAAACGACCTTTCAACAATAAATTTGAATGATTTTTGAGCGGCTGGAGAGCGTAAAATAATTACATACGTCTTGATAGCAAGAGGCCTAAGCTGGTACTGTCGGATTCCATAGATATGAAAGAGGAGGAATGACAGGTCGCCATTTCGTGATATTTCATTCGACTGATCCGAAATATTTATCATTGAAATAAATGAATCCTAACAAATATCTTATTCTAATCGAAAAATAAAAACTACAATTCCCTTCCTTTTATTATGTATAACTGTAATTAACTTTCTCATTTTTGTTCACAAATAATACAGCTAGAATATCCATTTTAATGGTTATTTTATATTTTTTTATCGGAAAATATAAAATAACCATTATATCGGAAAATTTACAGAAAACGTGTTTTGAAAACAAAAGTCCTCTTAGAAATATGATCAACATTTACATAATATAATTTTCGCACTAAAATGTATTCATTCTCTCAAAAAACTGTTTTAATAAGCCTATTTTTATTCCATATAGCACAGCGCCTTAAAAATGCGCAGTTTCCCAGGGATAAATCCTAGCTAGATCGATTTTATTTCCCCAAAACTCCCTGCATACTAAATTTCATGGTAATTCTTGCAGCCCTTGCCGAGATTACGATTATATATATATACAAGATTGTCTCGTTTAAAGTATAAGACTTAAGAGTACCTGGGTAAGCGAGCTTTGTTCAGAGCTCTAGTAGATTAAAAAAAAAAGAATCATAAAAATATTTTACCGGGGTTCGAACCCACCACATTCCAAATTTCCGAACAACGGAAAAATTCACCAATCTGCCAATCGGACTGACTTATACAGTCGAAATTACTGATATATTGTTGCACGACGAAAGAAAAAACATATAACTTTAAAATGCGCAGTTTCTACTAACCTAGCTAGACCGATTTTTCTCCCCAAAAGTCCCATACTTAGTTTACATATCGCATACGCTATCAAATGCAAATGCAAATGCTGCAAATAAGCTATCTGACATCTATGATATCTAATATTACCTATTGCATATAGATGATGCGACAAAATAGCATTAAAATTATACATTGTTGTTTTAGCGAGAAGCGTTTTGGAGAGAATTATTATAAACAACAAGGGATCTTTGGAGACGTCCAAGAAAAAATTGGATAAGTCTTGCACATTTAGGACAGTATTGCCTAATTTCTATGAATCTCTCGATCTGCAGAACTACGTGGGTTACAAAATGATGTAAGTTTTCTTGCTGTAGACATATAAATTCCCTTTAACAATAGATAAAATATATAACTTTAATACGACCTCAGAGTCAAGACTCTCAGGAGTGCCCGATACGGTGTAGGGAAAGTTTTTTCATACTTACTTTCTTCTAACTTTTGCTCATTTTCTTATATTATATGTATCATGTTAATTGAAGTTTGAGGCGGAGATGATAAAGATCCTATTATTACATTACTTAAGAACATATTTTTAGTTACCTTACTTATCAGAGTATTTTATTTGCCTGTTTCAGGACAAAAACATTCCTATCCGAAATGAGCTCCGACTACAATAGGGTTATGTTTGTGAAGAGTTTCGGCGACAGATTCGATCAACTACCAAATATCTACAAATACTTTGTGCTTGTAAGTTATATATTATATTTTTTTTTTTTGTGTTGAAACACAAAACATACAACACACTGCAGTTGGTACACCGCCAAGACAAGACGAGATACGGGAACTTAGCTCGTCTTGGCGGGTGTACTGCAGTGCAACCTGAATAAGGTACTCGGTAAACTAAATGTAATGAAAATAATACAGGCCAAGTGCGAGTCGGACTCGCATTGAAGGGTTCTGTACCATTATCTATACAATTATAAGTACTAATATCGAGCACTATAGTATAATTACCTGTTTCCCGCGGCTCCGCCCGCCTAAATACAGAATACCATTCCCACGATAACACTGTACTCTTTTGGGATAAAAAGTAGCCTATGTATCCACGCCCCATTTCTCGCCTTTAAAAAACCAACTTCAAAAAAATATAAAATACGCTCTCAAATATTTGTATTTATTAGGTACCTCGGATATATTAAATTAGGTACATGGAAATCGAGACAGATTTTAAATATTTTTTACACCATCAAAGCGTAAATTCTAATAAACCTTGAATCACGTATTTAATATAATGTATTTAAGAGCATGAAGCTCAACTTTCAACGAAATCGCTGTTATTAAAGATTTTCCATACAAACTTTAGCGATTCGTTGTTTGCGATGCTTATAAGTTTCAAGTTTATCGTCCAAAATAACTGTACTGGAATCTTGACATGGCTTGTGTCGACTGTCAATATCTATCTAGCATCTAGCCAGAGTTAATAAAGCCAATTAAAAATATTTTGTCCACAGAAATCTTAATTGTTGTTTCGTAGTTAGTGAAAACATGATAATAATTCATAAGTTTTATCACTAGCTACGAGTATATAAATATTGCTAATAATATTCACCGCCCACGAGACGTGTAAGGTCAGGTACCCGATAAGGAGTTACTGAATGACCGTGATAATATGGCTTATAACCCTATTTTATCATACCTAAGAAGTAAGGGTCAAGGCCCCAATTCTCGTAACTCGAATCTCGGTTCGATTGTCAGTCTGTCCCGCTCGCGCGCGCATGATTTGCCGCCTATGCGAATGAGTCAGCGCGATAATCGAACCGATATTCGAGGTACGAGAATTTGAGCCCAATTCATTCGCCGCAGTCTAGTCTCAGCATACATACGGATATGTCAAAAAATATAATTAACACCACCATCATCATCAGCCGAGACCAACCACATTAGTATATATTATAGTTATAAGATTGGTAGGCCTTCTTGAAATAGTGAATAAATACTGTAAGAGGCAATTAGTGATCAGCAATTTGTGCCAGGGGCACCGTTTGACCAGATATTGACAAGAGCCCTTGTGGACACTCATTGTCGCAACACAACTTTGATTGTAATAATTGGGAGAAGGGGCAAGGTTCACAAAAAACAAATTAAATCATACATTCAATCTTTGAGTGAATTAGAGAATATTAAAAAATAGTTTGGTTCACCTTCCCCCACATTAAAAATTTGCCACACGAAAATAATATTAGATTTAATTTGAATAGCCTACTATGTAGTGCTTTTAATAGTAATAATACTATTATTGTAAATAACAATGCACAATATCTACATGTAATAAGATTAATAAGATTTTAAGTTATTCTAGACATGTATTACCATCAACTCATAGCATATTCGCTATTAAATTTTTTCGATTTAAGACTAGTCAATAGAGTGGCTAACCCGACTCCTGCTTTTTTGAGAAGTGTATTACTAGTAATACAACACAATTTGATAGTTTGGAATATGTTCCAAATAATTTAAATTAGAGGAAGTCTCTAGCTCTAGTTTTATAAGTAGTTTAAATATAGATAATAATTTTCCAAAATTACCTACCAATAATGTCGTAAATAAAAAAGAGTCGTGTTATATTAACCTGGTGCACCGAAATTTGCAAGGATTGGTAGGTGAAGAATTAGAAATTGAGTTGTTCTTAGAACATTACAGTGTAGACATTTTATGTATTTCATGAACATTGGTTCAAGAAATGTGAACTTGCTATAAACTTTTGTAGTCTCCATGTTGCAAGTTAGTTCAGCCGAGAAAAAGCTATTAGAGACGGTTCGTTAATATTAATAAAAAAGATTTTTAAATTTAAAGAAAGAAAAGACATTGTCAGCCTCTCAACTGAGCGTTCTACTGAAATAGCCTGCATACAAACGGAGCACTATATTATTGCGAATGTATACATGTCTCCATTAGGGTTATATGAATCTTTTGAAAAAACTATGGAAACATAATCAAACAAAGTATGATCCAACAAACAAATAGTGTTATGTGATGACTTTAACATCAATTTGTTTTGATCTTTATCGAAATCATATAACCTGATTAACTTATTTATTGAACCTACAAGAACTAGTGGTAGCACAGCCACTTGTATTGATAACATTTTCAGTAACTTGACTCCAAATAAAAATGTATTGTGTTCTGATCACTGCGGGCAGCCCACATGAGTGTAACCAGCTGGTTACACTAATTATTGTGTTTAAAAAATAATTTATCTACTAAAGTCTGTGGGCGAGCGGGCATGCCACGGCAGCAGGTCAGTTGACCAAGCACGCGGCTACCGCTCGCTCAGAGGAACAGGTGATCCTGCAACTTAAAAATTACATTAACACGTTCAAGGAGCGTGGGGGGGGGGGGGCAGTGCATAGCACGCGTGAGTCCCGAGTCCGGGACGCGCGTCGAGGATCTCCGGCAATCACAGTCGGCTCCTATGATAGGAGCTTCTGGATGCCGGAGATATCCAGGCGCGGGTCCGAGCTAGGGTCTGGGGAGCCAAACTTTTATTAGGGCTGCGATGGTGGGGGCGCCTTTTAGGAGGGCCTGTATGATGGCTTGTAGTATCTCCTCCCCAGCCTGGACCTTCTGAACTAGGTCCATGACCAGGGAGAGGAGGGTCTGCAGTAGCTCTGCAGAGGATATGGGGGCCTCGCTTGGCCCCAACTCTTGGGGCAGCGACGGGGATGCCGGGGGCTGGGAGTACGGGGCAGCCGCACGTTTTGCGGGTTCCGGGGCGATGGAGGTTTCCACGGCTGTGGTAGCCGAGGAGGTGGCACTGGGTGTGCGCGAGGTGCGCGGAGTGCGCGGGGAGCGCGGGGAGCGCGAGGGGCGCTGTGAGACCCGCGTGTGGTCAGGCTGCGGTGGAGCGAGCATGGGTGGCTCCAGCTCCAGGCTGCTGGCTGGGGGTGAGGCGACAGCACAGGGGGTGACCTCAGGAGATGCGGCGTCTTCCCTCCTGGATCTCGTCCTCGGCTTCTTTGTCCTCCGTGCTGAGGGGTAGGAGTCCGGGGGGGCGACGCGTCTAGGAGAGCAATCGTTTGCCTCCGCCATCAAGGATGTTGAAGTTGGCGGAGGGGGAGGGGCCTCCTGCACGGTAGGAGGCATGTCATAGTTTGCGCAGGGGGGGGAAAGGCGGGCCTTTGCTGCTCGCAGTTTCCTTGCCGCCTTACGGAACTTTGGGCAATCTCGACTATTACCTGGGTGGGCCCCACTGCAGTTTGCGCAGGTGGGCGTCTCGGTAGAGCAGCGGGGGCAGTCCCTCGCTGAGTGTTCTCCGGCACACCGGGCACATACTACCTTGCGGTGGCAGTTGTGGCTGGAGTGCCCGAACTGGAGACATCGGTGACATTGGGCCGGGCCGCTGCGGCCCCGCCAAGCTTCGATGTATATTCCCGGCATATAACAAAGTTCAGTTACCTTGAATATGCCAGGGATGACGTCTGGGGTCCTGGCGATGCGGGCGAAATAGACACAGCCACCGGGTTCAGACCTCGCCGGAACTTCGGATACGTATCCCGCCACGTATCCTAGCTCGGCGAGTGCAGCCTAGATTTGCTCGGTGTCCGTGGCAGAGGGTAGGCCCCTAATTCCTACCTTGATTTCCCTGTCTTGCGGTAGTGAGAAGGAGAACCAGGAAGCAAGTCCCTGTCTCTCCAGGTCTGTCAGGTATCTCTTCACGGTCCTGAATTCGTGTTCGCTTCGGGGCGAGAAGCGAATACCAGGACCGCTTTGTTTGGCATTCGGTGTGTGCCCCAAGATGTCACGGAGACGGCGGAAGTGGTGCACCCAGTCGTCGATCCTCTCAACGACCAAGGGTGGGTAGCGGGGGTGATTGGGGGTGGCGACATTTTAGGGGTCACCGGCGCCGGGGCGGGAGGTCTGTCAATAACTGCCTGATGGCTGGTGGCACTCACCTCGGCGTAGGTCCGCTGGCGGTCAGCGTGCCTGGCCTGTCGTGGTGCTTGCAGGTTGATGAGTGGTGGCGGAAATATGGGCGCGCGGTAACGATACTCACGCGGCATAAAGGAGTGGATATCTGCGGCCGCGGCGGGTGCGGCTTGTTGGTTGACGCGCGGCTGTGGAGCCGGCGAGGCATCTGGTGAGCGCGGAGAACTCGCGGAAGGCTGGTGTAAGCCGTGCGGCTGGATAGCCAGCGTGGCATGATGTTGTCGCGGCTGGGTAGCCAGCGAGAGGCGGGCTGAGCCCGCGGAGTCGCGGGGTGTTCCCGCTATCAGGACGTTGTGGCGTCCAGGGTGTGCAGCAGGGTAGCGAGAGTCGCTCGTCTGCGCAGAGCGGCGCGATGTGCGCCGGGTTTTGGCCGAACCCTGTTCGGCTGTGCGGGACAGGGGCCCAGACTCGACGCAGGCCGCCATCGGAAGGCATTGGGGCGGGGGGGTGCCAGTACACCCCCGCGAGAATGCCGAGGGCGACCCGGGGCGAGCGGTGTCCTGTCCGCACAAGCTAGGCTCGGCGAGCGTGCGGTAGTGCGCGCGGTCCGGGATCGTGCGTGAGCTAGACCTCGACGAGGCCAGGCTGCACGAGGATTCGGAGTCCGCGCAGGAGTCTTGGTAGTCGCGGCTGTATAGCCGCGGGTCGTGGTTCGTCATGCTCGACACGAGTGGAGCACAACATGTAACACACAAGTCACACAAACAGTTACACTGACGGCAACAAGTGTACGTCTTCTAAAATTGAGGTAATCACAGAAACGGAAACACTAAGTGTACGCACACGAGGACGGTACACACACTTAGGGGGGGCTGTCAAGTACATTATACGGACGCTCTAACGTTAAAAGGAAACCATCGTGTGGAAACCAGCACATGGTTGGCCCCAGACGTATGGATCATCCTGTCTCCTAGTTCGCGTGTGTTAGTGTCTCGCTCCGCGTTTCGTGCGGTCTCGCCCTAATTGCGTAGTAGTGACTCGCTCACTCCGCGTTAGTGTCGTCTCGCTCCAAACGCGTCGAGTGTCTCGCTCACTCCGCGTTTTCGTGCCGTCCCGCTCTATCCGCGTAGTAGTGATTCGCTCACTCCGCGGTAGTGCCGTCTCGCTCGGAAACGCGTCGAGTGTCGCGCTCACTCCGCGATCGTGCCGACCCCTTCATTAGAGCAGTGCCAAGTGTTCCCAATAGCGATCGTGAATCCACACCTTATTCATCAGAATAAGCTGTGGATTTACGCCTTGCTGGGGAGTTGCCCTGCTCCTGGCCTCCCGTTGAGTTTCGGCTCAGCGTTGGGTCACGAGGAGACAGCCCCCCTAAGTGTGTGTACCGTCCCCGTGTATGTACACTTAGTGTATCGTCCGTCCACGTATAGTGTGAATACCTTTGTGTTGTGATACGTACACCTGTTGCCGTTCAGTGTTGACTGTTTGTGTGACTTGTGTGTTTTTTATGTTGTACTACCCAGTGCAACCCGCGCTCGCTCCTCCGCAGCCGGACCACACGCGGACCACTCGGCGCTCGCGGCCCCCCCCGCGTGGACCTGCTGACTCCCCTGCGGCTACCACAGCCGCGGAAATAACCGCCTCCGAGCCCGCAAACCATGCGGCCGCACCGCACTTGCAGCCTCCGGTGCTCGCTTCGCCGCTCCAAGAGTTATTTTACCTCTGAAGTCTGACAGGAGTCCGGGGGCCGGGCCAGGAAGATTTGACCGAGGCGTATACGTAACGTTATCGAATGAAATTTGTACGGGTGCTGTCATAATTTTGACAGATTTTCATACCATACGGTATTTTCCTGTATTTTTTTACATAAATGAATAGTGCTCTGAAACAAAAACAAAAAATCAATATTTTCAAAGATATTGTGGATTGTTTGAAGCACTTTTGTGAGTAACGTCCCGGCCGGTCACGTCACAATGGTTGCCAGATTTTTTTTCAGCCTGTAAGGGACAAATGCTTACAAAAGCCAAAAAAATACGGGGTTTCAGTTTTTTACCCGGGACAGAAAAAGAACAAAATGAATTAATTTGTGACGAATTTTTATTATTTTTATGAGAATCGAGCTAGTTTTTGCATTTTTGGTTAGTTTTAGGGTGCCTAAGCTATATTATTAGACATATTTATCTATTTAGTTTTCAATCCTAGATAGCTCGATTTACGGGACAGCGCTTGTCCCGGCGCGCGGCGGGACGTTTCAAATAATACTTAAAATACGGGATGTTCCGGGAAATACGGGATGTTCCGGGAAATACGGGAAGTCTGGCATCCCTATGCTACTAATGTAATACTTTTAGCGTATTGCGCCCCTCTCCAGCAATTTGTTCCTTTCTTTCAAAGGTTGTCTGGAAGAAATTGCTATTTAGTAATAAGACCGCCTTTGTATAATATCGTAGTGTTTTTAGTATTTTCCTTAATATCTGTGTGTAGGTATGTGTAACTACTGATTGTGCACAATAAAGTATATTTTCATTTTCATTTCATTTCAATGTTGCTACGAAATGTGCCCATACATTTCATATATGCACAAAATTTCTGGTATCCCAGAAATTTTCACGTTTATGTTCATGTATATCCATTGTAATTCTTTTTTTATTTGATGTACGTAAGTAAACTAATTATGTGGATTTTTTACACTAATGTTGTAATTAAAATAATACCTAATAACTAGGTATTATTATTCTTAATTTATTAAAAAAAACTAAATTTTTACATGTAGGAAAACACCTAATTCTCATTCGCTAACGTTACCGTTACGCGACTGTCAAATGTTCCTGCTAGGTCTACAGATGACAGACCCTTGTTACAGGATAGAAAATATACAGGAAACAGCTTTCATAGAACGATTCGAATGGATCCAAATTTGTAAAATGTTATACCTTCAACGGTCCAAAATTTTTTCCACATACTCGTGTGGACACACCGTATGCAGTGTAGTTAAACATTTTTTAAGTTACTGTTCGATTTGGTTCAAAATTATTTTCCTAAAGAGTTTTTAGCATGATCTATCAGCATGGAAAATTACAAGTTTCTATCTCCTATAGTTTAGAAATTCTAGGGGGGGGGGGGGGCACCAACTTACTAACCAGTTAGTTAAATCCCTTAGTAGTGCAGTTAAATCGATACTAGCTATGTAGCTGTTATCTGTTCCACTTTCTTTAATATGCGCCTATATGTCGACGTCCGACGACATAAGGATCACTTTTTTAGAAACTCCGACGTAAAATAAACTCTGAATGGATTCAGGGGTTCCACCCACCCCTACTAGATTCGGCGGTCCTTTATCGCTGTTGGGAAATGGGCAGGAGCGCCGAGAGCCGAGAGAAAGTGTCTAATATTGTAGAAATCATGTTTCACAGTTTGTGCTAAAAATTAAATAATAATAAATAAAATATCTACCAACTTACGTCATTGCTCGTGTGTGTAATTATCTACTTATTTTTAAATATACAATATACATAAACAAGAGTAATTTGTTTCGAAAGAGGTGAGCAAAATACTAACATTCCAGAAACTATATGTTTATTATTAAGCAGTGACGTTAAAAACTTTATTTGAAGTCATAATGCATATAATATTTAAAATATTACAAAATTCTTTTAGAATATAGAGAACTCCCCCGAAACGGCTTCACCGTTATTTTTTTAAATTTTGCAGGTGTATTCGGTAGGTATAATGCGGAATAAATATAGAATAATGAGGAATGAAGTGATAAGGGAGACCCGGGGTGGGTCATAAACATTTGTAAATTTTTAATATTTTTTTTTAATTATTTTATGATTTAGTGTTATAAAATACATATGGCCGTAATTTTCACCCGTCTATCAGCAACCACCATTGTTTAATAGCGATACAGTATTGTAATGATCATCAACCCTCAAGGTTAGATAACTCTTTCACACATCGCCTGTAGGTTGTAGAGGTAGGTAGTAAGTGTAGACTGTGGGCTGAAGGTGTATGTTGGTGTAGATGTAAGAATATGTAGTTCAGGCATGACCGACGTGCGGCCGCGCTAATTTAGCGGTCGGCTTTTAAAAGTCGTCGTGTACACCTGCGATTATAACATTATTTGGTAATGTTTGAAAAACATTGATTTTTCGGGTTTTGTGGACAAATTGTGGATTTTTATAGATGTGCGGCCCGTTATGGTATTGTTAGAATAAAAAATGACACGCAATATTAGAAAAGGTTGGTCATGCCTGATGTAGTTTGTAGGTAGTTATTTATTAATCCCAGTTTATAGTTGAGACAGAACAACGTCTGTGAGGTACAGCGGACAGCTAGTAATCAATATTATAAACATAATTTATCTAATTTAATTTATATTTTAGCTATGCGAATACATACAAGCATACGACTACAGTACCGGTCTACGCATTGTGGTGGACTTCAGAGAAATGAATGTCGCTGAATTTATAAGAGCATTAAACTTTATAGACGTGAAAAAAGTATTGGATATAGCAATGGTTAGTAATTGAAGGTTCTTTTATGACGTTTACTTAACAAAGTTTTAACTTTCATGAGATTTTCGCTGAGTTCACGATAAGATTAATCAAGATTATTTAAAATTCAATGTATAATATAAAATTTATAAATTCAAGATAAATTAGTAAGCGAAACAGTTAATGTCGTTGCCTATAAACGTTAATAGATGGCGCTACGAGTAGTAAATTTGACGTCGAGTCATTACGAATGTTAATTGTTGTTTTTGTAAAATATACATTATTTTTCTGTGTTCTAGGACGGATATAGTATACGAATAAAAGGAATACACTTTTTATCAGAGTCAAAAGCAATCGACTTGCTCGTATCATTGATGAGGCAAATATTAAAAGCTAAAATTGGTCAACGTATTACTTGCCACAAAGACTTGGAATCATTGTACAAAACTGTACCAAAAGACATTATGCCGAAAGAATATGGCGGGAACGATAAAACTGTACCTGAACTTCATGGTAAGGCTTTTTAATAATTTTGTTGTTTAACTGCTATTAATTATACTGTACAAACTAATGAAACTAAAACTCTTGCATTTTGTGTAGATACAGACATTTTATGTTTTGATTGTCCGCTGCTAGATGGCGCTAACCCATATAACTCGTATTCAATTCAGTCAGATGACAGATCATCATATGTAACGTCTTTTTGGCCCTAGATGGCGCTAAGCATATATAATTTTGTTCGGGCATAAAACTAATTTGTTGGGTTTTCAGTTTCCACAGTCGGTCTGGACCTTTTATTTAATATTATATTTATTTAAATTATTATTTAAGGTAGATAAATGATAATCCAGTAATATTATTCTTAAAATACAATCTTTTTTTTTTTCAGATGATCTCCTAAATGAAATACGATCAGAAAAATTTATATTGCACTGCAAGGACATGAACAAAGCTCGTACAAATGAAAATTATCGGCTGATAGCCGATTTTAACGCGGAATATTTGGGCATGGCTGGTACATTTAGAACTCTGACGGTAGATTAATTAAAACAGCAAGTACATTTATACCTCTTTAGGGTTCCGTAGTACTAATAGAAACCAGTTTCGCTCTGTGTGTCCGTCTGTCTGTCTGCCTTTCTAACTTCTGTAATTATGAATATAAATAGTTACTTAGATGAAATTCGATATAAGCAGTTATAGATTGTTAGTTTTTGCTATGTTGTATAGATCTCAATTTTTGGCATCATAAAATAGTAGTTGTTATTTAATTCCACCCCTAAAGTATAAAAATACTTGAGGGGTGGCTCTCCACGTGACTCATACACGTGAAGTGGGGATAAAAAATATTTTTCATTCTAGCCCATCCGTATCCATTCTACCTATCGAAGAATAGGTATTTATAAAAACTCTTTAGGAAAGTTATTTTGACAATAACTTTTAAAGTAAATTAAAGAAAACCTATGAAGTATGGCGCGTTGATAGTAAGAAGTAGGGTCCCGTAACTATGAACGCGAAATTCGTTTTTTTTTTTCAAATCACTTCAAAAGTTTATGTTCTATTTCGTTCAAAATAATTTTCCTAAAGAGTTTTTAGCATGATCTATCAGCATGCAAACTTACAAATTTCTATCTCCTATAGTTTAGAAATGCTAGGGGGGAGGAACCAACTTACAAACCACTTTGAAAGCCGATTACTCGAAAATGGTCGACTTTTGTAAAAAGTATTGTATGAAACTTTACCTTTATTTTAAAATACCTCTTCAACGATACCCACACGATAGGGTAGAATGAAAAAAAATTTTTCATCCCCGATTTACATGTATGGAGAGCTACCCCTAAAATATAAAATGGCTATTATTTTATGATGCCAAAACCGAGATACGTACACAATCTATAACTATACCAAATAAAAATTACAGAAGCTAGAACCGCGGACAGACAGACAGACAGACGGACGGACGGACAGAGCGAAACTATAAGGGTTCCTTGTGTATTACGGAACCTTAAAAATATATAATGCATATATACGTACCATTTTTTTTAGGTAGGTAGACAAAATATATAACGTTGGTGCTAGATTTTCTTGTTTTTTTTTTTAATCAGTTAACAACAACCTCAAATCTGCTTATTTTAAAATAGACTATAATTAATAAATAACTGTTAACATATAAGTATTTTGTCACAGTCGATATTTTATTTGAGGATTAAAGATTTTGTGATTAGATATTTTTGATTTTCTTTAAATTAGCCACTTTTTCTACGAAAGCTTCTAAAAAAACGCGCGGAGGTAATATTTTGTTTTACAAAACGTAAAAATTATCATTAAATTGACTAGTTAAACTTATCAAAACGAACATTAATTATCCCACAAAAACATTACCTAAATGAAAAAAGCCATTTGCTTTGCAAAAAGATATGAGATGTCGTAGATGTTGCATAATATAGTAGTAATAAAAAGTAGAAAGAGTTTTGCCGGGGAATTCAATGGGTGACGTTGTTTTTTATATTTCTTTCATAAATTTGTGTTATTTCGGTTCTTAATGAGTAATATTGGTAGAATATTAACCATTAAATATTCGTTAACGTGCACAAGTGTGGTAAAGTGGTACAACTTCAAAAAACGTGCCATTTTGTGTTCCCTTCAAAACTCCCTAGGAACTTTTAATAAAGCTTCTACCACTTTACTGAATCGACTGACATGACTCATTGATGGAACTGACTATTTATTTGGACTTTAACTAGACTTTAGACTTGACAATTTAGGAATACGGTGTTGATAATTGAAACGAAAATTCTATTTCCCGCCCTTTTTAACTTGACACTGGCAAATGGTTAAAAGCTGACGCCATAAATAAATAAAAAATGAATGTCAATGTTCTGAAATCTTATTGACAGATGTCACAAGCACAGCCTATCTAGTTTTATTTAGCCATTATTTTTACCAAGCGGTAAATAGCGGTATAAATTTGAAATTGGAGTTCCTAACCAAAGATATATTTGAGATATATCAAAGTGGCCAGTACGACAAGACGCCAATTTCATATGTAAGGACCTAATAGTATAGTACTGCTTTATTAGAGAGCGTCAAAAAATCCTTTTTACCCGCGCCCGTAGCACAGATTACTAAATACTTTGGAATTTCCTTGAATTATAATAACAAGTCTAAACTCTAAAGGATTCTGTTTGTGTTTGAAAATTACATGTTAATTAATTTAATGTGCACAGTCTTTTTGAGATTAAAATTTGAACAGATTTAATCTGAAAATAGGGAAAATAAAACTATTCTGTTTTAGCCGGTTGATTTAATTGTATTTTCCGAAGTTCAGCGTCCTTAAGGGTTTAAAGTTTGAACAGACTTTCACCTGTAAAATGTTTGACGTAAAGACATAATATTGTAATAATTAGTACTGACGTTCAGTTTTAGGCTATTGAATTTAATGTATTTTTAACTAACTTCCAAAAAAGGAGGCGGATATACATTCGGCTCTATATTTTTTTGTACGTTCAACGATAATTCGCCGTCTGTAGACCGATCGATCAAAATTCTTTTTTTGATGTAAAGGGTATAATCCCAAATTGGTCCCGTTTTTACCAAAGTGGTGACCTGATGATGGGATCTATGAGGAATCGAGGGAACTCCTTAAAATTTATATGGACATATTTGGATATTTCGACTTTTTCTCAAGTAGTCTAAGCATATGCTACCAAAAAGTAAGACTTTGCACCAAGGTATACCTTGTAGTATATCTATCTGAAAGTGCTGAACAGATCTCCTGACTCCTTATAGATGTTTAATTTATTTATTTATTTAATTTTTTTTCTAGATTTAAAAAGAACGATAAAAAATATTATTATATTATGATAATCAAGAAACGCAATTAAGAGTATTCAGCAGTCAACATGAATTTACTAATTCACCGTATAATAAATGTATACTGCCATCTAAAGAACGAATAAGTAATAAAATTGCTAATAATTTATTTCATCTGCATTATTTAATTAAAAATGGTTGAACCGATTAACCAATTTTAATCTAGTTTTTTTTGTTTCAAAGCTGACATGATCAAGTGTTTTAGCTATAATTCATCATCATCAGCTCGTTCACTACTTGACAATTAAGGGGTTATTTAAAAATTTTTTGGTATGTATTGTTAAGTTTTTAATAAATTATATTTATAACGTAATATCGACGCTGGAAAGGCAACCTTGCTTAAGCGCCAAATATGGGAATATACGTTATATATATCGTTGGAATCGTCTGATTTTTCTCTTTCTGCTGATCTTGGTTTCATCCCGATACGAGCACTTTTGGTGGCTTATAAGCAACCTGTGTTTACAATTTTTTTGTTAGATAAGCTTGCAACTTTTGATGTTTTAAAAAATTTCGTCCCTTAAGCTACCCTTTATTTCACCACTTTGTGGGATGAGCAACTTTGCTTATTTACGTTGCCTTGTATTTTTGAAATAAGAAAATATGCCTTACTGTAAAACTGGCAATAGTTAAAACATAATACAATTTGCCAGATCGACCTTTCCTATATTATGGCACTCAAGAAAAATATCCCTGCCGCGTTTACAGCTATTTTGCAGATAAGCAATATTGCCGGGACAACCAAATTATACGATTGTGATATAAGCAATTTTGGTTCGACTCGAATATTTTTAATTTGGTTCATATTCAAGTTTACCCTGCCGTATTTAACCATAAATATAATTTTAATAAAACTTGCTTCTATTTGCTATTTACATTTTTGTCGCATACGCACATTTTCGATACAAAATAATAAACGGCGACTGGCGCATAAGCTACCGCTTTTCGTTGCGATATTGTGTCAGAAACGCAAGGTATATATAGAACATCGGACGCGCGGGCGCATATTCCCTCGTAAAAGGGGCATCCCTGGCCAGTGCCACCGATGCCAACTTTACGGGCACTCGGCACGGAATTGCCAAGCTAGGCCGCGTTGCGTTAAGTGCCTCGGTGACCACGGCACCTCTGACTGTCTCCGTAAGAGCCCAGCTGAGGAGTCCGAACCCCCCAGCTGTGTTCTCTGTAAGTCTAAAGGACACCCCGCCAATTATAGAGGGTGCAAAAAAGCACCCAAAGTAAAAAAGCGTAGTGCACCGCAGACTAAAAGTGCCCCCCCCAAACAGAGATTCGTCGCTGCCCCCCTACCCTCCCAATCTGCATGGTTCAAGCCCGCGCAGAAACGTAGTTCGGAGCTAGCGGTTTTCCCCGCTCTCCCCAGTAAGGCCATGCCCTCCGCGCCCGTAGCGCCTAAGGCCACGCCCCCTCCGACTCCCAGCTTCACTGCAGACCTCTCTTTCGTCCAGCAGTTTTTAAGCAACATCGGGCCTATTGACCCGATGGAGCTTTCTATTTTAGCGACAAAGCTAAAAGGTTCGGCCACAGACCGCATCCAAGCTTTGTCAGACCATCAGGTCTTGATCCGTCAGATCAAGGCCCTCTCCACAAACGGTAATTAATGGAGCCCTCGGGAAGGACAAAGCCGCACTCGTTACGCGTAGTGTCGTTCAATACGAACGGCATTAGGAATAACATTAGCGAAATTCGCGATTTTGTAAGCAGCCAAAATGTCGATATTCTTCTAGTGCAGGAGACTTTCTTAAAACCTAGCATGAGGAGCCCTAAAATAGCTAACTACAAAATAGTCAGAAACGATAGAACTCGATCCCGACTCGGAGGTACTCTTATCTACTATAAAAAATCACTACATTGTATTCCACTAGAGCCACCGTCATTGTTAACTTTAGAAACATCTGTTTGCCATATTAGTATGTCCGGTCACGGACCCATTGTTATAGTAAGCGCGTACTTAGCGTGCAACAAAGAACTCCATTCAAGCGACCTACAGGCGCTATTCAATTTAGGTAACGCTGTCATCATTGCCGGCGACTTTAATTGCAAACACACCGAGTGGGGCAATGTTCATAACAATAGAAACGGCACCATCCTTTGTAATTTAACCGACACTTTAAATTTTGCACTATTAGCCCCCACCGACCCCACTCGCTATGACACCAATGAAAACATCAACGGTGTCATACGCGATCCTAGTACGATAGACATAGCCTTAGTTAAAAATGTTTCTCTCAATATCAATATTGAGACTCTCCACGAGCTTAACTCAGACCACAGACCGGTTATGATTACACTTGGTAGTCTTAACCCCAATAATTCTAGTACTAGGAAGATAATAGATTATAAATCACTAGCGGAGAACATTAAAGTCCTTCATTCTAGCCACTTAGACAAAATCCCCGATATTATAGATAGTAAAGAGACAGCCATAGAGGCCGCCTCCCACTTGACCGATCACCTGGTAGCGACCATAGAGAACTCATCTAGGGAGGTGCCAACGACCCCCAAGGGCCGTTGGCCCCTCCCTGAGGACATAAGGGAGTCCATCAGACTCCGAAATGCGGCTAAGCGCACATATGATCGCTACCCGTCGGAAGAGTGGAGGAAAGCCCTCCGTCACTACGAGAGGGAAGTTAAGTTTAAAATCAAACAGCACAAAGCCGAGAGTTGGGATCGACTTCTCAGTGATTTAGAACCGTCTCACGTGGCGTACTGGCCACTCGCGAAGGCCCTCAAAAACAACACGGAGAGCGACATGCCTCCGTTAGATAGACCTAACCGTCCTCCTGCATTCGAAGACATTGACAAGGCCGAGTGCCTAGCTGATAATTTCGAACAACAGTGCCGGCCGAGTACTCTCCCGATTGATCCCGTGCACCTTAGCTTAGTTAATAGCGAGGTCAACAGCCGACTCTCGAGGCCACCTGACGTAGACAGGGTGAGGTTGGTGGACTCGGAGGAGGTCAGTGACATTATTAAGTGTATGAATGCCAAAAAGGCCCAGGCCTCGACGGTATTCAAACAAAACACTTAAAATGTTACCGTCCGAGCTAATTCAACTCCTAGTGAACATCTTTAACGCCCTCTTAGTAGGATGTTCATTTCCAGACATTTGGAAAGTAGCTATGTCATAGGTATTCACAAACCGGGGAAACCCCGGAAGGTGCCTGGTAGCTACCGTCCAATAAGTCTCATTAGCTCCCTAGGTAAAGTCTACGAAAGAGTTATTAAAAGGCGCCTTAATGACGTCATAACCGACAAAAACTCCTTCCAGACGAGCAGTTCGCCTTCCGCGAAATGCACAGCTGTCCCGCTCAAGTACACCGCTTAACGGAGTACATATTATCTAGCAAAAACGACAGGAAGACGACATGCCGCCGTATTCTTTGACATTGCAAAAGCTTTTGATAAAATTTGGCATAACGGACTGTTATACAAACTCTATCAAATGGAAATACCCGATTATCTCGTCTTACTAATTAGTAACTTTTTAAAAAATCGTAAATTTCATTTCCGCGTAGAAGGCGCACTGTCGTCGCCAAGATATATGGAGGCGGGAGTACCGCAGGGCTCGGTCCTCTCGCCCTCCCTATATAACCTGTACACTAGTGACATCCCCAAACACGCTAAGGTGCAATTAGCTATGTTCGCGGACGACACAGCCCTTTATTATTCAAACACACGAGCCCGTACCGCGTCTAAAGTCCTCCAGGAGTCAGTTACCGCTCTCGGTAATTGGTTCTCCAAGTGGAGAATAGAAGTCAATCCCGATAAAAGTCACGCCATTCAATTCAATGGTAATAAATCAGCGGGGCGTAAGTGCCCCCGTAAAGTAATGAGCCCTATTAGCCTGCACGGCAACATTATCCCTGAGGTCTCTCAGGTCAAATATTTAGGCGTAGTACTAGGCAAGTCGATGACGTTTTCGAGTCACATCAGTAACACACTGCGTAAAGCGAAATTTGTACTCTACAAATTATATCCGCTACTTAATTCGCGAAGCAAAATGTCCTTAAGACATAAGCTTACATTGTATAAGGTTTGCATCAGAACGATACTCACTTATGCGTGCGTCTCCTTCGCACAGATAAGCGAGTCTCAAATGGACCGCTTGCAAAGAGTCCAGAACCGGTTTCTACGCATGGCAACAGGCGCCCCCAGGTACATGCGTAACATCGACTTGCATAGGGACTGCGAACTAGTCACCATTAAAGCCTATATCAAGGAACTCGTAGAGAGATTCTTTGATAAAGGCAAAAACCACCCAAACCCCCTTATAAAAAAGGCACTGGACTACAACCACGACGCACTGACTTTCCGACACCCGCACAAACGGCCTAAGCATATCTTAGCCGATCCCGTTGACCCGATCACAAAATACGTAACGTACTGTGTACAGTTACGTAAACACAAATCACACGCACCCGCGACGCTAGCATTGCACCGGGGTCGACGCCGGCGCCTACCCCGAGGTCCCACATCCGACACGACAACACGTACAGACGTACAGACCGACCCTAACACGGGACCGGACCCGAACCCGAGTTCGAGTTCGCATCCCAGTAGTCTAGGTACACTCCTAAATAGTGTCCGCGACCGCGATATTGATATAGAGAGCTCTACCAATACCGCGAACCTCATCGACATTAGGACTTACGCGCGCGAGTCATCCCGACCGTACGCGGAAGGGGAGAGGGACGGCCCTCTCAGTACCGATATCGACCAAATCGAGAGCTCCTCTATCGCGATAACTCGCACGCCGCTAGTCTCTGCTACCGCGCGCGAGCAACCTCACTCATCAGCGAGTGAGGAAGGGGTCGGACCCCTCAGCAGGAGAGACCCGCGTCTCCCCTGTCAAAATAATAGCTTCTAATCCGTAGCTGTCCCCAATATCCGGTTTGAACATCACCCGGGTGATGTTAGGGAGGGTCAAACCCTCCCATCGTCTACCACCAAACAAACTAGCCACCAGGCTAGTTATAGTCCGACTTAGCTACAGCGGTCTTAACCCGACCCTTAGCATAGACCCGTTCGAAAAAAAAAAAAAAAAAAAAGCGGGCGCATAAGTCACTTGGTTGTCGTCGGTGGGGACGGTACGCAGCTGTCGATCGTTAGAAGTGCATTGAGAGTTCGAACGTATCCAACGGCGACTACGACGTATTTCGATAGGTAAGTTAATATTATTTAGTGATTTTTTATTTTATACTAATTATACTCGAATATTACTTATTGCAAATAAAATAACTTTTACGGATTTTATCTCTGTTTATCACATTTTAGTTTATCCTGATATAACGGCTTCATTGCAGCGGTTGTAATCACGGGGAGCCAGTAGGTAAGTTATTGTTTTAACGTTACCAAATGTGTTATGACTTGTGCCTAGCTAGTTTTGTGTATGTGAATTAATATTTTATTTTATTGATGGCTTTTGGCTGTGCCTACTAAATTTCCTATAATATTGTTTCGTTTTACTTAGGCAATAAATACCTAAGACCTAAGTGCATGAAAATGGCTGAAAAAGCATGGCGATCGATAATACTAACTAATGCCTTGGCTGCAAGAAGGAAGTTATGCTTTGATTCAGAGGAATTGGGCGAAGTGCGTACAAATACCTGGGCTGATTGATAACTGGCCGAAACGACAAACTTAAAAAAATTATACGCAAAAAAGGAATATTACATTATATTCTGGCATCTTTTTGAAAATAGGACGCCAAAATTGAATTTAATCGAACTGATGGAATTTGTTTGAGAGGACGTAGAACTTTTTCTGTCGTAAATTTTCTTAACAATGGAAAGAAACGAAATTCGTGCGGTGATAAAGTTTTACGTTTTAAAAGAGAAAACAGCAACCCAGATTAAAACCAAGCTAGACAGTGTTTTAGGTAATTCTGCTCCTGCATTGAGTACAATTCACACCTGGGTAACTGATTTTAAACGTGGAAGACAGAGCTGCGAAGACGCCCACAGGTCTGGCCGTCCAAATGAAGTCACGAATCCGGACATGATCAAAAAAATTCACAAAATTGTATTGAATGATCGGCGCTTAAAGTTGCGAGAGATAGTAGAGATGGTGAGCATTTCATCTGAACGCGTTTTTAATATTTTGCACCAACATTTGGGAATGAAAAAGCATTGCGCGCGATGGGTGCCGCGTTTGCTCACTGTAGACCAAAAGCAACGTCGAGTGGATGATTCATCGGAGTGTTTGGCGCTGTTTAACCGAGATATTAATGAGTTTTTGCAGCGTTATGTAACAGTCGATGAAACCAGTATACATCATTATACTCCCGAGACAAAAGAACAATCTAAGCAGTGGACTGAGAGCGGAAAACCTGCGCCGAAGAAAGCAAAAACGGTTTTGTCGGCCGGCAAAGTGATGGCGACTGTTATTTTGGGATGCTCGAGGGATTATTTTAGTGGATTATCTGCAAAAAGGAAAAACAAAAAATGGAGAGTACTACGCAAGGCTTGCTGCAAAAATTAAGTGAAGAAATCCAGAAGAACGACCACATTTGGCCAAGAAAAAAATTTTGTTCCACCATGACAACGCACCTGCACACACGTCAATGGTTGCAGTCGCCAAACTCCATGAATTGCGGTTCGAATTGCTACCGCATCCACCCTATCCTCCGGATCTGCCCCGTGCGACTTCCATTTATTCCCAAACCTGAAGAAATGGTTAGGTGGCCAGAGATTTTCATTAAATGAAGAAGTCATTGTTGCCGTGGACGAGTATATTGAGGGGTTGGAGAAAACATTTTATCAAACTGGTGTAACGGCATTGGAGAAGCGCTGGACTAAATGCATCGAGGTAGAAGGAAACTACGTTGAGAAGAAATTTATTTTAAATAGATTTTTGAAGTTTTTCTTTGTCGTTTCGGAAACTTATCAATCAGCCCTCGTAGTGTGCAGGTTAAAGTTTTGCCTTAACAGTTTCTAAATAATAATCTACCTATTACTTGTAAATTTCATGTTTTTAAATATTTATAACTGTAGGTGTCTTGAAATACCTACCTGCTTAATTCTCAGGCTTCAATCACTTTTCACGACGATTTGACGTAGGTCTGCTTGTAAAGTTCATTTAAAAAATCTGCCTACAACTACTGTCTGCCGAAATAACCAATTCGTTTTAGAGTTCGGTAGGAACATAGGTAAGAATGGGACCCCTATCTATCCACCCGTCCTTGAACAGTCTTTCGCCATACTTAATCTCATCGACCGGGACACTTACTACCTATTATTTTATGCCTAACCTTGGACTTAAAAAAAGAAAACAGGTAATAAACGTAAAGAAAATACATTAAAAATGAATAAAGGTCTAGCGTATGTGAAGAAAGATGGCAAAGAAACAGTCCCGAAAAAAATGAAAAAAAATCCATGTAAATCAAATAAAAAATGTCCACATAACTGCCACGAAATTTCGAAGAACGTAGAAAGAATATTTTTAATTATTACTACAATCTTTCATCGCAGCGTAAACGAGATTGGTTAGTAGCGAAGTCACAAGCTGCTGAAGTGAAGAGGAAGCGTACAAAAGCTGATGCATCTCGACGACAAAAAACTTACCTTTACTTTATAAATGAAGGGGAAGGTCGTCGTCAAGTTTGCTAAAAATTTCTTCTTTATACGTTGGATCTTTCTCAGCGCTTTGTTCATTACACTATCTATAATGCTGAGTGTAATCTATCTAAAACGGACTTAAGAGGAAAACATGTTCCAGCCAATAAGACGTCGGCTTCGATTAGACAAGGAGTTATAGATTACATTAAGAACTTACCAGCTGTTCCGTCACATTACTGCCGCAGGGATTCCACTCGACTTTACTTGCCACAAGAGTTTAAAAATATTACTCACCTCTATCAATTATATAAAAATGACATTTCATCCAAGGGAAAAGATTACGTCGGGGAAAAAGTTTTTAAAAACATTTTTTATACCGAATTTAACATCACTTTTCATATTCCTAAGAAAGATAAGTGCAAGAAATGCGTGGCGTTTGCTAATAACCCAACTGATGAAACCGAGGAAGAGAAGAAAGTTCACTTAAAAGAAGTTGAGGACTCAAAAGCGAGATTCAAATTCCACCAAAATATCACAAAACATGAAACTTACTCCATTTGTGTTTCATTTGATCTGCAAAAGGTTTTGAACACTCCGTACGGCGAGAGTATGCTCTTTTACTATTCCAGAAAGTACAGTGTTTATAATCTTACTTTCTACGAGAGTTCTACCAGGGAAGGATATTGTTATTCTTGGGGAGAAAGCGACGGCAAAAGAGGAGGAAATGAAGTTGCTACTATCTTATTGAAATACATACAAATGGTGGATGACAGGAAAACTATAAAAAATCTTTTACTTTACAGTGACTCATGTTTTGGCCAAAATAAGAATAAAATTGTTTTTGCAGCAGTTCACTCTGCTTTACTAGCTTGTGAACACATAGAAACTATTCAGATGAACTTCCTCCTACCTGGACATACATCTATGCCTCTACAGGCAGCTGGATGCTGTCTACACAGCATCCATGCTGTGATAGAGAACAGCCTAAAAAATATTGTTGTTCATGCGCCTTCCCAATGGTCAACAGTATTTACATTAGCGAGGAAAAACCCAAAGCCGTATAATGTGGAAATATTAAAATATACCGATTTTGTTGCATGGGACTCCATATCCGACAAATATTTTAAAAACAATTTGGCTGGAAAAATAAGTAAAATTCGAGTCATCACATTCAAAAAGAACGACCCAACCCATGTGTTTATCAAATATTCCACGGGACAAGAAGCTAAAACTGAAAAAATATTTGTTCTTAGAAGGAAAAAAATGCCTTCTCAACGTTTATATAAAAGTCAGTTGCCCATTTGTGACGTTAAATATAAAGACTTGGTGAACCACTGCAAATCTTCTGCTATACCTCATCAGTTTCACGAAGAATACTTTAAACTACCTCACGGAAACGTGAAAGACCATTTGCCAGACACAGATGTGGAAGATAGCGATTAAATTATTATTTTATAAGTAAACTAAAAAAAACCTCATTAATTCATAAGTACAATAATAAATATATTTTTTGATTACTTTTTATGTTATAATATTTTACTTAAATTTCCGAATATGCCTATCTATAAGAAACATTTTCGATACCATAGTTGCATGTCAGTTTGGAAATCAGCAATTTAGGAGAGACAGCTTTTAGATAGTTTGTTAACATTAGTCAATTATGCCTACGACATCTTTGAACAAATATAGAGATTAGAAATGTAGCTCAGATGCGATATGAAGATTTTTGGTAAATAAGCAAAAAGCGCAGACACATCTTGAGCTGCTCTATGTCTTATCAGAAAATTTGCCTCGCCCAAGGCCGGAGCACTTATTGCTTAACCGCCACTTAACTTTGTTTGTATTACGTTATAACAAAATATTAATTGTTCAAGTTAAAGTAACACCTTTCCTTGATGTTCTGTCAAAATTTCAGGTTAATGTGACTTAAAATAAATTTTATACGAATTTTTTTCGAAAATTTCAAACTTTGAATCGCTTTATCTCGGAACCGTCAAATGGCGCTTAAGCAAGGTTGCCTTTCCAGCGTCGATATGTTTTATGAAGGTAAAATAATATATAAATTGTATATTAAATTACGAAATGTTCGAAAATTGGACAACTAATTTGGTTAGTACAAATTGTAGGACCGCATTTTAAACGTGTATTTTGTCATATTTCTGCAAGCACATAAAATTATGTAAAATATATATACATATTTGCCAAGAACTTTCTTTTGATACCAAACACGGATGATTATCTCGGTTAAATTTTTTTAGATGTTAGAATCTGGGGTTACATTACATTTTCGAAATACATTTTGAAAAAAAAAAAAATATATATAGCCTATGTTACCCGCGGCATCATTACAAATCTATAGATGCCTTATTTTTAAAAACTCAGACCACTATTTTAGACGCTACGAGGGAACAAACATACATACATACATAGACTGCCAAAATCATTACCCTTCCTTTTGGCTTCGCCCTAGTCGGGTAAAAAGGAACATGTTGCAAAAAAATGATCATTGTGATAAATAAAATAAAATAATAATAGTGAGATTTCTGTTGTTGCAAATACATGACAATTAACAGAATATATTAGGTTTATCATAGGTATATGATATTATACCTGCTTCACACTTTTTTCTTAGAACATGTACCTACTCATAGAATTTTGTGATCAGTGACGTGCCCAAAATATTGTGTCACGTGCCATTGATAACACGCATGTCATAGGTTCCTCATCCCTGCGTCAGGTGTACTATAATTAATTAATTAAGTACTAAGTTGGCAACAGGATTACGCAAAAAACGCCTCTCGTCAGTCGTCGTGTCGCTTCGGTCGCAACAAAGTGCGCGGATTTTGAAATTTCGTGCGCACATTTTTTTTCTCAGGCGTCTCTGGGTCCCCTAGACGGGAGGCCCTAACTAAGCAGTTGCTTTATTTGCTTATAGGTTAATCCGGCACTGGGCGCACGCAGAGCTAGGGCTGAAAGGGCCATGGCCCCGGCCGGCAGCGGACTCCGAGGGGCGGCGAAGCCGGCTCTTGCGGATGACTCTTAGTGCTATTGGTCATAAAATAAAAATATTGACATTTAAATAAAGGCACATAAATGAACGCTTCGAACCCTAGTAGGCTGGTAGGCATCTAATTTTATAGTATTTTAAGTGCACAGACTTTCAGAACTATTTCTTAAATTTTAACTGCTTTGTGTTAAGAATACATAATTATATATACCTAATAATAATATATTGTAACTATTATTTCACGCTGCATAGGCCCATAAAAAAGAAGCTTCAAAGTTTAGATTAGCACTCAAATAGTAATTATTCTTTTATTAATCAATCAATCAATCGTGGTAAAATAAAACCAAAAATGTTAACACTATTTAATTACTACACACATAACCATTATTGAATAAATCAAGTTATAATCTGGGATTACATTTAATGTTTAAGTAATTAAAAACTAAATTTATTAAAATTGTTCTAGAAAAGTCTCTCCGCGTCGGTTAAAAAAGAAATCATTGTACTTGCCAATAGATGGCGTTTTAAAGCTTTGATCTCGGGGATTAAGGCTGGGAGTTGGGACTGTACAGTGTACTGCCTGGAATCCGGAAGGTCGGAGAAAATTCTGTGCATTGAAATTAATAGAAATCTGGACTACTACCTTACAGTTGAAAATCAAACACATGAGTGTCGAGTTTTTTGAGTTTTGCCGGGGAGTTCAATGGGTGACGTTGTAGAATTCGTATTTCCTCATAAATTTGTTATTTCGGTTCTTAATGTGTAATATTGGTAGAATATTATCCATTAAATATTCGTTAACGTGCACAAGTGTAGGCAAGTAGTACAGCTTCTAAAAACGTGCTATTTTGTGTTTCCCGCCAAAACTCCCTTGGAACTTTTAGTAAAGCTTCTACCACTTTACTGAATCGACTGACATGACTCACGGACTGTACTGACTATGTATTAGGTCTTTACCTATGAAATTGCCGTTTTGTATGAAAAAATTTAAACGAATTTTTTTCATGTATATTTATTTTATTTGTATTAATCGAAGTAATCACCCATGCAATCAATGCATCTTTGCCAACGCAGTGGCAGTTTATTGATGCCCTTGTTAAGAAATCAGCTGGACGGGAGGCAACAAATTCTTCAAAGGCATTTTGTACTGCCTCTTGGGTATTGAAATTTTTTCCCGCTAAGAAGTTATCCAAATTCTGAAAAAGTAGTAGTCTATAGGCGCAAGGTCTGGTGAGTAGGGCGGATGACGGAGAGCTTCCAACCCTAGTTATTGCAACTTGGAGACCGTCTGCTGTGCAGTATGAAGTCGCGCGTTGTAGTGCAGGAGCAGCGGGGACGAGCGATTGACCAATGCTGGTTTGAGATGTGCCAGCTTCTCCATCATTGTGTTCAGTTCTTCACAGTACACATCTGCAGTAATGTTCAACCCGTTTGGTAAGAAGCTGTGATGAATCACACCGGCGCTAGACCCTCAAACAGTGACCATCACTTTTCTAGGGGTAAGTTTTCGTTTAGGGCATTGTTTAGGTGCTGAACCAGGATCCAACCAACTTGCTGAGCGCTTGCGGTTATTAAACAGAATTCATTTTTCATCGCAGGTGACAATGCGGTTCAAAATTCCTTCATTTGTGTGTCTGTTGAGCAGTGCAAGGCACGTTTCGACGCGTACGTCGCGCTGGCGATCATTGAGTTCGTGGGGCACCCATTTGTCAAGCTTTTTTACCTTGCTAATTTGACGCAAATGGACCAATATTGTTTTGACGCTAACGTCGAAAGCTGCTGCTAATTCAGCCGTAGATTGTGTATCATCAGCTTCCACAATCGCCTTTAATTCCTCATTGTCGACCAAAGTCTTCGGATGACCGCGAGGTTAATTTTTCAGGTCGACATTTCCAGAACGGAAGCGAGCAAACCAATAACAGGTGGTGCGTGGGTTTGTAGTGTTAGCTCCGTAAACGTCGTTGATGTTGCGTGCCGCTTGTGCCGCGTTGTTGCCACGACGGTACTCATATTCCATAATTACTCGAATTTTTAACGTATCCATGATGACGAAAAAGATTGAAATGCGATGAAAATGTAACACTAATCAAAAAACAAATGACTACTTTTGGAAAAAGAGTTCCATGTTTTTAAAATAAAATTAATTTGAAATTAGAATTCTTAGCCAAACAAAAATTATTTTGATTTGAAATGGCCAGTACAGCAGAACGGGAATTTCATAGGTAAAGACCTATTAATAAAAACATAAGTGTCGAGTTGTCAGATTTGACATTGACATTTGGCTTGAAACACGTGTGTTCGATTTTCTGCACCGTTTGAACCGAACCTTTGAACGATTTCCTTAAAAGTAAATATTCGCGTTCAAATTCAAGTTCAAAGGTGATGGTCCGATATTGACTCAGAGTTGACAGCAACCATATTTGTTGTCACCAACAGGGCAATCCCGAAAAACGTTTGTTATAGAAGTTATGAGCAAAAATAATTTCAGTTTTTCTATGGAAATAGGGATGGGCAAATGGAAAAAAAATATCGATATTTATCGTATCGATATTTTTCAAATATATCGATCTCGATATTTCGATATTTCTTGGGTGATATATCTATATCACCCAAGAAATATCGATATTTCGATAAATCGATATTTTTTGCCCAATTTGCAATTATTTATAAAAATTGCACAAATTATCGAAATTTTAAAGCAAATATACATCTGGCTGTTTCAACATAAGTTTTATTATTTAAAAAAAAAAATTCGAATTGCTCGACATAAAAAAAAGACAAAATAAAAAAAACATTATTCAAACCAGTATTTGTCTGATATTGACATCAGGAGCACTCTTTGTTTGATGTGTTCCCCTGTTAATTTGCTCCTATCATTTGGTACAGCCAAATTTACCACTGAAGCTACTCTTTCAGATGACACTGAAGATGCTTGACAAATCAAATATTTTAGAGCGATATCCGAGAGAACCGGCGTGAAATGTTGACAATTTACCCAGAACTTTATTGGATCAGATTTTCTTTCTAAAAGTGGTTGGTCCAAATACTGCTTCAGTTCATTGGAGACACAGCTACTGCTTGGAACCTCTGACGAAGCTATGCTCAGATTTAATAATTTCTCATGTCCGGACCAGATAGAGGACCCACTAGCTTGTTCTGATGCTGCTTGCTCAGGATTTTTATCCGGAGAACATTGTCCTCTACGCCGATGTTCTGCATGAATCTCAGCACTAATTTTGGATATGGCATTTGACACGACAATTGGCGAGGTAAAGTGGATACGCTTGAACTGAGGGTCCAAAACAGTAGCTACTGAGAGAAAAGGATTTCTTTCTAAAGGAGCCAGTTTGTCTTCAAATTTTTTGAGTAAAGCCTTTTTTACAATCAACCCTAAAGAGGTTGATGGAGTTGCTTGATCTGTAACTTGGGTAACTAAATTTGTAAGAGTAATGGCTAAGCTTGACGTTACATAATTCGCACCACTTATTTCCTCAGTAGCTTCTTTGAAAGGGCCAAGAAGAGCAATAAAATCTTGTATCATATTAAGTTGCGACGATGGAACCATATCTGCTGTATTTTTGTTAGTTTGGCTTTTTGTGCCTAAAATTTTAGCTACTAGTGCAGACAGTTTAACGAATCTCTCTAGCATGTCAAAGCAAGAATTCCATCAAGTGCTGACAGCTTGTATCAATGTCAACACCTCACCTTCTTTTTTTCCACATGATTCTTCTTCGGCTCGTAATTGGTCCATAGCATTGACTGACTGCTTAAAGAACGTCACAATGGTTTTGACGTGATCGGTAAGTGCTGAAAATTCTTTAATTTCTTTCAGTACTCCATCAACTATAAGGTTTAAGACATGAGCCATACAGGGAATCCGATGATTATCACCTAAAAACAATCGTACCGCTGATACTATATTTGCGCCGCCATCAGTGGTAATTGATACAATTTTAGTTTTGTCAATTTCAAACTCTTCACATATTTCTTTCCAACATTCTTGAATGTACTGTCCGGTATGACCCTAAAAGTATATTTGTACACTGTAAAATGTAATAATTGCAAATCAAAATAATTTAGAGGTGGGGTTAAAATTATAAAGTACATCAAATATACCTGAGAAAGTTTCTGGGTGCATAAGTTCAGGCTCTGAATGACAGGCGATGGCGATCCGTCTACGAAACTTCATGTAGAATTAGTAATTGTAAGTATGTCACTTGTGAAACATAAAAAAGTTATCTCTTTCAATCTTTTTATTATGACCTCCTTTGTAGTATTGTATCTGTTTTCTATTAAGTAAGTCACCTGAATGTAAAAAGTATCAATTATTTGACTGCAATTAAATATTAAAAATATAAATAAGAACAAAAGTTATTTAGAGATAACCATTTTCTTGAAGGCAGTTTATAGAGAGGGCAAACTGTGCGAATAAATTTTTGTAGTCCCTCTTTTTCTACGCATGACAGTGGTAAATTGTCCTTGCATATCATATAAGTTAATGCTTGTGTAATTTCACAATGTTTTTGTCCACCTTCTGAAATATAAAAATAGTCTTAAGTAATATCATTTAATATAATTGACATTTACTGCTGTTTTTTGTTGCTTACAAAAAACAGTTTGAAAAGACAAATATAAAAAAGTCACATTCACATCTAAACTATCGATATATTCACAAATTGATTGAGGAACATCACTAAAATTTGTTGTGAATCACTCTGTTTATCGGAATGTATGAATGAATGTTATTTTATCAAAACTAAGATAAAAATATATATTTTTAAAAACCGTGACACTAAGAACCGTGACCTTCAAAGCTTGAACTTCTCTCAAAACAGCTTGGTAATGTAGGTTGTATTTCTTGCATTGGCTTTCTTTTTTTCGCGGCTTGTTTGAAGAATTGGGTTTTTGGAGAATGTGCAGAATTTTCGCTTATCTCTTGTATTTGGGAATCGTCATTAGATGTACCCTTAATCTGTGGATGTACCTGCTCGTACTTGGTATTGATAAAGTAACTTGACAATAGTCAACAGAACAAAAATAATTACAAATGATAACCTATTTACCAAGTTGTCTAACTATTGCAATTTTAGTTTGGATATTGAGACTTACATCAACACTGGTGTCATCAAAGTTTGCCGACGCAACATCTTTAGTCGCATTGCTAGACTTTTCGGTTTCTTTCGATGAATTTTGTATATCTACCATTTGTAAATAAGCAAAATGGTGCTTTGTTTTTAAATGTGTTGCCAAATTTATAGTGTTTCCACAAGTTTATACGTTTTACCGCACAAGTTGCAAGAAATAGGTTCTTTGTTCCCACATTTTTTAAAGAACTTCCATACAGCAGACATGACGTTTAACATAAATACAATTCACACAAAAAAAATAACAATGAGCTACGCTTAGTTTACTCGTGACAACACAACAAAACCAACAAGCAATGTCATTGTCACAGACAAGCAAGTCATAGAGTGTACTTTTTGTTTGTGTTTGAAGCAAAGAAACTAAACCCATACAGCCTACTACATATTTTCTAAATTTAAGAAATCGGATTGGCCAAAAACATGATGTGACGCATGAGCAGACAGCAGAGCTTTAAAAATATATCGATTTTGATATCCGAAAATAAATATCGAAAATTGATATATCGCGGGAAAAAATATCGCTAATTTATATCGATATTTTTCTGAAAAAATATAGATATTTTGATATATCGATATTTTTTGCCCAAGCCTATATGGAAACGACAGACGTGAATCGATGTATGAAAAATGACTATTCCCGAATGACATTAAAATTGTGGTTGTAATATATTAGGTACATATATGTTTGTCGGTGTAGATAGTTGGTGTAGGTGCAGTTTTTGGTGTTGAATTTGTAGGTAAACTCGTACATAACTATTCCGCCTACAGTTTGAATGTAGGAATCGGAGGTACGATTTCTTGCGGAAGATCCGTAATTGTGGAGGCGGTTACCTGTGTTATAATAATTACTCTAATCACTGCCTACACCTACCCGCCTACAAAAGCAACCTAACTACATACTCTTACAATTCCTACATCTACATCTACGCCTCCCCACCTAATAGGATTTTGGATTATATTCCTTATAATAACTTCTTTACCCGTCGTATTTCAGGGTTACCGCTTTGGTGTCATTAAATATGATGTAAAGTGAACCCGTTAGCAAATATTTCAGTGCTGCCGACGCTGGGTTTTTTTGTATAAATTTTTAACTATGCCCTTTAAGTACTAAAAGACTGTGCACACTGTACATGTTGAAAACTGATTTTATCCGGTAAAATAGGAAAAAAAATTGCTCACTCGCTCCGCTTCCTCGCGATTAACATGAAAACGTCATTTATTAATACATAAATATGTACGTAATGTTTAGTTTAGGCTGTTGACTTCATTGTATATTACCGAAGAGCTCTTTTCTTCTTCTTCAATCTTTCAGGGATATAAGGTAGGTAAATGAGATTCGAAACTGTAAAAAAAAATTGTTCAACCGCTCCGCTCAATCGTGATAAGCATAAAAAGTATGTTGATATGTATATTATTTAGTATCAACGTTTTGTTTTAGACTAGGTGCATATTTTTCTTGTTTTGTTGTATGAAATATACAGTCTTTCAAATACTTTCAAGTTTATTTACATTGCAGCTTCTTAATAATTCTCGACAAAATTTAGCTTGTAATAAACTAAGAGCGGAAAGTATTAGATTTTTTCCATACTTTCTTCTTGCGTCTTTGTTTTATCTCAGAAGAAATATATGAATTACGTTGTGGACATAACGGTCAAATTGCTATATTCAATTTCAGAATTTCGCTTCGCTGCGCTTCGACTCTGCGCTAGTTTGAAATATGAATTCAGTATTGACCCTAGCTTACTGAAGTAGGTAATATTTATGAACAGCTTCGTAGCGAGCAGCTAATAATCGACGTTCCTTTACACGACGTAACAAATCATAATACTTCCAAATGCAAGTATGTCTACCAAAAAAGTTGTAGAAGAAGAATTTTAGCCTTTGACCAGTGACTGATATGTCAAAATAAATAGCTCGATGCCAAATAACTCTTGTTTTATGATGTTTACATCCAAATATGTTCATAATTTTCCTAAAAACTATTAATATTGCTAATTACGTGCTCAATCCTTAGCACGCGTTTCGTAAAAAGATGCGATATACCGTAAGAAATCGCATATCCGTCGGGTAATTCTAAGTGTCTAAATGTCAAACTGTTTTCGAAGTTGTTTTGCCTTTAAATTATCGTGAAAAATTCGTGTTTTATTATAGTTTTATGTGTAATTTAAAGTGCCAAATGTTTTTGTGCATTAAAGTGCTATTCAAGTGCCTTTAAGTGTTTTTAAATCAAAGTGAGCTCTTGTGTTAAGGTTAGTTTTTGTTCCCGCTTTTACTTCGTTTTGGAGCTTTTTCTTCGTTTGCAGCCGGCGGTTCGGTGAGTAATAGAAAGTAAGTTTTCTAAAAAAAGGTGTTCCAAGAGATATGTTACTATTTTATCACATATATTAGCTACAAAAGCAGTTACAAAGTTTTGTTTTGATTGTCAATGTAGAGGGTACACATCCAATCTTGATGCTTTTTGCGTCGAGTTATGCTATTTTTTAGTATATTTCGTAACATAGAGTCAATAGTAAAGTAAATTTTATCCTACAAAAGTTTGTAATAATGGATATTTTCAAAACTTGTGTCATTTTAAACTGTATATACTATTTAAACATAAAATATTAAGTTTTGGTTTTAAATTAAGACACTGTGTAGAACTACTTGTATTTATTTACTTTTTGTTAGCTTCTTAGATGTCAGGCATGTGTTTTCACATTAATACCAAATTTGTTGAGAGTAGGATCAAGAGCTATGTTTCTACAAAATAGGTAAGAAGTTTTACTTCAGTGCTTGCTATAATTTTATTTTATTTTGTATTCATAGTGGTTTCAAGTTATTTTATTTTAAAAGAAAGGGTAATGATTTTGCCAGTCTATGTATGTATTACTCGGTCAACATAAGTTGACACTTGCATTTTAGCCCCGACTCTTTCACTCGAATCTGTCATGTCCGGAGAGTGAGCGAGATGGAGCTAAAATGCAAGTGTCAACTTATGTTAACCGAGTAGTATGCATGTTTTTTTCACTTGGCTAACTACTGGTCGATTTTAATAAATGAGGTATCGATAGATTCGTAATAATGACCCGGGTTACATAGGCTATATAATTAATGTAGTTATTTATTAAATTTATATTATACAACATATTAAAAAATGTGGTTATTTATTCTGGGTTCGACTCCCAAGTAACTTTAGTCAGAGGATTTGTACATTTAAAGTCAATAACTGATTATAATGAGGAGAATTCTGGGTTCCCAGTGGATTTAGTTTTGTGTGCACTAAATGGTATATTATAGCTGTTGATTGAATCTATTATACTAACTCCTGGGTTCGACTTCCAGTGATAATTTTTTTATTAAAACATGTGGCCACTCTGCACATCCGAAGAATGTTGACTGAAATAGTTTTTGCTGGGTTCGATTCCAAGTTATATCCAGAGTATTACAAGAAAATTTAGTCTCTAAATTATTGTTCCTCGGCTTGACTCCCAGTCATATTTTTTGGGTAGATATGTTGTCACTTCTTAGATTTATAGAAGTTAGTAGAGAAGAATGTGTAATGTAATAACTTTAACTGGGTTCGATCCCCAGTTGTTTCACAATATTTTAGAAAAAGTAAGTGCATAGTAAGTGTTTAACACTTATTCATGGGTTCGACTCCCAGTTTTATTTTATAAGGATAAAATATTTGGTCTTTTTTATAGACTTATAACATTATATGTTGACAAAATATTTTATATGGGTTTGATTCCCAGTTGTCTAAAATATGAAAACAGTGAAATGTTTGTTGGGTTTTGGGTTCAACTCCCAGAATACATTAAAATGTATCCAGGATAGTGTGAAAGTTGGCTTTTTAGGAATACGAAATTATAACTTCTGGGTTTGACAGTGTTCAGTAGATCAGTTTCATGGTCAATTTGGTGTATATGTTAAATGATGTTTGCTAGATTTGTGGTGATATAGTAAAAAGCAAATTATCTGGGTTTGATTCCCAGTTGTCATAATTCTTGGGTATGAAAATAAATAGGATTTTCAAATAAATTTCCTCCTGGGTTGAATTCCATGATATATAAATAAGTCCTTTGTATGAAAATAAATAGGAATTTTCAAATAAAATTCCCCTCTGGAGAATTGCATCCTGGGTTAGAATCCCATGATATATAAGTCTTTGGTATGAAAATAAATAGGAATGTTCAAATAAATTTCTCCTCTGGAGAAGGGTTTGAATCCCATGATATGAGAGTCTGGTATGAAAATAAATAGGAATACTCAAATAAATTTCCCATCTGGAGAATTGCATCCTGGGTTCAAATCCCATGATATATAAATAAGTCTTTGGTATGAAAATAAATAGGAATGTTCAAATAAATTTCCCCTCTGGATAATTGCATCCTGGGTTCGAATCCCATGATATATAAATAATTCTTTGGTATGAAAATAAATAGGAATTTTTTAAATAAATTACCCCTCTGGAGAATTGCATCCTGGGTTCGAATCCCATGATATATAAATAAGTCTTTGGTATGAAAATAAATAGGAATTTTCAAATAAATTTCCCCTCTGGAGAATTGCATACTGGGTTCGAATCCCATAATATATGTCTTTGGTATGAAAATAGATAGGAATTTCCTGAGGAGAATTGCATCCTGGGTTTGAATCCCATGATATCATTTAAAGGTGTTAAATGGAAGAAATACGTAAGTTGTAAAATTGTGTTTAAGGCATACCTACAATAGATTCAATTCTTATTGATGTATGGGAGGTATGCTTGTCTATGTATTACAACTTAGGGCTAGGCTATATATATGCTATGTCTTTTATTTTTTATTTAATATTATTTTTAATTCAAAAGTTATACAGTTTCCTGCATTATATCCAAAACTTATTTTACTTAATGAAACAAAGGAAAAGATAGCATGACTTCAAAAGTATCTGAAATCCAGGTTTTAGATATTTTGGAGATTTACCTTCTACTCTCTTGGATACCCTTAATATCTTTTCTAAACAACTATGGTGCCATTACCAAATAATTTTTAAAATTTACGTTATTTAAAATATTTGTTTTTAAAATTAAACATAAGATAATTTTAAAATATTTACATGAAAAAAATTATTGTTACTATTTTATTATGAATAAATAAAGCTGTGTTGTTCATTTTTTCCCCAACTCCCATAAAAAATAAATAATTTTAAATTGTTTGTGTTCTCATTTTTATACAATACCTTTCCTTTTCAATAAAACAACATGCAATTTCTATAAAAAATTGAAATATTATAGAAATTGTGTGTTATTTTTTGTTACTGTATTATTTGGTAATGTAAAAGCCATATTATATTGCTTGAAACAACTAATGATAGCAAATAATATGGTTTATACATTATGACCTGGTATTATTTGACAAATAAAATATTTTTAAAAAGGGCTGTGTTTTATTCCCTCACATACAAAAGGTTAATATCTTGGTTTTACTCTACAGTGCCTGCACAGTTCATTCCGGGAAGAACGGGAGCTGGCCTACTCATTTTAAATGGCTTTACATTTTATATGAAGAATCACCAGGCTCACGGCAAGAAGCAGTGGTACTGCTCTTCAAGGGATGTTCATGGTTGCCGGGCAGATGTCATCACTTACAGAGGGGTAGACGGACGAGACTACATCTCAATTTTTAGGGGACGGCATATACACAGCCCACCTCGTCTGAGAATGTGTCACGATGGTAGATTTATTAGGGAAAAGGACTATCTTAAGACGAAATGATGTTAATTTTTAAAGGTTTTTTTTTAATTTGTTACAATCATGTGATTAAAGAATTATACAGTACTTATTAGTGAATATACTGAATGTTTTTGCCGACGCATGTTTCTGTTGTAGGGACCTGCTAGTTTATAGTTGGAGAGTTGTGAATATTTTAGAATACAGTATTCTCTGTATGTTTGTATTTTTATTATTTTTTAAAATTAAATACATTCTTTAAGTAAATATTTTACTATAGTTCAAATTATAATTGTGAGGGTTGTGTTTCAGAAATATACTATCTGCCATCACACAGGACGGGCAGTATGGTGTTAATTTACAAAGATAACAAGTACTGGATTAACAATAGGTATCAGAATACTATAAACTGGACCTGCAGGGATCGGAAGCGGCTTGGCTGCAACAGCTGTATCCAAACCACGCTCGAAGGCAGATACATCAAACACAAAGGATGTCATAACCACGAAGACAACTATACTAAATACAATTTTAACGACTGATGTTCGGATTTTAGCTCGTTGCCAATTATTACGTCGGTGACAAGCTGCGCTTCTGTTAGACGAGAGATTTGATGGTTGTATCGGTTTTTATTGTTTCCTTTCAGTCGTCAAGACATTTTTGTTAATGGTTGTAATTTTCTAAACAATTTTAAAAAGCTCCACATCCGATATGACGTGCTAAAAGTTACTTTTGTTTTTGGTGAAACTCTAAATAAATGAAGAATATACTCCTACAAGCATAAATGTATATATAGACAAGTATAATACGCGATTCAGCTAAAACTGGAATAGGTATAGAGTATAGACCCAGCTTCATAAGAAACACGTGTCTTTATCTAATAACCAAGGGTGTCAAAAGTATCACGTTTACGACTATACAAATAAGACATAATAAAGTGTTTTATTAAGAATCTGCGCCTTCGCTGCTTACTTTATACTGAGAGACCGAGACAAAACTGTCGGATAAGCTATTTTTCGCTTATTAGGCGATTGTGAAACTGGCCCTTAGTCTAATCGCGCCCACATACTACGGTCGATCTTACGGTTTTACCCATACAGGTCAAACGTATGTCAGAGTGTTTCCCATTCTAATGTCCGTCGTATATTATGTTACATTCCGGTTCCTGTACCGTTTAAAAAAAAATGTATCTTTTACAATCATTAAATAAGTCAATCTGTTACGCACACACGCACCGGTCTGCCCACGCAGGTAAACCTAGTTTATCGTACGGTTGGCTCGCGTTATGTCCAATCACCCAACCTTACTTGAGAGGGCGCCTACTTTTACCGTCGACGCATTTAAAATTGCGATTTTGGGGACTCAATGCGTTGAGTCCCCATTGAACTATTTATCCATTAGTTGTATAGCTTAGTTGGAGATCCGTTTGAAAATGTGTGCTAGTACGCGACTAGCTTTACAAGATAAACGTAGCATAATATTGGACAGTCCTGAGTCCTGACTGTTGAGTTTGATGCATTAGTTGCGAATGTCGCCGATAGATGTCACTATTATTGGCCTGAATCGCGCTATAGGTTGAACAATAAGCAACCACTATACAACTTTCCAATCGTTGTGACGTCGATTACATAATATAGGTGATGTTCTAACATAACAATTATACGTCTACACTCTTCGTCCGAAGAGTACTTTTTGTAAAGGTTTCTGTTCTGGAAACCGCGTTATTAAATCCCAATACATAATTCTAACAGAACAGTAGAGCTCAGATTAGACCTCGCGGTATGTGCGTTTGACTAAAATCGTGTAAGGTAAGCCAAATTAAAACCATTTTTAGGGTTCCGTAGTGGAACGGACGTGCCCGACGTCAAAAAATAATAAAATGATGGAGGAACGGAAACTGAAGCAAGCTTGCCCAAGCACTTGTATGCTAAACGCTTTGAAAAAATTACAAATGGTATTAGGAAAAACCTTTTTGACTCATTCTGGTACATGCTATCACAAATTGGAAGCAAAGAAGGCAATTTGTAGTATATTTGTATATTAGTATGGATTTAATATCCATAATACGACCTCGTATTGGCCAAAGTAGCCGGCGCAAGAAAACAAGAATATATTAAGTATATGATGATTAATGGTGTACGTCATAAAATTATTCAAAACACATTTTGCCTTACCTCTGTTATTATTGGGGTTAAAACTTAAAACCTATATTTGTACGTTTCCACGTTACTCGTTTCATTCATTGCTCAAGAGAAAAAACAACTCGTGAGTATCCCGGTCCCGATTTACTTGGAACAAAAATGTATGACCTATACGTAAAAAATGTAGAAATTATAGGTTACTTTTGTCTAATTGTGCTAAAGCATGAAACCAACCCTGAAAAAAGTCTGTACATTGAAAACCAGGCAAAAGAACATTTTGAGGACCCTGATTCTGATATAGTTTAAAAAGAGAGGGCGTATCAGGAATCGCTTAAGCTACGGAAGGAAAGATAGTATGTAAGAGTGTTTAGCTCAGTGTCGACAGTTAAATAGTCAATCCTTGTATTTAAAAAAAACATAGGATGGTTTCGGAAGTTATTATTAATTTAAGGTGTCTACATAAAACTTGTTTTTTATGATAGAAGATTGAAATATTATGGACTGAGATCCCAGCCGCGCCAGACTCCCCTTATATTTTTACTGATAAAATGTACGTCATATTGTAGTGTTAGTTGTGTACAATGAACGTTTGTATCTCCGCCAGATTGTGCGGTGTGCCAATTCTCAGGTACAAGGCGCCAAGGGTACAAAAAAAGGGACACCCGGATGGAACGAAGTTCCTTTCGATTAATTAGTGAAGCAATTGTAATAAAATTTTATTTTTTTAAAGTTATAATAATATTTTTTTATTATTAACAAATATATTGTAATACAAACTTAATCAGTAGGCTCAATTTTAGTAATAATTGAGAGAGAGAGAAAGAGAGAGAGAAACACGCGCACGCCGCACGGCTTACAACTATAGCAAAAAGTGTCGTTACAGTCTTAATTTTTTCCGTCTAGCCCCCATTCGCAACGCGCGATAAGGAACTTCGTTCCAAAAATTGTACTAACTTTTCTTACAGCCTTCGAAATGATTCTAACATATATTATAGTAGAATAATGACTCTGGGCTATTTTCAGTCTCTGTCCAAACTTTCAAGAGTGAATATACTGTTTATTTATAATCTGCTGTTTTCTACAAAATGCTATCTATGCCGTAGCCCTTTTGTATGAAGCAGCTGATTATTTTTTCAAGTAGGAAAGTTGATCGCATAGTAAAAGTTGATTTTATTCAAGAGTATATTCGCTGCTGAAAGTTTGGATATTGCCTGGAAAAACACCCGGTATGTATATTTTTATTTATTTATTTAATAATTTATGTACACAGAATAATAAATAATGAAATCTTAAAACTAGGATACAATTTAATACAATGGTACTACTTATACCAAAATTGGAATTTCTTCCAGTAGACCAGATTTTTTTTTATGTTCAAAGATTACAACGCCGTCTACGGACCGATTTTCAAAATTGTTTTTTTGATTTATAGGATATAATCCCAAATTGTTCCTTTTGACATCAAAGTGGTGACCTGATGATAGGATCCATGAGGAATCGAGGGAAATCCTCGAAATTTATATAGACGTATATGGTGATGAGATGAACTAGTCCAAGCATATGCTACCAAAAAGTAAGATTTTGCACCAAGATATACCCTGTATCCAAAATTACTGAACAGAACTCCTGAGTCCTTATTGATACATGTTTGGGGATTTCGGCGATGTTTGAAGAACTGCAAGCATATGCCATCATACCACTTACAATAATATACACGAAACAACAACATATTATTTGGTCATTACATATGAAATTGGCGTTTTGTAAAGGAGGAACATAAAGTAGTTTTTTTATAAACATAATTTATTTATTTAATCAAAGTATATACCATTGCTATCTATGCACTATTGCCATCTCATAGGTAGTTCGTTGATTCCTTTACTAAAAAACCATTCAGACAGGAATCAATAAAATCTTTGAGGGCGCTTTGGACTGCCCCATCGGAGTTGAATTTTTTCCCTTGCAAGAAGTTATCCAAATTTCGAAATAAATGGTAATTAATATGTTGGAGGAAGGTCTGGGGAGTACGGTGGATGTCTTAGACATTCCAATTGAAGCTCCTCTAATTTGGTAGCCGTCTGTTGTGCAGTGTGTGGTCTAGCGTTGTCCTGAAGCAGCAGTGGCCTACAGCGGATGACCAACCTCGGTTGTTTAGCAGCTAGCTTTTCCATCATGATTTGCAGTTGCTGGCAATAGACATCTGCCGTAATCGTCTGGCTAGATTTAAGAAAGATGTAGTGAACGACACCGGCACTAGTCCACCAAACGCTCACAAGTAACTTTTTTTGAGTAAATTTTCGCTTGAGGCAGGCTTTGGCTGGTTCGCCAGCCACCTTCGCAATTTGCTTCTAGTGGATTAAAACAGTTTTATTACTAACACCGCAGCCTGCAGCTAACTCGGACGTGGTTTGCGATGGATCCTCTTCCACAATAGCCTTCAATTCTTTATTATCAACTTTGGTCTCCGGCCGTCCACGGGGCTTGTCTGCAGGTCGAAATTTCCAGAACGAAAACGTTGGAACCCACTGTGTTTTCTTTTGCGATACTGCCGCCATAAACGTCATTACTCATTAATCCTTCGAGCCGTTTCTGCATCACTGGTGCCACGATGGAACTCGTACTGGAAAATAATACGATATTTCATTTTTTCCATTTTGTAAACAGAGTGACGCAAAGAAAAAACCAAAAGGGGAAGAACAAATGAATTACGGTTTTCGAAACACAAATGCATGAGTAAATAGCGGTATAAATTTGAAATTGGAATTCCTAACCAAAGAAGATATATTTAAGATCAATGTGGCCAGTACGACAAAACGCCAATTTTATATGTAAGGACCTAATATTATAATGATAATAGGTACTAACTACTCATCAGAGTTTTGTGCACCGATATCAATATTTTTTATATTTTGCTATTGCTAAGATTATATTCGTGATCATCATCATCACTATAATATATTGATTGCTTACTGCTACATTTTTGCCGCTATAACAATAGATAATAATACTTATTTAATAATATAGTATCTAATCACTGGTGATTGTTTAGTAGGTAATGCTTATTTGGGGAAATACCTCTCAGAAAACAGGCATGAAATAACGCTTGAGTTTGTTTTGCCGAAAGAGTCAGAATAGCGGAGTCTTTTTTGTATTTATAACTTTCTTAAAATATGTTCCTAATAATATAGAGAGTAAATTTAACTAAAAAAAGAAACATTACAATCTTTAAACAAAAATTAAAACCGACTTTCAAAGTGAAATCATTAAACTTCAAACCTTTATATCTCTTCTCATACCAAGTTTAGAGAAAAGTGACTTGTATAAGTTTTCTTCCATAAGTTATTCTGAATCCAAAAAAATAATATTGATACTTTATCAGAATGTAAGACGTAAAGTGAGTACAATTTTTTCGCAACTTTAGCACCTTGCACCTAAAAATTGGCCCACGGCACAATCTGGCGGGTATGCATACGTTCATTGTACACACTAATACTATAATATGAAATACATTATATCAGTAACAATACAAGGGGAGTCTGGCGGGGCTGGGATCTCAGTCCATTACGACATCTACATTGTTGCTTGTCTATAGGCTTCGCGATATGAATGTATCAACGCTACAACTGAATAGAGTTCTAGTGTTCATATCGCGTAGGAAATATATAATTTTTAAGGTTAAATGCGTAAAAAAATATCTCTTTCATGTGCCATTGATCATGTTGATTGTTGATGATAATATTGTGTATTATAACATATTGTAAAATTATTAATTAATGCCAGTATGTCAATTTTGTTCAAATTCAAATGTCTTTTAAGCTATTGCATAGCTTTTATCGAGGGCTTTGAGCTCGGCGACCGAAACAAGAAATTCCGTAACGAAAAGAAACCTAACACCCCCCACTCCGACCGGCACAGCGGTGCGGCGTTGAAAGCCGTACATCGTCTAACGTCGTTTCAGTTCGGCAGACTTCGGCACGGTGTTTATGTGCGTGCGACTAGACGTATGCGTGTAGACTTACTATGCAATAGCTTTAACGCAGCAGTCCCCGAGTGCCACACGTATTATATCTTTATTCTCAATTTTCTAATGCTTAATATCATTAGGTTTAGTTAACATGTTGGACGGACAGCACGTGCCAAAAAACAAGTGGAATATTTCTATCAATCAGTGGGATTGAAAGAATAGCTGTATCCTTAGCTATTCTTTCAGTCCGACAGTGCCCACTCACTACTTTAATAAAAAAAAAACATACAGACGAATTAAGAACCTCCGCCATTATGGAAGTTGCTTAACAATGCCTGTAATATCTTAGAAAAGTATTAAAGTCGCTATTTTATGAGACTCTGGTGCTTGTGTAGAAAGTAGGCCATTGCAGGTTTTTCCTCTTTTCTCGAACATTGTCTTGTCTGTCAGCTTTCCCAGACACTCTCTCATGTTTCACGCGTTTACTCAAAGAATGTGTTTGAGACAGTCTGCATGTTGATAGGTAGACTTTTTTTGTCTCAGTTTATATGTAGACTTTTTTGTCTGAAATAGGTGCATTGTTTTTGGTGAGATCTAATTTGAATTGACATTTTTGCTGTGCCTATTATGTTCTGTTCAAATCCAATTTCATTTAAATGTAAACAAAAAAGAGAATAGAGCATATTATAATATATATACCACCAATTTATATCAATTAATTACCGTGAAATACCTGTGGGAGAGCCACGCTTCGGCACGAATGGGCCGGCTTGACCGGATAAATACCACGACCTAACAGAAAACCGGCATGAAATAACGCTTGCGTTGTGATTCGCCGAGTGAGCGAGGTTACCCGAGGCCCAAGGAGTTATAATTGTAACTCCTCTGGTGTCCATGGGCGGTGGTAATCGCTTACTATCACGCGATCCGTCTGCTCGTGATTAGCTGCTGCTAGCTCCTGGTTAATTTCATTAAAAAAAATAAGGAATTAGGAAACTCAATGACACATTAATTTGTTCGAATTTCATCGTTTTGTCTACGTCTAATTAAATTGGATCTAAACAAAGCACAGTTTGTTGCTGGACAATATAATATTTTAACGTTTTGTAAAATCAATTCCAGAAAATTTGGGCACACTATTTACTGCGATTAGATAATAATCTAAAAACGTTTAAGCAGAATTTTTTTTAAGTCGAATATTATATATCTAATATTAAAACCTTATTTTTAAAATATTATATATCTAATATAGAACCTTCCTCGCTGAGGCCATTGAACGCACACTATCACCGCTGATAGTGACCTTCTCCTCAAAACTGATTTTAAACCTCTTTTTTTTACTAAACCGTTTTAAAATCAGCTGTGAGATGAATCCGCTGATAGCGTGAGGACAATGCTATGGTCACAGCGGGGAAGATTTGTTTCACAACTACATTTTATTTACTTTCAAATTTATTTTTCTACCTAAACGTCTTTTCATAAGCAGTAAATCATCTGTCCAAAGTTTCTGTAATTGCTTTTACAAAACGTAATTTAATAATATTTACTGATGTTCTGAAAAGTGTGTACATATTTTTACTATACTTTTTAATATAGAAAATACTGAAAAGTGTCGATTGCATTTACGTAACTGTAGTAATTACACGAATAACATTACATTATTGATTATAGTAACCTATATATGTGAAACATTCTAAAAATGTAATATTTAAAATTACTTTTTTTACCTAAGTAATTCCTAATAATGAACTTTTTTGTACTAATATCTAATTATGAATTCGAAAAGTATTTGCAAACAAGAAAGAGAAACATGAAATTACAAATTAACGAACGACAGCTTCATTTATAATAGTACACTCGGTAGCAAAAAAAACGAGCATCTAAGCAAAGCACTCACTAACTTGCCTAAATTAAGGCAGGCTATAATTTTAGCTAGAAAAGGTCTCGCCCTACCCTGAACGTTTGTTGGTTGTCGTTATGAACGTTTAAAAACGCCTTTCAATTTTACTTAAAAGCGCATGCAAAAATCGAGCTATTTGAACTTTAATCATTTTTCTATTCATTTACCAAAAAGCTGATAGTGATTAAATAGGGTCAAAATATTCCATACCAATTAGTTTACAAAGTTCTAACAAAACAAACAAACTAAACATAACTTTTATAAAGTGGCACTGTGGTGCAGTGACCACTTTTAAATTGGTAAGTTTCAAACCTGCCCGAATTTTTTGCTAAAGAGAGTATTATTAATATTTTACCATATTGTATAATGTAGGCAATTTTTTTGAATAATACCGATTTTTACAGTCAAATAATAATAGTAATTAAAACATAATACATTCCATTCAGTTTCCGCAATTTTGACACAACCTATTTAGTAATTTAACTAGGTTTTTCCCAGGTGAAATAGCAAAAAAAATATCGTGATTAGTTTCCTTCGAAAAAGACTAATTATTTTTTATAATATTAGTTTTTTTAAAACTGTTATTTGTATTTTAAGACTTAGGAATTTATGTTTTTCAAAGCTAAGTCTCTGTAAATCAGAACCGATTAAATTGTGTTTGTTTTAAGCGTGTACTTATAAATACCCTAGTCAAAATGATAATCTACTAGGTACTTGGTGCCAAATTACTCCTTAACCTGAAATAAATGAAAGTTGTGAATTTCATAGTGTGTTTAATTTCACAAATAATGTTAGCATTTTATGCAATTAATAATAATGTTACCGTAAGTATATTAAATAAAAACAATGAAATCAATGTAAAATAGTCCACGAGTCAGGCGAAAAGTTCTCACAACACCACATAATGTATTACAATAATCTCAAGTTCTTAAATTAACAATTTCTCGAAAATCCTGACTGACCTTTCTGCGTAAAGATAAAAAATTAAATATTACTTGTGTCCAACGAATAAAATTATTATCTCACACCTTTAGGCTTGCACTATATGATCCGGAATCTGGCAGTCACGGAAAATTCAGAGCACTGAAAATAGAATTGCGCTAATACTAATAGAGTGGAAAATCGAAGTGTCGAGCTGTCATATTATATAACATTGACATTTGACTCGACATTTGTGTGTTCAATTTTCAGCTCTATTGTATTAGCGCAGAGTTCGATGTTCAGTGCTCTGAATTTTCCCCGGTATTACTGATTCCAGACAATATAGTCTCAGTGTTATAGACACTCTTGAACGCTCTTAATTTAATAGTTTTTGACAGTTGGAAATACTGTCAATATTCAATAGTCAAAAAGGTTTAAAAAAATAATTTAAATTTAAAATTTACAATTAAGTATCATTTTTACATCTCGACTCTTTGGGCCACTAAACTCACACAAAAATTTGCAACCAAAGTAAGGTAAGCTTAAAGATAAACCTCGAATCCTTATTTAAGACATAAATAAATAATAAATAAATAAATAAAACATAACAATAAATTAAAAAAACAAAACATAGCCCGCGGTACGAACTGTACGTGTGACGGGCGCTAATCTGTTTCTTGCAGGAATTGCAGAAAATGAATAGCAAAAGACACGTTTTTTTGTATCCCGAAAAAACAAAACATAGCCCGCGGTACGAACTGTACGTGTGACGGGCGCTAATCTGTTTCTTGCAGGAATTGCAGAAAATGAATAGCAAAAGACACGTTTTTTGTATCCCGAACGTATAATAAGATATCTCACGTTTAAGTCTTGTTTTACTGAATTCTAGCTCAGCTGATCAGGACGGACAACGGTAAAGTGTTGGCAATGTACCACGAGTACACGTATTTCAAGCACTACCCTCTGAAGAGCGGCACTAGGTGGCAGTGCACGCGGCACTTCTCAAGGAACTGCAGCGCGTACGTCATTCTGTCGGAGAACTTCACTGTGATGAGGGTGAACGAGAACCACACGCATCAAGCCACGAGATACATGCGGAATCGACAAGGAGTTTATGTACGCTTATGTTAAAATCTCATTTTGTTTTTCTTAAAGCCAAAAATTCAAACGATGTTAGGCTGGGCGGAGTGCTGGGACTATGTGAACCAGAATCCGTCGGGCCGGGGATAATTCAGATAATTGAAAATAGAACTCTACGCCACATAAAATGTAATTGCAAATCGAAGTATCGTGTGGCAAGCTGTCATATATGACTTTTTCAGTGCTCTGAATTTTCCCGAGCCTGCCGGATTTCGGATCATATGGTCCCAGCCCAATACGAAGTTTTTAATTTTTATATTGTAGTATTTTTAATAAGGTAAAAGTAAAGTCTAAAGTATTTGTAACTACTAGTTTGTAGAAAGCAGATAGTAGAAGTACTTATTAATTGTTACTTAAACGAACAAAGGATTGAACTTATGAGCCGTGAGTAAATCAGTACTGACATTTACTCAACATCTCAGTTGCCTAGGTAGGTAGGTTACGTCGTAATATATTTTAACTATCTGCGTGCCAAAGTTCAGCTGTAATGATCCTACAAACCTATTACGTTACCAAAATGTACCAAACTTTTGTGTACTGTAGTTTTTTAGAAAAATAACCACTTTGCCTCAACATATTTTAAGTGTCTAATGTATTTCTAAGTATGTATTTTAATGATAACTATTTATATATATATATCGAACACACGAGTGTCAAGTCAAATGTCACTGTCAAATCTGATAACTCGACACTAATCTGTTCGATTTTCAACTCTATTGCATATTAGTCCTGAGTTCTATTTTCAATGCTCTAATTCTAAACATGCACACTATCGCTGTTGCAGTTATCAGTACCTGCAACTTGACGTGCTGTGACCGCTCACCGAAGTGGACATGAGTGCAATTTTAAAATGGATTGTCTAAAATGCGGTCGCGGAGCACGTAGAATTTCGTACACTGACCCATCGCTACTCGTCTCTTTCATGTAGCGATAAGTACTACGAAATTCTACTTGCTCCCCGACCGCACTTTACCTGAGTCAATGATCAGTATTCAACTATTGAATAGGTATATATTAAGTGATGTAGGTATTAAATATGATACCTAGTGTATATTTTACCCTCAAGATTCGTGTGCAAAAAATAAATATCACCAGTTTGAATTTTAGCATGTACCTAAATTGTTTTTTTTTTATGTTATGTCACAGTATTTTAAAAATCTTTTAATCGTAGGATATTCTAATTCACTTACTACATAATGATTTTAAGGATTTTGTAACTCAAAAAGAAAAAACAGAATCCTTATAAGATCACTTTGTTGTCCGTCCGTCTGTCTCTCCGTCCGTCGTTCTGTCAAGACAATTTATTAACCTTATGTAGGTACAAACTCCACGACCACCACCCACCATCATCCACCCAGGCTCGACAAAAATTGCGAGACTCCATTCCTGAACTACTTATGGTGTTCGCAACCCTTTATACAGAAGCCTCGGTGGGCGAATCCGATTTGCTCATGTCCGGTTTTTTTAACATAAAAAGTATATTTTTTTTTCAATAATATTAGTCAATAAAAATAATTATGCATCACTATTTGCCAAGCTGCAGTAGGTGCCAAGTATGGTGGGCTTACAGTAAACCCTTCTCGAATTGAGGAGAGACAAGAGACCTGGCAGTGGGGAGAGGGGACGTTAGTGTTGGGTGGGTAACGATTTACGACCCGTTTCAATAACCTATCTACCAATAACTATTTGTTAAAAACGTCACATTTGTCAGCGATCTCGCTGTCACAGACAAAGATTCCTTAACTAAGGTAGGTTATTGAAACGCAAAAACCGGCAAATGACACCAAAGGTGACGTTTTTAACGAATAGTTATTGGTAGATAAATCAATGAAACGGGCCGTTAGTTGATGGGTAACTAAAGTTTATTTTCAGTGTTGATGGTAAAAGGGCGTAACGGGAAGAATCTGCTGATGCTTAACGGCTATACCTTCTACCAGCACAAGATACTCCGAGATGGGTTTCGCTGGAGCTGCACCCAGATGGGCTCCAGGTCCTGTCGGGGCTTCCTCCATGTGACCAAGGATATGCTGGTCGTCAGAGCCCAGACTGAACACACTCATCCACCCTCTTTCTATTCCTTTGAGAGCATCAAGAAGACTTTTAGATGAATGTGTAAGTATTTCTATTTATAGATAATAAAGTAATCTTTGATAGAGTAATCTTTGAAATAATTTTATCTAAAATACGTGATTTTGAGATATAATTAAAAAATGTGATGCCTAGTCCACAGAAAAACGGTCGATGTCTTCTATAATATTATTTAAATAATATTGTTTTGTTACAGGTTATGAAAATCCTAACAATTTTAAGATCTATAAAGATTTGTTACGACTTACGTCCAAGTAAAAATACAGACCTACAGACCTACAGGGACCTACAGATTATAGACAGCAATGTAAACACAACAAGAATTATAATATTATTGTTGTAAAGTAAAATAAATACTTACCTATATTGTAATAATTTAAATAAGAAAAAAATATAGATTTAAATAACATAATATAAATAGTAAATGTTGATACATATTACATTTTTTATAATTTACATCTTATACGTTACACAATATGGTTAATCTTAGGGCCCGTTTCACAATGTTCTAAACAGTGTCGGATAGCATAAAAGAAAATGTTGTCGCAACTTACTTTTAAATATCGAGCGACAAAGACAAAACATGCAATAAAGCTGTCTGACACATATCAGTAGATTATGAAACAGCCCCCAAATATTATAATAAACTGGTCATGTTAATCCTGTTAAAGTTATTTACATATAAATAATAAACTAACATAAATATTTGTTTTAATGCTTAAAGTGCATCACTAACACCGTAGTCCTATTCTCAAATCTTTCATAAAGGGTCTCCAGTTGGAATGACACAGATATACTTTTTTATTGATTTTCTACCTGTATTACCTACGTGTAAGTTGGTTCTGGAACTTTTAAACTACAATAGTTCTTAGTGTTAGAATATTAGGTATGCTAAGAACTGGTCCTACAAGTATTTTCTTCTTGCAGTCGAGTTCTACCTTCGTCCGAATGGGCGTGTCAATCTGCGTCTAAACAACTTTACCTTCTACAAGCATCTGAAGGCGCGCAGCAACGCCCATCGTTGGAGCTGCACGGCATACGGATCCAAGTGGAAGTGCAAGGCCCATCTCATCATCACCGACAAGCTGGAGGTCCTCAAGGCGAACGTTGCTCACAGCCATCCTCCGAGCGCCAAGAAGGAGTCGAGGTTCATGAATCCACCCATATTCAATGGGGTCTACCGTCATAACAAAGAAAATGGGGGCTATCCTCCCCAACCCACAAACTTGATCAACCACCACGAGCCTCCCCCACTCACTCCTCTCCAGGACTACCTGATAGCCCATAGTCTGTTTGTCGATCATTAGATATCACGAATTTATATCGCATTTACTAGTGTAAGTTTACCCTATATGATAAGATTTTAAAATGTTTTTTGAAAGTATGTACCAAGCGTTTGGCGCCAACTTAAAATTATGTTCCTAATTTCATTGTGATCAACATCACAATTTTGTGTTAGCAAATTAAGTTTTTAGTTCTCAACTTTTTTTAGTTTTTTTTTAGTTCACATCACAATTTTATGGTTGTTGTTGTGGAAGTGGTGATTTTGTTCTAGTAAACAGAGATTTACGTAAACTCGAAGAATGTTAGTTACCTATTTACCTTAAGGGTCAGTTCTTACTGGAACGAAGGGATACGCGACGCTGCGCTGCATTTTTAATATAGCGATTCAAAATTGAACTTTATTCACTACACAAGAAGTCTTGCAAATAAACGCGTATCTTCACACACGTTTACAATGGAATTTACAACACACGTCTTCACTGTTGCAATGGTACGTGTATCATCTTGTGTACTGAATAAAGTTCAATGTTGAATCACTATTTGAAAATATGCAGCGCAACTTCGCGTATCGTCTTGTTTCGGTGGGAGCTACCCCGCAGGTTTACTTTTTAAAAACAAAATCGCCATATTTTAGTAATAATAATTGACTAAAAGCTTCATCATTTGGGCTTAATAATTGATGGCATTTATAATTGTAGAATAAGATATTTTATCGACTGAATATTTTGCACAGCTAGAGTGTGGCTTGAGTAATGGAGAACAACAATGATGAGATTTCTTATCGTTCATGTTTTGGATTGCACAGTAGCCCAGGCAGGAACAATTAACAACTACGTATTCGAAACGTTATGAAATGTCAATTGTATGTGCGCTGTATAATTGTAAAAGAAAGCGAAGTACGTATATAATTTTCATACATTTCTCTTTCGATAACGTTACGAATACGTAGTTGTCAATTGTTCCTGCTAACCCCACTGGTAACGCTATGCAACAGTCTAAACAGTTGGATAATATTAAATTATCAATAGATTAATGCGCAAAATCATGTCGAACATATTTAGGTATTATAACCAAACGTAAGGGATTTTGTTTCGGGCAATGACGTCATCGTCAGGCATAAAACTGATCCATAAAACGGAGTTAGCACTTTATTTTGCAGTCACACCAATTTAAGCAAGTGGCTAATTTAGGTGGGTGTATCTTTCGCCGTGTAGTCTGTGCAGTGTGCAGTGTCCCGTATTCCGAAACGTAATTCTGAATGTAAAAAGACTGCTTATTTTACTGCTTACCAGCATAATGTACCAGAATTTTATGTACTTTTTTATATTATAGGGAGGTACGATAGTTACGATTCCTGATATTATAGGTAAATATCGGAATAATAATAAAAATAATGTTATAATGTCATAATGTTTGATAAACGCTTTTAACTAATAGTAGGTATGTACCGCATATCGTAATATCATAAGTGCCTTTTTAGGATAAAATCTGTGTTTTCTTTGTTTATTTTTTTTTAAGTTATGATGTGTGTTGTATGAATTTAATAGGCGTTGTAATTTCTTGCATTATAATATTAACTTAACACAAACAAAGGACTGGCATTTAGAAATTATATTTTAATAAGATGATCTCAAAAGTTTTGAACGTTACTAAGGACGAGAAGCTCAATTCTCGTATTTAAAGTAGACTTTCATTTTACTTTGATTGTATTATAAGTGAAGCGACTTGTTATTATAAACCGATTTTATGAAGTTTGGACCAATCAGAACGCGTTTCACGCTCGTTTAACGTTTACGAGAATACCGGTCTGGCAGTTTTAGCGAATCGGGACTCGATTGTATTATTTATTGTAGGTTTTATTTAGCAGAATTGACCCTCAGTTTTAAATAATAGTCAGGATCAAGAAACTGGTGAAACTAGAAAATAAGATTCCTTGTGATACTTACTCAAGTTAAAAAGTCTTTTTAATGGTATTATTTTGTAGAAAAAGATTTTCAAAAATCGTAATAATTCGAATCGTCCCTTGACAAAAATATCGACACTGTATATTGGCTATAATTTTTATTAATAAAAATATTTACACTACGGATACACTAAATCGTGTTGCTGTCTTTGTATGATACGTTGGAAAAGCCACATGACAGACACAGACATCAACATGGATTGGCGTATCCGGTGAGCGTTCAGACGAAGGACAATCTCGAAACGGAAACGAAGTAAGAAACGAATAAATTGTATTTGATTGACCACGTGACCTAACGGCGAAATATGTCAATCCGATACATTTTATTCTTTTCTAACTTTGTTACTTACGAAGCGCAATAAATTTTATTTCTGAATTATAGTCGTCGGAACGGCTGTAAAAGAATTGCTCGGATTGCCTACGATGTAAACTTCCTAAAAAATTAGAAACCGCAGATTTTTGCCATTTAACTTGCGAAAACAAAATTAAAATGTACCTAATAATTTTGTGTTTGACCCAAAATATTGGGCACTTATGTATTATGTTACTCTCGAATTAAACATATAAGACACGTCCACTCCAACGATTCCTCGACAAGAATGTAGATCCATGATGATCTACATTCTTGCCGTGCCGTGAATTCGGCAAAGTTCATGCTTGCCACGGCATAAGTGTAGAGCAGCGGTAAGATGAACAATTCCTATTATTGATATTATAAGCTAGAATAAACTATTTTGTGGTATAAGCATTAATAAAATACGGCTTCTATTAAATTCATATCACGATGTGTAATCGAAAATGTTTCCTATTTTACTGGTTTATAATTATAATTTTGTGTATAGTCATAATGTACGTGTTCGTGTGATATATAACTGTGACGTGTCCAGTATTAGGTTTGTGATACAATTTATAATGTTAAGACTGCCCATAAGGTGACTTGTATCTCATTCACTCGATCTCGTTTTATTCTATTGTGAGTATCAAGACTATCAGTTGCCAAGGAGCTCATTGAAATTTTCGTTAATTGCCACTAACAATTTTTGCCGCTATACTTCTACTATTTTATATTGAAGTATAATGTATAGTATCCGGCCAAAAAGAATGTTCATCGATATAATTATAAATCGTAAATATTCGGTTAGTGTCGGCTTTTTAGAGCATTATCCCTGTCAAACACTGCCTGTTGGATCAAGACGAACTGAACTGCTTTGTGCGTAAGTAAAAATGTTCTTCAAAGTCATCCCTAGGCGAATATCTCTTTTCAAAGGTCGATGCCCTTTCTTTTTGGCCGGGAACTGTAGGTGCCATTCGTGTTGTGTTTGATTTGTTTAAATTACTGAGGCTGGATCTATATGATTCGAAATCCGGAAGGCCGTAGAGAATTCAGAGCATTGAAAATAGAACTCTGGACTAATACAATAGAGCTGAAAATCGAACACACAAGTGTCGAGTCATGTCATTAATGTCATATATTATGACAGCCCGACACTCGAAACTTCGATTTTCAACTCTATTGTATTAGGGTACAGTTCTATTTTCAGTGTTCTTAATTTTCTCGGGCCCACCGGATTTCGGATTATATCATAGTCCCAGCCTAGCCTAAAGTACGTGGCAGTGCGGCGTGGCGAAATTTCTTGAGCTTTCTTACTCGCAGAATGAGTTCCGCTTATGTAAGTAGCAGTGGCGAAGCCTGGTTCTCCTTTATAGGAAAACCCTAGCCCGTATAATAGGAAGGGATGTGGTAAGTGGTAAGTAAACCGAAAGGAATGGAGTTCTTGGAACCCCACGCCACTGATAAGTAGGTAATGTCAGTGACGAAAAATATTTGTGTGTCTGTACTAGATTGTAACAATGTCTATTTTTATATGCCGTATACATAATACTTATTATTTGCATGTGTTTAAAACACCACATTGCTGCATATTGTACGATTTTCGTTTATTGCAAATAATAAAGTAAATTCGCTAAATTTTGTAATTGTTGTTTTTGTATGATACCTAATTATTTAAATTTATACTAAACTTATAAGAGATAATTAGGTATATTGATTTCTTATGTTTACGCGAATATTGTTCATTGTTTTAAACACTTACGGATTGTGTCGCGGTGCACTTTTCTTTTTCCCGACGTTTCGGCTACTTTCCAGCAGCCGTGGTCGCGGGAGGACTGAGGTATCAAATGTCCTATGTGTTGAAGTTGTTCAAACTACCCGAAGATTCTTCAATTATTATTTGTGTTCCAATCCACGCAAAACATACTAACAGTATCTTGAAGCCGCGGTGATATTAAATTACATTTTATTTTGTTAATTATTGGATTCCAACTAGATGGCAGCACCCAGCCATCTTCTCGGTTAAAATTGGAGTACTTTTTAATTTCTATAGCCTCGCGTATCATTCTTGGGCGATAACGGTGTTCATTTGCCAGTACTTGTGGCTTATCAAATCTTATGTAGTGGCGAGGTCCAGAGATCCAGTGTGTTCGCAAATTGCAGATTTATTGTTGCGACGGTGTTTAACATCTGCGATGTTAGTATGTTTGGCGTGGATCGGAACACAAATAATAATTGAAGAATCTTCGGGTAGTTCGAACAACTTCAACAAATAGGACAATTATTGACATCTCAGTCCTCCCATGACCTCTGCTGCTGGAAATCAGCCGAAACGTCGGGAAAAAGAAAAGTGCACCGCGACACAATCCGTAAGTGTTTAAAACAATTGGGTATATTTTTAGATTGTGTGCCTGATACAGAAATATCTTCTCGCCCATTAACTTGAATATCAAGTTATAGAAATGCGATAAATAATTACATTTTTAAATGGTTTCAACAATCACATAATTTCAAATGAGGATGCCTAGACTGTATACCATAAATGTTTCTGTATTAAGGAATATCGTTGGTCTGAGTAATTGTACAGTCGTGAATAATATAATATGAAAAATTCAACATATTTTAAATTTTTCAGACATTGGAAAACTTGTTGAAATGATTAATGGGACACAATCACTTCTTGTGAAGAATTTTGCTTTTTATTATAAATGTGTTGTTAAAAAGAACGGCATGATGCGTTGGGATTGTAAGAAAAGGAAATGCAATGCGTACGTCCATGTCGACAGTCGGCTCCGGGTCGTAAAAGAATCTGAGCAAGTCCACCAGCACGCTCCTGACAAATATTTGTCAACTAAAGACGGAAAATATATGAGACTTTAGCCTGGGCTATGTGATCCATGATTAATTCAGAGCACTGATATTAGAACTCTGCGCTAATATAACAGAGCTGAAAATCGAGTCCACGAGTGTTGAGTCAAATGTCAATGAAATATATGACAGCTCGACGCTCGACCCTTCGACTTTTACCCGACTACAGCGAAGCCAAAAGGAAGGGTAATGATTTTGGCAGTCTATGTATGTATGAATGTATATGTTTGTTCCCTCGTAGCGTCTAAACTACTAGTCCGATTTTAATAAAGAGGTGTCAATAGATTTGTAATGATGCCGCGGGTTATATTTATATATATATATTTTTTTTTAAATTTTGTGTTTCGAAAATTGAACCTCAGATTCTAACATCTAAAAAAATTAAACCGAGATAATCATCATGTGTTTGGTATCAAAATAAAATAAAGGCAAGCACACCACAAATATGTATATATATATATATATATATATATATATATTATATAATATCATTTTGTTTACGTCAAAATATACGTTTAAAGTGAGGTCGTACAATTCGTACTAACAGAGTTTTCGAATGTTACGTAATATGAGACTGTAAATATATAATTTATATATATTATGTATATTGTTGTATCTTCATAAAAATATTTTACTTTATAAATATAATTTATTATCTAACACAATACATAAGAATAAAAAATAAAAATAAATAACCCCTGAATTGTCAAGCAGTGAACGAGCTGATGATGATGATGAATTATAGCTAAAAATATTCTCGATTATGTTCGTTCTGTTCCTGTTTTCTGTTTTTGTTCTGTTCGTTCTGAATTCTGTTCGTTCGTTCGTTCTTTTAAACAGAAAAAACTAAATTAAAATCGTTTAATCGGTTCATCCATTTTTAATTAAAAGATGCAAATGAAATAAATTATTATTAGCACTTTTATTACTACGTTCAATAGATGTCACTGTCTAACATATTTCTGAATCGCAGTATCGTTGTGTTTGATGTGAGGATATAATTAATATTCGACTACATATTATTATGCGGTGAATAAGTGAAAAGGTGTTGCCTGTTGAATGATATCTATTGCATTTCTTGATTGTCATAATATTATAATTTTTATTATTATCCTCCTTTAAATCCAGAAAAAGAATTGTTTCGCTCCGCGCTTGTAAAGAAAATATTTTTTATTTCAAGTGTTTTGATTACTTACTTATGTATATTATTTCAAAAATATGTTCGATTGGGAAATGGAAAAATACGAATTAAAAAATAAGTTACAAAAACTATAATCCGACTACGTAAATAAAGGGGTCTAAAAAGGCCGAAACAAGAAAATAATTCATATAGAAATCCAGAAATGCATAGGTACAAAAATGGTCATGTTAGAGCCGTGGTCGCACCTACTTTATAAGGTTCGGAACAGTCGATGTCAAATCGCAGCCGTCTGTATCTATCTTGGGGTATGCATGTGTATGACGAATATACGCATTTTCTAGAAACTTCTCTAGGCAGGTCAGCTCACTCCTAGACACGACGAATTTCGGTGTGAACTGAGGCTTAGACGCCATTAGTAGGTGCAACCACGGCTCTAGCTTGACCATTTTTGTACCTATGCATTTTTGGAATTTATCTGAATTATTTTCTTGTTTCGGGCTTTTAGACCCCTTTTTTTACTTAGTCGGGTTATCTACTCTACTGTATTAGCTCAGAGTTATATTTTCAATGTTCTGAATTTTCCCCGGCCTTACAGATTCCGGATCATAATATAGTCCCAGGCTTAGAATTTATTTTCTAAGGAAATGAGCATCGGACAGCATCAAAGCTCATTGGGTTTCGTGGACGACGATGAATAAACATTTAATTCGGCTATTGAACGTGAATAATGTTCAATAAATTATTTTGTATTAAATTCATGTTTATTTGTTCGTTCGGATCAAAAGAGCATCTTCAGTTCTGGAAGCGGTCAGTATTCCCTGTTAGTACTTTTTGAATTATTCTAATGCTGTGAGCAAGAAATTGATACCAAATGTGCTTTTACATTTTTCAGTCTTCGGAAAACTCGTTGAAATGGTTAATGGGTCGCACACGCTTTTTGTGAAGAACTTTGCATTTTATTTCAAATGCCAAGTGAAGAACGGCTTGACGCGTTGGTCTTGTAAAAAGAACAATTGCAACGCATACGTTCATGTTGACAATCAGTACCGAGTCGTAAAACAATCTAAGGAAGGACACCGGCATCCTCCTCACAGATATATGCAAACGGCAGACGGAAAATATATAAAATATTAACTGTGTGTATAGTCTAAGTACCTAACTCATGTATTTATTAAGGAAAAAACAGAGACGTTGAAAACTATACAAAGTAATCATACAATAAACATTTAACATTCACATTGCTACGTTTTGTTAAAAACTTATCCTAGATTTAAGTTAACCAACTAGTTCTAGGCAACCAAAGAGTTCAGTAAGATGAACGATCATCCTTTAGTATGAATATGTGTAAAAGTGCGATGGTTTGACTCGCGGCTCGTCAGGCGCAATAGACGAGCGTTCCAAACAGACTAGAGGTAAATTGACGATTAGCGAGCCAGTTTCGACCGTAGGTATACAAAATAGCGGTATTGCAATGATGCACTGGCGAGCTTTACCGACGAATCCTAAAACCACGGTCAGGTTCGTTAGACGATTACCCACTTTATCTAAAGCAATTATATTCGATAGCAATTGGTATTATTAGTACTTGATTACAACAATTCTAAAGCTATGATTCGTAAGCAAGAAAATGTTAATAAATGTGTTCTCACCTTTTTCAGGCTATGGAAAACTCGTTGAACTGGTTAATGGAGGACATACTCTTTTAGTAAATAATTACGCATTTTATTTTCGTTATAATGTAAAAAACGGGCTGATGCGCTATTCTTGTAAAAAATATAAATGCAATGCGTACGTTCATGTTGACAACCAGTACCGGATTGTAACAGAGTCCAAACAAGGTCATCAGCATGCTCCTGACCAATATATGCAATTAAAAAATGGAAAATATATCAAACTGTAGCCTTGTCAGTAGTGTAAGTGAGTCATGTATGTATTTCCTTGAGGAACGATCAGCGACGTCCACAACTCTGTCGAAAGTAATCGTACATTAAACTTTTAACAGATACTTTGCAACGTTTTGATAAAAACTTGAGTAAACTAACAATACTAGACACTGGAAATCGGAGTATTTAAGCAATGATAAAATAGTTTAGAATTTACATACTACTTCTTCCTCATGTGGGCGAGCGACTACAAAGCAAAAGACAGCGGTTTCAAGGGTGACGGACGGAAAATTCGCGGCTCACCTCGCGCGGTCGAAACAGTTTTGACGGTAGGTAAATGAAACAATGGTGAGCTTTACCGACGAGCTTTAAAACCGCGGTCTCATTCGTTAGTCGTTCACTTTAGATATTGAGCAATCGACACTATTTAGCTATTTTAAGAATCTAGGGCCGTGATTCGTAAGAAAAATGTTAATAAAAGTGTTCTTACCTTTTTCAGACTATGGAAAACATGTTGAACTCGCTAATGGGGGACATGCTCTTTTAGTAAATAATTATGCATTTTATTTTCATTATAATGTAAAAAACGGGCTGATGCGCTATTCTTGTAAAAAATATAAATGCAATGCGTACGTTCACGTTGACAACCAGTACCGGATTGTAACAGAGTCCAAACACGGCCATCTCCATGCTCCTAACAAATATATGCAATTAAAAAATGGAAAATATGTCAAACTGTAGCTTTGTCAATAATATAAGTCATTAATGTATTTCCTTAACGGATGATCAGAGACGACAGCAGAGACGTTGACAACTTTGTAGAAAGTAATCATACAATAAACATTTAACAGCTACTTTGCTACGTTTTGATAAAAATTTTACCTAGACCTGGACTTACAACTGGAGAAGAGAGAAAAAAATCGTAAATTTTTATAGAAAAACTTAAAAGTTAAAAATCTCGTAAAATATCAATTTTCGAATATCGGTTTCATTGCAGATAAATTTGGTAACGATGGGAGCTACAACCCTTTAAAGGGTCACACAAACGTTGACTTTACCTGTAACCAACAAGGTTCACGGAAGGGCAAGTCATTTTATGCGTATTTTATTACAAGGGTAGATAAATGATGGTTAGTGAAAATCGATTTAATAAACATAGAGTCCACAAAATATTAATATTAGGCTGTTCGTTTACCTGTCTCCATTGATAAAAATGTTATAAATACACAATTTATGCAAACGTTTTCATTGCTAAAGGTACTGCTTGCCCACTATTAGCGAAAAGAATTCATCTTCCCGCGAACTTGCCGAAAAGAAAAGGGAGGACAATGAGAAAGAGGTGCAGAGTTTGTTATGATAAAACCAAGAAAAGAGTTTGCACAGTATTTGGCTGTCCCGATTGTCAAGGATTCCCAGGACTATGCCTCCATTGTTTTAGAGAATTTCACATTTATTAGTCAGGGCAAATGGTAATGGACTGATACCATTTGAGTAGAGATAATTTTTGTCTACATAATATGAATTTTGGATTATCCCTGTGTTAAGCTACAGGTTTTTTTTTCCATTCTAACTGATAAAGGATATTATTTTAGAATAAAATTCTATTTTTATATTCAAACAGTTTATTTTTACTTTGACGAATCTCGTATTCCCTAAACCTCTATTGCAACCGTGGGGCCTCCCCCCACGGTTGCAATAGAGGCCGTAATACCGCATGATCGGCTATTATACTAAGTTTTTCTTATTAAGTTATCTTATGAATGCACAATATCGTAATCATCTGCTATATTTGCTGAGTTATTTATCAAATGGCACATTTCAGGTTACGGAAGACTCATGAAATTGCAAAGCGGAAAAAATTTGCTGTTGGTCAACGAGTATCCTCTTTATTTTAAGCACTTCTTGAAGAGTGGCGACACACATTGGCGTTGTACGAGGGCCAACTGCAACGCGTACGTCCATGTCGACTCCTGCTTCAAAATAACTGTCTCAAGCGCGATTCACAATCACGCACCGAATAGATACTGCCAAACTCCCGATGGAAAATACGTTAAGATGTAATTTAATAATGTACTAACTGATAAGTTTATATCCTAGAAACAAGGCATCGAATTACGTGTCTATTCTGTTATGTAGAAGAACTGCGATTTTGGCTAACTTACGCCCGAAATTAATAACGTATCTAAAATCTAAGATTGACTTCAATCTTAGATTCTCGAAACAAAAACGACGTAAATTGATGTGAAGTTAATCCTAAGATCGTTGAAATGCATTGAAATCTTGATCTCAGTTGAGATTAAGATTGATTATTAATTTCGGGTATTAGTCAATATGTGAAAGCGCTAGCAAATATTTTTTTTATCTACGTTTTTCTTAATGGTAAGTTGTACATGCAGGGTCAAAATACTAGCGAAGGAACTGTTTTATTTCGATATAGAACAATGCAAATAATATTAGACCCAAAAAAATGTTAAGATTTTCTTTACAGACTAATGTTTACTACTGTAGAAAAACGATTATTTTTAGTTATAAATATAAATAAATTTAACCTTAAATTTATTGTTTTGTTTAATTGGATTTAACATTACCCCATAAATACGACGCACCCAACCTACGATAGTCCTGAAGTAGGTAGGTAAGTTCTGTTTTAGGTTAATTATTTGCGATTTTTTGTAGTTTTCCCCGGTATTGCATACTTCTACAGCATGTTCACTGTTAAATAAATACATAAGTAACTAATGCCAGTTTTGTGGGGTTTTCCGTTGGTAGTTTAATATATTCAGTAGCGGTTTTGATTGGTTAACGCATTTGCGTCGTGCTATCAAAAGCGCTATTGCATAGATAAACTACCGACAAAAACCTCATTAATCGGGCATAGGCCACGGTAATTTTTAACCGCAATTTTTTTGGAACAGGAATATTTTCTGAAGAATATAGCTCGTGTTGCAGTAATGGCAAAATAGAAATTAAATATACATACTCTAGAAGAGGTGGATTGATTTTACTAAGAGGAGGATATAAATTCTATAAGAAGAAGGAATACAAAAATAACTCAATTTATTGGAAGTGTTTTCAAAGAAGTACCTGCAATGGAAGTGTCACTGTTCGAAAAAATCGCATTATAAAAGAGACTGCTCATTTATGCACACCAATTACACCAATGAAATGTGAGGTTGAAAATGAAATTAGCTAAATTTTCGATCAAAGTCATTATCATAATAATATTATTATGATAATGACTTTGATATTATATTTATTTATCAAAAATTATATTTATTTATCAAAAAAATATTATATTTATTTATCAAAAATGAACTGCCTTTAATTTATGACAAGCCGATCAAAAGTATCATGAGACATCTGTGTCCCAACTTCGGCTCTTCGGAACTTCTTTCAGCAGCAGTCTTTCCTTAACTTATCTATTTAATTTTAAGGTCTAAGCCAGGCTTACTTATTATATTACATTACTTTTGTCATGAAACTGATGATGTATTGGTCCGACGTAATATTTTTAAACCCATTAGAGCTCTTGCAATCTTACTCCTCCCCCAAATAAAACGATATTGTATTTTACTCTGGTTTTACAATAAACATTATTGTTAATTCTCTTCGATATCTGACATCTAAGATACCACTTGTTTTATTTGGCATCTATCAGGTACGTATACCTACTTGTAATTTGTAAAAAAAATACCGGTCATATCAAAAACCTACGATAAAAGGTAAGGCAACCTATGAAAGAGTTACTTTTTTACTTTTTCGATTCTGTTCTAATTTGATAATTTTGGTTGATATTGCGTCAGAGGACTGACGTGTTAACGTAGTTCTGATATTTTTGTTTTAGATGACTTATTTCAACTGTTAGAGTGTGTAAGATTTTTTTACTTATTTTAGTTTATAACATCATGCTGCCTACTAAAAAAACGAAAAAAAGGACTCAATATAGAGAAAATATATTAGAAAAGAAAAGGGAAGCTGAAAAGGTACGCATTGCTCGAATTAAAAGTGACCCTATTAAATTAGCTGAGTACAAAGAGAAACAAAGGTTGATGTACTTAAAAAAAAAAGATAAAGGGCAAAGAAAAAATATTAAAGACATGACTCCTCGGGAGCAACGATTAGCTAGAAAAAAATGGAGAAAATACTCATCAAACTACAGGCAGAAAAATAACTATTGAAACATACTACTGATAAATTTAAACGCCAGAATGTACAAATGTTGACAATGAAGCACAGCCAATAGCCGTTGACTTTCAAATTCTAACAACTCGCAGTGGACTAACGAATAAACCTGAACACTAAGGGCCTGTTTCACAATCTTCTAAAAAGATAGTTTATTCGGAAGTAATGTCGCTGCTTACTTTATATTGAGTGACAGAGACAAAATCTGCTAATAACCTATCTGACACTTATCAGTAAATTGTGAAACGAGCCATAAAATTCTTATTATTTTTGCAACGACGCGACGGTGAGAATATTAAATAATAAAAGTTGTGAAAAACACTAATAGCAAGTTTTCTTTTATTAAACCAAATATTTAATAAACAGCCACTTGATTGCAGATAGGGGCCCGAAAGAGGCTAAACACCGTTCAGCGTGGTTTAGACCTGAAGATCTGCAGAGCGTATCGAACTGTCTCCCAGAACTCTGCTCTACTGTTTGCTGGGATACTCTCACTTGATCTCAGAATACTCGAAGCAGCGAGTCATTTTGAGATCAAGAAGGGGGTGTCACACCCAGTACTCAAGGACAGGGAGGTGGAGCGAATGGCACCCGCGATCGAGGTCACTCATCCGGCGGAGCAGGTGGAGCTGGAATTCGGACTGGTAGACGAGAACATATACTCAGACGTGGTTAACAGCCACGAACATAGAATGTATACGGACGGCAGCAAGATTGAGGGCCGGGTCGGAGCCGCGCTTTCCGTTTCGAAAGGCGAGGTCGTCAAGCTTGCATTGCCGACGTATTGCACAGGCCTGCCAGGTCAGTATTGCCAGGCCGAACTCTTGGCTTTAAACAGAGCCGTGAAAGTAGCCTGCGAGAGTGGAATGACGAAGGTTGGTATCCTCAGCGACTCCAGATCGGCCCTTAAGGCGGTCGGATTCTGGATTCCCCTCATCCCCTGGCAGTGCAAACAATCTCCGGAAAGCTGCGTTACAGCGTCGGTAGGTTTCCCTGTTTTGGATTAAGGTGCACACAGGGCTTAGGGGGAATGAAAGCGTCGAATAACTAGCCAAGGAGGCCGCTCTGAGGTTGAAGAGGAAACCTGATTACGACCAGCGTTCTGGTTCATTCGTTAAGCGTATCTTAAGGCAGGATACGATTGAGGAATGGGGCAGGAGATATATGTCGAGCGGGACGGCCGGAGTCACGAAACTCTTTTTCCCCAGTGCCGTCGCTGCGCACAGAATAGTAGGTAAAATAGACATTACACATCACACAACACAAGTACTGACTGGAGAAGGCGGATTCGCCTTCTACTTGAATCGGTTCATGTACACCCGTCGTGCCTATGTCAGCACGGAGTTGCAGAGGTGGTTCCTCACCTGTTACTCAAGTACCCGATTTTTGCTAGCAAAAGATACGTCATTGAGCATAAATTCGCCACCGCGATGACGGGTGAGAATCTGCCCAGCATCCTGGGGGGAGGGGGGGGGGACAGGGAGGTATTCCTAAAATATTGTGTGAGTATAATGAAAGTTGCGAATAAACGGCAGTAAACTGTGATAATAAAACATAATTAAAGTGATAAACTGTGATATTAGGGTTTAATTTTAATTGTTTGCTTTTGCATCATTCGTGTAGGTATTTTAATTAATATTTATTGTATTTTATTGAATATTTTATTATTTAGTTGAAAGTTAGAACTGTATACATGGCATAAGAAAATATAAATGTAAATTAAATACTAAATTTTCATAAAAATTCCTTTTCTAAAGTTTTGTTCCTTACGTAATTCTAAAACCAACAAATAAGATCGATACTTTATCAGAATGTAAGTAGAGTACAATTTTCCGCACTTTAGCCCCTTTAGACCTAAAAATTGGCTCACGGCACAAACTAGCGGGTATGCATACGTACATTGTACACACTAATACTACAATATATACATTTTATCAGTATGAATAGAAGGCGGGCCTGGGATCTCAGTCCCATTTCTCCAGGGATCCAATTCAACTATGTTACATGTTCCTATGTAATTCACCCTATATTATAAGTTCAATTGTTTCTTATAAGTTCAATTGCCGAAGCCTAAAATGATACCACTAAAATAAAAAACCGGCCAAATGCAAGTCGGACTCGCGCGCCCGGTCTCCATGCCTTTACTCCAATATTTTACATATTTACTTATTATTTCGTTACTTTCAAACGAATATTTCCTAGTCTAAGCATTTACAAGTTAGGCATCTATAACTCTTAAAGTAACAAAGTTAAATAAGTATGGACTACTATCATTAATTTTTCAGATTTTACGACACAGCCTTTTAGTTTTTAGTGGGGGGGGGGGGGGGGGGGTTTAAAATAGGGCGCCCTATTTTAACAAACAATGCGCTTTAAAGTTAAATATCTTATAAACGGACACCTAAATCAAATAATCGTCTTGGCAATCTCTCAATGTTTTTAAAAGACTATGGGGTAGATGCGAGAAAAAAAAAACATTCCTACTTTACGTGTAGGGGAGATAGCCCAAAAAGATATTTTTCGTGATTTTATTTTAGCACTTTGTCGACGTGGTAAATACACATATCCATGCAAAGTTTCATCTTTCGAGCACTAACCGGTAGGACGAAGTAGGTCGAAGACGAACGGACGGACGGACATGACGTAACCATAAGGGTTCCGAGACGTGAACTACGAAATCCTAAAAATGCTACAAAATAAAGGTACTAATTTCGAGCATGGAAGGGAAACGGTATGCTAACGGTAATAATAAACATTACTAAGTCCAATTTTAAACACTAAACAAAATAAAGCTCAGATATTTTTTTTTAGAGCAAACATTTTCATATAGATCTGGTCGTCGATACAACCGCAAAGGTGTGCACAGAGATGGGAATCAGACTTGGACGTGAAGGCAGCGTTGACGATGTCAGCTGACAGAACAATTCTGAAAGAAGACCCACACTTGTGTCTCACAGTGAAAAATATGACAAGTGAAAAAATTAAGCGCGACTTAATTAACAGGGTACAAAACAGCAAGGCACCAATCACACAGATATACAAAGAAGCTGTAAAGGCGTATGTACAGCTAGGATACGATCTGGAGGCAGATATACCCACGTTCATGAATGTAAAGTCTACGTTGTACAGATTGAGAAGCAAGATTTTAAAAGATACAGCGTTCAAAGAAAATTTTATGGCTATGTTAACTCACTGACTCAGTTTAAAGTTCCCAGTACTCGGTCAAAGAGAATGCACATCGACTTTTGAAAAGGATTATTATACCGCTAGTGTCGGTGTTGTCTCTCATCGTCATCTCTTTTCTAATATGGATGTTTTGAGCTTTTAGACAAATAAATAATAAATTTTGATTTGCTTTGTAACTTCTATTATTATATTTATCATTTAAAGTGACCAAAAATCAATTTTGTTACTTTTGAATCGTCTCAATATATACCTCTAGGTAATTGGATATCTTCGAATGGTCGAGTGTTTGATGCCTATAAATTCGAATTACCGAGACGAATTAATCCAAATCGTAGAATTTTTGGTTTGAATTATCAAGTGCTTAAAAATGTATGAAATATTTTTTAAACACATGGTGACTTCGAATTACAGATAAGTTCAGATTATCGCATGTTGAAATTAATGAGAGTCTACTTTACTAACTAAAGTATGAAATAATGAGAGAAACTAGTAAAAAAACTTGTATTTGAAATTTAGCCTTGTGAAAAGGCAAGCTCGCAAAAGTAGATAATATTCAGACTAATGCTACATAAGAAAAAGTCATTGGCCAATGTGACGAGCCATGTGACGAGCCATGTTTTGAAATTTAACTATAACTCACATCAAAGACGCCTCCGTGGTCCAGTAGTTTAGTCGCCGGAGACAGTAGATTCGACCCCCGCGTTGAAACAACAAAAAATGCCGTTTTCAAGTCTGGTTAAGATAATAAGTCAGGCTGATCGCCTGATTGTCTGATAAGAAAGTCGATGATCAATGGGCATGTACAAAGTCGGTCCTGTGCCTGATCTCTCTTCAGTCGTTACGGTCTTCCGTCCCAGTGGGATAAGAGAGGAAAGGAAGAGAGATTGCTCTTGTGTATTGCGCCAACTTGGGCATTATATGTATTATAATAACTCGTACGTAGCCGGCCTGGCTTCAACGAAACCAGCAATAGCCACCGAAGTCAGGGGCTTATGATTATTATTATAACATACGTTTTATGATACAAGATTTCTAAAACATTGGATTATTTGGACCGAAAAGTTTCGCATAATCAAGATCAACCAAGTGATTTTTTCCTTTTATTTGCAAACTAAATTGTTTTCCGTCTTCATAACTTTCATAACTTTTACAACATACAAAATTTCGTATTTTGATTATAATAAATAAAGGATACCTTCAACTGGAACCGTGAACAAAATATTTTAATTCTTTCAGTTAATATATTCATGACTTCGCGGGGGAAGGAGCGGCTCATTTTCCACAACTTCACCTACTACAAGCAGAGCAGGACTCGAAGCGGGTTCAGGTGGGGGTGCACGAAGAACAGGTGGCACAAGTGTAAAGCATACTTACATTTGGCTGACGACCTCACTATCGTGCGGGGTAACATGGAGCACACTCATCCGGCGTTCAGTATACCGGCGAGGAAGGAATAACGCGGCCGATCTAGTCAATGTTAGTCTCACTCTAGTCGCACTCTAGTCTATCCTTCTCCGACCGTGATATCGCTTAGTATTCCAAATTATGTGTTACCAGACCCTAGCATGTGGTATTTCAATACATGTTAAAAATTTGTTTTTTAAAAAACATTCAGTATTATTTAGGTGTAACAACTAGATAAAAGTAAAAAAATAGATTTTATGTGTTTTTGTAATGAGGTGCATTTTAAGTACATATAAGGGAATGTTTTTACGACATTAGTGTAAAAACTTACATAATTAGTTTACTTACATCAAATACAGGATTAGTTAGGTGAGGTAAGTTAGATTTACTAAGATGAGAGAACATAAACGCACAAACTTCAGAGATCAAATTTTGTGCATATTATGACCATACATTTCGTAGCAACGTAAACTTTCTTATTTTTCAGAGCACTATTCATTTATGTAATAAAAAAATTATAGGCAAATATTGTGCTACGCCGGCAGCTCCAAATGTCTCCTTTAATAAATCTAAATGATGGACAAAAACATTTAAAAGTAGCTCCAGATAGCTATTTGAAAACAAAAAATGACACGCCTTTTACTTTAGGATATCACGGAAAGAGTATAGATTTTGTAAAGCAAAATATGTTTTTCAATTCATTTTATTAAAAATAAAATTACCTATTGATGGTTAGTTAATGTAGAAGAATAGTAATAGTTAGAAATAAGAATGAATAATTAAAAATTAATTGCTCGCGTATTCATTTATTTTTATTTTATGTAGTAAGACAACGATAATATAAAACCTGGATTCACTATCACTTACAAAAAAATTGTGAAAAAATGTCCTCATAGTAGGTACATAGCAAAATTGCTAAGACGGGAAAAATAACGACCACGTCGATTATACACACGATCAACTTTACGAGAAGAAAAGGGTCAGTTGCCTCCGAAACGGTTAAGAATTTTGTTAAATTGCATTATATAACTAAAGTTTTAAGAAAAAACAAGTTTTAAGACCTATTTTAGCTAAAAACTCATTACGATATTTGATATTAAATTAATACTTACTGGAAATAAGACATTCCATGCTTTTTTAGAAAGGTTATTGTATTATTTTTACACTTTTTACCGAGCACTTCGGCATGTTGCCCGGTGGGCATTGCGCGCGACTGCGAGCCCAGGCGTGCTTACTCGCATTTTAAGCATTCATCGGTCATGACACATTTCAAATCTTCGTGGGGGCCTTGTTTTTATAATATCGTTGACCTAAGTACTTGAAAAAATAAGCAATTACAATACGACCACGATCTCAGTGTCATTCGAGAATCGTCGATTTTCATACATTTGTCATTTCCGTAGAAAAACGATGATTGCCGAGCGCTATTTAATTTTTTTACTTTAATTTACAATTTTATTGTGATATTTTTAAAGTAATAACGCGTAAGTTTCAACTACCTAGTCAGTTTGTTAGTATAAAATATTTTAATTTTTTATTATTTTAGCTTTGTGATTGTAAACGTAATATTTACCTACTAACGGATTTCCTGTGTGCATTTAGGAATTCATACATTTTCTAGTTTTACATTTTGCCCTGTTGTTGTACCTTATACTAGTCATGTAAGATTTATAAAAGCACAATTTTTATTTTTTGTATTGTTATCTGTGATTATTAGATATTTATTAGACTTATGTTTTTTTTTTTATGTTTAGTTTGACTGAGCTGATTTGCTTACACACAGCGAATACTTGTTTCAAGTAGCATCAGTTAAGTGTATCAGGAGACTTAGATAAAGTAATAATATCAAATCGATAACCATGCAATGTTAGAGAATAATAAAATATTATATAAAATTAACATATTTCACATTACCCACCCCTTGCATTAAATTCTTTTCGAACTTCGTTATCGTTCCGATATTAAGACTTTCTCTAAGCTTTCTGGTGAAATAACGGGCTGTTTTATGTTTTTAAAAAATAAATGTAGGTACATAAAGCATATCAATGAAAATGTTTTATTTTACTGTGTACTTATTTAAAAAATGTTAGAAATATATTCGCTTCAATATTTAATATACCTTGTTTCATTTCAAATTATATATTTTAGAATAGAATAAGAAGTTTTAATACAATTAACTACACCCTCTACAGAAACTGGGTGGTCATTGTTACAATTTAATAGAATTAGCTACACCCTCTACAGAAACTGGGTGGTCATTGTTACAATTTAATAGAATTAACTACATCCTCTACAGAAACTGGGTGGTCATTGTTACAATTTAATAGAATTAACTACACCCTCTACAGAAACTGGGTGGTCATTGTTACAATTTCGGAAATATTTACTGTAGTTCCATGTATATCAGTGAAGTTATATATTGCTGCGTCCATTTAGATATAATCTGAATCCGGTCCAAAGGTACGTTTTGAACTGTAAAATGGTAATACTCATATTGTTTTATTTTTATATTTACTTAATGAATAGATCTCTCTATTTCTATTTATAGAACTGATTGGATCAACTATAATCTGATTTTCAATCTCTGTTAGAAAAATGAAAGAAGTTGTAGTTAGTACATATGTATGTACCTACAAACCTACAAATTAAAGAAATCTACTTACAAAGAAAGAAAAAAAATAAGTAAAGTAAAAAAGCAATGTCATTTCATTTAATAAAATTATTGAATCAGACTATCAATATCTTTGTAGATATCAAAGTGTTACCGGGCGAATTATCACCCCGTAATTTAATGGGATTCACTTTCATTTTGTCAAAAAAAAAAAAAAACTAATATGATCGCCAAAGACAAATTAAAGACGGTTCCATAGTTAGGCGGTGTGTGCGAAGGCTTAAATGTAATGCAATAATAATAATAAAAAAAAAAGATAAACATCAATGTGATCTATAACGTTGTACAGTACGGCCACGATCTCAATGTCTTTCGACAATCGTCGTTGTTCGTACATCGTCTGTCATTTCCGTAGAAAAACGATTATTGCCGAGGGATATTAGCAGTTTGGATTTACCGTAATTACCATTGAATTAATGTTCTATGAATAGACATCTCTATCGAGTTGTACATAATATTTTGTTGATTTTATGTAAATAAGAAATGTCTTTACAAAACTACTAAATGTTGTGTAACTAAAATGCAATGATGGGTTTAGGTATATAAAATTGTTATTAATTTATGTTTTCATGTTGCCTTGACGTCGATTCTCGCACGTCTTTTTTCCACTGTTATTCCCGGCGCCGAATTATTGAAAAAGTTTCTTTGTTTCCTATCGCCACTTTATAATATGTAAGGAAACAGAAAAAAATATTAGGTAATTTGACAAGCCATACAGTATAACTTAACAAAAACCAGAAAAACATACACAGGACTTGTACAGATATTATACGTTCCCTGTCATCCCTGACGATGAAATGGATCAGAACTCACTGATTGTTACAGAGATAAAAGTGTGTTGCTTAAAGCGTATAAGGTATCGTACCTAATAATAAATAAAACGCAGACGGCTCTTCTATTTAGAAATGTTCCAGCGACACTTTTTCTGCAACAACATAGGAGCATTGACCAGAATTTAAGAACTCAAATCGCACAAATCTCCCAGATTTTAAAGAAAAATTAATTGAAAACTTTTTTGATGATATAGTTTATTAAGCAAGAAGTAAAAACGAGATAGGTATAGATTTGATGACAAATAACCGTTTGAGGGCGCTCTCTACATTACATACATGCAGAATGTTGTTTTACTTTACCTACTGTTTAAGCCTCCATGTAGCAAGAGAAAATCTCAATTTGTTCACGCCACCACACTAGCATCATTGCAACCTAAGTGATCTACCAATAGGCCACAGATGATGCATAGGAACGATCTAACACGGGCATTGATTTGTTTCAGCGCATTACATTTTTCTTACTAACGGCACTCGTTTGCTAAGATACAATAATTATTCATTTTGCAAAAGTGGACCCATCAGCAACGGGTACAGGTACAGCTGTTCAAGTCGCACCAGTAAGACGAAGTGCATGGCGTTCCTTCATGTCGACTTCGACAATGTCATAGGTAGGAGGAACACAAACCACAACCACAATCCATCATTCTTCATCAGAGCTGGAAATGGAACATACAGCAGAATACGGACCTAGATTTCTTAGCATAACTAGCAGTGCGAAAATTGTAACCAAATAAAAATCCTTTTTTATTTTCCTTCAAAAAACACGGTATTTTATTTAATACAGTGAGACATATTGTTTAGTGCCAAGGAAAGACAAATAAATAGTAATTCTTATATGTCACTCAAATCTACAGCTTTAATGCCTTATTTGGGTTATGTCTAGATACTAGTAATAGTTTTGATTAGTTCTAATGTAATACTAGCAGTAGGAGTATGGTTTTGAACTACAATAACGTTGGTCCGGCGAAATTTTCAGCCAAGTTCATTACTCTCGCAACTGGAAGCAAACTGCTGGTGTACGAAAACTTTACGTTCTCCAAAAGCGGCAAAATCCGTGGTGGTGGGGCCAGGTACACCTGCTCCTGCTCCCACAGCAAGGCGTGCAAGGCCCACGTCCATGTTAGCAAGGACAACACGATTCTACTAGCCGTTACTGAACACAACCACGAACCGTTACATTTCATAAAGACCGACGAGGGCTATGTCAGGATTAACAATAAGTATCCGCCGTATTATAATATACAGTATTGTACATTTGATTAGACATTATAGTCATACTATGAAGAGAAAGTTTCCTGAGCGAAACCTTTCTAAGGCTGCGACTATGTGGTCCGGAATCCGGAAGGCCGGGGAAAATTCAGAGCATTGAAAATAGATCTCGTATTTTTTTATTATAATCCGCCGGATCCGGACAATATAGTCCCAACCCAAAGGTCGGCACAATCGATTATGTTCTACTGTAGGTACTCGTAGTAGTAGTGAAATGTAACCTGTCCTTACAAAGTGTGTTTCTTCAAGTAGGGATCGTGCAATTTGGTCAACATACAATCGAACAAGTGGCCGCTCGACCAGGCATAACATTGTACATGGGCAAAATTCGAAAACAAGACGCGTAAATACAGACTTCGACTTGCTTCAACCGGGTCTGCAATCGATGCGGTCACTTACTTTGTGTTTAAATATTCTTAAGGCATCATAGTGCGTGCAAAATGTTTCGTAACTGGTTGAGAGGAACTTTACCGATATTGTACCTTGACCCACCGATGCCAATTGACCCATAAGGGGTTTTGTGTCTTATTGTGCCCAGTATCGTGCTGTGTGTAGATATTTATAAAGTTCCTTATTGCCTATTTAGGAAATTATAGTAAAAAAAGGAAATAATCTAATTAAAGTAATATGTATTAAGTATATTACATTAATTAGATTATTTCATTTTTAACGATCGCCACGCTTACGTCATTTTGTAAAGTACTTTTACTTGTTGTAGATATTTTTAATTATTAGCGACATCTAAACGATAATTAAGAGATAGGTACTAATCATTTTTATGCTACGCTTCTTAATATAACCATCCGTATATTATATATGTAGTTATATATATTTCAGTTCAACCTTTGTTATATATGCAACATTTCGAGTGCACTACGGTTTGTGTGTCTAATAAAAAGGTAAAAAAAAATCGTCATTTTTTTTATCCTAAAATAAAAAATCAATTCAATTCTCAATCTGGGAGCCGAGAAAAATAAGAAGTAGTAATAAATATGATAATTAAAATATTATTAAATATAATAATGTGGTGTGTAGTGTGTAGTGGAAATGCAGCTATTCTTATGTACGCTTCTATTGTAATTGCATAGTAAGCAGCCGAACTGTTGGAGCCTGCTGAGTGCTCAATGCTCAGGTTACGTATATCATAATATTATGACGCCTTAGCTGGACAAGGTATCAAGATCATATTGCTCCACCTGGATAATTTCTTGAAGACATTTTAATCTTTATAGAAGACGAATAAACTATATATATACTCTATATATACCATACCAACAGGCCGTTTTGTGAACTTAGGGTCTGCTCACACCGCGACGATACACGACGCTACGCGGCGTTAAGTTCAATTTTGAATAGCTATCTTTAAAATGCAGCGCCGTGTCCCGTATCGTTTCGTTCTGGTGTGAATTGACCCTTAGATATAAAACGCGTAACTCTAATTTTTAGATCTATTAACAGTTTTAAGAGGTGTAAGAAGTTATGCGAGGTGGTCTAACGAGGATTTGAAAAATGCGCTAGATGATTTAAGGACCAAGAAGATGACTTATCGTGAAGCTTCCAATTGTTACCATGTTCCAATGCGAACTTTGCAGAGGTACATAAACAATGGAGAACAGGAGAAAAGAAGAATCGGGCGGAGCAAAGTGCTTACAGCTGACAAAGAAATAAAATTCAAACAAATACTGTTAAAACTTAATCAAAATAGGAGAGCTATGAGTGCCATATTCATACGTAAACAGGCCTACATTTTCTGCGAAGAAAGAGGAATAAAACACAATTTCGAATCCAAAAGCAAGATGGCGGGTTATAAATGGTTAAGTAGCTTTTTAAAACGAAACAGGGATATAATTGCTACATGGGATTGACTTCATTAACATTATTAAGTACCTATTGTTGCAATTTTTGCTGTTAAATAAAATAAAAAATCATAATATTATTATTTTATTTAATCCTTACGCACTTGACCGCTTGTTCGAGAATAGAAAAAACCAAAGACGAATTGCTACAGGAAGTCTCACATTGAATTATTTTCATCATTCAATATCAATATTAAGATTAAATCATAATTTCGTTCTTACATAATTTTTAGAATATATAAGCGTATTTAAAAAAAAATATATTATCGTGCTATAAATACCTAAATTTAATTGAAAAAAAAAATCATAACTTATATTTTTATAGGTTACTGGTATTTTGCAAAAACTACAAAAGGCCAAGAGGTTTTGATATGTAACGAATACACATACACAGTGACGAGCAAACATCATGACGGCAAAAGGTTCGCGTGTAGGAGTCGGCTGGCCAGGAAGTGCTCAGCTTTCATACGAATGTCAACTGAAAATGAAATTGTGAGATGCAATTTAGAACACAGCCACGAAAAACCTAATTTCAAAGTTACTAAAGATGGAATATTCCATAAAATATAATGATAAAATGTTAGATATTCCGGGATGATTTTTCAAGTGGGCATAGTAAGTCCGAAACTGTGAGGAATAGCGAAAATTTTTCTAATGAGTCAATTTAAATACAGAGCTATCTATGAGTAATGTGACTGGATTCAATGCCCGCTTCAAAAATTTTTACATAAACTAAGTTCGAAAGTCATCTATTTGATTAATCTTTTTCAAATTCTAGAGTATATTTTGATTTTGCTATAATTCGACAATGTAAGTAGTTTTATCAAAACCACTAGCTATGAAAGTGAAATGGAACTATTTTAACTAAGAAAAATAAATAATCATTTTCTGTAAAGTTTTTAAATTCATTAGTACTCAGCGGTAAATACAATTACGAGTTAGGGAATCGATTAACGGACCTCATTTGTACTGACAAAAATAAAAATATATAAACTAAGTTTACCTTACAGTTGAGGTTACTTTTTTATTCAGAAACCCGTTATCGAACCGATAGCCGTAATGAATTCACATCAAGAACCGGACATATGTGAATTAAGAGACAATCTTGTATATATATAATAGGTATCTTGGCAACGGCTACAAGTATTACTTATCATGAAATTTTGTATGCAGGCAGTTTTGGGGGCGAAAAATCGATCTAGATTCCTTAGAAACTGCGCACTTTTAAGCAAATCGGTTCGAATCCCGGTCAGATAAAATATATTTTTGTTATTCTTATTATTTATTTTTCTTTTATATTTTTTAAAATTATTTTATAGTTCTACAACTCCTTCCAAAGCTCGGTCTCCCAAGTATAGTTCTCACTCTATATATACGTCTCACGTACTCTCAGTTACGTTCAATTATATTTACCTAAAGTTATGTGTATTTTTATTTTTTATCGAACATGTACTTACCAACAGATCTCTTCAACAGTTTTCTTTAAAGATTTTATAACAAGTTACATGCGTGTATTTTAAAACTCCATATTTTGATATAATCTCACCTAAACCAACATGCTTATAACACAAATGTGAGTTGAAAATATCCAATAATACATATAATTTCGTCGGAATGAATGTTTAAGAATTTTATAGAAAAATATTTTACATTATGTAAATCATGTAGGTATATAGGTATCGATTTTGTAGTCACTTACGTTAAAACTTGCAAGAATATTAGGTACTTATACACAATAGGTACTCAATTGATTGATACGACTGACCTTCGAAAGGAAAATAAAGATGGCTAACCTGCAGCACACCTATGAAAGACCCAGGTTCATAATTACCGACTGTGGAATATTCTTGTGTCAACAGAGCCAGTCATCGAGACAGTGTTATAAGAAAGTTCTGGGACAATGTGATGGATACGTAGGAACAGAAATAAAATCAGTGTAAACACTAAACATGATATTTAAGGTCTTTCTTATCCAGATGAGATTTTTTTTAGGTGTTTATTATTTCATAACTTAAGAATACGACGGTGTAAAAAGTAAAAATTGCATAACTATAATTAACTATAAAATATGATTAGATTCATAATATTATAATACCTACCTAATACATTTAATCATTTTACACTTTTTTCATAAGTACCTATACATTTAAAAAAATACTAAGGATGTTTAACTCAGCATACATAATGATAACCATACCGCGGCTCCGCCCGCGTAAATACAGTATCCCACGGGAAGACTTTACTTTTTCTGGATAAAAAGTAGCCTATGTTTTAATCCAGAGCTCAAGCTACTACCATACCAAATTTCATCAAAATCTGTTCAGTAGTTTTTGCGTGAAAGAGTAACTTACATCCATCCATCCATCCATCCTCACAAACTTTTACATTTATAATATTAGTAGGATACTTATATTACCTATTTACCTGACAATCTGAAATATTATTTATCCAACCAGTTGTCTACAAATTCAATTATTATATTAATCTTATTGGTTTATTGTTTTAGTACATTTCGCGAAAACGGTGCAAGGGCAGAACGTGCTAATTTACAACGGATACACGTTTTCGGTGTCCAACAAACATCACGACGGTCTGAGATACGCCTGCAGGAGTCGTCAGACCAAGAAATGCCAGGCTTTCATCCGAATGTCCAATGAGAATGAGATCATGAGAGCCAAGGTGGAGCACAACCACAAACCGCCCAAATACGCTATTACGAAATCCGGGATCCTCGTCAATGTGTCCTAACAATATAAAGGATTTAAAACTTATATCTTGTTTTGTGCATGTGTAAACTGCTTTTAAGCTAAAAGAGGAAGGTAGTAAACTCGTATCTGTATGTTTGTGGCACCATACGAGTAGACCCCAAACGAATAGGCAGATTCGGATGCGGCTTTTTACAATACTTTCTAACAATTTTCAATTAATTAAGAGGAAGTAGATGAATCTAGTACCTACATAATGAATATCTTTCTCATACATAAAAAATGGATTGCAATTCGAATATCTCGTTTAAATTCGAGAACGGCTGGACCGATTTTCGCTAATTTTGGTCTTGTAATAATTCTGAAAGTTCAGAGGAGGTGTCAATTATTATTTATCTGTAATCGTGATTTGATGTAGATTAGATAGGTGGGTGAGCAATGGAATAAGATATGTATCCTAGATGAATAGAGCGATTAGCGAGATTAGCGAGCGATAGACTATAACTGAAAAAATAATAATCTTTTAATAAATTCACATATTCAACATATTTTTATTTAATATTATATCACGTTTCGTGTGTCTGAACAAAGTACCTAATGTGACTATAAATATTTGTCGAATGGTATGTGTCGAAAGATTAAAGGATTTATGATGTTTATCCTTAGACTTTGTATAATAAGGTTACAATCTCTTTTTAGGAAGATTTTTCAGTTCAATAAAAGGCACTCCAATACTCCTCATCAATGGCTATCCGTACAGTAGGAATGGAATGCTGAAGGATGGCGGGTACAGGTTCGCCTGCTGCAGCCGAACCGCAACGGGCTGCCTGGCGTACGTACACGTCTCACAGGATAACCGGATCACAAAGAGATTCGAGGAGCACAACCATCATCCGGTACCGTATGCGGTCTCCTCGTCTGGCGTTTACGTGAGACTTAAGAAGAATTAACCCAAATAAATGAATCACTATTATAATAATATGTAATGTAAATAAATGGCAATATTTTTAAAATTACTTTGTTTGTAATATTGTTTTCGAGGAGCACGACCATCATCCGGTACCGTATGCGGTCTCCTCGTCTGGCGTTTACGTGAGACTTAAGAAGAATTAACCCAAATAAATGAATCACTATTATAATAATATGTATTGTAAATAAAGGACAATAGTTTTAAAATAATTTTGTTTGTAATATTGTATTCGAGGAGCACGACCATCGTCCGGTACCGTATGCGATCTCTTCGTCTAAGGTTTACGTGTGACTAAAATACTAGATAAATTAAGTTTCTTATTTATCGCTACTGTATAATATATTATTTAATGAAATTAAATGCCAATATTTTTTAAATAGTGTTGTTTGTAATTTTTGTGCAACTATGTAGATCGTGCAGTGTTGGTAATCGAGGCTTAGTCACCTCAGCTCACTATCCAATAGCCATATTCTAATTGGCTTCTGCAAACCTCTAAATAAAACCTCACTTCTTTTAGGGATGATATTATAGATTCTCATCTTAAATCGGCAGGTCTAAAATGGCGTAATATGTAACATTGTTAGTGTAGCTTATCCGGAAGTTTTGTCTCTGTCGCTCAGTAAGCAACGACAAAACTTCCGTATAAGCTATTCGTCACTTACTAGGCGATTGTGAAACAGGGCTTAAATATCGAAAGATGATAATATAACTAGCGAAATTGTAAACTGTCCAAAGATTGTGATCTCAAACATACTGCTTACACTTTAACGCTTTATTTTTCGTTACATTTTAATATATCGAAAATGTACCGTCTAATATTGAAATGGCGGAAAGTGCCACGCCTGCGGATTGCTTGAATTGACATTCAATATTATTATAATAATATAATAATATTATTATTCAAATTATTTAATATTGACATATTACTCCTTGGCGCCATTTAATTTTTTTAATTCGCTTATTGTCAAATGTTTGCTATTAAATTTATTTCGTGTCAACAATACCTCATCGTTTTAGAATTAGTTATTTATAAAATTGTTGTAGAAGTAAAATAAATATGTGATTAATTGTTATTGTGCAATTCGAATGATAAATTAATTAATGTTAGCAAGGCAGCCTTCGGACAGTTGACAGTTTGACGCGCGACTGATTGCAATATAACAGTTTCAATTCGATAGATTATAATGTATCGAAAATTATTATATTATTATAATATAATCAAACGGTATTTACAATATATTAGATACTAGCTGTTGCCCGCGGCAACAGCTACATTAAGTGCAACGTAGGTACCTACTATATATTGAAGAAGTTGCTCAGTAGGTAACTTCAAACAATTTTCTTATTTTACAATTATTAAGCAATTATTCTTAAATGTGTGCCATTTTACGCATTTAGCTATTGAAAACTGTCAAAATTGATGAATCACTGGTATCATTCCGTTTATGAAAATTCATCTGACGTGTAGCCACTTAATTCAACAGTAACAGCTTCCGTGGTCTAGTGGTCAGAGCTTGGCTCTCGACTCTGAGGTCGTGGGTTCGATTCTCGCATTGGAACAACAAAAATTTTTGTTTCCAAGTTAGGTTAGGACAATGGAGGCTGATCACCTGATTGTCTGACAAGAAAGATGATCCATGCATGGATGATGGGTATGTAAAAAGTCGGACCTGCGCCTGATCTCTCGTCGTGTCGGTTATCCGTCCTACTGGGTTATGAGAGTAAAGGAAGAGAGAGTGTGCTATTGTGTACTGCGCAAACACTTGGGCACTTTAAAAATAACCCCCATGCCTAACTGGCCTGGTTTCAATTAAACCGGCCACCGACACCGAAATTGTTGTGGGGGAGTTATTTTTTTAGCCACTTTATGTTACCTGAAATAAAACGAATTATAAACGTTTTTAGGCCTGCTGTAGGTAGATATTTAATATATGTCTTTAGATCTCTAATTTATGTCCAATATCTTTTCCAACAGTTAAAATGATACAGCTTTACTCCGGAAAGACTCTGCTCATGATACAGGATTTTACGTTCCACAAAACTACACTACCTAAAACGGCGAAGTACACACGATGGAAGTGTTCGAACAAAATGAAGGATTGTAAGGCTTACGCTACTTTTGTAGGCGACCATTTGGATTCGTCGAAAAGCAACTTCGATCATAACCATGAACCGCCCAAGTATGCTTTTGTGAACGGATGTTATGTAAAACTTTAAGAAGCATCACATACGACGAAGGTCCTATAATCTTTATGTGAAGATAAAATATTATAGTATCTTCGCCGTCTGTGACGCCCGTTATAATACCGTTATTACGGTACTAGCATATTTTGCCGGCGGCTTCGCCCGCGTGAAATTTTTTGGTATAAAAATTTTACCCTCTTGGGGGTTGAATTATATATAAAACGCTGAAATACATGTGACTCTTTTTTTTGGACTCAATTCATACGAAATTTCATGCAAATATGTTCAAGCAATAAAAAGTTTCATATAAACTTTTATCCCCTATTTTACCCTCTTGAGGATTGAATTTTGAAAAACCTTCCTTAATGGATTCTACGTCATATCAGAAATACGTGTGCAAATTTTCAAATTTCTAGTCTTAAAGGTTTGGTCTGTGCGTTGATACATCAGTTCAACAGCTTTGCCTTTTTACCCGACTACGGCGAAGCCAAAAGGAAGGGTAATGATTTTGGCAGTCTCGTAAATATGTATGTTTAGTTTTTGTAAGTAAGTTAAGTAGTCAGTATGTATGTTTGTTCCCTCGTAGCGTCTAAATTACTCGTCCTACTGACATCAAAAAAAATTAATCCGAGATAACCATCACGTGTTTGGTATCAAAAGAAAGGTCTTGGCAAGCACACTATATATATATATATAATAACTTAAACAATATGATATAATATATATATTATTATTTATATATTAAAATATATTATTTTACCTTATTTTATTAATGAATTATACCTAAGAACACTCTCGATCATGTCAGCTTTGAAACAGAAAACGAGATTAAAATCGGTTAATCGGTTCATCCGTTTTTGATTACAATATGCAGATATGAAATAAATTATTAGCACTTTTGTTACTTCGTTCGATAGATGTCACTTAATAATATTAAGGGTCTTACATAATATCTGTCATCTGATCAGTGAAGTGGTGATGAATGTTGAATGATTGTTTTTGCGTATCTTAAATATTATCATATCGTTCTTTAAATTTAGATAAAAATGTGGCTCGCCCCGCGCTCGTGAAGAAGATATTTTAAATTTAAAATGTTTTGATTACTTATTATTATTATTATTCCAAAAATATATTCGATTGGGAAACGGAAAAGTACGAAATAAAAATATTAGATAAAAAAATATGAAACCCGACTACTTAAAACAGGGGTTTAAAAAGGCCGAAACAAGAAAATAATTATTCGGATAGAAATACATAAATGGTCAAGGTAGAGCCAGCCATGGTGACATCTACTGTTCTAAACCTTACATACTTTATAAGGCTTGGGACAGTCGATGCCAATGGTCTACAATCGTAAGCAGGGGTGCATGAAAATTAATTTGGTTTCGATAGTGAAGAATAAAAATGTTGGCTTGTTATTTTAAATAATATGATACCTAAATTAAACCTTCTCAATAAGACAATTTATAAATAAATTAAGAAAAAAATGGATAGTTCCGAACTGGGAGTCGAACCCAGAGTATGTCGGTATCGCGCCGAGTGCTCTACCAGTTGAGCTATCCGGCCCTATGCTACTTTCCTTTTTCAATTTCACTTATAACTTATTGAGCCACACCGTCCATCATACGGTAATACAACAACACAAACAATATGATACCTAAATTAAACCTTCTCAATGAGACAATTATCTCCTATCAATATAGGCAGATAATATTTTAAGAAGCTCAGCGACTGTTACTTGTAAAAACTTGCATATTCCATATTCAGTACAACGCGTCGAGACTTGTTGCCGCGCCGGCGCCGCCGTCCCGTCCGCAATGCGTGTTCAAACGTGCAAATTAATACGACTTGTGGTGTATGTACTTGCAATCTTGTGTTTAATTATTCACCAATACGAATGTCAAGGATAAACGTTACTCATTTGTTTCCGAAATTTCATAAAGAAAAGTGATTCGATATTAGTGATTACCAGTGTCGGAAAAGTAAGTACCTACCTGCCTATTTGTATACCTACCTACCTGCCTATATAATATAATATCGCGTGCCTAATGTTAAAAGGGCGCATTTTTCAACATTTTGTATTAAAACTTGATTATTTTTATTTATTATTTACAGGTAGGTAATTGATACGAAACATGACCAAATCTAAGAAGAAGTGTCCGTCAGTACAGTGTTGAAAAAAGAAAATTTGGTTTTCTTCCATCACAGGCAGATAAACGATTGCCCACATGCCTTTTATACAACAAAGTTTTGAGCAATGACTCTATGAAACCATCAAAGCTGGAAGACCACCTCAGAAGGTGTCATCCTGATAAAATAGGTAAAGATTTAAAATATTTTCAAACATTAAAGGAAAAATATGAAAAGAATTCGGTACTAAAAGAGTACCTACCGAAAACGATAAAAAAGCAATTAACTTAGGAATCCCTAAAAAACACAAAAAAACACTGCATTTTCAGTTTTAATATATTGAAAGTATGATCATTTTACCGTTAAATAAAAAAAATATAGTAGGAAATATTATGTAGAAAGAAATTATATAGGTAGTTTTAAGCGACTTACGGACGCGTGCTACTAGGGGAAAACCAGAATAGTTGTCACTCCATACCTCATATAAAGTTAAATGTTTTATTTATTTAACCAGCCGGTACTTCGAGTTTTCATTGACCACTTTATAAAAAATAAAACACATTTCCTTGAATATTTTCGGAGTATTAGCTATTTTAGCAGACCTCTTAATTTTGTGACATCTATCCCACGTATGGGATAGTAGCATGATTCATATAAATCCCGTATAGTGTAGCCCTCTCTCGAAACGAGGCAAGTATCCCTGCAAAACTTTGATCGCATTTCGCCTTCCTATGCAATCACATAGAGACTTACGACAGAGTCAACTTAGTGGTAGATGAAAAGTCTTTCAATAAATAATTGAAACAGTATAAATATATAAACAGTAAAAAACTAGAGTTATTGAAATCGGGGCAACTATACTCCTGGGGCAACTATCCTGCTTTTAACCGATTTATGATGAGGTGTCATAATAGCACATAGTAGCAGGCCATTTTGCATAATATTATGATTACTGTCTGGTATTTTCTACAAAACCACTACTAACAACTCTAAAGAGGGAATAAAATACTAAATTTAGTAGTAATTCTTTGTAAAACAACATTTTATTTTTGTCATTAATGTTGCCAACATTAATTCTGACCTGAACGAATGGACTGAACTGATGAACCAAACGGTAATAAAATTCGAGTGATAAAACGGGCCAAATACGAGTCGGCAAGAGGGATTTCGTACAAAACGGAAAATATCACGTTTGTTGTATGTGAGCCTCAAATTTTTATTTTATTCTGTTTTTGGTATTTCTTGTTATAACGGCAATATAAATACCTACATCATTTGTGAAAATTTCAATTGTCGAGCTATCACGCTATAGAATGTCTAAGGAGGGTTCCGTAACTATCAACGCGCAATAGGTTTTCCTTGAATTACTTCAAACATTATTGTCGTAAAGTTATTACAGAAGAGAGCGTACAGACAGACAGACGGACGGACAGAGCAAAACTATGAGGGTTCCTTAAGTATTATGGAACCCTAAAAACATGACCGTAGCTCGCGGTAAACCAACGGCGATTTTCCGTGTATGTGCTCGAATCCGTTCAGGCCGAACCTTAGATTAAAACACCTAGAAACCGGGTACGCGCATGAAAAGTGAAGCAAAACACACTGAGCCATATCGGCTCAATTTGTTCGAACGACACGTCAGTTGTCAAGGTAGGCGGAAGTATGTAATGCGTACGCCTACATCTATATTATGTTGCTTGCTTCACTTTGTACGATGCGTTTGTTTGAAGACTATCGATCTAGGCGTTATTAATCTAAGGGCCGAACTGACGTCAGTTCGGTCGGATGCGATTTTTTCCGTGTATGTGCTCGAATCCATTCAGGCCGAACTGACGTCAGTTCTAACTGAAACGATCGGCCTCTCGTCTGTGGGGCCTTAAGATTAAGTAAATGCTTGTAAGATCTATCCGATATATTCCGTAAGCATAGATGATACCGATGTGAGTTGCTGACCTGATTAGTAATTTAGAGTCAGTTCACACAGCGACGATACGCGATGCGACGCGGTGCTGCATTTTTAAGAAAGCTATTCAAAATTAAACTTTATTCACTACACAAAGATACACACGTTTCATATAACATCAGTCATACACTGCACATGCGCTGTGCAGCGTGGTGCAACTTGGCATTCGAACTCTTACGGTGAAGTGTTACATCTTCTTGATTAATGAATAAAGTTCAATTTTGAAGAGATATTTTTAAAATTTAGCACCGCGTCGCATATAGTTTCGTTTCGGTGTGGATTGACGCTTAGCAATTAATGTTTTCAGTGAAATGGATTCAACTACATACCGGAAAGAAGTTAGTCATGATAAAGGATTACACATTCCATAAATCTAACTTCCGTGGCAGATACCAAAGGTTTCAGTGCTCGAACAAATCGAAGGATAATTGTAGAGCCTACGCCTACTGCTCTGAGGACAAGTGGGACTGGACGAAGTGCAACCTGAACCATAACCACGATCCGCCATACTTTAGATATGTGAACGGATATTATGTAAAATACTAAAGATGTTCACCTACTCAAACCAAATAAATACCTAGTCTTGTTTTTTTTGTCTTGCAAGTAATTTCGTGATCTGGTGAGGTGGTTACTTACTGATGTTGGATTCACACCGCACAGCGGATTTAGCCACCTGTGCAAATCCCGCACAAGATTAGGACCGCGTGTTAGGCTGGCTTTATATTGTCCTTACCTTTTTTATCTTGTACATATATACATGTATATATATATACAAATAATTTAATTACGTATTCAAGGAATGGTTTATTTACATTTATTTATTAGAGAAACAATTTGTGGTTTTTTATGAAAATAAACTAGTCATTTTCGGTGTATAATTAATTCAAAATCGTGTTTTCTATATAAATATATATTATTTTTGCTATAAAAATGCCTAACTCACATTAGGTACAGTACATTATATTTCGGTTCCAATTCATCGAGATCAAATGTGTATCATCTATTAATATATATACCTAGCTCTGACCGGTTACTACTATGGCTCTATGACCGGTGACAAGTCAAGGTTCTCATGGAACATCACCAATTATTTACATTATAGGTACATCTTATATTACAACTGTAGCAGTTAAAGGCAGAAAAGGAGCAATGACTAATGCTGAACGCCAACGTAAATTCAAAGCAAGAATTAAAAGTTTACACACTAAAAAATACGAAGAGCTTAAAAGGAAAAAAAGAGAACATTATAGAAGTCAAGAAGAAAAAGAAGAAGTTACTTTAAGAATACGTTCTCGTAATACTATGAGAAAAGAAAAAAATTAAGTTTTCGATAACAATCACTTTTTATTTTTGTTAATTAATGGCCGGTTTCAATAACCTATAGAGCTCCGTGGCCTAGCGGGTAGACCGTTTGATTCGCACTCGAGAGAGTGCAGGTTCGATTCCCAGGTTGTGGCGTGTACCAATGAGACTTTTTCAGTTCTCAAGTACATTATACGGACGTTCTAACGGTAAAGGAAAACATCGTGAGGAAATCCGGACTTGGTTGGCCCCAGACGTATTGACCAGTCATTCCTCTGGACTCTATGTCTCAGCTCACTATGTTGTTAGAATGCAGTATGTGCTTGGGCAACCATACGACATTTAAAAACCAACTGTCCCAGGCACTACAGTATTTCAAGAGTGGTTACTTCGCTGGAGAATACTGTATAAATCATCCAATAACGGATAAAAAGGCCTAAGTTTAGTTTTGTTCAATAACCTACCAATAACTATTTGTTAAAAACTTCGTCATTCAATCATTTGCCGATTTTTTGCGAAGCAATTTTGACGTTTCTAATAGTTATTGGTACATTGGTTATTGAAACGGGCCTTAAGTAGGTAACCTGAGTGACCGAGTTTAGCTCGAAGTTCTAGTAATACGGATAAATAACGGATTGGAATTGGAATAATATACCTATAACTTTAACGTATTTTACGCCACGAGGTCATGTAGCCGGCCAACGTAAAATAATTCAAATTCAAATTTCTTTATTTCAGACTACCATTGTCCATGTGTTAATATTAAAACTTAAATAACTTTAGGGTTAGTAATATTAAAGTAAAATACATAAAAAATAAATATCTATTATTAAAAATAATGTAGTAGCTTTGTTGAGGAAGGCAATCTGAATATTTTTTATTACGGCAACGATATTTAGGATTAGAGATGGATAAACTTCCGGGCGTGCGGTTGTTGAGATATTTCAGGTTGATTATTATTAAATATTTGTATTTATTATTAGAAATAAATTGCTTCCGCAAGTTTCTCCTTTGCTCACTTTTCCTGGAGCGGTATGAAAAGTCAATGAAACATTTATTCATCGATAAGCTTTTTCATTTGGACTGTTTTGTGTTCTATACGGATGAATTTTTTAAGTTAACATGGTAAACGAACTTCGAATCTCGTAAAATATTAATCTTGGAATATAGGTTTCGTAGTAGAAAATATTGAAAACGAAACTACAACCCCTTATAGGATCAACATCGACCTACCCCCTTACTAATAAAAATATTTATACAGTGTATAAGCTATAGAACGCTTTGTCCTTGTCTGTCAAGCTACTTTTTCAACGTATTTAGACAAGGACAAACATTGTATAGCTTATCCAATGTGTAAATATTTTAATTAGTAAGGGGCTTAACCTATAACCCCTAATACAATAAAGTATAAGACATTAAAACTGTTTACAATATTTAAACAAGGCTTATCTATTTGTGATTAAAATTCGAGAGATTATATGGTATTACCATCGTAGTCTAACCTGGTTCAAAATATATAATAATAGTTACAAAGCTTTTAAACCACTTTCAATAAATGATAGACGGTTATATTTTACTTGTGTCAGCCATAGTAATATGAAGACTTTAGAAGTTATTTTTCCTACAAAACTCATGCCAATTTTATACGATCGCTTGAATCTATCCTTTAAGCGTACGTAAATGCTTTCGAGAACCATCCATTGCATTCCATACGATATATGTATTCGTCTGAGAAGCATTTCTCGTGTTTAATCTCGCATTGTCATAACCAGGTGGAACGAGCTGTGGACTACACATTTCCAGTTATTTTTAATTAAAAAATACCATAATTACTAAATGACAATCAATTGTTAATGCTGATCAATTAAACAATCGTTGCAGACTTTAAAGTGATCCAACTGGTCAATGGCAAATATTTGGTGCTCGTGAACGAATATTCCTTCAATAGGATGGATAAAGGACTGAAGGCGACCCGTTGGAAGTGTTCGTCTCAAACGAGCAGACACTGTAAAGCCTATGTTCTCCTGTCCAATGACTGCGAATACTTAGTTAAGACCGTCGGCTACCATACACATCCACCACCCACATTACAAATGTTATCTTCTGGCAGATATATAAAGCTAAAATAATTTAAATGTAAAAACGAGTGTATTTTAAAGAAACGAATAAAAATTATTTTTGGGTGTCATCGTCAATTTTTGTGTATTTTTGTCCCTGTTAACTAGCAACAAGTTATAACACATAATAGCTACAATAAAGAAAAACAACACTCTACTTGGCAGTCGAGTAAAAAGGAAATATCGATATTTCACAGTGAAATTTATCCAAATATTTAATGGAAAACAGATGGCGCTAGTGAACGGATATTTATTCAATAGGATAGAAAAAGACTGAAGGTGACCCGTTGGAAGTGTTCGTCTTAAGCAGAAAATGTAAAGCCTATATCGATACGTCCAATGACAATAAACAATTAAGACCTTTGGCTACCAGTGGCGAAAGCTGGTTCTCCTTCATAGGGAAGCCCTAGCCTGTTTAACAGGTAGGTAGGGATTTAGATGAGGGTCTCGAATAGGTGAGTGGTATGCGAAGCCAATAGGAATGGAGTTATAGAAACCCCACGCCATTGTTGGCTACCATACGCATGATCCACTCTGCCACCCAGATTACACTTGCTATCTACTGGTACATATTTAAAGTATAAGCCTTCTGATCTATAGAACTGTATTTATGATATGGTTGAATTATAGGTACATATTAATTTAATTTCGTATAATGTTAAAGTATCGTAGTCTATGTTTTGGCTTTTCCAATTTCGAAATGCATATAACCAACAATACCTAATAATAATAATTTTTATATTAATACGTGAAGCAAAAAATATTTGTACAGCTTTACGAGGATTGTGTGAACGGAGGAGTACGATATTTGGCGCAGTTAACGTTTGTGTGGAGTAAGGTGTGCAGAAAGCAAATTTTTAAAGTAATAATTAGGAATGCATTAAATTATTAAAAATAACTACAACACACTTCATCAGATTATTAACACACTACCGTGCATTCGATAGATACAATTCTGTTACAAGTTGACGTTTGTCAATCTGTTATAACATTTACATATATTTTTTTTATTCTCATAGGCAAAAGTACCTTTATAAAGTTCAAACTTAAAAAATATATACAGCCGAACGTGAATTTATATTTTATACTTAAAACGAGATTATCTTGTATATATTTAATCGTAATCTCGGCCAAGGCTACAAGTATTACCATAAAATTTTGTATGCAGGGAGTTTTGGGGGAGAAAAATCGATTTAGCTAGGTCTTATCCCATAGAAACTGTGCATTTTAAAGCAATATATTATGTTTTTTTCTTTCGTCGTGCAACAATATATCATTAATTTCGACCCTCTTACGTCAGTCTGATTGGCAGCTTGGTATGCGTGCCTATGTATAATTTTTGCGATGTTTGGAAATTTGGAATGTGGTTGGCTCGAATCCCGGTCAGATAAATATTTTTGTGATTCATATTATTTCTTTTTCTTTCATATTTTTCATATTTATTTTTAATTGTTTTATCGTTCCCCTTTAACTCCGAGCAAACCTCGGTCTCCCAGGTACCGAATTATTATGGGCGAAATTCGACCACAGGGACGAACTTTAGTACACATAAAAACAATAAGGAAACATCCTTTTTTTACAGTGAAATGTATCCAAGTAGTATATGGAAAACAGTTGCTGCTTATAGGCAGCTAGGTATTCATAAAGGTACAACAAGTTGGTGACAAGTTTGAAGACGACAGGTGGAAATGCTCGTCGTGAAAAAACCTGATCCGAATTATATAATAATAACAATAATAAAGCTTTTAAATCACGTTTAATAAATGATAGACGCTACTTTTTGTGTCAGCCATTGCAATATGAAGGCTTTAGAAGTGATTGTTCCTACAAAAATCATGCCAATTTTATACGATCGCTTGAATCTACCCTTTTAGCGTACATAAAATTTTTCGAGAACCAACCGTTCCATTCCACGCGATACGTGAATTCGTCCGAGGAGCATTTCTCGTGCTTAAAAACTTGCATCTTGACAACATGTGGAACGAGCTGTGGACTTATGTAGGTACATTTCCAGTCATTAACCAACTTCTTTCGGCGGTTTAACGTTTGGCTGTGATAAGGGTACGTAATGATAGCATCTATGAGGAATCGCGGGAACTCCTCAAAATTGAAAGGGACATCTATAGAAATTAGACTTTTATGAAATAAATTAAGCATATATATGCTACCAAAAAGTACATTTTTGTGCAAACTGTGCACCCTGGATTTAAAAGCACTGAACAGTCTTTAAAGATACACGTTTGGAAAATTCTGCGTTGTTTAAAGAACTGCAAGCATATTATGCCACTATTTCATCATCATCATCTTATAATGGAAGCTTGGCGCGTATTCAATTATACATTCGATCGTTTATTTTAAACGTTCTTAAAATGTTAATAATAATATAACAAATATGACTAAAAAGGGACAAATTATTATTTTTAAACAATAATTGAAACCGACTTCCAAAGTAAAAATACTCAAAAAAGTATGAAATAAATCTTTTTATATTCGGCAAAAATTGTAACTATTTCTCGATACAATCTTGATAATTTTGAAGACGGTACCAGCCAACTTAAACGTGAGCTCTATAAAATAATGACTTATATTGTGTAGAGAAATAGTTGAAAATGAAATGAAAATTTTACATTGTTTTTCATTAAAATAATACCATAATAACTAAATGATAACAAATTGTTGATGCTGATCAATTAAACAATCGTTGCAGACTTTGAAGTGATCCAACTGGTCAATGGCAAATATTTGGTGCTCGTGAACGAATATTCCTTCAATAGGAAGGAGAAAGGACTGAAGGCGACCCGTTGGAAGTGTTCGTCTCAAACGAGCAGACACTGTAAAGCCTATGTTCTCCTGTCCAATGACTGCGAATACTTAGTTAAGACCGTCGGCTACCATACACATCCACCACCCACATTACAAATGTTGTCTTCTGGCAGATATATGAAGTTAAAATAACTTAAATGAGTGCATTTTAAAGATACGAATAAAAAATGTTTTTGTGTGTCGTCGTAAATTTTTGTGTATTTTTGTCCCTGGTCACTGGCAATAAGTTACGCTGATTTATGAAATTCATGAAATCAACAGAGTTATATAATAAAACAATACAATGACAGTCGGGTAAAAAGAAAATATCGTTATTTGACAGTGAAAATTATCCAAATATTTATTGTAAAGCAAGTTGGCGCTAGTGAAAAAAAATTTATTCAGCAGGATGGAAAAAAGACTGAAGGCGACCCGTTGGAAATGTTCGTCTGTCTCTAATAAGCAGAAAATGTAGTCTTTGTCCACACGTCCAATGACAATTAACACCTAATTAAGATGTTTGTCTATAATACGCATGATCCACTCTGTCCTGATTAGACATACTGTCTACAGCTGGATATTTAAAGTTAAAGCCTTCAGCAGGTCTAAAACCACAAACCACATGGCCACATTAGGTGAATCGCACTATGAAACCACAAACCACATGGCCACATTAGGTGAATCGCACTATGAAACATTTACTTTTGAAGAAGTTTCTCTTACAGTAACTTGTATTAATTATTTTAATTGACAATTAAGCAATTCTTACTTTGTTTACCATTTTACGGATTTCTATTGAAAACTATCCAAAAAGAATTGAATTTGGCCATTTTAGACCGGCTGATATATAAAAAACATATTTTTCTTACAGTGAAATTTATCCAACTAGTGAATGGAAACCAGTTGCTACTTGTAGGCAGCTATTCGTACAGCAAGTCTTTGACAAGTGTGAAGACGACCAGGTGGAAATGCTCGTCTCAGAAGCGTAAAAAATGTAGAGCGTCCGTTCTTATCTCTAATTACGATAATACCTTGGTCAGATCCTGTGGATTACACTCCCACGAACCACCACATCTTGAAATGTTGGCTGACGGTAGATATTTTAAATTATAAAATTGATAATTGATATAAAGCAATACACTTATGATTACGGGGGGAGTATGTAGGCAGAATTAAATTTATTTTTATTTCATACAGCATTTATTCAATGCCTGCCCTGATAGGCCTGATAGGTCTTGTCGATGTGCGTCATATAAGTAAAAAAAAAATATGTTATAGGTATCATAATAAATAAAAAAATGTTTCCAATTTTCCTTTAACATATTCTGTGTGAGCGCTCAGAATTCAGATTTACCTATGTCTCTACATATCATAGATACTCTTTCCCGCTTATTTTATATAAATGATAATTTAAAATATTTACTTTCAGTAGAAAATGATCTATTAATAGAAGATACCTCCCGAAACATTAGTAAGTTAACATTTATCCGAAGAGGCCGTGGAACAGTACTTTTTCGACGTGGGTTTGAATACACAGTCAAGAAGAAATACAAAAACGGATCGGTCGCGTGGGAATGCATTAACAGGAGAAGATTAAAATGCCGGGGAAAATTAACGCTAAAGGTAAGCCCCACTAGGCGGCAGTGTAGCGACGAGACACGACGCATACAGTAATACCTCAATGTAGGGTTGCCATCTCTTTGATTTCAAAATCCGGACAAGACACGCGAAAACTCCGGATTTTGGAGCTCAAAATCCGGACATATGAAATTTTTTTTCAAGTAATAAAAAACAGTTGACCAGATTTCCTTTTTTTGAAGTTGGTTAAAAAAGCGCCTCACTAAATCTGCCTCAAAAAACCCGGAGAGCAATTGAAGTCCGCCTCGGACGCTCCCGGACGCCCTCTAAACTAGTACAAGTCCGGGGAAACCCGGACGGATGGCAACCCTACCTCAATGGAATGCCTCGTCGTGTAGTTCCGCTGCCGCGTAGTGTGTTATATCTTATACAATTTCATAAAAAGAAAAAATATTTGGCCGTGTCGTGTCGCGTAGTTCCGCTGCTGCGTACACCTAGTGCGTTGACAGTAAGTGTTGCTTTGTTTAAGATTATCCAATGTCTACTTTAATTATCTATATATTTATGGAATATTTAAAATAATCCATAAATATGTAGATAAATAAAGTGAAAACTTAAACTTTTTCAGGGAAACGTCGTCCTATTGGAGAAAACACATGAATGTCCAGCATTTTTCAACAAAATCGAATGTTTTGGAGGCATAAGGAAAAAATCCAAAAACATGTAGTATGATGCAATACTTTTGAAATCAATTGACAATATTTAATTCGACTGAAAAATTGAATTCATGAAATAAAAAGATATATTCTTTTCATATTCTTTAAAAAGAGCAATGACTTCGTTTATTGTCTTTTATAAGCAATAACTTTTTTTTTTTCTAATTCTTTTACTACTTTTGAACTGAGCTAAAAGAGCGTGTCTGACTAGTGGGCTTTCATTAACACCATGAAAACTCAGAATTAATACAAATAACACCTCATACCATGCCATGAAGGCAAAAGCTTTTATATGTGAAGCCATACACCATACTGCCTATCGTGTATCGTCCAATCAGCGCTACCGATTTGATCAGTTAGAACTGACCATGTGTGCTGAACTGACAATGCGTAGATTGCCGTGACAGTTGACACTGTTTTATTTCAATATGGAACTGATCCAATCGATAGCATTAAGTTGATCGGATAATGGGTAGTATGGTGTATACTAGGTTACTGTAAGAATATTAATGATACTATTCTGCTGTAATCTTTGATATAACTACTTTTAAAATGACCTGCATAATGACTGACATAAGCTTCCAACTTCCACATTCATAAAATACTTTAACTGTCAGCTGACCTAGTCATTTTCTGTCAAGTGATCTTTTAAAACTATCTGACAAAGATTGATTAACTAATTCGTCGTTTAAAAAAACGGGGTTTGGGCTTTTATATAACATGTGATCGAGCTTGCTGCCTGAAACCTTAAACTTGCTGATGAAATTTTAAAACTGTGAAAACCTCTTGTGCTAAACTTATATCCAAGATCCCCTAATATAACCCTTCAAATTATTCCAATAAGCATGTAAATTAAATAAATATGTAATTTAATGTTGTTTTCATACAGAAAATCAATTTCGTCCCTATAATTAAACATAAAACTTCATTTTTACATAAGTACTTGTAACGAATTTGTATAAAAACTGTAAAAAAAACCTCCAAATAATCGTAAGTGGCACTTTCGATAAATATCAACAGGATAATAACCCAAAAGCTTGGGACGTGGTGATATGAAAAAATCAATAATCGATGACGTAAAACTATGTAAAGTATCATGTGGTATCAAAGTAGTCATATCTATGGACGCTTCACACCACGTCAGTCTGGTCCCGTGGTAAAGTATCCGAAGAACTTGTGTTACGGGTACCAGACAACGGAAATATGATTATTTAATACTTTTTATACTATACTAATATTTAAGATTTTTATTATAATATACACATATTTAATACCTACACATCCATGACCCAGAAACACAGAAAACTTTTTTGTTCCGTGGCGGAATTCGAACCCGCGACCTCCGGCTTGAGCGCCAATGCGCTAACCGCTGAGCCTCATAGGTCGTCATAAATTTCGTCGAGGTCGAGTAAATTTACTTTCAGCATAATAATGTTGGAAGTGAACCAATGACATCTGAAACACACTACCTACGTCAGAAAAGAAAAATTAAATAAATAAATAAAAAAATTACCACACCTCAAGTATTTGACGGAACTAGCTTTAGCGGGCGGCCGGTATCCCCACGGGAACACTGTACTTTTTCGGGATAAAATGTAGCCTTTGTTGATCCAGAGACTAAAAGTCGATACGGAATTTAATAAAATACCGTTCTGTAGTTTTTGCGTGAAAGAGTCACGAACATCCATTCACCCATTCATCCTCACAAACTTTCACATTTATATTAGTAGTAGGACACATATTAGGTGGAGTTGATTTATTAGACTCTTTACTGAGATTTAACAGAGTAACAATAAAATCCCGAAACTGGTACAAAAAGTACTCGACATGTCTGTTGTCAATGCCTGGTAAAAATGATTTCTACTTGTCTCTGTTCGATTTGAAGCTTGCTGTTTCAGAACATTACCGCATTGCTGGGAAATGTGCCCACAAAACGTCTCGCCCCAGTACACCTGTTACACCTATTAAAATTTCACCTTCAAGTGGGAAACGAACTCCAAGACGGCTGAAGTATTCAGATCCGCCAGCTAATAACGCAAGGCACGAGCCAACTAAATCTCAAGATATGCCTCAGTATGCTGTGCGCATAGACAATATCGGTCACTTTCCTATTTACTGCAAAACACGATTGCTGTGTCAAAATAAATGGAGCTATCGATCATACATAAAATGTGATAAGTGCAAAGTATTTTTATGTCTTAACGATAAAAGGAATTGTTTCAAAAAATTTCATGTGTTACTCTGAATGAACACGAAGCAAATAAAAATTATATCGTTATCTTTAATGCATTCGAAGCCATTTATATTACCTATATAAATAAAAATATTTTTTTCACGTTTTATATGGTATATGTAAGTTATCCTAAATAAAACTTAATACCTGTCTATATTACCGACGAAAAATGTTAATCATTCACCAATATTCATGCAGTAGGTAGTAAACTAATCTTTATGGACTTAATGTCTAAGCTGCTACTAAATTGTAAACTTTTTTAGTTCAAATAGTACAACTGATTTCTGGAAAAACCGTGCTGATGTGTAATAACTACTCGTACCACAAAACTAAACAAATGTACACCAAATGTCGATCCATCAGATGGACTTGTTCATCGCAGAAAAGCCAACGGTGTAACGCTTTCGTTGTCGTGTCTGAAGACCAGTCTCGCGTAATTAAAATTAAAGGTGCGCATACGCACGAGCCGCCTACGTATAAACTGACATGCAACGGCCAATTTATAAAAATGTAATGACTTTGGAGGAACCCTTCAGGAAAATTATTTAATGTAAATTTTATAGATAGGTACTGCATAAAATACATACCTACCTACTAAGATTTCGTGCTGATTTTTTCTTAGATACCAGCTGTATTTTTGTAATAGAGCAATGTAAATTTAAGCTTTAGTGAATTCGTGCTATTCAATGCCAATATAGGAATGTAAATGTTGAGATATGCTTCGTTTTGTATTTTACTGTGAAATTGTTATTATATTTAAATATATTATAATTGAATAACGGCAAACAGAAGACAAATATTGCAATGACCATCTCTATAGCTTGTATGGAATACCTTTTTGCGTAGAATCTTAGAAAGCAACAATAAACGATTGAACATACTGATTAATATAAAAACTTATTAATTTTATTTATTCCTAAAGAAATTTAACTAGTTGAATTTAAAATCTAAAAAATTCCAAAACCTACATTTAAAGCAATTCTAATGTGATATATACTTGAATGATTTTTTATGTTTTAGTCAAAATGATCACACTGATGTCTGGGCGTACGCTCCTGATGGTGAACGGTTACACCTACCACAAGTCCCATTGTATGTACCAGCAGAACATCGTACGGTGGACCTGTTCCTCGCAGAAGAGCAAGCGGTGCAACGCCTTCGTTATTGTGACTAATCAAGCTTACGTCTCGAGAAAAAATGGCTCCCACACTCATCCTCCACCAGAGTATAAGCAGCACCACTCTGGACTGTATTCCAGAATGCTTAGTCGTAGAAGGATGCATTGGTAAAAATATAAGATCCAAGAATATAGTTTTAAGACCACTAGCCATAAGAATTTTGGAAAATTTAGACCTAGTACAAATATTGCTTTAATGAATTATTTAGCACTATAAAAGGGATAAGAATACTCTTCCTGAGAAAAATGTTATTAGTCAAAAAGATTACCTTGACAGTATTAACTTGTAATTCAATTTGTTATGAAATGAGGAGAAAAATGATATTGTTCTTAATAAGCAACCTTAAAGGCTCCCACAGACGAGAGGCCGATCGTTTCAGTTAGAACGGACGTCAGTTCGGCCTGAACGGATCCGAGCACATACACGGAAAAAAATCGCATCCGACTCAACTCACGTCATTTCGGCCTGAACGGATTCGAGCACACACACGGAAAAATCGCATCAGTTCGTTTTGGTTTGCCGCGAGCTACGGTGGTGTTTATTAGTTGTAAAGTCACTACGCTTGTACACGATATACGCCAGGACGGCCGCGACGCTAGCAAAAACTGAAGCGATTTCTCACACATGTCCGTTCAGTCCATCCGTTCAGTCCAGAATTAATGTTGCCAACTTAGTTAATTTACAAAGTTTTACTACTAAGTTCCTAAGTTGTTCTTTTAGTAGAAATTGACGCGAGCTGGCAACACTGGAACGAATCACTTCACTCCATCCGACCGATTGATGCGATCTCGAAATTGCACACAGACGATTTTGCATCCGTTCAGGCCGAACTGGAGGAAAACCGGACCGTATATGGGGCCCCTAACAGGGACAATGTTTTAAAATATCTCTTTTATTACTAGTCAAGTTGCAGTGGAAGCGATAGGTTCTAATAAATTAATATTCTAATCATTCGATAGTCCTGTTTTTAGATTTAATTATTACTAGCTGTTACCCGCGGCTCCGCCCGCGTAAATACAGTATCCCTCAGGAATACTGTAAGGAATACTTTTAGTGTGAAAGAGTAACAAACATGCATCTATACGTACATCCATCCATCCATCCATCCATCCTCACAAACATTCACTAGGTTCAGTTCAGGATCAGTAGGTGGTCCGTTATACAATATTACTATCTTTTAACACTACTGGGTATCTCTGCATCTCCCGCTTCTGTTTGCGAAAATGTTACCATGGTTGTGAAAAATCACGCATTACATAGGTCTGTTATAGGTATTCATTCTGATTTAACATTTGTTTCGACTGATGGTACTTAATAGCACATAGTGCGTTCAGACTACACATGAATAACAAACGTTAATTTCTGTACTTTCACACTTGTATGATTACACTGGTGGCTAAGAATATTATATTACTAACTGACTGACCCGGCAAACTTCGTATCGCCATATTTTTTAATATATCATTTTTTACACAATAGCATGCACTTCACATGTATGGGTAGCCAACCCTCAATATTTTTTTCTTTATGCTCCTAAAAGTAAAATCTATACGCAATCTGTACATTATTTAATCACATTAGTTAACAGCGGTGGACAGACTGACGCACAGACAGACAGACGGACGGACGGACAGAGCGAACCTAAAAAAATAAAATGAACAGTACGACGACGCTACAATTAATGCGCTCAATTGTGGCGGCATACTGTTTTGTAGTTACAACATAACCAGTCAATATTATGTAGGTAGAGTTTTTTAAAATCTTATCAAGATTAATATTTTGTAAGTAATTAAAGACAAATTTATGTAATTACTTAGTAGCTAGCTGCCTTAAGATATTATGGCGGGTGGACCTACTGGAGATTGAAAAGTAAAAAATTGAACATTTTGCGTCTGTTGTGATCTCTTACGCGCAGAGGAGAAAAATTGAAAGCAAATGCTATTCCGTAATTATACCTATCTCAATCTGGGCAACTCAAAATGAAATAGAACCAGGAACATCCACTTCAACTCATTATTCACTATTACCCGGAAATGAGAGTTAAAAAGTTAGTGTTTCAACTCAAATTTCAAACTAAGAGATTTAAAAATAATATATTCACTACCAATATTATGTAAAATTAACAACAATTCAAGTAAAACATTAGTACATGAATTAAATACTGTAACAGTCCAAACACCGCCTTCTTTGTCTAATAACTCCACCAGAAAAAAAGAACTTAAAATAAAATTAGTCACTGCATAAAAAAAAACATTGAAGACAAATATGCCATAGCTACCGTAACAGATATAACTAAAATTATACCTAAAGTCTTGCAAGCGATTTTTGGACGACGCTATTTAAAATGTTGTAAAGATCCACGTTTCATTAAAAGATAAGTGTAAAGACCAACAGGTACACTATGGATTTCAAGTTGTTTTCTCTCCACATATATACGCCGCGAGTACCGATTACTTCATTACTTCAAAATGTTCTGCAATTACCTCTAATTAGAAATAACAATTCAGAGGATGGAGATAAGTACAAGATTCTACGCGCATAAGCAATCATTTTTTAACGCCTTAAAACAAAAAATCTCAACCATGAACGACAAAGAAGAAATATGCACCATGCCATTTCATTTAAGTGCCCATACCCGTGCTATGAATCTAACAAATAAAAAATACACGGGTTACATGAGATTGATAATGTGGTGACATCCATCCCCACACAAAAATGCAGAAGTGATCATAGCTCATGGAATGTTCGTTAATTGGAAGCAGCTGATAGGTTATGCTTTGACTGCTGACTTACTTGTTTACATAAAGTAATGATACATTTATTAGAAATGCGTTCCGATTTTTCGGGATCTATTTTCGCTTTTTTCGGATTTTCGCTTCTAAATACACATTTCAAAGGAAAACACCTGGTTCGAAACCAATAGCAAAAATTATACTATATTTTATAGACGACCTCTATGGCTCAGTGCTTCAGCGCGTTGGTGCTCAAGCCGGGGGTCGCGGGTTCGAATCCCGCCGAAGGAACAAAAAGTTTTTCTATGTTCCTGGGTCATGGATGTGTATTAAATATGTGTATAATATAATAAACATCTTAAATATATGTATAGTATAAAAGTATTAAATATACTTCCCGTTTTCTGGTACCTGTAACACAAGTTCTTCGGATACTTAGCACGGGGCCAGATTGACGTGGTGTGAAGCGTCCATAGTATTATTATTATTATTATTATTATTTTCGATGCTCTCCATTTTATAAAATATGCCAGATATAATTTAATGGCCTGCGATTACCACTATGGCATGACAAAGCTGCAAAGTGGGAGCACATCGAACAGCCTACGTGAAATATAGTGGTTGCGAATATTAAAATGATGCCCGAATTGTAGGATAAATATACACAAACTTTGGTTTGCGGGTGGAAATGAGGGTTACATTTTCTTCCCAGATAATAAGTAGAACCGTTTGGATAGCAAAAAAAAAAAATAGAAACCTATTATTTAACAATATTTTTGATACATTAAAATCAGTTTCAGTGATAAATTACAAAAGGGCCATATAAAGGAAAAGAAGATAAAACTTTTAAGCCACATACCTAATTACTTAAATCTCTTAAACTGAATAGTTTGAGAAAAATCTCAAAAAATATAAATGTTGTCAATGGCTTCATTTTAAATATTAAATTGATAAATAATTTATTTAAGTACCTAAAAGTAGATGGACATAATTTTCTTTTAACAAGGACTTTAAACCAAGGCTGCCAAGAAAACTTTTTTGGACAAATACGCCAACAAGCCGACAACTGTAATGAGTCGACAGCCATTCAGCTTAATAAAGCACTTACAAATGTATTTTTAATAAATATATTGTAACCTACAATAGTCGGTAATAGTGAAGATAACTTGTGTCCTATATTATTAAAAGTCAGTGACTATGTCAGGCTTTCAAATAAAGTAATGATGGAGAAATGAAATTAGACGTGTGCCGATTACAGATTCTATTCAAAAATGCTCTTTTATATACGTAACAGGCTAATTATTACAAAAGTGCTTACAGAATCACGGGTGTTCAAATATGAATATTTCATATGCAACAAGGAGCATATAATCTCTCTAGAGAAACATTATTTACCTACCACAAATAATAGTTATAATACGTTACTAAACAATCGCTTACGACCGACGCGCGTGACGGCGCGCCTAATAAAAACCACCAGACTAATTCATATATTAGGTCTTAAATTTAAACGAATTTTTTTCATGTATTTTTTATTTGTATTAATCGAAGTAATCACCCATGCTATCAATGCATCTTTGCCAACGCAGTGGCAGTTTATTGATGCCCTTCTTAAACAAATCAGCTGGACGGGAGACAACAAATTCTTCAAAGGCATTTTGTACTGCCTCTCGGGTATTGAATTTTTTTCCCGCCAAGAAGTTATCCAAATTCTGGAAAAAGTAGTAGTCTGTAGGCGCAAGGTCCGGTGAGTAGGGCGGATGACGGAGAGCTTCCAACCCCAGTTCTTGCAACTAGGAGACCGTCTGCTGTGCAGTATGAGGTCGCGCGTTGTCGTGCAGGAGAAGCGGAGACGAGCGATTGACCTATGCTGGTTGGAGATGTGCCAGCTTCTCCATTATTGTGTTCAGTTCTTCACAGTACACATCTGCAGTAATGCTCACCCCGTTTGGTAAGAAGCTGTGATGAATCACACCGGCGCTAGACCACCAAATAGTGACCATCACTTTTCAAGGGATAAGTTTTCGTTTAGGGCATTGTTTAGGTGCTGAACCTGGATCCAACCAACTTGCTGAGCGCTTGCGGTTATCAAACAGAATAGACAGAATAGAATATATATATATATATATATATATATATATATATATATATATATATATATATATATATATATATATATTATAATATATAAACAGAATAGGTAACAACCTGCGATGAAAAATGGATATGCGGTTCAAAATTCCTTCATTTGTGTGTCTGTTGAGCAGTGCAAGGCACGTCTCGACGCGTATTCGCGCTGGCGATCATTGAGTTCGTGGGGCAGGGGCAAATGGGTCATTTGTCAAGCTTTTATACCTTGCCAATTTGACGCAAATGGACCAATATTGTTTTGACGCTAACGTCGAAAGCTGCTGCTAATTCAGCCGTAGATTGTGTATCATCAGCTTTCACAATCGCCTTTAATTCGTCATTGTCGACCAAAGTCTTCGGACGACCGCGAGGTTCATTTTTCAGGTCGAAATTTCCAGAACGGAAGCGAGCAAACCAATAACAGGTGGTGCGTTGGTTTGTAGTGTTAGCTCCGTAACCGTCGTTGATGTTGCGTGCCGCTTGTGCCGCGTTGCTGCCACGACGGTACTCATATTCCATAATTATTCTATTTTTAACTTATCCACGATGACGAAAAAGATTGAAATGCGATGAAAATGTAACACTAATCAATAAACGAATGAAAAAGAAAGAATTCCATGTTTTTGAAATAAAATTAATTTGAAATTAGAATTCTTAGCCAAACAAAAATTATTTTGATTTGAAATGGCCAGTACTGCAGAACGGCAATTTCATAGGTAAAGACCTATTATAAGGTGCAGTAAAATCCACAAGGGATATTTTGGGCACATGATCTACTGCTTATGTATAGACATTTAGGCAGAAAAATAATTGTTATACTCGAGAAGAAAAAAACTTACTTTATATGGGCGACTATGCGTCGAGCGGAGATTCACCCATTATGAGATGATTTTTTTACTTTGAGTATGACATTGATTTTTTGCATAAGCGTCTTTATATGAGCAGTAGATCCTATACCCAAAATATCCGTAGTTGATTTTATCAAACCTTATATATTCAGAGTAATCAATATTTTGCAATTAGAGACACTTGCGTACATACACAGACATTGGGTGTATACACTGAGAGTACAGTGTAGGTATATTGTATAGTGTCGTAGTCAGAACGCACCGTACAACAGTGTCAAGTCTGTTTTGACTTTATTATGTACCTAAAAATTTGGACAGTGTACAGAATTAAATATTTACCTACTAATTAAAAAAATTATAATCTATACTTATTTTCCAACAAAGCCAATTATTAACTCACCACTGACCGTAGGTTTATTATTTAAGTACTTAGGGTAGTTTAAGGGTGCCAAAAATATTCTAAGCGTTCAAGAATTGAAAAGGGTCGTGACTAGTGAGTGTACTATTTTATAGATTTAAGAACTAAAAAGTTGTTTATATTATTGTTTTAAGATGAATACCCAGAAACGTATAATATTATGATTCTTTTGATTTACAGATTATTATATAAATTATTGCTCATTGACTCAACTTGATCTCTTTTAAATACTGATTTTTAGTTAATTATATGTTCATTTATGTGATATTTTTTTCCTGAGGTGTAAGAATTTTTAGTCACAATGACCAAATACAATGTACCTAATTCTTATTCATTTATTTCTATGTTGGTGTGGAAATTAATTTAAGAATTGTTGTAATAAAATATTCGAAACTTACAATATTTTGTCCCAATTTTTTCCCAATAAAAACTGTTATTACTTTCATTAAGTTCATTTACCACTAATATATTATTATTTGCAGCTAAAATAGTGACCATGACGTCCGGTAAGACCTGTCTCATGTTCGAGGGCCACACCTTCTTCTACCGCTACACCATGGCGCTGAAGGGTGAGAGGTGGTGCTGTACCCGGTTCCCCAAATGTAAAGCCTATGTTCTTGTGAAGAACAACCATATCGTACAGCAACAAAGCGCAATTCACAACCATATGGATGATCATCTTATTCGTTGTTCTGATGGTCGATATACGAAACTCAAACATTCAACTTATTTTTCATCAATCTAGTATGAATTCGAGTAGGCTCGACTGAACAGATACCACTGCCTGATAGGATACCGGAATAAAAAATGCTTTGTTTCGCTGAGATTGAGGGAGGTATTGTGACTGGTGAACGTTAAGTAGTAAATAATTATTGCGTAATATAATAAACCTTAAAGGTTAATTAGGTAGTATTTATATAATAATTTTTTTCTTACAATGCCGACTAATTCATATTTTTGTAATAATATTTTAAAAAATAAAAATATATTAAAAAATTTACATATTTCATGATGTCTATAGGCTATACAATAAAATTTCTTTTTGAGTTATCCATTCTAATTATTTACTTTTTGAACTACTACTATAATTACTATGGTGTAATGTAAAAAATGCGGCCACAGAAGAAATGTTTCTCCCTTTTTAACGATTATAATAATCCTTGATGATTTTATGGTGGAGCAAAATGTTTCCTAACCCATTAAATCTATTTGTAAATATGTTTAACTCAAGTTTTAATTATTTCACCGATAAAAAATTGTTTAATTGTCTAGAGACAATACAACTTTCTAAATTATTTGCATAACAATAGTGTCGTGCAGCCCCCACAAGTTTTTTAGTTATGGATTTAATAGTGAATCAATTTTAGTAACAGGCTGACCTATATTAATTTTTCATATTGCATAACAATAATATGGCCTCTGTATGTTATGTTAAGACACATCGATAGAAATGAAACGAGAGCAACGAAACCAGACTGCTGCGCAGAGATACAGACGAAACTTGAAAGAAAATCCAGAACACCTTAGTCGTGAAAAAGAGATGAAAGTTTAAAAAAAACTAACTAGAATGAAAGCAAGAGAAAGAATGCGGTAAATGAGAAAGCGTCGTATAGCGAAGCGAATTGTGAAAACCAGAGTCAGAATTGGACCTCGCATACGAGGGACTCAAAAGTCAAAAGTGAAGACCATCATAAAATCAAATACTTGGAATTTAATCAGAAGCAAGTCGTATCCTGACTCGAGTTCTGGGGGTCAATTCTGCTAAATAAAACCTGCAATAATACAATTATAATCAAGTCCCGATACGCTAAAACTGCCAAACCGGGATTCTCGTAAACGGTAAACCAGCGTTAGACGCGTTTTGATTGGCCAAACTTCACAAAATCAGCTTATGATTTCAAGTAGCTTCACTAATAATACAATTAAAATAAAATGAAACTCTACTTTAAATACGAGAATTGAGGTTCTGAATTGTCCAATTTACCCAAAGTAAGTTTTGATTCATGCAGAAATATCTGCTTGAAAGAAAAAAGATCTCAGCGATTAAAATTGTTGCCAGCAAATATTACCTATACTAATTTTTTTTACATTTAAGAATTTTTTTTTATTTTGGAATTCAGCAGGAAAGATCTGATTACTCGAATGAAAAAAGAAATGGATAACAAAGCTATTTATCTTGCAGCTAAATTAATAACAATGGTAACTGGTAAGACGTGCCTCATGTATGACGGCTACAAATTCTTTCACCGATATTCGCTGCAATGTAAAGGGGAGAACTAGTGCTGTACCAGGTTCCCTAAATGCAAAGCATTTCTGCTTGTAAAAGGTAATCGTATTAGTGAATAGGGATGCTCACATTATCACAAAGATTATTATCTCTGCCAATGTCCAGATGGACGGTATAAGAAAATAAAAATATATTTGTAGATAATATTATAATAATAGATATACATTACACATATTTTTCATTCATTTTTAAAGCGCTTTTATTAGCTTCACCTGTATGTTTGTGGGCCTGTATGTTTGTAACCGACTCCTTTGGACTCGACCTTTGACCCACTTTAAACGGACGGATTTAATTCAAACTTTGTACACTTATTAAGAATCGGTGACAATACAATAATTTCATCCGTTTATCTCATCATCCCGATCAGGATCGCCGCAGTCGATCGATCGATCGCAGGACCGAGTTAAAATATAATTACCACAAATATTATTTACATTGCAATGTTTGCAATTACTGAATTGTAAAAATAAAAAGTAAAAAGTAAATATAGTTAAAAAAAAAACACGCTTTTAAAGCACATCGAACTAAAAAGTAAATAATATTTTCTCAAATATTGAACCTGTAGATACATTATAACAGAGACTATTCGCAAAAGATAATTTGGCAAGCGTGGAATAGAGCAAGAATTCAGTTCCGCAATAGGTTACAATAAGACATGAGCGGCAAATATTTGTTAGGCTGGTTAAATTGTTGTTAATGGTATGTTATTGTTTTAGCCAATTTGATTGTAATGGAAAATGGAAGAACCTGGCTGGAGTATGATGGCTACACTTTTTTCTTTCGATACAAGTTGAAGCTGGGATCAAAATGGGTCTGTACCAGCTACCCTAGGTGCACTGCTTATCTGAATGTAAAAGAAGACAAAACAATAGTAGAGTGTCGACTTGAACACAACCACCTAAGGAAAGACCTATATAAATGTTCTAGTGGCAAATTCATAAAAGCTCCAAAAAGCACCTAATTTTTTTTTTTATATTTAGTTGTTATAATAGATAATACATTGTTTGATAAGCGTTAAAATTTGAAAATACATATTTTTTGTATTTTCAAATTTTAACGCAATGTATATAAATTCAATATACATGTATTGGCTGCTGAGAATAAATTAGTTGATGACTAAAGTGAAACAGTAAACATTTTGTCTATTATTATTGAAAAATAGATAAGATAAAAATTACAAGCTAATCGAAACAAAACACAAATCAGTATTGAAACGCCCATTGCAGGAAATATAAAAGAATATAGTTTTATCACACTAAAGAATGCGAAAGCGTGCACAATTGCCAGTGTCAATTTTCCTAGATATTTTTAGATCTAGACTGCGTCGAAACTGTATTGTTTGTACATAATATGATACTATGAAATATTATTTAGGTGTCAAGCTTTATTCGACGGGCACGAATCATGACTTGAATTTGAAAAAAAGAAGAAAAAGGAAATCTTTATCAGCAGCGGAAATATTGTTTTTTTTTTTTTTACAGTTCAAACGATAATAACACCTCACGGAAGAACTCAAGCTGTATTTAATGATTATACGTTCTTTAAGCGATACCAGGGCAAGAATTACAGCAGGTGGTGTTGTACTCTCTACCCAAAATGCACAGCGTATATAGAGCTCACACCCGAAATGCTCCTCCGTGGTGGTAGAACGTTACATTTACATGCAGCAAGAAGGCTAATTGAAATCAAACCTGGTGTATGGACTCGTGTGTAAATAAGAGCGTATAATTTATTATTAGTAACAAGACTAATAAAACGAAATGTGTATATATGAAACACGAACAGACTCGCGTTAAGAAGGTAGTGAATCATGCGTATATATGTCAAAATGATTTACTTTAATTGGTTAATGTGAACACAGCCTCATTGGTCAGCTTAGACATATTTTGTACGCATAAATGCGAATGGGATATAATTAATCGTGCAAATAAAAACTGCACATGAGCATACTGTATTACTGAATTTGGCATATGTTGACGACCAAATTTCAAAATGGTTTTTGTGGGGTTTGAATACGAAAATGATGTTCATTTTGAAATTCCAAGATTGCAGACATTTATTTTTATCAAAAGTTAATATAGGTATCCTTTTATAGGTTTCTGGGGGTGCTGATTACAAAATTGTCATCCAATTTTAATTTCCAAAATGGCAAACCATTCTTCGTAATTTTACGAATAAATAAATGATATGAGTGTTATGTGTGGTTATATTAAAAAAATACACTTTTACCGCACAGTCATTTTTTACTTTAATATCATAATATTTACATTACAACACTTACAATATTATGGTCTAATATTATATTGCATTCTTTTTTCAGTATTTCTTTTGCCATTAGGAGCCAGTCAGATATTTGAAAATTGCAGTTTAAGTCTACTCAAAAATGTATGTTTTGAAAATTATCCACCTCAACAAGAAAAACAGAATTATACAGAATTAGAAAATTCTAATTTGGTTAAATCTGATAACATGTATATTTCTGCTAGTTAACCAACACAACACCATGAAAAATGTACTCATACTGATACTCACGGAAAAGAAAACAATGCTGGCTTAAATTTAAATTGTCTTTCAGTACAAGAACCTAATTATTACAGTTATGAGGCGATAGCTAGTTCATCAATCAGAATAACAATACATATTATACTAAATACACTTAACTTGTAATTGAAAAAAAAATCCTTTTTTTAATATTTTAATTAATATTTACAATATTATTACTTGGCGTTTCTCTCGGAACACAAAATGTCGACATCAAGCTGTCAGTGTTGCAAGTATTTAGGCGAATAATTTTCCCTACATTTGGCTATCTCATAACACAACTAGTTGCATCTAAGAACAAACACACTACTTCCTATGACTTGGTATTCACCCGACTACGGCGAAGAATAAAGGAAGGGTAAGGATTTGAAAGAAAGTATGTGGTTCTACAAAGCGTTCTTAATTTTGAGACCAAAACTGTACAAAAATTGCTCGTTTAAAATATAAGATGAGGATTACATTATATGTTGAATGTTTTTCTAGCATACATGATAACGCAAAGGAACTGTAAGGAGCGTTTGAAGTATGGTGGGTATTTATACTACAACAAAAACCGCAGCAAGCGCTGGGACTGCGTGTCCTACCCGCGATGTAGAGCCTACGTGATTGTGATCAACGGCGAAATAGTGTTCCACAGTATTGATCACTGCCACATCAGTAAATACTAGGAAGAACTACACTGCCTACAGTGTTCCTAAAGATCAGAAGAAAGGTAAAAAAAAATTTAAAAAAAGTAACTTAGTGGTGATAAAAATGTATTTATAACCCAAAATATGTTGTACACTTTTAGTTTTCACCCCTTTATCATTACCCTCCAATCCTTGTGTGCTATCGGACTGATTACAATTAAAAGGACAGAGTTTAAAATCTATACAAAATAACCCAGAGTCAACAGTAGGTAATGAAATGTTTGGCAATGAGTTCACTTTAAATCATATTCGATGTTACCAAACTTGCTTTGAGCATGAATAACATAAAAATGTGTATCGTCGTTTTTCATACGTACATCGTCTAATGCCTGTCGTTTCTATACAAATACTGATTTTAATCTTGCTCGTAAATTCCTATACCCGGCGTATTTCGGTATTGACCTTTTGATCACATCAAATATTATGATTTAATGTGAACATATGCAACCGTTTCGTTGCTGTCGGCTCTGGGTAAATTTTGGACAAACTCCTTTTTTTATTTATTTATTGTTTCCAGTACGGCATATAGATAGGAAATAATTTCATATTATGTTATTTTCGATCGTTTCTTAAAAATTATATTCTTGAAACATATCTTATAGGAAAACTGATTACCTTCGCAAACGGAAAATCACAGCTACTATACAAAGGTTACAACTATTTCAAGTACTATGCCACCCGTAGCTACATACGTTGGAGCTGCACCAGCCACCCCAAATGCGCGGCGCGACTGAATCTCAGTGAAGACCTGACAGTTCAACGAATACTGGGCGAACACAACCACCCACCTCGACAGTTTATTATAAGCAGAACTGGGCAATATATTAAACTTTAGTTAAAACAACATGATGATAACGGACTAAGTTCATAAGATAAATTACATATTAAGATAATAATCATACAAATTATTATCTTCTGTAACTTTTCGCTACTACCAAAAACTTGGGGAATCTGGATTTCTGAAAACAATTGTATAATTTATTTGAAATAAATTTTTATAACAAACTCTCTTTTGGTTCACATATTGTTTAAGATTCCTTCAAAAAATTTACATTAAAGCACTACTTTACTTGTTGCTCCAACTTTTTCACTTTAAACTAAGTTCAATATGCCAGTTTCAAAATCTTAGCTGATTGAAGTATCCAGTAAGTAATTTAAACTATGGTTAATGGTAGCTTAATAATTTTCGTTTTTATCGTACATTGCATATAATTGAATACACTTATGAAGCAAATTTTATAGGAAAGCTAATCACATTACCAAATGGAAAAACACAATTTATGTACGAAAAGTACTTCTACTACAAGCACGGCGTCAACCGAAAACATGTACGTTGGAGCTGCACCAATCACCCCAAATGCCCAGCTCGGCTGTACTTATTTGAAGATCTGACAATTAATCGTATACTGGGCGAACATAACCACCCACCTCGTCAGTTCATTATAAACAAATGTGGGCAATATATAAAACTTTAGGATAAATAGTAAAAACAACAAAAAAAAGCTGAAGCATAATTACAATGCTGTGCTCCCAGAGTTATTACTAGTGTGGGGAAATGTAATAAGATAGTAGGTAAAATTATCTGTAGTCTGGAAACGATTGTATTCGGAATAAAATTTTATAAAAAATATTTTCTTGGTAAACATTTGAAGATGCATTAAAAAAAATTATACTGAGCACTTATTTACTTATTGCTTTATCTAGTAGGTAAATTTTGCTGGATTAAAAGTAGGGAATGTGCTACTGTGCCACTGATATATTGTATGTTAATAATTATTAAACAAAGTATGGAAAACTCATTACTCACCTTTGTCTCAATAACTTTCGTCTCGGAGTCTTGAAAGTGTAACTTTAATTTTGACTTTCCGTCGTCACTCGAGCCTCGCAGTTGCGAAAACCTGAAAATAGTAACATTGATTTTTTGGGTTACTACTACTTACCCCCCCCCCCCCCCCCCCCATCTGTTACAAAATGTGAAATGAAATCGGAGTTAAAAGTTATAATCCTGCTACAATTAGCGCCATCTACAGATAAGTGAATTATCCAAAATTGCAGTCGATTAAGAAATAATTATTACTGACTATTATATTTGAAAACTAATATATGGAAAACAATAATATCTTATACAAGTCAGGTCGGACAAGCGATAGCGCGATGTAGACCGGACTCAAGCGACATCTATGCGCTGCTTTTTTTTTTTTAGAAATTAAAGTTTAAACTCATACGTGTTTATGTACTTATATGTGAATATTGAATGTAAGACTACTTAGTACTTGTGTTGTGTTTATTGTTGGTGATAAATCGTTTGAATAAATTGACTTTTACGGTAAGCGGAAAGTTGGATACGTACCTACTATCAATTGTAATTTGTAGTTATCATGAGACTAGACGTAATAATCATAATATTATATATTATTATTTATAGGCGGAAGTTACCGTGGAAGTATTTTGATATTATGATTATCTTACAATAGTTAATTAATACACAGAAAAATGTTTTATTATTATGTACCTATTTTGTATTTTGAAATATACCTAATTGTAGGTATAAAAATAAACCGTATATATAACTATAGGAATATGAACCGTAGGTATAACTATAAGAATAGTTTTTTAAGTATTTACAATTTCTCTCGGACACGACATAACTCTACACGCTTGTAATGACCTTGACCATCATACATAATATGGTGCTTTTCCTTTAAAAAAACTTGCACAACTCACGTCTAGCGACTAGGGCTTCCCTCTGAAGTAAAACCACCCTTCGCCACTGCAATATAAATAAATATATAAATATATAATTGAAAACTGTTATCAAATGCATTTTATAGGAAAGCTAATCACATTAGCAAATGAAAAAACACAATTTATGTTTGAGAACTATTTCTTCTACAAGCACAGCGTCACCAGAACTACGCCAAACTATGCCAAATGCCCAGCTCGACTGTACCTCAGTGAAGATCACAGAGTTCAAAAAATGGTCGACGAACGAAACCACCCGCCTCGCACATTTGTTAGGAACAACAGCGGAGAATATATAAAAGTGTAGATTATAACAACGCAAAAAATACTTAAAATTCAGTACCTAAGCCACAGATTAAAGAAAGAGGACCAGACAAACAGCTACTACTACACGCATAACGGTATGTCCAAGATTCTTCGTCGCCGAAGGGACGTCTAAATTTTCAAATTTCGTGTTTGAGTTTTTATGTCATGTTGGACTCCGATTCCAGGCCCGCCGACTACTCTTATATTTTTACTAATAAAATATATATTATTATATTGTAGTATTAGTGTGTACACTGTACAATGATCGTATACATACCCGCTAGTTTGTGGCGTGGCCCTTGGGCCAATTTTTAGGCCAATAAACGAGGATTTCATTAATTTCAAACGTTTGAACACTTTCATCGTTAAGTATTTTATAGGACACCTAAATAATTGATTATAAATTAATTTTTTTTTTAAAGGAAAGCTAATCACATTGTTTAATGGAAGAACACAGTTTATGTACAAAGGCTACTGCTATTACAAGCACGGCGTCACTAAAAAACATATACGATGGCTCTGCACCAGCTACCCCAAATGCACGGCTCGTCTTAACGCCAGTGAAGATCTGAGAGTTCAACAAATACTGGACGAACACAACCACCCACGTCGATCATTTATTATGAACAAAAGTGGACAGTACATAAAATTGTAGATTTTCTAGATTTAAAAATATAAAGCTAAGGGAAACAAAACTAAATGAAACTGAATATGGTTGTATTTTAAATTAATATGTATTTTTGATTCTTTAATACACAATAAATCCTTCTTTTCAAATCTACCTAACTATCAACTTATTATATATTTTACTCTGGTGGTTATTTATTAGATACCTTTCACAGTGAGCCTCTGATTTTGCTGTAAGTATCTATACGGAGCCAGTAAAATGCCTATTTAAAAACAAAGTGTTTTCTAATCTACTGTAAAATGATGAATTATTTGTTGTAGGAAAACTAATCACATTGTTTAATGGAAGAACACAGTTGATGTACAGAGGCTACTGCTACTACAAGCACAAAGTCACTAAAAAACATATACGATGGCTCTGCACTAGATACCCTAAATGCACGGCTCGTCTTAACGCCAGTGAAGATCTGAGAGTTCAACAAATACTGGACGAACACAGCCACCCACGTCGATCATTTATTATGAACAAAATTGGACAATACATAAAAATATAGATTGTAACAAACAGGTAACATAAAAGCTGAAGCAATGAGACAGCATATCAACGTTTAGTTCGAATTACATAAAGATTAATACTCTTTAATAATTGCAAAGATATGTGGCGTGGCATTATAATAATTAGACCGTTAATTTAGAAATCTCACACCTGTAACTGGGTCAAAATCACCAAGGTGCAAAAATTAGCTTACTCGGCAAATAAATGCCTCATTTCATTACACTGTTTGTTACATATCTACTAAAATGTATTAAACTCAAAATATATTTATACATATATATTTATTTACGTAATTGGCACTTTATCTCAATCTTCATCAATTGAACAATTTTAGTTATATGGACTTAAAAAGTTCATAATGAAGAGATAGACGGTCCTTTTCACTAAATATATTTGGTGATTAAAAAGATCCAAATAAAACAAAAGTAATCATCTCTTTTTATTATTAATGTTACATATTCTTCAACAGTAATTTCCCAATAATAGGGAATATGCATGTGACACCAAAATGGATAAAATATTTTTATTTGTAATCTTTATCGCTAAAACAACTGACATTTGAGGTATGGTTAACAAGATGGCTTAACTTTTTCTTATATAAAGATTTGTTCTGTCAAATGTACGTCATAGCCTATCTTAAGTTTTGCAATATTTGATTACTAGTGTCAATTTTCACTGTGTCAATTGAAACAGAATTTTCGTATAAGGCTGGGACTATATTATGATTTATGATCCGGAATCCGGAAGACCATAAAAAATTCTGAGCATTGAAAATAGAACTCTGCGCTAATACAATAGAGTTAAAAATCGAACACATGAGTGTCGAGACAAATGTCAATGTCGTATATGACAGCTCGACACTCGTAACTTACATTTTCAATCTATTTTCAGTGCACTGAATTTTCCAGGGCCAGGCGGATTCCGGGTGAAATAGTCCCAGCGTAATAAATCTAAGAGTAGAGTAATCTCGATCCTCGGAATTTATGTTTTTTTACAATTCGTTTATTGATAATGAAATTAAATAAAATCGAAAAAACTCTTTAAATTCTCGACACTGGCAGAATGGTGCAAAACCTTTGCAACCGCGATTGCCACAGATAAAAGAAGTTGATTCATGTTTTCTGTGGTTTGTTGATTTCAAAATATGAATATTTATACACATACAAAACATAAAAAAATTATGAATTAAATAATATGTTTACGAACTTTTATTTAACTAGGTTGTTTTCGTCGAGGTTTGTAAATAAAACAAGTATGTTTGTAAGAATTAATAGTCTTTAAACGAAAATTTGCACGTTATATTTCTAGTTCTATTTCTATGCGTAGGAAATCTATTTCTATGTACTGACTGATCTTCACAACAGTTCTTTTGCTAACATAGTTTTTTTTTTAGCAATATGGAGTCACTTGAAGCTTGCAAAACTTAAAAAACGTTCAAAAAAGCAAATTTGTAAAAAAAAGTTCAGCTTACTTGCGCCCACGAGAAAAAAATAATGCCCGCAAAAGAAAATTTTTTGTCAAGATGACAGAGGAAGAAAGAGAGATCAAAAGGGCTAAGGATAGAGCGTACTATCAAAAAAAAAGCTGAAAAGAAAGTTAAAACGATTGCTGAAATGACGGAAATAGAAAAGCGATGGCAGGGAAAAGTTTGGAAGGAATTATCAAAAAAATACAGAGAAAATAAGAAAACATTACAAGTAAAGTAAACGGTACTCCGTCGAATTCCGATTATAATTTAGCTGCAACACCTTCAATGAGTTTTGCTTCTCGCTGTTCTTGAGAAGAAAAATTGTTTGTAAGGCTATCTTTACGCACAAAAGGCTAGTACTTGGAAAAATTCATAGACAAGGGAGTCTTCCAAAAATGTGTTAGCATTAACATCGGAAGGAAAGACAAATTGCTTAATATAGCTTAGCGGCGGGAACCCGCGGCCTCCAGCTTGAGCGCCGACGCGCTAACTACTGAGCCACGATAGAACGGAAAGAAAGAAAAAGAATCAAGATTTTTATTACTTTTATTGTTATACTGATGTTTACGAAAAATTCTAAATTTTGTTCCTTTTTTAAATATAATAATAATAAAATATTACATGAACTGAATACATGCTGTAGAAGTAAAACTTTATTCACCATTTAAAATTCAAAATGGTGTCGCTCGTCCCGTGACGTGAATCGCGTGACATGAACTTGAAATTTTTATTCTCAAAGCGCGTCAAGAGTTTTACTTCAATAGTTAAATATTCTTATGTTTGATTATATTGTTAAACACATTAATATTTGTTTTAAAAGCTTGCTTTTTTATGAAAGATTTATTTTAATTTACGTTACAACTATAAACATGTTCACATGGTTTGATTGTTCCCATCAAAATAAAAGTTTAATAATATTATGATTTAGGTAATCAATCAATTAAGAATTTGTAACTGACAGGGTATATCGATTAAATACTATGAAGAAGTGATTTTAGTTACTTTTTTCTTAATAAACAAAAAGTATGACATCCAAATTTTCGCTTTTGATTTTATAAACCTAGTATTTAAATGGTCATTTAGAGAAAACACTATAATTTTAGATATTAATGATTTTTACCCAACTGCCCTCGTTGGGTAAAAATTACTAATAATAACTTCATATTATGTTTGTTGCCAACGTGGTACTACAAGGTATAGAACTTTTCATTCCTTCCTCTGTGGTGCCCACTGGCAGTAGATTCCGTCCCTGGTTTGGTTCATCTTTAAAAAAGCTTCTCGCCGGAAGCAGGAAGCTTACCAAACTTGGGCTAATGCAGTGTCAGCACGGGATTTAAATACCAGCACACTTAAAAAGGAGTACAACTTTGCCTCTAGGTCCTTCAAAAGAGAGATTGCCTGGGCGAAGAAACCTGTACCTGGAAACTCGACCCTGGATGACGGGAGACAGGGACCGCCGACTATACCGCGATTCAAGAGCGTCATGTCGGATATTCGGTTCCATCAGCGCTAAGTGCGAGTTGCTCTCCGTTCCCTTAATACCCAAAAGTCGAATGGGCCTGACGGAATCCCTCCTATTGTGTTGAAAATGTGTGCTCTAGAGTTGGCGCCGGTCTTAACGCGTCTTTTTCGGCTCTACTACTCTTCTGGCATAGTCCCGGAATCTTGGAAGACAGCTTTTGTGCATCAGATCCCTAAAAAAGGTGATCGCTCCAATCCTTCCAACTACAGAGCAATCGCTATAACCTCCTCCTTCTCAAAGATAATGGTATCAATTACCAACAGCCAGCTCCTCCGATACTTAGACGTTCAGCAGTTGCTAAGTGACAAACAGTACGGGTTCCGTAAAGGTCACTCGGCTGGTGATCTATTGGCGTACCTGACTCATCGTTGGGCACAGGCGATCGAGTCTAAGGGAGAGGTATTGGCTGTATGTTTGGACATAGCGAAAGCCTTTAATCGGATTTGGCACAAAGCGCTTCTTTCGAAGCTTCTTTCCTATGGGCTCCCCGAGAAAATATCAAAGTGGGTCACAAGTTTCTTAGTAGACAGAAGCATAATTCGACGGTGAATGCTCTGATACTCTGTCTGTTAATGCTGGTATCCCACAAGTATGTGTGCTATCGCCTACCCTGTTCATATTGCATATCAATAATATTTTACAAACCAATGGCATTCATTGCTATGCAGATGACAGTATGGGTGACGCCTTATATACCGGACGAATATTGCTCGGCAAAACGTCATTGAGACTCAAAACGAACTTGTTCCTGATATTGAGATTTCGTTGGATAAAGACTCTGAATGGGGTAGATTTAATATAGTCCAATTCGACCCCTCTAAGACATAAGTTTGCACGTTCACCGCTAAAAAGTTACCGATGGTCGTATGTCCTCGTTATGGAACCACCCCCATAACTGTTTTCTCCAACATAGGAATACTTGGTGTTAACATATCGATTAGGGCCCAGTTCCGATATCATTCTGGAGGAAAAGCCAAGTTAGCCTCTAAGAAGCTTGGTGTTCTAAACAAGTCGAAGTAGTATTTCAGTCCGGTCCAACGCCTACAACGTAAAGTACAACAATAGGGCACTCTGGATCGTATCAAACAAAAACTAATTGTCGACTGCCATATAATTACGTAGAGATGTAGCCTCTGCATTCTCTATCGTTTATGTTACGGGGAGTGCTCCGAGTAATTGTTTGGACTTATACCTGCTGCAACTTTTCGCCACCGTTCTAAGCGACAAAATATTTATCATCCTCATCACCTTGATGAGTGGCAGTCCTCCACCGTGCACTTTGCCCGAAGCCTTCTGCCGCGCACAGTAAAACTCTGGAATGATCTGTCGCCAGCGGTATTTTCGTACCATTACGACCTGCAATCCTTCAAGAAGGAGCGTATTCCCTCGGAAAAGGCTGGAAACGCACTTACAACTCCTCTGATATAGCGGGTGTCCCTGGGAGTTTGCTCGTTTGCTCCCTAGTTTTATAAAAAAAATGTATAAGTAGTTACTACACAACATAATAATATAAATTGTCAATTTAAATGCACATTGCATATACATTTTATTTACACATTGTTTTTAAATATCCTACAGCGCAAATGATAACTCTGCTCAACGGTAAACGGCAGTTGCTCTACAAGGGCCTCACATATTACAAACAACGTGTTTCAAGCGGCCTTATTCGATGGTGCTGTACTTGTGCTGCGTGTAATGCGGCCGTATTCTCCTGCGATGATATGATAATTATAAAAACATCGGGTGAGCATAAACACGAAATAAAAAAATTGTTAAAAACTATGTGCGGACGTTATACTAAAGTCTAATAGCCCCAGGTAAAATATCAGGTATTATAATTTGTAAAGAAATCGGAACTCATCGACAACTTTTATTTATCAGAAATTGACTGTATTCTTGAGGCGAATAAAAGTTGTCGATGAGTTTTAAATTGTACATTATATACAGGATTATAGGTTAAGTCGATGTTGATCCTTAAAGGGATTGTAATTCCCATCATTTTTAACCGACTTCCAAAAGAAGGAGGCGGTTATAGGAGGAGGATGAGGAGGCGTTAGGCTGTATATTTTTTTGTTTGTTCAATGATTACTCCGCCGTCTGTGGACCGATTTGCAATTTATTTTCGATCATGCACATGTGCACAGTGTGCACATCGAAAAAAATGGGACATTATGCACCAAGGTGTACCCTGGTTCCAAAAGTACTGGACAGAACTCCTGAGTCATTATAGATACATGTTTGGGGATTCCGGTGTTGTTTAAAGAACTGCAAGCATATGCTATCATACCACTTACAGTAATCATCACCACCATCTTCATACGAAACAGCAACATATTATTATGATAACATAGGTACTAACTACTCATCAGAGTTTTGTGCACCGATATCAATGTCTTTGAAATTTCGCTATTGCCAAAATTATATTCGTAATCATCATTATCACTATAGTATATTTAAAAACTTCACATAAATGTAGTTCGACATAAATGTAGTTTAAGACTGCTACATTTATGTCGCCGACTACAACAATAGGTAATAATAATGATTTAATAATATAGTATCTAATCATTATCATCACTGGTGATTGTTTAGTAGGTCCGCAGATCAGTAATGCTTATTTGGGGAAATACCTCTCAGAAAACTGTCATGAAATAACGCTTGAGTTTGCTTTGCCGAAAGAGAATAGTGGCGGCTTTTTGTATTTATAACTTTCTTAAAATGTGTTTATAATAATATATATAATAAATTTAACTAAAAAGAGAAAAAATATTATTTTTAAACAAAAAATTAAAATTGACTTCCAAAGTAAAAATGCACAAAAAGTATGAAATAAAACTTATTTTCTTAATAATTCCTCATTTAAATTCGGCTAAAATTTTAAGTATTTCTCTACTCAATCTTCTTAATTTTGAAGTCGGTACCAGCAAAGGAGATCGGTAAGTCGCTATACATTTACTGCCTGGTAATTAAAATACGCAGACACAAAAAATATTTATTATAAATTGTACTTTATGAACATAGGAACAAAAAAAGCAATAATATTATACATCAAACTCGGCAGATAAAAGATACTTGATTATATATAGCCTAACAAGTAACCTATTGTTCAATAAATTGCCCTAGTGGCGGTTTGCGGAAAAGCGACATCTGTTAGTCACTTACGTAATGAAATTAATAACTAGTTTGTTTGGAAACGCAATATGCTAACATATAAATGATAGATTTCGCTTTCACGTTATGAAACCCAAAAACATAATAATTATTTTTCTTGGTATAGATATAAATAGTATAGAGGGATCTATTTCACATCCCAAGTAATTTTTTTTCATAAAACTAGTACTAAACTGTTGAACTATAGAAAAAGGTAATAACTATATACTGCAATAAAACATAAATTTATCTAATGAGACAATGATGGAGATTTATGCCTCAAATTAACATTTACAGCGTGATAACCATAGACTATACAGAATGATGACAACGATTACCACAGATGAGTACGTACTCATATAAATACGTATTTTGCAAATGAATTCTCTGATATTAGGAGATTCATTACTTTTTATTCCCAAGTCCTAAAAAATATATTTTTAAGTACTATAAAACCACATAATATGTTCTAAACTTGGCCGCTCTTGATGGAAAATCGGGCAGGTTTCGCCAGTATCCTTTAAAAAAAAAAATTAATAATATGGAGTGGAGAAATACTTAAAATTTTAGCCGAATTTAAAAGAGGAATTATTTAGAACATAATTTACAATTAAAAAGTATGACATCCAAATTTACGCTTTTGATTTTAAAAACCTATTGTATTTATATGGTCACTCACGGCCAGTTTCAATAACCTGTCTACCAATAACTATTTGTTAAAAACGTCGTCATTCAATCCTTTGCCGGTTTTTTTCGATAGAAATGTGACGTTTGTAACAAATATTTATTGGTAGATAGGTTATTGAAACGGACCGTATGAGAACACACTACCTATTATTTTAGATATAAGTTATTTTTGCCCAACTAGGGTTGGGCAACTATGGCAACTATGCATAAGACTTAGTTTCTACATAACATAATATTACTTGTTGATCTTAAATGCACATTGCACATACATTTTTATTTATACATTGTTTTTAAATATCCTACAGCACAAATGATAACTCTGCTCAACGGTAAACGGCAGTTGCTCTACAAGGGCCTCACATATTACAAGCAACGTGTTTCAAGCGGCCTTATTCGGTGGTGCTGTACTTGTTCTGCGTGTAATGCGGCCGTATTCTCTTGCGATGATCTGATCATAATAAAAACATCGGGCGAGCATAAACACAAAATAAAAAAGTTGTTAAAAACTATGGGTGGACGTTATACTAAAGTCTAATAGACCCAGGTAAAATATCAGGTATATTATTTTGTAAAGAAATTGGAACTGGCGAATGATGAAATTCCAAATTCTACATTATATATGTACATGGTTTTTGTTTTATTTTTGTTTTATTTTTTATTATACTTTCACACCTCTCATCAAAATTCATTTATTTATTGTAAGAATAGTGAAAGCCCCAATGGATCTCTCCGACCGAGTGAGGTGCTATGCTCGGTCAGGCCATTTCAGATGTTGTATATATAGTGCCGAACTGCGAAAACATCGATAGCGCGATTCAGGATCGTGACGCTAATTGGTCCGCCACATCACTCCCCCCCCGAAGACCAGAGGTTGAATCTTGAAGTCTTCTGCTTGAGTCGCCAGTGCCAGAGAGTCCCAGTGAGTCGGAACTGTGCTGCTGCTGCTCGGGCTCCAGTCAGTCGGAGTGCTACCGTGCGGGGCCGATGCTACGTGCTGACCAGAAGAGGATGCGCTCTGCTTGCTGACCGGTCGGTGTAGTGGGACTGCCCGTTGAAGCCGATGAGGGTTCGACCAGGCCACGATGCGTTGCGACTGGTGGTCGAGGTACCCGATGAGACTGAATGAGACTGCGGACTGCGGACTGGCGTGGTGCGAAGGAGTGGGGAGTGTTAAAGACGATGTCCAGAAGGAGGCGTGTTCTTGTCGAGGGTCACCAATGTGAGAATAGTGGAAGCCCAAAGGGAGATCTCCGACCGAGCGAGATTCTATTCTCGGTCAGGCCGAAGCCCACTTGTATGCATTTCAGAATCGCGCTATATATACACCATATATATTCAGGATCGTGACGCTAATTGGTCCTCCACATTATTGAAAATTATTTTACTAATACAGTATAGGTAATTTGTTAATTCATATTTACTGTTAAATGCCGACATTTAATGAACTGCCAAGGCATCCAGTTAGCTGACTAATTTAACCAGATGCAGAACGGTCGGTCGTCATTGTTCAATGTTGACACTGGGCACTGCATTCTTATCGCAAATATTATATAATTGGTTTTAATAATAAAAATTGAAAAAAAATAATATAATAACATAATTTTACTGGTTAACCCGATATAAGGTTACTTAGGTAGGTTATTGAATAAGTATATCTTATTATATCTTATTATATCTTATTTATTATCTATACTCAACTCCAAGTTATAATGCATTTTTTATTTATAAAAACTAGTTTCTTCCGCGGCTCCGCCAGCGTAAATATAGTATCGGGTATCCTACGGAAATACTGTATTTTTCGGGAGAAAAGGCCGCCTACGTTTTAATCCAGAGCGTTTAATCGAAATCCGTTCAGTAGTTTTTGCGTGAAAAAGTAACAAACATCCATCCATCCTCACAAACTTTTACATTTATAATAGTAGTAGGATTGCGTTTTATCTTAATTCTAAGTTTTGTCTGGTTGGTAATTTCAGATTCAGTGCAACTCATAACTTTTACCAGTGGCAAAAAGTATTACTTGTACAAGGGCTACACCTATTGCTTTGGATTTAGCACCAGGGTTGGTCATCGTTGGAGATGCACCAGTACAACCGACTGTAAAGCCTTCATAATGATCTCAAATGCTGGTGAGCTGATAAGAGAAGGTGGCTCCCACGGTCACCGACAATACCGATATCATAGATTGGATAATGGTCTTTATATCAAAATATAAGCGAAATCATTATTGATTTTTCCACAGGACATTAGGTACTGTTGTAAAATGCTTTTAAGATTACATTGAAGATTGAGAACATTTACAAAAATGTTCTCGTGTGATTTAGCATATTTTATAAGAACTTATTAGTTGTAATATCTGATTACGAATGTATTATATAGGATCGTTAAAAGAAAAGTAATAGACTTTTTAATAAATCATAAAATATACGACAGTATTTGATTTGAAGTAGGTACCTAATGCACTTGTAAAATACGCCCACAAAAATCCAAAACCGTAGTTAACATAACTTATAAAATTTTATAGGAACAGACTTACTTACCCACCCACCAAACGTAGAGTTTAGGACCCAGAGAAATGGTCGTACGCTCCACCATGACGGACACGCTTACGTTATTAGCCGAACTAACAAAAATGGATCTGAAACATGGCGGTGTTCCAGAAAACGAATATGTCATGCCAATGCAATGGTCAATGTCACCCTAAATCCTTTTTCTATAAAACGCATGAGTGAACATTGTCACGAGCCCAAGGATGAAGTTCAACTAGAGATAGAGAAACATATTTATTTATGTGCCAAAGCCGTGGAACTTAATCAGAATCAACCAGTTCCGCAATTATTTCGCCAGACATTAAAAAATCTCGCAGATAAAGGCATTGAAGCGAAGTCTATGCCGCTTTTTAGAAGTTTTAAAGATAGACTTTATAGGATAAGAAAAAAAACTAAGAAATTTTAAATTAAATCTACAGATGATCTAATTGACCCGAAAATTCTTCAATTAAATTATTAATATTGGTGTGGCGATCCTCGCAGAAGAGTTTGTTTGTAAAGTGCGGTCGCAAAGCACGTAGAATTTCGTACATTGGCTCATAACGAATATATTGCTATCGCACTCCGAGGGCGCGCCTGTGTAATCGCGATAGCAATATATTCGTGCGCGAGTGAAAGAGATGAATTATTCCTCGTAGGTACACTTTCCTCGTAGATACACTATTGAAAAAAGTTCGCATTTATTCCTTTATAGATCCACTTTCATATTTTACAGCAAAGCATAAAAGCGATAGGAATGATAAGTTAAGTTTTGTCACTCGAATTTAAAAAGAAAATAAAATACCAATTGTTTTTCAAATAATGTAACATTAAAACAAATTGGATTCAGACAGGACAATTTTTTTTTCTTTTATATAAGAAAAAAGAAAATAAAAATGTATCTTCTTACATAATTTAAGTAAATATCTTATTTCTACATTGTTTTAACGCATTTCTTATTTCGACGCATAATTATGTGCGTTGCATGCCGGCAAGACCGGCAGTGAATTTGTTAATTACATTTTTGTTTACACAACTGTACCCAAAAGTGTATCTATTAGGAAACGCTACATTGGTTTTTAAAAAGTGGATCTATAAATAGGAATAAAGGCGAACTTTTTTCAAAAGTGTAACTGCGAGGAAAGTGTACCTACGAGGAAGAATTCAAAAAGATAAGTAGAGATACCTAAGTCAATTAACGAAATTCTACGTGCTCCGCGACCACACTTTAAAACGCAGCCATCTTTCCGGATAAAATAGAATTACATTTCGTCCCTAACTTTTAGCTGGTAGCGATGTTTTTTTGCCAGTGTGTACTTGTGTATCTTATCGAATGTTAAAAAATTATGTAAAGTTAACTAAAAAAAAATATCTGTTTTAATAAATTATAAAATATGCCGATGTATTTGATTAATCTTATACAACCATAAATGACACCCATAAACATTTTAAACCGTAGTTAACATTATTTATGAAATATTACAAGAACAGACTTACCTACCCACTAAACGTAAAGTTAGTTTATGTAATGAACAGACAAAGATGGATCCGAAATGTGGAGGTGTAATAGAAGTCATAAAAATATGTCTTGCTTGTAAGTGAACATTGTCGTGAGCCCAAGAATGATGTATAAGTATCAACTAGAAATTGATAAACAAAGTGTATTTATGTGCTAAAGCCATAGAAGGTCAGGATCAACCAGTCCCGCGGCTATTTCGCCTGATGGTTAAAAACCTCGTAGACAAAAATAGATTTTACAGAATAAAAAATAAAAACAAGAAAGCTTAAATTGAACCTACCGACGATTGGATCCAGTAAATAAAGAAGAAATGCACTATTTAATACACTTACGGCCGAATACTGATATACTAATCATAATTAAGGGCCCTCCTATTCACAGGCAGTCGCTGTCTTTGCTAGCCGAAATGACAAGGACAGCAAGTGTTTTGAGCGTCACTTAATTTAACTAACGTTCCAGTATTCGGCCCTAACACTATTTGTTACAGTTGCACTCCACATATCTTTGCGGCTAAAGTGTATTCTCTGATGTCTTATTTATTTATTTTATTTCTTAACATAGTATGTATTCATGAGATGTTACTCGTACATTTCAGGCACGTTCTTATGGACTAAAAGAGCAGGGAAACACCCCCTGTTACTTCTGGACGGGTTCACCTACAGTTATCAAAAGCGTAACGCTGATGGTCGAGTCTCGTGGTACTGTTCACGTAGACTTAAGGGATGTAGGGCAGCGGCCGTCAGTATAGACAGAACTGCAGTAGCCGTGAAACCTCACGATCACCCGCCACCCAATATAAACTTGACCAACGATGGATTTAGAATATTGTTTGATTGTTCATCAATATACACGAGCTAGAGCAAATAGAAATGGGAAGGTAACGAAATGAAATAGTACCTAAATATTAATAAAGAATACCTGGATAATAAACATAAGTAAAATCGTAAAAATTCACAATTTCATTTAAACAGCTTGTCATGAAAATGAAAATTTATCTTAATTCTAATAGCAGTTTTTGCCTTTTGAATTTACATCGCTTAGCATCGCAGTTTTGTGTTAGGGCTCTAAAGGACCTATGAGCTAAAAATGGGTTTTAAATTTTTGTATCTCAAACCAAGGTGCAATATGTTCAAAAACAACGCGACAATTAGTTCTCATATTCAATTCATATTTTAACGGTTTAAATTCACGGTTTGTGGTTGTTGTTTCAATAGTATTTTTAGTTTAAGTTTTACTAAATATCATTCATATAGCTAAGTACTCGTAACAAAATATATGCATTTTGTAGTATTTTTTACTTTTTTACTTGTAGTATTTATTTTGGTAGAAAAATATATGACTTTTTTATAAGTAAAGCATTCTAATAAAAACATTTAGGCTGGTACTAGTGCTCAGGCATTTAATAATAATTAGGGATTTCGAAACAACCTTGCCTTATTTAAGTATACAATATAATTATGTAACATATATTTTTAAATTGGTATTTGTGCTAAGAAGTTCTTAACTTATAAGAGCACAATCCATACAATGCGCCACAGTCCATTCTAATTCATTATAATTTATTATTATCATGTCTATAATTATTATAATACCGGTAATTATTAATCTCATTAAATATATTATTGTGCTTACAATTGTAATAAATCTTCTTAAATCCAATACAACTTTTTATTAAATTACTAGCTTTTTCCCGCGGCTCCGCCTGCGTATATATAGTATCGGGTACCCCACGGAAATACTGAACTTTTTCGGTATAAAAAGTAGCCTATGTTTTAATCGAGAGCCTAAACTACTAACAAATTTTATCGAAAACCGTTCAGTTTTTTCGTGAAAGAGTAACAAACATCCATCCATCCATACAAATGTGGCGGACCAATTAGCGCCACGATCCTGAATCGCGCTATCGAAGTTTTCACAGCTCGGTGCTATATACCTATACAACATCTGAAAACTACTACATGGGGCTTCGGCCTGACCGAGCATACCATTTCGCTGGGTCGGTGATCTCCCTTTGGGGTTTCCACTATTCCCACATTGGTGACCCTCGACAGAATACGCCTCCTTCTGGACATCATCATCATCACCCCTCCGCACCACGCCAGCCAGCTTCAGCCGCATCGGGTACCTCGACCACCAGCTACAACTTACCGCGGCCTAGTCGAACCCTCATCGGCTTTAACAGGCACTCTCACTACAACGACTGGTCAGCAAGCAGAGCACATCTCTCCTGGTCAGCACGTAGCATCGGCCCCGCACGGCAGCACTCCAACTCACTGGAGCCCGTGTAGCAGCACCTACAGTTCCGACTCACTGGGACTCTCTGGTCTCTGGCACTGGTGACTCAAACAGACGACCTCCGGTCTTCCGGGGGGAGTGATGTGGCGGACCAATTAGCGCCACGATCCTGAATCGCGCTATCGAAGTTTTCACAGCTCGGTGCTATATACCTATACAACATCCGAAAACTACTACATGGGGCTTCGGTCTGACCGAGCATACCATATCTCGGTCGGAGATCTCCCTTTGGAATTTCCACTATTTCCACACATACATCCAATCATCCTCACAAACTTTCACATTTATAATAGTAGTTGGATTGCGATGATAACTTCTTTTGGGAGGGAATACCGCTTCGTTACGTAACGCGTTGCTTGACTCACTTTGTACGATGCGTTTGTTTGAAGACTATCTAGGCGTTATTAATCTAAGGGCCGAACTGACGTCAGTTCGGTCGGATGCGATTTTCTCCGTGTATGTGCTCGAATCCGTTCAGGCCGAACTGACGTCAGTTCTAACTGAAACGATCGGCCTCTCGTCTGAGGAGGCCTTTATGTATTATTTTTGCTTTGTTCGGAAATTCGAAATGTGGTGGGTTCGAACCTCGGTAAAATATTATTGTGATTCTTTCTTTTTTTTTTTCTACTAGAGCTCCGAGTAAATTCGGTTACCCAGGTACTCATATTAATATACATACATTTTACAATTTAAGTAATAACTTGAGCTTTTCTCAATTTAAACAATTTCATAATTAAATAGTTCAACTTATTTAATTCAGCTATGTGAACCTAATTGAAATAACATTTTTGATGGATAGTTTTCTATAACCATATATTTCTTTAATTTTGCCAAATTATGTTACATACAATGTTATTAATATATAAATAAAATCATTTATAAACTTTTCTTCATTTCCTTCCATACTCCTCTTTACTTGTTGTCATATTATTTTTAATAAAATACTTTCTTAAATTATGTCAAGAAATATATTTTTTGATAAAACAGAATCATTATCTAGTAAGCGCGAAGTCTCTGTATTCTCCATATTATGACAAATTTTTTTAATCTGTTTCATAAAATAAATGTGTCTTTTCCAGATAGGTCGTCGTCGCCAGAATTATTATGGGCTCCAGGGTTACCGAAACGAAAAAAGAAAGTTTTAAGCCTAAGAGAAAAAATTGATGTCATCGAAGCTTTAAGAGGAGGGGAGCTGGGAACAAAACTAGCCGTTAAATATGGCGTAGGTAACTCCACAATATCAGACATAAAGAAAAATGCGGATTCGATAATGGAACAAAAAGAAATAATACAAAGTGAGGACTGGAGTAATGTTAAAGTGTTAAATAAGAATTCCAAGAAATTTGCTGTTTTGGATGAAATACTATACGCTTGGCTTGTAGAAAGACAGTCATATGGAGAAACTACAACAACTAGTATCGTATCTAAAAAAGCAATGGAGCTTAATCTTGCGCTAGGTGGGAATAATACTTTTACAGCAAACAACAAATGGCTCGAACGATTCAAGGCTCGACATTTTATTAAAAGTTGGGATTTCATAGGCAAAAAACCAATATACAAAGATTCATCTGATACTGAATAATGACAAATTATTAGGTAAATTATTAATAATAATTATACTGTATCGACTTACAAAAACAAAATATGAGAATACAATTCTTAAGCAGATTAATTTTATTGGAATTTGTTAAATCTTAAATCACGAATAAAATAGATATATTATTTTGTTTAAGAAAATGTGGGTTATTGTATTTCTAGTAAATTAAAATTATATGAAAAAGTAAACATCCTTTTTGTGATTTTTTATTTACCTACCTAAAGAGAAAAAGACTGTGTGACAAAATCGTAATATTGGTTGTAGGTATTTAATTAATATAATGTTTGCTCTTTGTGTTATACGCAAACTAGCGGAGCGAGCAAGCAAAATTTTTTTCTGTTTTACCAATGCGTTTTTATCGTAATTATATTTCTACAATAGGTTATATTTATTTGTTCTTTATATTTTACACAATTAATAAAAACATGTTAACAACTAAAATCTGTTTAAACTTAAAAATAAGACTGAAAGACTGTGCACTTAGGAAAATAAAATAAAATCAACACCCTAAAACAGAACGTCAGTACAAAATAATATATTATGTTGTTTATGTTAAAAATAAGCGAGAAGAGTGGAGAGAATATATTGTTTTATAACGAATTAAAAAAAATCATTTCATTCGAGTTATGCCTACTCCTTTAAGGTTCTATTAATTGCGGCAGGTTTAGTACGAGGACCAGTTAAGACTCTGTCAACGCCAGGACCCTGGCTGACTAGATGCAATACAATTCATGTATCACAATCATTCAGGTAAAACGACACCCATGTATATACCTCAAAATATGAACCACTAATTTAAGAATACAATATTGGCTACTTTGAGGATTTTATTTAATCTCTATGCCAACCCTTAGCTCTTGTGAACTTAAATTAAGTAACGAAAAAGTATTTATTTCATCTGAGTAACTTTGAGTTTAGTCAGCTAAATTACCATACCACTAGACTAAATTCAGAAGTTCCATCCTTATTTCTTCCATAATGTTAAGTCGCATTATGATCAATTACTGTCTAAATATTAAACATTTTTCAGTTTTATTGGTGCCCGTAAACTATGACTCTATGCTGTTATACGACAAATACACATATGTAAAACAAATAATGGACACTGAAGCCGAAATATGGTGTTGTTCGCAATGGGTAGACGATTGCAAAGCTTTTATCCAAACGATTGACGACAAATATATTCCTGGTGACGAAAAGCATAATCATCCCCCATGTTAGTTAATGCAAAAGTTTATTTCTTTTAATTTTACAAATACTACCTAGATAAAAACTTTAAAGTTATTTATGTTTTTTAAGTCCTTCACTTAAAATTATTAGGAAAGGCGTCAGCGTTTTGACTCGCCTTGTTTCTGAATGCACCGTGTACATAATAATGTTATTGATTCTGAAGTAGAGTTTTCAGAATATAAAACATAATATTATTTTTGTATGCCGTCGGTATGCTTCAAATATGAAATAATTAGTACCTTGGCTTACCTACTACAGTCATTCCCAATAAAAAGTTGATAAGTGTTTTAAAGGCCTAGCGTAGCCATAATTTAATATTCATAACGAAATAAAATATTATTTACTGTACATAGTGTTTTACTTAATATAATATCTAGATACGAGTAGGTTTATTTCTTAAATAAATTGCTACTTTACAATGCAAAATATTTGAATGAGCCTATGTTAGATATCGGTCCAGATAGAGATCTGCCCTATATCAAAAAGTATGGATTTCTAGTATTTCTAGTTGGCGGACGACCGAGTGGATAAATTAATAGCGTAATTTATTTCGGTATATAATTTACCAAGTGATCGAAGAAACTTGGCTGCAAAGCTTCCGTACTCGCATTTCTCTACTAAATGGACAATCGTTGTCCTAAGCAAATTTTATGTAATAAATTTTCATATTTCTCTCTTTTTTCTATGAATAACGATATAGAATTAGGTATTCTTGCCACGCCACATCTTTTCAGTAATTTAATAATGTAATATTTGATAAAATCAACCTCAAACACCTCAAAACACCCCCCCAGTCCCCTGGTATGTCGCTTTTCCCAAATTACAAGTCTTGTCACCAATATTGTTTTTTTTTGCCGTTGATAACTGAATAAAAAATATTAAAACACTTAAAAAATAAAGTGAGCATATTTATGAATTATATATTTATATATTATTTATATATTTACTATAAAAATTTTATCAACAATTCTATATGTGAACGCTGTCCTCAAAATTTTAAACAGTGCCCTGATAAAATTTGAAAACCGCGCTTAAGTTATTTTTTTATTGTCACGAAACGTTAACATCCTGAAACGGAATGCAATCAGTGTGAAGTTCGTTCGGTTGGAAAGTTAAGCGGGCAGTCAAACTCCAAAAGAACACAAACACTCATTTACATCCGAACTTGACCGTGTTTTCATCGGTCGTCATCGTCGTGATTTCACTTGATCATTCAACATCTTCTCCAAACTTGGACTTAATTGTTATCGGTGATACCAACATACATACTAAGCTAAACATTCCTGTAACGAGGGCATACGTAAACAGGGTGAGCGAGCATGGTCAAGCGGGATCACAGATTACACTAGAATCGAACCAAGAATGTATAATATCACTAGATCATGTATTGATCATATATTCGTGCGATCCCGCTTGTGATACGTTTACTGCGCAGCGCTCTGTACAAAACTGGCAGACCACAAAATGACCGCAGTATGCAAAATACATTTTGCATACTGCGGATTTGTACAGAATGCTCCCTTATTTGTGCCTAGAATAAATAAAACTAAACTAAAAGAAGAACTTCAGAATGTTAAATTTAAAGCATATGAATTATTAGATTAACCACTAATTATTAGATTCCCCACTAGATACATATAAATTATTGAATGTGAAATTATTAGAACGCTATAACAAATCTAAATTTCTTAGCAAAAATTACTTGTTCTAAGAGAAATAAAGAAGCGTGGGTGTTAGGAAAAGTTGCAAGAAAATGTGAAAAAAAGGGATAGTTTATTTAAGCAATGGTTGAAGGATACTCGGGATAATATTAAAAGAATACAATATAACAAACAAAAAAAACAAAACAAATAAATTAGTACAAAAACAGAAAAATAATTATAACAAAATAAAATATATAATTTTGGTAACATTCGAGAGCTTTGGAAGGTTTAAAACCAAATTACAGGCAAAATAACAACGTCGTTTAATTATCACATAATGAATTCCTTTAAACATTTAAATTCGGAAAAGGATATTGCAAATCTATTCACAAAAAAATTTAAAGAGTGTGTTCAAGATATAATACCTAATTGCCATAGTAAATTATTAGATAAAAGCTTATATCGAAGGCCAATAAATAAATCCTTGCACTTCAAAAAGGCTGACTCTTCTCAAATTCGCAAAATTATTTTAAGCATTAAAAGTAATAAAGCTCCTGGAATAGACGGTATTCGACCTATAGATATCAAGCTAATAGCCGAAAAAAATTCTGGGGCTATAGCTCATCTTATCAGTACTAGCATTCAATCCGGTATTTATCCTAATGAACTTAAAGCTGGGCTAATTAGGCCAAGCTTTAAGTCTGGTGACCCTAAGGACTTTTCAAAAGACCATGCCCTATTGTAGATAAAATAATATAAAAAATTATAAGCAATCAGATACTCGAATTTTACATTAAATACGGAATAATATCTGAAAATAAATTAGGGTTTTTCTTTAATGGAATAAAAACTCCCTAAATATTTGGTATTACCGTGTACAAATCGGTGACACGCTCAGTGATGAAGTCTCGGTTACAGAGGGCACGGCACAGGGATCTGTCGCTGATCCTCTCCTCTACATCTCCTTACGTGAACGACATTAATTATGGAATAATTGATTGCAGTACTTACAAATTCTCCGATGACACGTGTCTATTAGTAGCTGATAGGGATCCAAAAGTAGCTGGAGTGAAATTGTAAAAAAGACTACAATTTTATATGCCGTTGGTCACATGACAGGGGTTTAGTATTTAATTCTGAGAAAACGAAATTGATACACGTGCACCCATCCCACCTGAAAACCACGTCGGAAGTTAAGTTAGTCGGACACAATCGTGACTGTCTACATACAAATATCTAAAATGTTACCTGCAACTGCCCGTCCATACAACAAGTAGAATCACACAAATACCTAAGGCTAACTTTGGACAATCGGTTTAACTGGGATAAACACATAGACGTAGTTTGCGACAAGTTGCGCGCCATTTTAGCAAAGTTTTATATTACCCGAAACCGAATTCCTTTTAATGTTAGGCGAACGATGTATTTGGCACTTGCAGAGAGTATAATTTCCTACGGATTATTAGCTATGGCCGGACTTTTAAAACACATTTAGACCATAATTATAAATTGCAAATACGATTATTAAAAAATATTATACCATACCATATTAAACCAAAAATAAAAAACTACTTCGACCTATTTCAGTACTGCAATATTCTACCTGTACACATTAAATTTAAATATCAGATGTTTATATAATTAAATGTTTAGATAATTGTTTGGTATTTGGATGATGGGACCCTTGGAAGCGATGCACCCACTGTACTATCAGACTTCCGCACTCTGATCCGCGAGTTCCAAAAAATAGGTCTGCAGCTGAACCTAGGTAAGTGCGAACTTTTTGTGCCAGACAGTTGTGGGGATAGAAACGCGATTATATCCAGCTTTAAAGAAATAGCTCCACAACTGTCTGTCATTGACAAGGATTCGCTCTTCCTTTTGGGCTCACCTATTTTAGACGAATCTCTCCCGGACTTCTTAGATAACAAATTACAAAATTTTAATGAAACTTTAGACCGCCTCCTCCAAATTAACTGTCACATGGCCTTTACCCTAATCCGTTTTTGCATTTTCGTACCTAAATTGACATATGTCTTACGGTGTTGTCAACTGTGGAAGTTCCCTCAACTTCTCAAACAGTTGGATGATACCATAAGACAAACGCTCTCCACTATTTTGAATACAAATTTCGATGACCGCGCATGGACTCAGGCAACGCTTCCAGTTAGGTTCGGTGGCCTGGGTGTTCGAAAGCCCTCTGACATATCGCTTCCGGCCTTCTTGTCCTCAGTCCACGCGAACCATAGTCTTATCTCCAAAATACTACATCACCCATCCTACTCCAATACAGTTACCTTTCTGGACGAGGCCAAGGACGCCTGGAGCGTAACTAGTGCTTGTAGCGAATTGCCTGACAATACTTTTTCCCAAAGGCTCTGGGACGAGCCACTCTGCAGACTGGTACGGAATAATCTTCTTAATACGTCCTCCAGTCCTGTGGAGCAGGCTCGCCTCTTAGCTGCGGAGAAGTGGGAGTCGGGCCTTTGACACCACGGGCTGTCCTGTCAACGAAGCGCCGGCCGCATCTCCCGACATCACTGTCTGAACGATCTCATCCGTCGGGCTCTTGTCACCGCCGGAGTGCCTGCTGTGCTGGAACCCTCTGGTTTGGCGCGCGACGATGGCAGGAGACCAGACGGTATGACCCTGGTCCCTTGGAGAGTGGGACGGGCTCTTGTATGGGACGCTACTTGCGTCGATACACTTGCTCCGTCCCATGTCCAGGGCACCTCGAGTTCTGCAGGTGCGGCCGCTAATCAGGCGGAAAACCTCAAGCGGCGCAAATATGAGAACCTTAGTGGGGATCTCATATTTGAACCGTTTGGGGTTGAAACCTTAGGTACATGGGGTCTGGGTGCGCACAAACTTTTCGGAGAAATCTCCAAAAAACTCATTGAGGCCACCCGAGACCCCAGAGCCGGCACCTACCTGGCCCAGAGAATAAGTATCGCAATCCAGCGAGGAAACTCTTTGAGCCTTCTAGGTACTCTGCCTGGTGGGGATGACCTGGGAGATTTCTTTTTTTTGTAGCATTTTAAGTTTTGGAGTCGTTATTATTTTTTTAGTACTTACCTACTTTTATGGTTAAATTATATTATTATGTAGTATAATAAATAAACCTATTATCTGCTGATAAAATATCAGATGTTAAAATAACAATACTTTAGATACGACATTCAGAATTTTAGTGAATCGCATAAAATAACAGGAAAAATCACGAAAAATATGTTAATACCACCAAAATTTACCAACTTCTATGGCCAGAGAACGTCACAATATTTAATACCCCGTCTCATAAATCATATCCCAATGGACGTAAAAGAAAAAATAACAGCCAAAAATTTAAATAAAATTATTAATAAACAACTTTTTGAATCCTACAAAAAGACTTACCTTTTGGAGCATTCTGTACAATAGCATATCGCGAACCGGTTGTTGAGTGGTGAACGATGCGTCGCAAAGTGCATCGAGCCTACTCATTCAGTCGTTACTTAGCTGCAATACACATATACGCGCTCGACTTACTTGCCTAGTTTATATTAAATTGTTATCCTTTCAATATTATTATAATGTAAGATACTTGGTATGGTTTAATATAAACATGGCATCGAGACAAACCTTCTTCGGGTTTAACGGTGCTAACAATACAATTTTTATATTTATTTTATATTCAATAAAAAAATAATAATAATAAGTGTATCTCTAAGGAGTCAGGAGTTCTGTTCAGTACTTTTGGATCCAGGGTATACCTTGGAGAAAAATCTTACTTTTTGGTACCATATGCATGGACTACTTCAGAAAAAGTAGAAATCACTATATGTCTATATAAATTTCGAGCAGTTTCCTCGATTCATCATGGATCCGATCATCAGGTAACCACGTTTGTTGGGACCAACTTCAGATTATATCCTTTACATCAAAAAAAATTTTTGAAAATCGGTCAACAGCCGGCGGAGTTATCGTTATACGTTACGTTTAGAAAATTAAACAAATACGATTTTCACTTCATAATGTCCAGACTTAACTCTAAGAGAGTAAAACTTGATTTTCTGTATCAATGAAATAATTAATTAAAGACAGAGTTTTTTATTTTACTTTAACGATTTCTTAAATGATAAATTATTCGTTCCATAGTTAAATTACTTGAATTACAATTTTATTACTCTACTTCTATTTCCATTCCTTAGTTACAAATTACTATAATCATAGATACTCTTTTGTTACAATCACTTCTTACAATCGTTTAATTTTTGGGAAAAGGTTATTGTTTGAGCTGTTTTCAACTTCTTTCTTGACTGTTGTGGCCTTTAGAAATAGTTTTACAAAAAATATCAATACATTTTTCCAGTGTACTACAAAACCACGGCTAGAGGTACGACGCATTTGGTAGTGGGTGGTTACTCTTTTGTATGTCGCAGCTACTGCCTTAACCACATTAAGAAAATTTGGAAGTGTGCTACACATGCTGGCTGCACCGCGAAGGTGCATACCATAGACAACCAAATTGTGAATCTCAATAATGATCACAACCACTTGTCTAAGTTCTGCCATCCGTTTATATGAACCGAATACGTTTCATATCCATAGTCAATGTTGTTATAGACACTAGTTTTAAAAACAATATTTATAATAAATGTTACCAAGATTATGTTTTGATGAATGTTGTACAATAAATTATTTTCACAAAAAATGTATGTTTAGAATTTTAAATCGTGTTTTATATATTTTTTAAATGCCAAGATTATAAGCAATATTTTAAAGGTCATAATTAAGAATTAACAAAAAGTGTACTGTTGCTTGTATTTCATTAAACATTATTGAAAAAAATACTAATGATGTAAATACATTTTCAGAACACTATGTAAGTAATGTAATATTTTTATAGGTGTGTTTTTTTCAAAATCACAACGAGGCGGATTAATTCTACATAAAGATGGTTATACGTACAACAGACGACCAAAAACTGGCAGTAGGACTCTGTGGTACTGTACTAGATACCACACTAAACCGATGTGTAAAGCCAAAATAATTTCTGTTGGCACACAAATTATTTGCGAAGAAGGTGTTCATTTACATGACTAAATCAAAATAGTTGTTGTTTATACATAATAATATAAGATTAAATTATTTTTAAGAAAAAATATTTTTTTCAGTTTTCAAGTTATTAATCATCGTCAATGAATAACGTCATCCGACCAAGCAAGGAAAAAAATATTTTGAGAAAAAACGGGTCCGCTCCACATGCCTCACAATGTCTTATAATGTCGTAATCTTCTCGTACGAGGCATTCCTTTTAAGTTCTGTCGTTTCCATATTTCCCTGCAATTTTGAATTTGGAACTGTTCTATATTAGAATGTGTTTAAATTTTGAATCTCAAAACAGTTGAAAGTATTAGGATTAATGCTATTGTTTAGTCACAGCGTCGATTGAAATCTGTCAGGTCACGTACGAAAATGAATCTTTCTAAGGAAAATGTTCGTGCAATAATTTTCTGCAACTTTAGAAGAGGCCGGACACGGGATCAGTGTTTTGAAGAGCTGTTTAGAGAGCCTGCGTTCGACAGTTCTGCGGACTGTCGAACGCAGGTATTGAGAATTCCAGCGTGGACATACTAGTGTTAGTGACAAATCTCGCGAAGGACGCCTAAAATCCGCCTTCACTGAAGATAACATCATTGCTTTGAGACAACTAATTCTCGAAGATCGTCATGTGACGTATCGAGAGATAGAGGCTCTATTAGGCATCTCAGGGACAACCGTTCAAAAGATCTTTCATGAAGCGAAGATGGTGTAAGAAAACTCTGCAAAGGTTCAACCAAGGAGAGTCAAATCACGTCTACGACATCATCAGTGGTGACGAATCTTGGATCTATGCCTACGATCCTGATTCCAAACAACAATCTACAATCTGGGTCTTTCAAGACGAGGCAGAGCTGACTAAACTTGTTCGTTCTCGAAGCACTTCAAAGAAGATGGTGGCCACGTTCGTTGGAAAAACCGGCCTTGTTGCGACTATTGCACTTGAAGATCGTAGAACGGTTAACGCAGAGTGGTATACCACAGTTTGTTTACCACAATTCATCGCCAAACTTTGAAAATCTAACTCAAAGCGACGCATCATCCTGCACTACGACAACGCAAGCTCACACAACGCTCGTCAAACGATTGAGTATTTGAAGCAGGAAAAAGTAGAAATTTTTGACCATCCTCCATACAGTCCTGACCTAAGCCCTAACGATTTCTTTAAATTTCCTAAAATTAAGAAAAGTCTTCGTGGTCAAAAGTTCCAGTCCGGTGAAGAAGTAGTCGACGCTTTCAAGTCAGCCATTTTGAACACCCCCACTTTAGAGTGGAATAAATGTTTAAGTTTAAGTTTTAGAGTAAAAAGAGTTTGAGCGAATGGAAAATTATGTATTAAGCTACGTGGTGAATACTTTGAAAAACAATAAAAAGTACTATAAGGTTCTAGTTGTATTTTTTTCTTCAAACGACAAAACTTAAAAGGCATGCCTCGTATATTTAAATATATTTAAAAAAATGCCCGCTAAAACTCGAGAACGGCTGAACCGATTTGACTAATTTTGGTCTTGAATTAATTGTGAGAGTTCAGGGAAGACTTAACGTTGAGAAATATTAAAAAAAAATTGCAGGGAAAATACCAAAAACGTTGATTGAATTTTCCCATACTAACTGTTCGCTGCGTTCAATTTGCCATTTGACTGTCAAGTATTACTAAGTGCGTCATTTTATCTGTTTGGTTTATTTAAACAAAAATCGTCCGGCCCCAGTATTTTGGTGGTGTAGGTGTAGGTTGTAGCTGTTGGTGTCGGTGTAGTTATTTATTTATTCCATTGAACTGGAAGTTAAGACAGAACAACGTGTGTAGGGACAGCTAGTATGCAATAAAAACTAGATTGTTAAGCTTTTGTTGTTAAGATTCTATAAGACAGCAGCAAAGGCCAAAATTATAATTTATAGGTAACCATTCTTGGAACCTGAAGTACAAAGTATAATATTTTAGAGTATTTTTCAGTTCACATCTTAAATACTTCTAAAGGTGGTCAAGTGATGATAGTCGATGGGCACAGATTCCATCGAGAATATGGAAACGAAATAAGAAGTTACTGGCGCTGTACTAAACGATGTACACATACATGCAGATGCAATGTCAAGATCATATATGGGAAGTTTTTTGTTAATGGTAAACACAACCATTAAACCAAGTTTGTTTTCAAATGGAATAAGAAAATCAAAGAATCCTGTAAAATACAATGTATAATAAAAAAAACAGCCTGTGCTCGATATTAGTTTTTTTTATTAATATCGAGTAAAGACAGTGTTTTGTATGGGATATTTATTTAAAAGAGAATACACAAATTAAAACTTAGGATATTATACTTGTAAATTAAAATTGTTACAAATTTTGTAAAACTAAGTTGACCTTTTTGACTAAATAGTAAAATTGTTATTGATTAAATTTACGAATTAATCACAGCGAACTGTTTTATTAAATAAATGAAGTGGTTTGTAGTTTCTAAGACTAAGTTGGTATCGGTTAAGCAAAAAAAATATGCGGCGCACGCGTTGTCACCGCCAGAAAACCTTTAATAATTTTATGTTTCGTTTTTAGCACACTATTTGAGAGTTAAATAAAAATCTAAAATAAAGCTGTTTCTTTTTATTTTATCACGAATTTAATATATATATATATATATATATATATATATATATATATATATATATATATATATATATATATATATATATATATATATATATATATATATATATAATAGCTTACCCCCTAAAAAGTTGTATTATTTAGAAATATGATAAGTAGTAAACCTTAATTTTTAAAAACTACAGCATTACTCTTTCTTTCAGGATCGATCAATAAACACATCGACTTGACTCGTTCAGAAAAAACTGAAACTGTAGAATCTGACGATGATGTTATTGAGGTGATTCGAGATGAAGCTCCTATAGAAATATTATCTGACGGTGAAGAATTAGAGCGTGAACTTTCTCAAAGAATGAATCTTAATACTCAATCTTTTGATTTTATGAGCACATTTGAAATGAATGAAGTTCCTTCACAAATTTTTAATGATCCGCTTCGAACGTCCTTAATAGATGAATCAGTCGTGCCTTCAATAGTTACCTCTACATCATTATTAAACAATGTAGATGACGTCGTTGACTCGCTAAGAAATACTATTGAGAATTTTAATGTTTCCGATACCAGTACACAGAATGTGAACTTAAGTCCGAATCAATTAACGGAACGGGTTCTTCCTGCGAATTCAAATGTTCTTGAAGACAGTGAGAATAATACTCAAAATAATTTAAATGACAATACAGAAAATATTAATGTGACTGATATAAATATTAATGACGCTACAGAAAATGATAATGTCACAGATAAAAATACTAATGACCCCACAGAAAATATTAACGTTACTGATCTAAATACAAATGACAATACATTAAATGTTAACATTACTGATTTAAATCTAAACGACAATAATGAACAAAATGTCACTGACAACGGCATTAAAAGTAATGAGACTTTGGAGAAAGTAAATGTTACAGATTCCAGTTTGAATCAAAGCGCTGAAAGTATTAATGTTACTGACCACACATCAGAAATAGAAATTGATCCTAATAAAGACATTGAAAAAGATAAAAAAAGTATTGATTTTCAACATGATAATCAAAATAATTAACATTGATGTAGATTTATAGTAAATCTATAATCAAAATAAATATTTGTAACATGAATATAATCGCTGATATTTTTCAAAATGTGTTTATCTTAAGTTGTTATTTGCATTATAAACCAATTTTTTGATTAAACTTCGTTTAATACATTAAAAATTGTTTAGAACTCCCTTAACTTCATTCCTAAGACGTCGCTTTTCTAAATATTAATGTCGTTAAAGTGAAGTCGTTAAAACAAATATTTTCAAGTATTAGGTCATTACATATGAAATTGGCGTTTTGTAAAGGAGGAACATAAAGTCGATTTTTTTAAACATAATATATTTATTTAATCAAAGTATATACCATTGCTATCTATGCTCTTTTGCCATTTCATAGGTAGTTCATTGATTCCTTTACTAAAAAAACCATTCGGACAGGAATCAATAAAATCTTTGAAGGCGCTTTGGACTGCCCTATCGAAGTTGAGTTTTTTCCCTTGCAAGAAGTTATCCAAATTTCGAAAAAAATGGTAATCTGTTGGAGCAAGGTCCGGGGAGTACGGTGGATGTCTTAGACATTCCAATTGAAGCTCCTCTAATTTGGTAGCCGTCTGTTGTGCAGTGTGTGGTCTAGCGTTGTCCTGAAGCAGTAGTGGCCTAGAGCGAATGACCAACCTCGGTTGTTTAGCAGCTAGCTTTTCCATCATAATTTGCAGTTGCTGGCAATAGACATCTGCCGTAATCGTCTGGCCAGATTTAAGAAAGCTGTAGTGAACGACACCGGCACTAGTCCACCAAACGCTCACAAGTAACATTTTTTGAGTCTATTTTCGCTTGGGCAGGCTTTGGCTGGTTCGCCAGGGTTCAGCCATTGCGATGAGCGTTTCCGATTATCGTACAGGATCCACTTTTCATCTCATAGTACTCTTAAATATGAGTAACTTATCGGATAAATATGTATATCAAACGTCAATATTTTCAAAGGTACAGCGATTTGTATACAAAATTTTGCAAGTCTCGTGAAAATGCTCCATACTAAAGTCGTACCTAGCTGTGACGTCACGCAGGTATGAACTAGGTATGTATGAAGTATACGGCCGCAGGAACATATTTGTAAATAGCTCCGATATTTGTGCGTTTAAGTTCATACTTACCATAATAAATGTTTTTGTATATGATGTAAACTAATGATGTAGGTTTTGTTTACTAACTAAGCAAATTTTTTTTTAAACTTTTTTGTACTTTTAAGTTGTATCTAATTACTAAACTACACATAAAATATTATTTTTTTACATTTACCAAGTAGTAATGCCTCAATATAATATAATGAGTATATTAATGAAACTAAATGGTTTAGATGTAGTCATCATATTTTGTGGATTTTATTTTATTTTAATGGTTTCGAAAATTGTAAGGGTAAATTGATTCGTATAGCTGCTAGATGTTAATTGATATTAAAGGCATTCACTAAAATAGTTTCCTTTCCGCGAAAATCCTTAAAGAGTCCTTGGAGAGGCTGACTCTGGACTATGATAAAGTTCACGAACAACAACTGCACGCAAATGAGATGAAGATGCTCAAATAGGTAGGTGGATGTGACACGGATGGATAAAGTCCGTAACGATTATAAGTATAAGAGGTTCCTTCAAAGTAGCTCCTGTTGTGGAAAAAGTGAGAGTGGCATGATTATATCCAAAGGAGGGACGACGCCTACGCTGTAAAGAAAGTCCCCAATATGCCAAACATATAAAATACCCATAACCTGCAAGCAAATAAGTGAGTGCACACTGCACGTATTAGATATAATATTAATTAAATTGTACATTATTTATGAAAAAAACACATGCGCCATTGGATCACATCCACAAAAAAATCACTACCTTCCAAAACCTCTCATTCTTCTCCCTCTAAAAGTTGGAGGGAACGGAATGAAATGGACAGAAATGAAATTTCAGAAAATTTTCTAGATTGATTTCAAAATAAATAGTGCAATAACCATAATACCAATAATGTGATGAAACCAAAGTATAAACTACCTATCGTTTTATTTAAAAAAGAATGAATTAATTTGATCATGGATTTGCTTCACAATGGGATGGAATGTAATGTGTGTGATAAATGATAAATGTACCTGTGACAAAAGCTACCTAATCCGTAGGTAATGTAACGAAACAATGTGTGGTGGAATTTTATTGGTCTACAAAAAATCCACAATGGATGTGCCTATCTTTTAGGGATAGCTTATTATATCCATTGTCATTTAAAAAAAATGATTCACATATAATGTGGTATTTTTGGAAGCTATTCAGATGGATATACAATATTAATCCTTATCAAATAAATACGTTAGTCACTTAAAGCATTTCATAGCCCTGTACGACATATAGTTTAAATGAGTGAATTTAAGCACACCGCCCGCACCCATGTTACACCATAATTACAAATAGGCTATAAGTTAAAAAGATATCTAGTAAAACCTAATTACACGCGGGCGAAGCTGCGGGAAAAATTAGTTTTGAATTAATTTGCACAAACGTCCAATTAATGTTAGCAAAGGTCTAACGGCGTCAGTTTTAAAATAATAATTTAATTGTTGTCAGTTAAAATTCTTATAATAAAAATGAAAAAGAACTATTGACTAGTTTTTTTTTTAATAAATTGTCTTATATTCCTTCACAGATTATAGAACCGCGAAAAAATTTACACGTGAAGAAAGATTACAGAAAAAACGTGAAGCAGAGAGAATAAGATATCAAAAAATTAAAAATGATCCAAAAAAATATGAGTTGCAAAAACAAAAACAGAAGAATAAATATTTAGAAAAAAAAGAGAAAGGAATAGTAAAATCTGTCAACCAAATGACTCGTAGAGAGCAACGTGAAGCCCGAAAAATATGGAGAAGGAAATCACGACAGCGTAGACAACGACTTGCTCTTCAAAATGTAACACATGTAACATATTGATGATGAAATGATACAAAAATATAATTAAAAAAAAGTAGCTGCAATACGGAAAATCAAACCGAGCCAGAAGACTAAAATATTTTTTGCCGAGTCTGCAAGATACAAAAAAGTCTACAAAGATTTATATTCATACCAAAACGTTCATTTGAAAGTCCAAAGGATGTTTTATTCCTTCAAAACTGCAAGCAACAGAATATTTTATATTTTGGTTATTACCTTACGTTGAATAAACCTTTATAAATAATTTTATTTATGACAGCTAGACTTCAAAAGTGTCTCATTTTATTCCTCATAATAGTTTTTACATTTCAATTAAATCAAATAATTTTTATAAATCAAGTACTGAAGTAAATTGTTGTTAAAAGTAAATTGTGCGAATATTTCAATTCAAATAACGAATACAAAATACAAAAAGACAACAGGTAACACATATTATATAGATGAAATAAAAGCGCTCCTATGTGTCCTGATTTTAACTGCTGTTATTATGAGTTACATTTTTTTTTATTTCTACTGCAATAGGACATAATCCAAAATTCATAATAAAAAAACCCAGCGCCGACAGTAATGACAAGTTTACCAATGGAATCACTTTAAATGATATAAACACACCATATTATATATTGTGTGTATTTAGCGGAACACAAAAAAAGGTCCATAATTAAAAACATATGGTTTTATTTTAAAATCTACTTACTACACTTCTTTTGTTATTTAAAGTTTCATTTGTTTTACTTAAAATGAGATCACATTATGAACAGATTTTGCGAGTAAAGGCTATTTGTGAAAAATGGTACATTTTTGAACTTTTCATGTAACCGGGAAAAGTGAAAATTAATATTAAAATAACAATTAATTAAATTAGAAAAATGGTGATTAATATCGCGTATTTCCTCCACGTGCTCTTATTAAAGTTTCTACCCGTCTAGGCATACTGAGAATGCTGTTATCGATGGTCTCCTGGGATAGTCTCCGCCATTCCTCAACTACGGCGATTCGCAGTCACCCACGTTGGCAGGAGCTGGAATTCTGGACTTAACTTTTCTTTTCAGCAAGTCCCAAACGTGTTATATTGGGTTCATATCCGGTGATCTCGCTGGCCACTCCATAACATTGATATTCATATCATTAAGATAAGCTTGAGTTACCCGAGCGGTATGCGGCCGAGCATTATCCTGCATAAAAACAAAATCGTCACCGATATATGGGGCAAACGGTACGACATTGTCTTCTAAAACTTCTCTGATATAGCGGTCTGCAGTCAGACTCCCTCTGTCAATCAATAGCAAGTCTGTGCGAGCTCCCAAACAAATGCCCGCCCAAACCATTATTGATCCACCACCGTATGCAACTGTAGTTTCAAAGTTTAGTTTAGTGTGTCATTACAAAAAAAAAAAAATACTACTTTTGTGTGCAAAAATACAATAACTATATCTGTGGTGAACAAACTACAAGCATTTGTGTTATTAGTGCCCAGGAAGTTGTTTCGATATAAACCATTGATTATTATAGGTAGGAGATAAAAGGAAATCTACTGAGTTTTTATAATTTATATTATAAAAGCTCAGTATTACTTTAATAAAATTAACAAGTATTTATACAATATTATTTTATAATATTCTTCTTTCCAATTTAAATAAAAGGGAAAATTTTATAGAAATATGGAACGTTTCGCTTTTATTTTGTGATTTATAATTATAACGATACCTAACCTAACAGTTTTTTTTTCAGAATCCGAAGAATTACTATTAAATGAGATGATTAAAGGAGATTTAGGCGAGTATGTGGATAGTGATGACGAGAAACCGTTAACTGCACATATTTCTAAAAGAAATGCAGATGGTTTTCAGGATGACAGTGTAATTAAATCTCCCTCTGAATGTCTAAAAAATGAAGATTCAGGTAGCCATGATGATCCTCTCTCAATATTTGAAAAGTTTTTTACTGATCAAATAATACAAGAAATCGTGAAATGTACTAACATTTCAATTACAAAAACGAATGCGAAGTACAAAAAGTCAGTAAGTAATACAAACACAGAAGAAATTAGAGCGCTCTTAGGTGTCCTGGTTCTCACTGCAGCAATGTGTGACAATCATTTTACACCTGAAGAAATTTTTAATTCTGAGATTCGTGGAACACAATATGTGTCGTGTATGAGTCATCTTAGATTTTCGTTCCTTCTCCAAAATTTACGATTCGATGACAAAGCCATCGAAACAGAAGAAAATGATTCAGACCCTTTTTCTCCAATGAGAAACATATGGAATCTACTTATTTCACAATGTCGTAAGAACTGTATACGTGGAAGTAATGTAACTATTGACGAGATTTTGGTACCATTTAGAGGAAAATGTAGTTTTAAAGTTTTTCTTCCTGACAATGAAAAAAGATACGGCATTAAAATTATGACGATGTGTGATAGCAGTAGTTACTATATGATAGACGCAATGCCCTATCTCGGAAAATACATAAATACCGATGGTTCCTCGCTACCTGAGTTTTACGTAAGGGAGCTCACAAAAACCATTCATGGCACTAAAACGAATGTTACAGTAAATAACTTAAAACCGTCTATTTATCTCGCAGAACAGTTGTTAGACGAACCATACAAGCTAACTATGTTAGGGACAGTCAAAGCAAATAGTAAAGAAATTCCTAAAGCATTAAAACGCAACACAAATCGAAAGATTGGGACACCTATATTTTCCTCTGTCGGAACCGTAACATTCTTGTCGTATAATTTAAGTTCGACTAAAATTCTATTTCTTTTATCATCTGGCGATGTAAAAGATGCCATTGAGTCTTCATCTCAGGTACCTTGCATGTTAGAAAACTATAATTCAACTAAAAATTCGGTCATTGCATTTGACCAAATGTGTTCGGATATGTCATGCAAGAGAAAGACTAATAGCTGGACGATAAGCTTATTTTACAATTTGATAAATATGGTAGCTGTTAATTGTTACATTTTGTACTGTCAAAAGAGTATAAACGCTAACCGCAAGCCTATGCAACGTCGCATTTTTATGAATAAATTGCATTCGGACCTTGCAAATCCCTGGAGAAAAATACGTTTGAGTACAATTCAGATGCCTCAATCAGTTAAAGACAATATTAGAGCTGTTTTAAATAAGCAAAATTTAGTATGTCCCTCACTCGCCACATCATCATCAGAGAAGAATGAATTACCTGAAGGAAAAAGGAAAACATGCTCTATGTGCCATTACAAGAAGAGAAGAAATACCAGAAAAGTTTGCAAAAAATGTAAAAGGTTTATTTGTGGCGAACACACATCAAGCATTTGCGTTGTTTGTGCTCAGGAAATTATTTAAAATTAGCCAATTTAGATTTTTATATTAATATTTCATATTGGGTTATAGGTAAAGTCAATGTTGATCATTTAATGGGTTCCCATCATTTCGAATATTTCCTACAATTAAACCCATATTCCAAATATATATTTTACGAGATTTCACACAAATTAAAAAAGCACTAATTTAAAAAAAAATTAGCAAGAGTGAATATTTTTTATAGCTGTTGCCCGCGGCTCCGCCCGCGTAAATAAAGTATCATAAAGGAACACTGTGTACTGTTTCGGGATAAAAAGTAGCCTATGTTTTAATCCATAGCCTCAACTACTACCGTGTTGCGTGAAAGGGTATCAAACATCTATCCATCCATCCATACATCCATCCATCCTCACAAACTTTCACATTTATAATAGTAGAAGAATTTATTTTGGAATCTGAGTCTCGACGACCCATTTTATGAACTACAATATTCATCATTTCATAATGTGGAGAAAGATGGACAATTTTCATTATGAAGATAATATAATTATAATATAGCGATTTAAAAAATCCATACTAAACAAAAGTTATCTTCTCTTTTTATTATTCAGTAACTGGGTAACCGAGCTTTGCTCGGAGCTCTAGTAGATTTTAAAAATCGTAAAAAGAATCACAAAACATGTGGTGGGTTTGAACCCACCACCTTCTGAACAACGCAAAAATTACACGTACGCATAATAATAATAGCTCCTCACACCGATTTCGGTGATGAAGGCCGGGTTAATTGAAATCAGGCCAGCTACCCAGGAGTTATTATTTTTATAGTCCCCAAGTGTGTGCGCAGTACACAAGAGCACTCCCTCTTCCTTTACTCTCGTAGCCCTGGATGTCAGTCATCCATCCCACTGTGCTATGAGAGCACGACAGGCGATCAGGTGCAGGACCGACTTTTTACGTGCCCATCCGATGCACGGATCGGATCATCTTTCTTGTCAAACAATCAGGTGATCAGCCTGAATTGTCCTAACCAAACTTGGAAACAACATTTTTTGTTGTTCTAAATCGAACCCACGACCTCCGAGTCGAGAGCCAAGCTCTAAACCACTGGACTGGACTGTTGTTACACGTACGCATACCAAACTGCCAATCGGAATGACATATTGGAGTCGAAATTATTGATAGATTCGATTGCACGACGAAAGAAAAAACAAATAACTTAAAAATGCTCAGATTCCAAGGGATAAGACCCAGCTAGATCGATTTTTCTCCCCCAAAACTCCTTGTATACTAAATACTTCCTACATACTTGCAGCCGTTTCCGATATTACGATTTTTATACAATATTAGCTCGTTTATAGTATAAGATGTTGCATAGTTATAACAGTAACAGTAGCTAATACAATAGGAATGTTGCCTAACTAAATTTGTTTCGTCTATTCGATGTTATACAACATGTGTTTAAACAATCTAGAACCCATTTTCGTATATCTTAAAAAATAACGAAGATAAAAACAATTTAAATTTACATATTGTAAATTGAAAGAGAGCGATATATCGGCATGTGACGTCACGAGTTGCACCCGCCATACATTTGTCATTACAAAATGTATGGCGATGCAACTTGTGACGTAACAAATCGTTTTGCGAGAAAGAGATGGGCAATATTTTTTATTTCCTTATAATTTTTAATCACATCAATCTAAATACCTAAAATACCTTTCTTTTAGATTTATGTATCTATAATTAACAATTTTAAAACGTAATATATAAAAATGTGATATTCGACACTAGGTATCATCCCTATAGAGCTGAAAATCTATGTGTCAAGTGTCAAATGTTTTTGACAGCTGTACACGATTTTAGGCTCTATTGTATTAACGCAGAGTTCTATTTACAGTGAATTTTTTTCTGTAGCGACCACAAAAAAACTCTCGTGGGAAAAAAGTCTAAAGACCGCTTGTCAAATGACGCCACTCTCGCTCTGCCCTGCAAACCATACTTGATATTATATTAGGTAGCCTCTAAGTTTAACTTTTAGTGCTCGGATTAGGTTTTGTTATACATTATACTTTGTTTATTGATAATGAAATTGGTTCCCTACTGCCTAGTATTGGAAATAAACTAAATCGTGCCTTAGTTTTCGTTCATCAATAAGGCGGTTGAAATATAATGATAATGAAATTGGTTCCCTACTGCCTAGTATTGGAAATAAACTAAATCGTGCCTTAGTTTTCGTTCATCAATAAGGCGGTTGAAATATAATGTACTTAATATTTTCTATTAATGTTTTTAGCAACAAAAATACATTAAATACATCCATGACTCAGAAACACTGATATTTTGTTCCCTAGCGAATTTGAAACCGCGAGTTTTGGTGTAGTACACCGACGTGACGCCGTGCACCACTATTGTACCAGACTGGTCGTTAATAACGCGCTTTGTATGTGAATCTTAAAACTCTTGCTATTTTTTATCTAGTGAATATTAAATCATGAAACTTATCTAAAAACTTCCTTCGAGCTTATAAGCAAATTATATTTCATATTCGGATACAGCGACAAAAAATACGTGAGGTACCTATCATGTACTTCAGCTACTCATCTCACCGTGGTCGGTATGTCCCCTTTTTAAGCGACTTTTCGTCAACCTCCCGCTCGCCTATTACTTGGTCGTACAAATTATGTAGGACTTCTTTTCATTACTGACAGTAAAAATCAGTCTTTTATTTTATTCAGATAACAACCATATAATATCTAATTTTTTTAATACACTATTTTGTTAACAGTACGGTCAATTAAAGTTATCTACTTGAATACAACTAAAAAAGACTTATTTAGATTAACTAAGCACTTAGGAGAGATACACAAAACATATTAAATAATGAGACTTAATAAAAAAAATACATAAATAATACATACCCACTGATAAAATGTAAAAGAAGGTAGAAATAAATATCTGATATCTTCAACACTACTTTTCGGAATGTTGGAAGGAGTAGCTACAAGTATTTAATTATCATAACATGCATTGTTTCTTTATACATACATTGCATAATCTTACATAATTTGTGAGCTCGTTATATAAAGTTTATTATAAATGATGTGTATACAAAATATTGCCTATTCGGACTTGGCTGCCATGTGAACGCGGCCTCTTTAGGAGAGGCAGCTGGTTGGTTTCGAGTTCTCTACGCATCTATCTAAAGGCGCGTCTCCTGCTCATGTATTTTCGAAAAAAAAAACACAGAAAACACGACACAAAAACATTTGTTTTCATACACAAGCTGCCTCCAGCTATAGAAAATGTTTTCGATTGAAACAAAACCTTTTCTATTTAACAAAACATTGGAACAAGTGGAATGTTTTCGGTCCGTCTCGGAAGACAAAACATTGTGTATTCCTACGCAAATATGTATAGCCACGCCCCAATGTTTCGATGTTTTGTGTAATGTTTCGAAAAAAACACGCGCAGGAGACGCGCCTTAACGTATACACTATAGAGCTTAGTTTTACTGAGTATTCAGTGTAATGCAGTGTCGTAAATAATCAATAATTTAAAATTTCATTAGAAATATTTGCGTGCAAATTGGAACTGGCAGCCCGGCGGAACCGTAATGTAGGCCTCTCTATAATATATTTTATAAAAATTGGAGTTTTACCATATACTACTGCAAAAACGCTACGTTTTTACAGTGGGATCTTAGTATAATATATTTAGTTCTAGTTAAAATTAAGCTGAGATAGATGGAAATTATCGAGAATAAATAAAAAACTACTTTTGAATTGTCAATATATTTAATATTATAACTAAATATGCTGATAGCATATTATTTACTTCTCCTCTTCCCAATATTTTTTTTATCACTTACAATAAAATAAATGTTATGCTCGAATTGATTTTAAATATTTGGTCCGGAATTTAATTTCACAGTCTAATCTGTGATTTTTTTCAGAATCCAAAGAATTATCATTTAGTGTGATTAAACAAGATTTCGGCAACTGTATGGATAGTGATGACGAGAAACCTTTAATACATCATATATCTAAAAGAAGAGCAGATAATTTTGAGGCTGACAGTGGAATAAAGTTTTCCTCTGAACCACGGAAAAATGTGGATGCAGGTAGCCATGATGATCCATTTTCAATATTTGAAATGTTTTTCACAAATCAAGTTATTCAAGAAATTGTTAAATATACAAATATTTTTATTCAAAAATCGAACAAAAAATATAAAAATTCAACAGGATACACAAATAAAGATGAAATAAAAGCGCTCTTAGGAGTGCTAATTTTAACTGCTGCAATGAATGAAAATAATTTTATCCCTGAAGATATTTTCAATTCTGAGATTCGTGGACCACAATATATGTCGTGTATGAGTCATCAAAGATTTTCGTTTCTACTCCAAAATTTACGATTCGACGACAATGCCATCGACACAGAAGAAAATGAATCAGACCCTTTTTCTCCCATGAGAAACATATGGAATTTACTTATTACACAATGTCGTAAGAATTGTATTCGTGGAAGTAATGTAACCATCGACGAGATGTTGGTACCATTTAGAGGAAAGTGTAGTTTTAAAGTTTTTAACAAGGAAAAAAAATACGGCATAAAAATTATGATGATGTGTGATAGTAGTAGTTACTATATGATAGACGCAATGCCCTATCTCGGAAAATACACAAGTACCGATAGTGCTACACTACCTGAGTTTTACGTACGAGAGCTCACAAAAGCTGTTCATGGTACTGACACGAATGTTACGATAAAAAACTTTAATTCAACGATTTATCTCGCAGAACAGTTGTTGAAGGAACCATACAAGCTAACTTTGTTAGGGACGGTCAAAGCAAATAGTAAAGAAATTCCTAAAGTATTAAAAAGCAACACGAAGCGAAAGATTGGGACACCAATATTTTCCTCCGTCGGCACAGTAACATTCCTGTCGTATAATTTAAGTTCGACTAAAATTCTATTTCTTTTATCATCTGGCGATGAAAAAGATGCCATTGAGTCTTCATCCCAGGTACCTTGCATGTTAGAAAACTATAATTCAACTAAAAATTCTGTAACTGCATTTGATCAAATGTGTTCGGATATGTCATGCAAGAGGAAGACTAATAGCTGGACGATAAGCTTATTTTATAATTTGATAAATATGGTAACTGTTAATTGTTATATTTTGTATTGTCAAAAAAGTAGGAAAGTTAACCTCAAGCCTATGCAACGTAGGATTTTTATGAATAAATTGCACTCGGATCTTGCAAATCCCTGGAGAAAAATACGGTTTACGTTATTCAACATGCCTCGTTCTGTTAAAGACGATATAATAGCTGTTTTGAATAAGCAAAATATATCATGTCCATCAGTCGCCACAGAAAAAAGTGCAATACCTGAAGGGAGCACTAAAGGGACCAGGACCATATGTTCTATGTGCCATTACAAGAAAAGAAGGAATACAAAAAAAAACTGCAAAAAATGTAATACGTATATCTGTGGCGAACACACTACAACCTTTTGCATTATTTGTGCCCAGGAAATTTTTCCTATGTAGGTATATAGGTAATTATATCACACAATAACTATTAAGTATGGACGCTTTCACATAATTTATATTTGTATTAAAGAATTAATGCAAATAGTTTATATTTTATATCCATTACCGAACAGCATAAGAATTTTAAAGCCAGTGAGTTTTTCGAATGTTTAGATTTGAGATACCTGCGCATTTTATTTATTGTGCTAGATAAAGTTAATATAATATAATTTTGGTATGCTTAATGTGTTTATTCCTGAGTATAAAGGTAATGAAATCGCATATAAAACGTATTTGATTTAATTTAATATTTGATAAAATTCATTCTTTGAGAAATATTTTTATATTAGGTATCTGATACCGATTATACTGATCTGATTTTACGAAAACTTACAAATTATTTGCTTGTATGTAAGAAAAAAAAAACTGATTTACTTGGCATGGTTATAGCTCCTAAAATATTCAGTCGTATTGTGTTACAGATATAATAAATATGTAATGATAAAAAGCTCTCGTGGTGGTACTCTATTGCTCCACAATAATTACACGTATCACCAAGACTACCTTCACGGGAAAAGGATGAGATGGAGATGTAGACAAAGGCATTGCAGGGGATCAGCGATTACTATAGATAATATACTCGTTTCAGTATCGGGATTTCATAACCATACGGCTACGTTCCCACGAGAGTTTTTAGTGGTGCAACTAAAAAGCGTTAGGATAGAACAAATGCATTTCCATGCATCTGTTCACACGGCAGCTATTTTCCGTCGTAACGATTTTTTAAAGGTATAAACTATAGACAATAAACCAAAGAATAAACAAACTACATTACTATAGACTATAAATTTATAATAATAGTTTAAAATATTTAATGCAAGTATAAAGCGCCTGTGCAAGGTACTAAATTTTGTTGTCAATTTATTTTGATCATAATGTACTCAATTATGCTGATAAAGTTTCGGATTTCAAGCTAATTAATGTTTTTTATACAGCGTAACAAACTACCCCTATAAGTATTTCTGGTCATTCAGAGGATGTATTCAAAATGCCTTTTGTTGGATTGCGGTCGTTGGATCGGTAAGTTAGCTGATACCATTTTTACCTTTATTAAGCCATAGACGAAACGAAAGCGATTAAAAAGTGTCTCCGTCGAAACAGTAAATCAAAATCAGGCCGAAGTTGGATTTAATCGCGACCACTAAAAAACTCTTATGGGCCTATGTAGCCTTAACATGTTGAATAAAATTATACTGAGATTCATATGCAAATGAAAATTTTCTAATTTTATTCTTTAATTGATAATTACTAGAATTGTTTGTTTTTCGAACGTATACGTCCGGGCACCGGACACATGTAATAACATCCTGCTGCGCTGTTCCGATAGACGTGTTTTGTGTTCGGATCTATTACTACAGCATTTTGCAATTTGATTTTGCTATATTATTACATAATGTAATTTAACTGTACTTTGCTTTTCAGAATCCGAAGAATTACCATTTAGTGTGATGATTAAAAAAGATTTTTGCGAGTATATGGATAGTGATGACGAAAAACCGCTAAATGAACATTTTGCTATGAAAAATGTAGAATATTTTGAGGATGAAGATAAAATGTCTTCTTCTGAACCTCAGAAAAATGTTGATTCAGGTAGCCATGATGATCCATTTTCAATATTTGAAACGTTTTTCACAAATCAAGTAGTTCAAGAAATTGTGAAATTCACAAATATTTTTATTCAAACATCGAACAAAAAATATAAAAAATCAGCAGGTTCCACAAATGTAGATGAAATAAAAGCGCTCTTAGGTGTCCTCATTTTAACTGCTGCAATGAATGAAAATCATTTTACAGCTGAAGAAATTTTTAATTCTGAGATTCGTGGATCCCAATATGTGTCGTGTATGAGTTACCAAAGATTTTCGTTTCTACTGCAAAATTTACGCTTTGACGACAAAGTAGTCGACATAGAAAAAAATGAATCAGACCCTTTTTCTCCTATGAGAAACATATGGGATTTACTTATTACACAATGTCGTAAAAATCGTATATGTGGAAGTAATGTAACCATCGACGAGATTATGGTACCATTTAGAGGAAAATGTAGTTTTAAAGCGTTTCTTCCTGACAACCAAAAAAAATACGGCATCAAAATTATGTCGATGTGTGATAGCAGTAGTTACTATATGATAGACGCAATGCCCTATCTCGGAAAATACACAAATACCGATGGTTCCTCGCTACCTGAGTTTTACATAAGCGAGCTCACAAAAACCATTCATGGCACTAAAACTAATGTTACGATAAAAAAATTAAAACCGTCGATTTCTCTCGCAGAAAAGTTATTGAAGGAACCATACAAGCTAACTATTTTAGGGACACTTAAAGCAAATAGTAAAGAAATTCCCAAAGTATTAAAACGCAAGACGAATCGCAAGATTGCGACACCTATATTTTCCTCCGTCGGCGCAGTTACATTCCTATCTTATAATTTAAATTCGACTAAACTTCTGTTTCTTTTATCATCTGGCGACGAAAAAGATAACATTAACTCTTCATCTCAAGTACCTTGCATGTTTGAAAACTATAATAGTACCAAAAATTCTGTTACTGCATTTGACCGAATGTGTTCGGATATGACATGCAAGAGAAAGACTAGTAACTGGACATTGTGCTTATTTTATAATTTGATAAATATGGTTACTGTTAATTGTTATATTTTGTACTGTCGAAACAGTAGGAACGTTAACCGCAAGCCTATGCAGCGTAGGATTTTTATGAATAAATTGCACTCAGACCTTGCAAATCCCTGGAGAAAAAAACGTTTTAGTTTCCTTACCATGCCTCGTTCTGTTAAAGACGATATACTAGCTGTTTTAAATAAACAAAAAGCTTCATGTCCATCAATCGCCATAGAAAAGAAAGAAATACCTGAAGGTAAAAGGAAAACATGTTCTATGTGCCATTATAAGTTACACAGAAAAACTCGATTTGTGTGCAAAAAATGTAATAAATTTATCTGTGGCGAGCACACTGCAAGCATTTGCGTCGTATGTGCTCAGGATGTTGTTATGATGTAACAAACGTAGATGTCCAGTTACGAATTATGTTTAATTTGCTGCTTACAAATTACTATAGATTTTCGTGTGATTGATATGTAGGTATAACGTAATGAAAAATAAATAAATCGCAGTATAACAAAACATTGATACTGGTAAGTACCTAAAATTGTCACTTACGAATTTACAGTACATTCAGGGTGCCTAGCAGGAACAATTGACAGCTGCGTGACGTGATGAAAGTGCCCATATAATTGACATTTGTTAACGTTACCTTTACGAATCTTCGAATTGTTCCTGCTTGGCCCCCAGATCGGTCGAATTTGGGAGAAAATGGTAGAATTAGAGTTTTATTGTAATAGTTTAATTTCCATATTACAGTATAATTATTTATCATATTTGATAGGTTTTACTAATATAACCTAATTATACTATGATTCATCACTGCGTAAAAAAGCGCTAGTAATGGGAATTAGTGATTTTAAGTTACTTTAAAAATTAGTAATTGCTTTTGTTACTTTCCTTTTTTCGGAAGCACTAACTTAGATATACGTCTTTTCTTTACATTTTTAACCATTTAAATTATAATTAGATAGACAAGTCATGATAACTGTATACTGATTAATCTATCAATTACAGTTTAGAATGCTTTCACACGTACCGATTTAGTCTGGAGCAGACCATTATGACGGCACGACACTCGTGTTTGATATCAACTCTTTTACTGTATTCATTAGGACAGAGTTGTTTTTACAGTGCATTCTGATTTTTGTGTCTCAAAAATATTTCTTCAAAATTTAAATAAACTGTTATACAAATAATAAATAAAAAATCTGTAATATTATTCTGTTCGTGGCAGTGGGATAATACCCTAAGTTGGCCACCAAATTCGTGGTCTGCTCCGGACTAAATCCCTATGTGTGTTACAGCTTTTAATCAACTAGACAAATTGTCCTGAAATTTGGCATCGGTAGCATATTATATAGATCTGCTAAGAAAGGATTTACGCCCGAAATGAATAACGTAGCACAATGTGTTTTTTACCTCAACAAAGTGACATCCTTATTTTATTGGTATTAAAGATATTTTGAATGCGGGAGTAGAATAGCGGTGTGCCTAGTTTATTTTCGACTAGTTTTTTTTTTTTTTTTTTATCATGAAAGATTCGTGGCGAAACATATTTTTTTCACAAAAATCTTTCCAGTGTTTTCGAAATTTCAAGTTTTTAAAAAATAAACTATTCGAAAACACCGGTGTTCTACTCTCACATTCAAAATATCTTTATCTTTGGATTTCATTGGACGTGAAGTTAATCCTAGGATCGTTGAAATGTATTAAATCTTGATCGCAGATAGGTAAAATGAGATTAAGATTGATTATTAATTTCGGTCGATAGAAAACTTATTTTCTTGAAAATCATTATAGGTATAACTTGAAAATATTTTAGTTAGTAGGCCACTATTAATAAACTTACTTTTATACAGAAATATTTAAAAAATGTTTTTTTTTTTAGTTTTAAATTGGTAGGTGACGGATCAATGTCGAGTTTTGTAATTTTGTTATGGTAGTATGCTGAGCATCCCTACCGATTTTACCGGTTTTGTGCAAATGATATTGTCAGTGCCTTTTTTGTGCAAATTTGAACTGTGAATGACTGTGAAAACACTTTTTAGTTGGTGACATAGCAAACTTTGTCACAGAAGATAAGGGTCGTGTTGTGTTAAGGATTGGCGAACATCGCTTTCTGAAGCATTACAATAGTCTAGACGGCAAAAGGATAAGATGGAGATGCACCAAATTGTATGGCAAATGCAAAGCAATCGCTATCACACATGGCTCCCAAATCATAAAGCTAAAAAATACACACAACCATTTCTAATGAATTAGCCAAGTAGAGAATAAGTAAGGGTAATACTAAGCTGCATGTTACGTACTGTAAGAACCGAAATTTACCTTAACATGAACATGTAATATTCGAAATGAAATAAATAATAAAATACCTACCCACTCCGACCTGCCACCATTTACCTACTTGGAAACATACCTACCTCTAAGGAGGAGTTTGACTATACAAACACACAAAATTTTATTAATATCTATATAGATATTATGTACCCTATGTACCCAATTATATTTATTAGATTTGGAGATGTTTTCTTACTTACTTAAAGTAGATCTCAGTACCGATTTAACTATTTAATTTATGTGACTATTTAACTGTTTTATTTTTAAATATTTTCCTGGTCCCGGATGTACGTTTTGTATTATGTAGAATCATGATTGTACATAAGTATAGTAAGTATTATAAGAACCCATTTTTAATAAATGAAATATAATGAGATTTAATATTGGTATTTATTTACTTGATTAAACTCGTTTATATAGTTTAACATTTCATAGAAATACTGACATATTTTTTGGGCATGAGAAAAGAAAATAGTAGTAGTCTCAGATGTTGTACATAGCGTCGAACTGTGAACATTTCGATAGCGCGATTCAGGACTGTGGCGCCAATTGGTCCGCCACAACATTGTTAAATATGTATAGTAATAAATTAATTTTATTGCTGATACAATTTTAAAATTTAGAAGCTTCTCCGCCATTTGATGGCAATTAGCGTGATGTAGCCCTCGTTCATTTCGAACCAGGTATCATTGTGAAACACAAGTACCTAAGCGTCTGTTTTATTTTTCAGCCAAAATAATTACAGGGTGCGGCTACCCGAAGCTGATGTACGGCGGATTTCTCTTCAGACCCCACAACGCCTACAGACAGCGGAGAATGCAGCTCTGGTACTGCAAGTATCGCAACACGAGACAGTGTAAGGCCATCATCAGGACCATGGACGGGAACATTGTCAGAGACGAGGAGTCACTATTTCATTCGTGCATATACTTTAGGCGGAATCATAATTTTCGATAAAGCAATGAGACAAAAATTCGCACGTTGACCTATAATATATATATTATAGACATGTGGCCACGTGTGCACTATATTACGAAGACGGTAAATATAATGCTATACGGACCTATGAGAAATAATGGCTACTGTCGGCTTTATAGACAAGCATCTCTATCAAACATTGCCAATTTAGCAATCGCCGCATTGGCAAGAAGGTCAATTCTGCTAATTGAATCCTACAGTTACGATCCAGTCCCGTTGTTTTTCTTAAACGTCAAACCAACGCGACGTCAAACGCGTAGTACAATAAGGGGTTGGGTCAGTACATGATAACAATACAGTCCATTTATAATTCATTGAAAGTAACTTTATAGTCAAGTTAAATACGAGAATTGGGCTTCTAGTTTGACAGAGATGACGAGCTACGAAACAGACTCCCGGCGAATTTATATCAAAATTCGATTTCAAAGGTCAATGTGTGTTCTTTTCGGCCGGGTACTGTCATGCATATTTATTTCCACGTCTTTAACGACGGGTACAAATATTTCTAAGTCATAATATACAAAGAGTAGGTTTATAATTTGATCTAGTCCAGTAAACTATATTATGTTCGAATATGTAGCATTTATTAGAAGTTAAATTGTGTACTTTTGTAATATAAAATGACTCAACTTTTATAAAGTGAAATAGTTAAAGTTACCGACAGTCGCGAGGAGATTATTTTAGTAAGTACTACCCACTGAAAATTTTACTATTACTTACACCGCAATCGTCAGTAACAGCCACGAGGCTCAATCATATATAAGCTTCTACCAAAAATATAAATATAATATGTAATTTTTGTTTCTGTGACTTTTACTGTGTTATTAAGTTTTTTTTTTAAGTTATGTTTACCTAAAGGGGTGATATCAACAAAGTATAAGTAGATATATATTTTGTTTAAGTTTATTTGAACTAAGTAAAACGCAGTGCCATTTTTCTAACTTTATTGAAACAAATGCTTATTGTTAAACATTACAAAATGTTAATTTTTATTTTGGATTTCCATAAAGCTATTGAGCATTACATACCTACGATGTACAGATATATAAATAAAATTGATATCATATTAATGCTTAATTCTTATATAATAAGGCCACAAAGAACGGACAATTGGATTTTATTTATTCTTATATTACTTTTAATTAACAACATTTAAAATGCGTAGGCGCATATTAAATGCGTGTACAGATTATATTTGATGATTTTATCTGTGACACGGTAATAATCTTAAAACTAGCTAATATAAAAAATACATTTTAACAGTATAAACTAATACCTACAAAGAAGTGGAGGATCATGTTCTAAAAATAAGAAAATGAATGGGATTAACATATAATTTAGCAAAGAAATATGGCAATCCCATCGATATATTATTTTCTTTTCTGACTTCGTCGTCGTTTCAATAATAATATTAACTAAGCTAAACCTTTCCTAAGCCCCCATTTTTAACGTAAATGTAAGATTAATTCTGTGTTCAACCCCTAGAATTTCTAAGCTCGTCCTTATAAACGATGTCACATAAGACTAGTAGAGAACCTTGGTGTAGAACACGGAATTGACCAGAAATAGAAATAAAACAAGATCAACGAATGCTATGCATGATTGTGGTCGAGGAAGCTACGGACGATGACGCTGTCGTGGGTCGTGAGGCTGGCCTTGCAGCCAAGCTTGATCCGCTTGTTGCAGGTCCACCTCACCTTCTGGCGGTACGTCTCGTGCTTGATGAACTTGTGCTCGCCCACGTGGACCACGAGTTTACCGCGACTCGACAAACCGAAGCGAACTGTAAAGATAAAGTGTTATTATATAATATTCTATAAAATATAAAAACCTATATTAATCTTAAATTAGAAAATACTTTAATAGGTACAGTAGGTACAACTAGTTTTGTCTCTTGGCAATTTTCATTTTTTCTATGGTATGAAAAAGAAAGATTCTCGAAAGACAAGAATGTAGTTGTACTGTATCTAATTGATGATACAAAATAGTCCAATATTTTGGATTATCAATAAAATTAAACCTAAGTTTTAATACAGCATCATTCAACCAAAGAAATAACTTGATTGTTTTTTATACATTATATTATAACAAGTAATTTGTTTGAGGTATTACCTAAACAAAACTAAAAATGATTAGTGTGAAAGAGAGGGGTGTGAGAAAATAAACAATATTTAATGCCAACTAATGTTTTATTTACATTTGTTTTCTATTATTGATAACTATTTTATTTTCCATGAATTCCTGATGAAACTTCCTTCTTTTATTAAACATAATAGCTTATATAGAAATTGTTAGATGCTTAAAAAGACTTAATTTCTAACATAATTATTTCCTTGCAGTTGGCGGTTTGGGTTCAAATCTTGACTGTTTAGCGTCGTACTGTCTCAGTAAGCAGGGGAAGATGGGCATCAACCTGGGTGGTTACAGGTTCAGGTTCAACGGATGCGCCCGCAACGGTAAAATAAGATGGCGCTGCTCCCGCGGGCCCTGGTGCAAGGCCGCCCTCCACACGTACAGGGGCAGGATCGTCTACATCCAGAGCACCCACAACTGTGGCCCTAAACCTCCTCCAGTGTAAATTGGCTTAAAGATCGTGCAATCGCACGATGGCGATGTGGCGATATGGCGCAAATTCTGACAAGATCTTTGGGTTTTCAAAAAGTTGTTCCTAACCGATTGCGTCGATCCACCATTTATCTGCCTGCTGCGACATGAAATAGTGGTTTAGTCCATTGTGTATATATTTTATTGCATAAAAGTTGACCGCAAATAATTCTGACCATGTTACCTAATTTAATTGATTATATATTATGAATGAATGACAATAGACTCTCTTTTTCACTATTTTGTAAATATATTACCGTCAATATTATTATAAAAGTTAATCAATTGACGTTGTGTACCTAATACAGAGGAATATACTATGTACTATTTTTAGAATGTCCTAGCCAATATTCAAAGTTTTGATAATAAAATTTTATCATTGCTGTTATTATTTTGTGGCTATTTAAAATATGATGATGCGAATTTTTTTACTTGATACGTAATCCAAACATTGTTGACATTCAACAATCTGTCATGATGACTGATCGTAGAATAATAAAAATCCAAATGTACCTACCTATATCATTCTTGCGATCATGCAAGCGTCCGCGTCAGCGCGTTTGCACCCATAACACACACAATAGGTTATTAGTCGGCCAAATGGCCGAATTCTCAAATGCTTATTAAAGCTAGAGGCATCCTAAATCACAGGCTGTCACTGTTTCTGCTAGGCAGAAGAACAAGGACAGCATGTGATTAGAGTGGCTCTTACTATAAATATCGCTTGAGTACTCGGCCGTAAGTCTTGACTGTACTGTATTGAAACTAGAAAGGGACGGTATTCAGCAGTAATTGTCGTAAGCATTAACTCTGTTCGAAACAAACAACTATTGTGTACCTAATGCACGCTTTGAAATATAAGTATTAATCTCGTTTTAATCTAAAATCTTTGTATATATTTTGTGTTATAGTGTGTTTGTTTAAATTATATTTGTCGCAATGTTTTTTATAATAAATTATAAACTTACTAAATAGGTAGAATTAGTTGGTGTGCAATAGTGCTTAGTATTATTATGAGGTTATTTAATTTCTTATGATTTTGTAATTCTTTTTTAGGGTGTGTTTTTAATCTGTATTGTTTTAAAATTTGATTTGATATTCAAATCATAAGTAACAATATTAATGTTTTAATCGTCAATAGTAAATTGATTAAAGAAATGTAAAAATTAAAAAAAAAAAACAATAATGTACCTACATGTTCTAAAAATATTGTTTATCATATTATGTGGATATAGTATTTGATGTTATATTTAAAAATCGGTAGTGGAGTAGATATATTAATTGAATAGGTACATAGTAGCTAAGATAAATTAAATAATTTAGCTAAGATAAAACCAACAATGACGAACCAAATATGCTTTGACTCTAGTTTATATTGTGTGTAAATTCTGTTTTGGAAATAGTATCTATATAAATTCAAAAATATTTTTACATAAAACAAGAATACCTCACAAAAATAGCTATTTTTATATAACGCCAATATTTTGAATTTTTCTACTTATTGACATGGACAAATTATTTTTTACAAACTTGTACAGAAATCAGAATTTAATAGAAATGGCAATTTTAACTATTTATCTACTATATTAATTATATTATTGTAATAAATATAATATTGCAAATCTGATATTATTATCTAATGATATAAAACATAATTTTTCTATAGATGTTTAGATGAATACCTAAATACCGGGTGCCTAAAATTATGAACAAAAATTATGCACAACAGAAAAACCCGAATCGGTAATTGCTATTAATAACTGCCTCAAAAACTAAACCATTTTAATAATAAAACCTAGGATCAAATACAGGGTGTCCATTAGTTTTACAAACATTTTCAAAAGAAGCACGAATCAAATATAATCTACTATTTAAGACTTAGTTGTACATTTTTATAAGTAATATACAAAATATGACTATAAATAATATACAAAACAATGACAGGCCAATTAATGGTATTGTTTTTACGTAACACTTGGTAATCGAAATTGTAGAAACAAGGCTAAAATATATTAGAGATAATTTTCAGATTGTCATATCTTGTGAGTGGTGACTAACCAAACGTTAAAAAGCGAATACAAGTAGGTAATGTCACAGACAATATTTTACAAAAGTGGAATTTTCTTTAAAAAATATAAGTTTTTATCTACCGGTTGTTGTATATATAACCCATACATTGTAGTTCTATCATTAGATAGACAAGCTATTAAGCTGTTGTTGAAGCACATTATTCTGTTATAACAATCACTAAAAGTATTTGTAAATTAAGGAACCTGCCACCACTCGTCTCCGACGCACTTGGTCTAGCTTCATATCAGCATAGATAACAGCAATGGTCCAATCACGAGCTGGTTTACTGATTTTCAAAAGAAAACTAGGAATCAAACATATTCTATTTAATATTACGCTATATACATTTTTTATAAAATCACTTCTTATTTGAGATTAATAAGATACTAAAGTAAACATCTACTACTTAAGATTAAATTATATACATTTTTTATAAATAGATGGTTCTACAAACTAAAGACGATGCCGAGTCTGATGCCGGCCCGACATTTTTTAACATTCTGGTTGCAAAATATAACCTATCATAAAGAATACACCGTCTTTTAGCCTATGTTAAGTGAAGCGGTCAAAATATTTTAAAAATTCGGTTTATGGTCATTTTAAGAAATTCCATAAGCAGGAAACTGAAGAATTAAACAAAAATCATCCGATGTAAACGTTTAATTTTAATAATTTCACAATTCAGAAATATTCTTCCACCTATTAGTTTGTCATAGTACAAATATTTTTCTTTCTTTTACATTTGTCTGCATATTGTCTCCATTTTTTGCGAGTTTGACATTTTTCAAGATTCGACATTTCAGAAACTGGTTTTCGTTTTCCACTTTCTCTCCATTTTTTATACTTTTGCTTTCTTTTTTCTTGTTCAGCTGCGAATCTCTGAGGATCATTCTTTATTTTTTCGTATCTCAATTTTTCAGTTATCCTTTTCTTTTCTAATATTTCTTCCCTACTCAGATTTTTCTTTGGTTTCGGCATTTTTTCTGTACAATAAAACAACCTATGAGCTTACAATTATTTAAAAGTAATTGACTCATACTTTAAAAGAATTCAAATGTTTAAATTAAATTAATTCAAATGTCATGAAAATGTTACGCTTTGAATAGAAAATTTGTAAACATTTTTTTTTAATCTAGATTCTTTTTAGAGACGAGTTAGACATAGGTAGGTTATATGTTATACAGAATAATATACAAATAAATTAGTTGGTTACAATTTTTCCAATCCGATGTTTTTGCCGAGCCGCCGAAAATTCATTAGTTTGTAGAACTAGCCAAATACTTGTTTTATAAATACGATATTCATAATATAGTTACTAGAGAAGAGCTCCGTGGCCTAGTGGGTAGACCGTTTGATTCGCACTCGAGAGAGTGCAGGTTCGATTCCCAGATTGTGGCGTGTACCAATGAGACTTTTTCAGATCTCAAGTACATTATACGGACGCTCTAACGGTGAAGGAAAACATCGTGAGGCAACCGGCACATGGTTGGCCCCAGACATAATGATCAGTCATTCATCTGGACCAGGCTGACTATGTTGTGAGAATGCTTGGGCAACCATACGTTATTTAAAAACCAAGTGTCCCAGGCATTACAGTATTTCAAGAGTGATTACTTCGCTCAGAGAAATAGAAAACTGTATAAATCATTCAATACCAGATTAAAAGACCTACGTTTTTTTTAAATATATAGTTACCGTTTTGCCGCTAGGAGAGTGCTGGCAAGTTATCTGATTGTTTTAATAATTGCGACTGTATTTTGTCAACACGGAGTGTATAAAAATTAAAATACATTAATGTCGTAGATAATAATTAATGTAATAACGGTTGGAATGGACATATAATGTTGTTTTAAAGCAACCTGTCTACCTCTGGTTAAACTTTGTGGTTGTGTGAATATTATATTTAGTGACCTTTGCCAAACTAAACGTAAGATTTCGATGTGATTGATGTTTAAAATAAAACTAGTCAAAAATCAAAATATTTTTATTTCAGTCAAAATACCATAATTTTAAGGCATTTTGTAGATAAATTTTTTGCAACAGCTAGCTAGATAAGGATAGTCAGGTCAAAAGATACACATCTACTAATTATACTACTTACACATCTTATCTTATCCAAAAGAATCTTAGATACTTTGATTTTTAATATCAGTTAGTAAAATTACAGTTAAAAAACTCAACCAATACCAATAGCTAGGGGACTTTATGGCGATTTAGGTATATGATTTTATCGTCCCGTTGTTGATACTAAGACTACAATAGAGGAAATTGGTGGCGAGCTCAGAGAGATCTGATTTTTTAAATAAATAAGTTCGAAGTTTTAGAAAAAAATAGTGTAAAAAATTATACTATCGTTTCTGCCATCTGTTTATATCTCGGATAACTCCCAGCTATAACTAAGAAAAGAATGAAATCTGAAAGATAATAATATAATTGATCAGAATACTAGTATTTTTTTGTTTTATAGATATTAAAGTATCGCCGTCCGACCCGTCTACGTCCCAAAACATAGAAGAGTTCCATTTCATTTCTTCGCAAAGAGGAAAATTACTGCTAATACGTGATGGTTACAAATACGACAAGAAAAGAAAAAATAAAGATGGCGGCATAGTTTGGCGGTGTGTGCAAAGACGCGAATGTGGTGCATTATTAGTCATTGATGGCGATAATTGTATACAAAGAGAGGATAAACATAAATGTGTGCCCAATTTTGTATCTAGAGAATTAGACATACATTTAGACAAGTGTGAAAAAAGAGTAATGTCCGATGTGACGACCCCTGTACACAGAATATACCAAGACACTATTAAGGATCTTGAAGACTCCGGATTGCATTTAATCAAGCCATTACCGAAATTCGAAAATATTAAACGCAGGTTTTACAGAAAAAGAAACAAAAATTTATAAAATTGGCAAGTACTTGTAAATTGATATTTAAAAATTGTATCTAGATGTAACACGTTACTTTCTGAAGCCGAAACTCTAATCGCCAAACTGATTTTCGTGTGAAATAGTCTGTGTCGTGTCAAATAGATACTGGTCCTACAAATATGTGTGATACCTCGTTGGATTTGGAATCACGTCTAGAAAATTGTGCTAGAAGCGCATATTAGCACATAAATAATTGCAAAAGTTATAAACAATTAAAGACGCCAAAAAGAGTATTTTTGGTTTTTTGTTAATAGTTTATAAGCTATGAATATTTAAGAAATTCTAAAAATATACTGTATAAGAGCAGGATATTTCCAATAAAAACTCCTAACCATCGGAACTCGATCCATTATTTATATCTTTAACGCTGAAAACAGGTCTTCGCGCATCTTTAGGTTACGCGCGCGGCGGTAATAATGGGTACGTCGCATGAAATATTTATTTTAATGCAGTAAATATTAATTTATTAAATTGAAATAAATATGGCGTATTCTTAACACTTTATGAAAAAAATTCCCAATGGAAAATAATCATTAAAATTGTTTTTCAATAAGTTAGACGATTTTTAATAGAAAATAAATTCTCGAACTTTCGTCTTTATGTGAAGTGAAAAAAAGTGTTTAAATAATTGAAGTTAAAAATTTTCATTCTATTATTATTTTAAATTTTTTACATTTTGATCTTATTAAGTATGTAACTTAATAAGATCAAAATGTAAAAATTTTAAAATGCTTATACTTTTTTTACTCATAATAATATAATTAATCAGAATACTTACATTTTTTTTTGTTTTATAGATATTAAAGTATCGCTAGCCGACCCATCTACGTCCCAAAACATACAAGAGTTCCGTTTCGTTTCTTCGAAAAGAGGAAAGTTACTGCTAATACGTGGTGGATACAAATACGACAAGAAAAGAAAAAATAAAGATGGCGGCATAGTTTGGCGGTGTGTGCAAAGACGCGAATATTGTGGTGCATTATTAGTAATTGATGTCGATAATTGTATACAAAGAGAGGATAAACATAAATGTGTGCCCAATTTTGTATCTAGAGAATTAGACATACATTTAGACAAGTGTGAAAAAAGAGTAATGTCCGATGTGACGACCCCTGTGCACAGAATATATCAAGACACTATGAAGGATCTTGAAGACTCCGGATTGCATTTAATCAAGCCATTACCGAAATTCGAAAATATTAAACGCAGGTTTTACAGAAAAAGAAACAAAAATTTATAAAAGTGGCAAGTACTTGTAAATAGATATTTATAAATTGTAACTAGATGTACTTTCTGGAGCCGAAAAAAGGCCATATTTCAATTTTAGCATACAAAGCTTCTTATGGATCTGTTAGAAAACAATAGTTTTGACAGAACGTATGAATATAATACAGGAACATTTTTATTTTGTGCTGAACATTTAATCAGTTTTATTATTTTTTACTTTTAAGTGGAGCTTATTACAAACCTTATGCTTAATTTTGTTTATGAGGTTTATAAACTATTTCTTTAGTAAAAATTTGTAAAACTACAAATTATTTCTGTTTTATTATAACTAGGTATACATACAGATGCATAGCATATCGTACCATAATACAATAAATTTAAAATACATAAAAATATGTTTAATAGTATTTCTGATTATAATCAACTATAAAAATGTAGTTGAATATAAATAATAATGTAGTTAATTAATTAATAAATATCATAGAACAAACTTATCATAAGTAAAAGGTTTATTTTATAAAGCATTAATGGCACCTATGACAAACGACTTTTGACATTAATTTTATGTTAATTTATTTACAGGAAAACTAACAGTTAAAGAATAGGGATGATGACTACATCCAAACTATTTAGTTTCATTAATAGACTCAGATATATTGAGGCGTTACTACTTAGTAAATGTAAAAAATTATAATATTTTATATTGTATAGTTTAGTACCTAATTAGATACATCTAAAAAGCACAAAAAGTTTTTTTTTTTTTTGCTAAATTAGTAAACAAAACCTACTTCATTAGTTTAGTTACATCATATACAAAAACACTCATTACGGTAAGTATTAACTTAAACGCACAAATATCCGAGATATTTACAAATATGTTCCTGCGGCCGTATACTTCATACACTTTAACCTAGACGTGACGTCACAGCTAGGTACGACTTTATTATGGAGCGATTTCAACGGACTTGCGAAATTTTGTATACAAATCGCTGTACCTTTGAAAATATTGACTTTTGATATACTGTTTTTTCTGAGAAGTTACCCGTATTTAAGAGTACTATTCATATATAGTAATAGTATTACTATTCATATATATGGAAGTTGTTTGAGAACTCAATTTAGAGAATTTACGAGTATGCCGGTCTAACTCAGTGAGTTAGACCGCCACTTTTTATCCGGCGTCCCGGTCGGTCGCCCCACCGCGCCCCCCACCCACGCCGCTACTGGAAGTAACATACAACTACAGATTTTGTAGATGTCCAAAGCCCAATGAAGCAAATCATATCTTATACTTTTAAACGAGCAATTCTTGTATATATATATATATATATATATATATATATATATATATATATATATATATATATATATATATATATATATATATGTATATATCATAATCTCGAAAAAATTTGAATGTATATTGAATAATGATGAATAGTATACAATCATAATCTCGAAATTCGAAAACAGGGTTTTGGGGGATAAAAATCGATCTAGCTAAGTGTTATCCCTGAGAAACCGCGCATTTAAAGTTATTACAATATAATTTTTCTTTCGTTGCGTAATATGATATTAGTTATTTTGCATTATAGTTGTGAAAGTTTGTGGCTCAGCTACGTATGAGTTGCATAATTTTTGCGTTGTTGGCAAATTTGTGTCTCGGGTTCGAGTCCCGGTCAGGCTAATATTTTTGAGATTTTTTTAAATTCCTATCGCGATCTGTTTTTTTTTCCGTAATAGAACTCCGAGAAAAGTTCGGTCTCCCAGGTACTTTTATTTACTTGCACAAAGAAATGCTACAGTAGATTTAACAATAAAAATAACTATGATCCAATAATAATAGTAGTATCTATGAAATTGGGTATAGTTTTACAATTACATATTATTAAATAAAATATGTAGGTACACTCATATCATATTATTTAATATATCTTATACTTAGTTAAAATATAACTACGAAGTGCAAACGCTGCCTTAAATATACGTAATAAATAGTATAAATGAAATTTAAAAGAAAATCACAAATCAAGAACAAGTGATCACTTCCCTCATATTCAGTTTGTTTATTCACTGTCCTTCTTTCATATTTATTTTGTTTATTCACTTTCATCGCTTCCTTCATATTCAGTTTCATTTTCACTTTCAATTTCATCTTCATTTTCTTTTTCGTTATTTTTTTCATCTTCACTTTCTTTTTCTGTGAAATAGTATAGCGTAATATTATATTATTATCTTTATTTTTTTTCAAGTAATTAAATAAAAACTTAGTTCGATTGATTTTTTTAATTAACCTAGTTTGAATTTTTATGTAATTGGGATTTTGATTCCTGTTGCTGCTGTTTACTTTTTATACTTTTGTCGTGTTACGAATACTACAAGAAATCTATGAAGATATTAGTATGAAAGCTCACGGCGACAGTTTTATCACCCATGGGCGCAGGAGCCAACCGATTTTGGACAGAAGATATTAGTATGAAAGCTCACGGCGATAGTTTTATCACCCATGGGCGCAGGAGCCAACCGATTTTGGACAGAAGATATTAGCATGGAAGCTCACGGCGACAGTTTTATCACCCATGGGCGCAGGAGCCAACCGATTTTGGACAGAAGATATTAGTATGAAAGCTCACGGCGACAGTTTTATCACCCATGGGCACAGGAGCCAACCTATTTTGGACAGAAGATATTAGTATGAAAGCTCACGGCGACAGTTTTATCACCCATGGGCACAGGAGCCAACCTATTTTGGACAGAAGATATTAGTATGAAAGCTCACGGCGACAGTTTTATCACCCATGGGCGCAGGAGCCAACCGATTTTGGACAACTTACTCTAGATAGATATTATAGATTAAAAAAAAAACTTACCATTCGACTCTTCTTCTTTCCTTGGCATTACTTTCCTCAACATCGGATGTACCTCAGTTTTGTAAACGACTGGATGGTTTGATCTCATATGTCTGTTCAAGTTACCCTGAGACCCGCTTATTATTGATAAACTCATACTGCACAGTTTGCACTGAGTCATTTTATTTGGCAATTCTTCAAAATAATCCCATATCCAGCTCCGTTTCTTACGGCCCGCTGCAAAAACAATATTCCTGTTACTAAATATATTATTTATTTTATTTTTCATTACTACAATTTTTCTCATCATAAAATATAATACAAACAAACGTTACTATTATTTTGCTAACAAATAAGACAATTGCTATTCGGATGTTACAATTTTATACTTACTTTCATTTTTGGCATCTTCATTTTCATGAACAGCAAAGATTTGAGCATCCGATTCCAAGCCGTGGTCTGTTTTCAAATGGTCACGTATTGTCTGAAGATTGTTCTCCATGTCGTCAGTCTTAGTACATTTGTAGCTACATATTTTGCACGAATATTTATCATCTTCCTCACCAAAAACTACCCAAACCCAGCAATCGCGATCTGTGAAATTAATACAAATTGAATACACACCAGTACGTTACGTAGCGACGTGTGTATATAACACGATTCACACCGGCTTCACGTTTAATTAAGATACAATAACTATGTAAGGACAGTTTGAAACTTCGTAACCTTTGACTTATCGTTCAGGAATATGTAACCTACTTGTACTTATTTACGGATACGACAAATTTTGTCCGAGGTACTTAAATTCTAAAGATAGGTATGAAAATAAGTTCTGCAACTGATCTTGCATCTAAGCTAGGGCTTCCCTTCGACAGAGAACCAGACTTCGCCACTGATACATACCTAGCTGTAGGCTGTATCAGATGCGGAAGAGCTTTGATCTTACACAAAAGCTGTTGGACTGAGATGCCAGACACGACTGACTACACTTAAATTCTTACTCATAATGTATCCTACTAATATTATATATATTCATATATATAATATTAGTAGTAGTTTGTGAGGATGGATGTATGGACGGATCTTTGTTACTCTTTCACGCAAAAACAGCTGAACGGATTTTGATGAAATTTTGTATGGTAGTAGTTTAAGCTCTGGATTAAAACATAGGTTACTTTTTATCCCGAAAAAGTTAAGTGTTGCCGTGGGATACTGTATTTTCGCGGGCAACAGCTAGTATATCATATTTTCCTATTAGTGTGTACTATGTATGCATGACCGATTCGTTGATTTTTTAAAGTTGCGTAGGGATTGAGGCATCCCTCTCATCCCTCATCCCTCATACTACTTGGTAAATGTAAAAAAAAATTATGTGTAGTTTAGTAATTACGAATAAGTAATATAAAAATACATCTAAAAAGTAAAAAAAAGTTTTTTTTATTACATAAACGAATAGTGCTCTGAAAAATAAGAATAAGAAAAAAAGGAATATACCAAAAATCAAAATTGTCAAAGATATTGCGGATTGTTTCAAGCACTTTTGTTATTCTCGTGAAAACGCCCCATACAAAAGTCGTACTAGTAAGTGACGTCACACGCTAGTAAGTTGCTACGAAATGTATGGCCATATGCACAAAATTTCTGATATCTAGTAATTTTGCGCGTTTATGTTGATACATACCATAGTAAATCTTTTTGTATTTGATGTAAGTAAACTAAATGTAGGTTTTATACGCTAATGTTTTACAAAAATGTCACCTGTTTCTGTCACGCACGCCTAGACTCCCACCGCTCACCCCCGCGCGGTTACCCACGCCCCGGCGCATAACGCATGTATTTTTCAGATCCGGCATTAAACAAAAATATTTTTTTGATAAAACTTGAATAAATGACAAACTTTCAGGTTTTAGTAGTCATTACACGATGTATATAACGTTTCCGAAAATCAATTACAGATACTTCGAGCACGTGATTCACTGTTTGTGTTTCATTTTGAGGCAAAAAAATATTCGTCATACTCAAAGTAAAAAAAGCATCACCCCCCGCTAAACGCAAACTCGGCCATATAAAGAAATAAAATTATTTTTCTGCCGTCTTCACGTCACTTCAACGTCTTCACTTATGCAGTAAAACATGTGCCCGAAATATGCGTAATTGATTTTAAGAGACCTTATATTGGAAAAATTTTTAGATACTCACCGTCAGTATTGAAATGCTCAGTGCTCAAATGCTTCCTGAGGCGAAAGCTAGCTTTTCCGTCGGCCCTAAGTTTTACTGTAGTGTCACATAGGTGGCACAGGGCTTCTCTTGGGGCGATCTTAGTGAAGAACGACCAAAACCAACTGCGACGATATTTCCGAGGATAACTTGCTATAAAATAATCATTTAGGGCCTGTTTCACAATTTACTAATAATATGATAGCTTATTCGAAAGTTTTCTTTCGGCAGAGAAAGAACATGCGAAAAAGCAAGTCTGACACTAATCAGTAGATTGTGCAACAGGCCCTTAGAATAACTAATTAATATTGTATCTCAGGTACGCTACAACTACTTAATTCGACTTAATCCTTGCAAACGAGTAGTCATTAATGATTTCCCAAGATTTGTTACTCTACCAAAATATGTATTTATAAGTAGTAAAACAGAGTTACGGGTAAAGACGACGTGGGTATTTCTTACAAAGGGTTACATTTTCATCATCTATACTCATATTACAAAGAGGAAAGGTTTATTTTGTTTGTTTGCATTGAATAGGCTCCGAAACTACTATACCGATTTTAATAAAATTTGGCACAGATGTAGAGTTCTACCACGGGGAAGCACATTGGCTAAAATGTAGGATTGTCGCGGGATTTTCTTTTGCGCGCACAAATTCGCGGGCAACATGTAGTTTTAGATATTTTTGACTATGAAACAGTATAATTTCCTAAAATTACATTTATCAAGACATGGGAACATTCAATTTCTTGCAACAATTTGCGCTTTTTGCCTGCCATTTTATTATGACTTAAATTAAAAGTATCGATGTGACGTTGTGCGCATTAGTACATAAACGTGGTCCGCAATAACGCCCGAACATAGAGATAAATATACCTACAGATTCAAGACACTTACGTCCTGGATTTCTTAGTTTCCCTTCAGCTACCAATTTCGGTAGTATGTCAGACTCGTACACTTCGGAATGTTTTTTTCTTATATGTCTGTTTATGTTACTTTGATTCCCGCCTATTACCGATACATTTGAACCGCATAGCTTGCACCGAGATATTTTTTCTGATACTTCTTCACAATACTCCCATATCCAGCTTCGTTTTTTACTATTCTCTGCAAAATAATTGCCATTATCTACTATTACTGAATGTAAAAAAAAAACATTTAAAATCTGTTCGGGCAGGTAGACGGTTTTTAAATATTTTCAAATAAAAAATTGCAAAATGTAAAAATTTCCGCACCATCGCTCGTTTCCTTGTGCTTGAGCTTCAGATGTCTGTTGAGGTTGCCGGTGGTGTTGGCCCCGTAGCTGATGGCCCTGTCGCACAGGATGCAAGTGGCGCGAGTTTTCGAGTCGCGAGTGAAGTACGCCCATATCCAACTCCGTCGTGGTTTTCGAGAGACTAGCAAGAAAAAAAATCCAATTACGTCATTCAACGACCATTAGTATCGCTATATACTTAACATGACCGTAAAAATATGTTGTGTTTTAGCAAGAAAGGTGTAAATAAAACAAGTTTTAAAAAATAAACGTTTTATTTGATAATATCTACCAAAATTGGTGATTGGCATACAATATTAGGGTTTTAATTCAACCGAGTTCAGTGGGAGTGGAAAAGTGTGGGAGAACTAACCCAGAAAACACAGAATCCAAGCTTAAAATTATATTACCTATAATACCACAATTATACAAATAATATAAATATTTTGACTGTCTCTCGGTGACCTCAAAAATAAACTTACACACGGGCACAATCTGTTGTATACAATATAATTAGTTCACAAGCAGGTCTAAAACGCTTTAGAAATTCACGTTTTATCCTTCATCTTCAGCGTTGTAGTCTGGAATAGTGAAGATTTGCTCCGCTGATACCAAACCGTGTTTACTCTTTAAATGGTCTAGTATTATCTGCATACAGAGCTCTACGTCGTCAGTCTTTGTTAGTTTGAAAGGACATATTTTGCACGCATAATAATTTCCAGCGTCATTATCAAATACTTTCCAAATCCATTGTGTATTGTGATCTACAAAGAAAATTTGTCATATTTTAAAAACGAACACTCATTTTTAGGATATATCACCTTGTTAACGGCTTAGAATATTTCGTTACATTTATATGAATTTAAAAAGTTAAAAGTATTAAGTTAAAAAGTTAGTTATAAAACCATGTAAAACTTCTACATACGCACGGAATAACTACATTCTATCTAATACTTCTTAAGCGAGCTTTTAAAAAAACAATAGCAATGAAAGTAAAAATTTCCGCACCATCGATCTTGTCGTGAATGATCTTCAGATGTCTGTTGAGGTTGCCGGTGGCGTTGCCCCCGTGGCTGATGGTTGTGTCGCACAGCTTGCAAGTGGCGCGTGTTCTCGAGTCGCGAGTGAAGTACGCCCACACCCAACTCCGTAGGGGCTTACCGGAGTCTAAGGAGAAAATAATTTTAATGTGCCTACTTCGCCACCGCCACTACAAACGCCCCTACGGCAGGGGCTCGGCTAAGCCTTAATGTGAGTAAGATAAGACTTCTGTTTGTGGATAGACAATAGACCTATTGTGAGCAGATATTTCACGTGTTAGTCTTCTAAAAAGTGTTGTGGTTTCCCAAGATGATTTCTGATTTTTTTGTGCATAACCCTTGTTCTTTATCTTCAGCATCATCTCTCTCTCTTGCCTCTTTACATCTTCTAAAAGTCTTAAACCTCACCTAACCCTAGCAAGAAAATTCAATATAACTAACTTACTTATTGGATCTGGCCGCTTCTCGTTATCATTTTTGTTTTTCAACTCTACTTCACTATTGTAAACAACGGGATGTCTCGACCGAATATGGCGATTCATATTGTTACTGTTGCACCCCTTTATTGATAGAACTACATCGCAAAGGTTACACCGGAATATTGTCTTCGATAATTTATCGAAATATTTCCATACCCAGCTGCGTTTTCTACATATATCTGCAAAGTAAAACGGCAAATAAGTTTTGTATTACACAAAATAGTTTATATAGAATATAGATGAGTGCCATTAACGAAAATGTGCCCCACTACGATTTTTCTGTGTGCTGTGTGGAGCATTTTAGAAATAATTGTCTAAACATCCGCATTAATTGGGTTTGAGTTTACACGCACGGCATAGTAAATTGACTAATCAGGTAAGAGCTCGCGGGGAGAACTAAAGAGGACGTTGAATTGTGAACGCAAATCAAATGTGCCTACAATTAAAAAACTATAACAGGGGTGCCTAAGAGGTGAGCGTCTTGGGAACCGCAATTAATAATAAGAAATATGTATGAGAAGTAGTATATGTACCGAAAATCGGAATCCGGCGGCCACGGGAAAATTCAGAGCCCCGAAAATAGAACACTGCTAATGGAGTTGAAAATCGAAGTGTCGAGTGTCGAGATTTCATGTGACATTACCATTTGACCCTATATAGTGTACGATTTTTAACTCTATATTATTAGTTCAGATTTCTATTTTCTCTGAATTTTCCCCGGGCTTCCGGAATCCGAATCATACAGTCCCAGCCTTAATGGTGTACGTCATTGATGATTATTATCATGACTAACAAAAATGTATCTTTACCTTCACTTTTTACACTACGCAGTAATATATACTGCATATTATCCTCCATATCTTTCGGCAACTGTTCTTGGATAAGTTCTGATTGTGTTTCACATATCTCCTCTAGTATCACCGGTTGCGTTTTATTACCCGCCATACTGAACTGTAGGAACTCTATCTGGTATCCCACAGAACATTCTAGAATGTCCTTGTGTAACTCATATATGTCTTTGTGCGAGTCCTTAATATGCGCTTTAGGTGCTGTATTTTTATTGTCTGTAGTCAACACCGTGGAGCAAATATTGCATTGAAGTTGATCAGACGATTCCTTTGTAAAGTACATACAAATAATCTCTTGGGCGGCATCTGTAACTAATATATACAAATATATGTAGACTATTAACAAATGAAATGAAACTCATAGCTAGTTTAGTCAACCACAATAATTTTAAAATAGCTTAAATTATATTATTATAATGAAAGTCATAAACAATATTATCGATTTTATTTCCTTAAAATTACTTTCAAGGATTTTCTATGACAGGTTACATAGGTTCTGCGATGAGTACGAAGCTGGAAAGATCGGAATTATTACTTATTTTTAGGTAAATTAATATGTAGTTTATTTTTTAGGAAAAAACAACCCAATATGCCTATTAACATATCCGAAGTAAAAGTATGTTGCTCATATAGCCCTCGGTATTCATCGTTTTTCTATGATGTATACAAAACAACGATTTCCAAAAAAAAACATTTAAGTCCGTGGTCGTTCAGTACACGTTGTGAGCTCTAAGTTACATCAGGGCAAATTTCGGCGCCGGAACAATATAATGGCAGAACCACGCTCTAATTTAAATTAAAAGCAATACAAATAAATTACTCGAAAGTATTATTACTAATTTTTTATTTCATTATTCACTTTCTTGTTCGCTTTCATCTTTATTTTGTTTTTCAATCTCTACACTTTCATCGTCAGGAACGGTAGAGACTTGATCACCCGACTCCAAGCCGTGTTCTGTTTTCAAATGGTCACATATTGTCTGAAGATCGTTCTTCAAGTCGTCAGTCTTAGGACATTTGAAGCTACATATTCTGCACAAATATTTATCGTTATTATCTTTCTCTTCAAACACTAACCAAACCCAACCTATAAAATAAAAAAATCTAGTTATATATTTTGTAAGTGGGGATGGTTGGCGAAAAGCGAAACTATAAGTAATGAAAAATAGAGAAAAGTCTTAGTAATCGAGTCAAAGTAACGAATACCTACGCCAAACAAGATTACAAACTATCGAAGCCAGCTGTTGTAATGGAGAATGTAACTAGCTATGTAAAATCATTTCAAACTTTGTTGCAGGAAACTAATTGATATATCGAAATAATTTTCACGAGGCGAGTCAAGTCACGAATCACGAGTATCTACTTTTTTTTAAATAAAGCATTTAAAATTAGTGAACATTCTTCAATTGTTTCCTATTGCCAATAAATCAAAATTTGTATTTTAAATTTTCTAAAAAAAAACCTGCATACACTTTACGCTGTACAGACAAGTAAACAATTTAAAGATGCGTTTCTAAGCTATTTCTTTAAGGGCCTGTTTCACAATCGCCTCTCGTTTCAGCCTGCAGTCCACTGCAGGACATTGGCCTCTCCATAAATCGCCTAATATTTGACAAATAGCTTATCCGGAACTATTGTCTCTGTCGCTCAGTGTTAATTAAGCAGCGACAAAACTTCCGGATAAGGTTTTCGTCACTTATTAGGCGATTTTGAAACAGGTTTGACGAATAAAGTTTCTCTATTTCAAAGTTTACCTTCGCTCTTGTGATGAATTTTCTTAAGATGGCTAATGAGGTTGCCAGTGGTGCCGAAGCCGTGGCCCATAGACTTATCGCAGAGCTTGCAAGTCGCGCGACTGTCCGAGGTGCGCACAAAGTACGACCACACCCAACTCCGACGTGGCCTGCCACGTTCTGATAGCAAAATTATTTCACATTTAATAACAATATAAATCACTCGATGTTGCCTGCGACTTACTGCGCTCAAAAACTAATCTCGCGAGAACCGTACATTTCCATAATATTATGTCCTTCCCCGTGGTCTAATCAATATATGTGCCAAATTTCATCACGATCGGTCCAGTTGTTTCGGAGCCTTTTCATTGAAAACGAGCAAACTTTTCCTCTTTATAATATTAGCATAGAAAAATCGACATATCAGGGTGCTGCCGTCCACTGCTAACCGTAGTTACTAAAAATCATAGCTTCTTCAACTTTAATAAAACGAAACATCACGACTATTTAAGGCAAGATCTTAAGAATCTTAAAAACTCATTGCCAAATTAGTATAAACTATGATTTTTTTCGTTCGATTTTTTTTTACTTTTTACATGTCTATCTGTAAATTTCTTTGTTAAATTTTCAATGTTCTTTTAACTTTGTACTCACATTATACTTAAACTACTGCGTAAGAAAACTCCAGAGTGTAGATTTTAAACTTACTCCGTGGAGGTCTTTTATTTTCTTCTTTTATGAGTTTTGTATCCACTTTACTGTTGTAAAGATCGGAATGTTTCCTCTTAATATGCTGCAACATGTTGTTACTGTACTTTATCGTCATCTTGCACAGGTTACAGCGGAACGTTGTCTCTGTTAACTTATCAAAGTATTCCCGAAGCCAGCGGCGGTTTCCACGTCTACCTGAAAGAAATATTTTGAATTAACTCTTTTATATTGTATAAAAATGGATTGCAAATTCCAATACCTACCTAAAATTCAAGGACGGCTGAACCGATTTGGAGAATTTTGGTCTTGAAATAAATGTACAAGTGCAGGTTCAAACGGTGAGAAATATTGGAAAATTGGCGGAGAAAATACTAAAAACCACGACTGAGTTTTCCCATTCTTTCTGTTCTTTGTGTTCTATTTGTCACTTGACTGTCAAATATTTATAGGTGCATTCAGTTTTTCAAGTGTTTGGTTTATTTCAAAAACCAGAAAATAGCTTTAGGTGTAGTTGTAACTGTAGATATAGGGAGTATATTATGTAGATGTAGGTTGTATATGTAGATGTAGGTGTAGGTTGTAGGCCCAGATGTAGTTGTAGATTTTGGTGTAGTTGTAGCTGTAGATATAGGGAGTATATTATGTAGATGTAGGTTGTATATGTAGATGTAGGTGTAGGTTGTAGGTGCAGGCGCAGATGTAGTTGTTTATTTTTGTGTAGTTGTAGCTGTAGATATAGGGAGTATATTATTTAGATGTAGGTTGTATATGAAGATGTAGGTGTAGGTTGTAGGTGCAGGTGCAGATGTAGTTGTAGATTTTGGTGTAGTTTTTAGGTGTTGTTGTTTATTTATATCAGTTTATTACGTGATTTCAATTCGGGACAGCTAGTTTATTATAAAAAAGTCAATTTATGCATGTCATTTATTTAAAACGCTTACTTAAGATACAATCTACCGAATCTTAGAAAGGCAGACCAGAGCGAGCGAATAGACCTGTGTAATTTTTCTTCAATAGATTGTTTAGGCCTTACGTTACGTACCTACACTGGAACGTCCCCACAGTCCACACACGCTACAGACACGCATGACCCGAACAAATAAACCTACAGGTACAGCTTCACCATTGCATTGCACACATGTCACAAAAGCGATACAGCGAAATTTCTGTTGCGACGGAATTCAGCTGGTGGAAATCGAGCGGAATTGTGCTCGACTTCGGCGATGACGTATCAAGTCAAAGTCCAGTCAATTCACTATGAAAAACGATTAAAGTTAACAATATCGATGAAAAAAATTTCCTTTTCCTTTAAAAAATAAAAATCAATTTAAAGTATGTACAAAATAAATATTAACAATTTATGTCTCGAAAATAATCGCAGTACAATTTGATTTCATCATTCACTTTCTTGTTTGCATATTATATATTTATTTTTTTCAATTACACTTCCATCGTCAGGAACTGTAGAGACTTGATCACCCGACTCCAAGCCGTGTTCTATTTTCAAATGGTCACATATTGTCTGAAGATCGTTCTGGAAGTCGTCAGTCTTAGTACATTTGAAGCTACACCTTCTGCACGAATATTTATCATCATCATCATCTTTATCTTCAAAGACTAACCAAACCCAACCTGTAAAATTGTTATAAAGTTTTTATCAAGCTACTTCGTACTCGTAATTCTATATATGTGTGGTTTTCTAATCACGCTTATGCGTATTTTATAACCCAGAGTGGGCGGTAAACGACAAGGGTCGACGTGTCTTAGAACTGCATCATAGTAATTCCTACCCTTTATGAACAAGATCCTAAACTCTTTAAGTATAGAGAAATCCCGCGCGTATTATTGCGCCAGCGCGGAATTCACACTTCACCGTAACTGTGAAATCCATCTTTTCAATTTAAATACAGCACTTCATCCTTGATCTTAGTTAAATAAGATACAGCTTGACTGCAACAAGTAATAGCTTGCTACTTGTTTGTTGTTACTTGTTATAGGTTGTGATACTAAAGCTGGCGCGTTCACAGTACTCACACTAATGCAATTTTATATACAGTGTGTTAAAAATATATTTATACTAGCTTTTGCCCGCGGCTCCGCTCGCTCGTAAATAAAGTATCCCACGGGAACACTGGACTTTTTCGGGATAAAAAGTAGCCTATGTTTGAATCCAGAGCCTAAACTACTACCATACCAAATTTTATCGAAATCCGTTATTATTTCAAATATCGGCCTACACCAGTATCTAACTTTAAAAAAAATTGTTTTGTAAAAAATGTTACATTATCATTACGCTGTACACAGTAGAGTGCACAATTTCAAGACGCACTTAAATAAAAAGCCTTATTTCAAATTTTACCTTCGCTCTTGTGATGAATTTTCTTAAGGTGGACAATGAGGTTGCCAGTGGTGCCGCGGCCGTGGCCTATAGACTTGTCGCAGAGCTTGCACGTCGCGCGACTGTCGGAGGTGCGCACAAAGTACGCCCACACCCAACTCCGACGCGGCCTGCCAATTTCTAATAACAAAATATTTTCAAAATTATTAATTTCAAAGTCTTCTTCAAACTTTGATAAAACGAAACCTCACGACTCTATTTTAGGCACAAGAACCCTTAAAAATGAACCTCAAAACCCATTGGCGAATTAGTATACAAATTCGTTCTCTGGTTTTTTTTCCAAAACCTAAAAGGCAATTTTCGCCAAATTAAAAAAAAAAGATCGCAACTCGCAAGTGCATGTGACGAAAAATGTAATTTAGATGGTCGATTTTTACCATGCAGCAAAAATCGTCCGGCTTTAGTCACCCGTGTTATGTCAAAAGAAGCGACAAGGGTCGACGCGTGTCTTAGTACCTACGTTTAATAAACAAGGTGCTTTAAAAATAGTGTCTATGGGCGTGGATTGGCATGACGGTTTTGACTGTTTATGTCAATATTGAACTGATCCAATCGGTAGCGTCATGCCGATTGGACGATTAAACCCACCTTATAAACTAAGATACAGTACTAAGATACTTCATCCTAGATAAATTAGATATCTATCTAATTAGATATCTCTATCTATCTATCTATGGACGCTTCACACTACGTCAATCTGGCCCCGTGCTAAGTATCCGAAGCACTTGTGTTACAGGTACCAGAAAACGGGAAGTATATTTAATAATTTTATATTAGACATATATTTAAGATTGTTATTATATTATACACATCCATGCCCCAGGAACACGGAAAAACATATTGTTCCTTCGACGGGATTCGAACCCGCGACCCCCGGCTTGAGCACCAACGCGCTGAACCACTGAGCCACAGAGGTCGTCAAATATATAGATACCTACTGTTTGACTGCAAAAAGTAACAGTATGCTACAGTTATCGAATTATCCTCTAATCTTGTATTTGTTATTTATTACCAGACACCAGTAGCTTAAAAAGATATGTTAAGTTATCAAAAAAAAATCTTACGCTGTACAGACAAGTACCTACATAATTTGAAGGTGTATTACTAAGAAGTTTCTTAAATTGAAGAAAAATGCATTATTTCAAGTTCGACCACCTCTTTGGCTTAGTGGTTGAGCACGTCGGTGCTCGAGCAGGTGGAGGAGGCTTGCGAGGGTTCGAATCCCGCCAAGGGAACAAAAAGTTATGTGTATAATGTAATAAAAATATTATATATATGTTGAGTTTAAAAGTACTAAATATACTTCCCGTTGTCTGGTCCCCGTAACACAAGTTCTTCACGGGACCAGACTGACGTTGTGTGAAGCGGCTATATATATAATTTTACCTTCGCTCTTGTGATGAATTTTTCTAAGATGGACGATGAGGTTGCCAGTAGTGCCGCGGCCGAGGCTAATAGACTTGTCGCAGAGCTTGCAAGTCGCGCGACTGTCCGAGATGCGCACAAAGTACGACCACACCCAACTCCGATGTTCTAATAGCAAAATAGTTTCAAAATTAATAAGAATAATCATTATGGTCATATTGTGTTGCCGTCCACTGCTAAGCGTAGGTCTGATGTTAAAAGTTATTGCTTCTCCAAACTTGAATAAAACGAAACTTCACGACTCAATTTTAAGCAAGACCACCATTTTTAAAAATGAATATCAAAAACCCATTGCCCAATTAGTATAAAAATTCGTTCACTTTTTTTTTTTCGTTTCTGTTTTTTTTTATCAGTCTCTCTGTTGTTTGTACGCACTTTATGCTGAAAGACATTGATCAATGGAAAAGTGGAGATAATAATCAATAAGTTGTTAATCGTATTTGAAAGCTATGAATATTCGTTGAAATGAGAAAAATTATCACAGTATTTACCCCGGCTCCTGCAAATATGCGACATATGCCGTTGTAGTTCATGATTGCATCTGAACTACACCTAATTCTATCTTTTGTCGCCGAGGCTAATTGTTTCATAATAAAATGTCCTATGTTCTTTACTGCGTAAAAAATGTAGGTTTAAAACTTACTCCGTGGTGGTCTTTTATTTTCTTCTTTTATGACTTTTGTATCTAATTTACTGTTGTAAAGATCTGAATGTTTCCTCTTAATATGTTGCAACAAGTTATTACTGTACTTAAGTAACGTCTTGCACAGGTTACAGCGGAACGTTGTCTCTGTTAACTTATCAAAGTATTCCCGAAGCCAGCGGCGGTTTCCACGTTTACCTGAAAGAAATATTTGAAGTAACACTTTTATAATTAAAAAAAAAAAATCCATTTATGCATGTTATTTCAAGCGCCTACTTAAAGACTAACCAGACCAGAGCGAGCGAATAGACATGTGTAGTTTTTTAACCTGTACAGGGGACCGGAAAAATCTGAAATCGATTATTTAGGCCTTGCGTTACGTATACTGGATCGTCCCCACAGTCCACACACGCTACTGACTTCCCCGCATGACCCCCCAACTGTCGTAATTAACTTACACTTCAATTTTACGTTTATTGACTTACAAATGAATCGTCTTGATATCATAAACTGACTTGTGGAGTTGGGACCAATCAAAACGAGTTTGACGTGGGTTTAACTTTTCTTTAACATATCGGGACTAGATTGTAACTTTTTTTGTTTATTTTGTTTATTGCAGGATTTAATTAGCAGAATCGACCTTCTGAGCAAATAAACTGTAAACCGCCTGCAATAGCATTGTATGCATTGCAATCACTCTGCAATTTCAAGTAAAATAATAATAATCATCATTTATTTCAGATATAAACTACATCCATAAAAGCAATACAGCGAAAATTCTGTTGCGACGGAATTCAGCTGGTCGATTCGGCGGTGGCGGTGAAGTACCTATTGTATGTAGTTCCATTGCGGAATCTCCATCTGATTATTACTTATTTATAAACTATTGAAATTTGCAATATGAATAACAAAAAAAAACATTTGCTTTATAAAATAAAAAACAGTAAGTATATACAAAATAAATATTAATTTATCTCTCGAAAATAATCGCAGCTAAAATATGATTTCATTATTCACTTTCTTCTTCGCTTTCATCTTTATTTTGTTTTTCAATCTCTACACTTTCATCGTCAGGAACGGTAGAGACTTGATCACCCGACTCCAAGCCGTGTTCTGTTTTCAAATGGTCACATATTGTCTGAAGATCGTTCTTCAAGTCGTCAGTCTTAGGGCATTTGAAGCTACATATTCTGCACGAATATTCATCATTATCATCTTCCTCTTCAAACACTAACCAAACCCAACCTGTAAAGTTGTTTATAAGGTCTTTTATATCAAAATCCATACGCGTATTATATCTGAGATCATCTGTATTATATCTGAGATCACAGCCCCGCCAGACTCTCCTTATATTCTTACAGCTTACTGATAAAATGTATGTCATATTGTAGTATTAGTTGTGTACAATTAACGTTTAAATATACCCGCTAGATTGTGTGATTGATAAGTAAGTGAGTACAATATTTTCGAAAGTTGAGCGTCTTTTACCTAAAAATAAAAATTGGCCCACTGTACAATCTGGCGGGTATGCATTTTTTTTATTACTGTCGAAGGCATGTCAAAATCGAGCCCTGACGTCACTGCAACCCAAGTGGATTTATTGTGACTCCTTCACGTTATAGGCCTGCCCCCAGGCCTATGCTGCTCATGAACTGAACGATATGGTTGGGCTTGGTGCTACGAATTTCCTCTGTGGAGTATTCGTGCTGCCCAAAGTACCTGTTTCTGTTCTGTTGAAGTGGTGGACAGTCGAGGAGAAGGTGAAGGGGTGTGTCGTCCTTCTCCCTGCAAATTCTGCAAACCGTTGTGCAACTCCTATTTTGTTGAGGTGTTTGTGGAGCTTGCAGTGCCCAGTTAAGAGTTCTGGACTTCTGGTAAGGACTCTTCGTTGATTCCTACTCATTGAAAGCGCCAGTTTCGCATACCTTTTGTTAAAGGCCGGGATTAACGCTTTGGAACGCACAAAGCCTGGGATTGCAGCCCATTGCTTTATGCTTAGGCTGCGGCCCATTCCTTGAGTGCTCTCTTGGTAGTGCTAGGTAGGTAGGTATTCCGTAGGCTGGTTCTGGTCCGTAAATGAGACTTTCGGCCCCTAGACTAGCTAGCTCATCTGCGGTTTCATTGCCGAGCGGGGTATGCATACGTTCATTGTACCCACTACATAATACTATAATATGAAATACATTTTATCAGTAAGAATATAATGGGAGTCTAGCGGGGCTGTGATCTCAGTCCATTACTAAAACTGAAAGCTGCAATGATAACAAAACTATGGATGGGCTATGGTCTATGACATACATAAAAAACCGCCATACAAGAAATAGTTACGCTAGTTTGATTTCATTTTCATAGCGGAAAGCAAATATAATTTCAAAATGTCAAACGTCGACTGCCCTTTACAACTTCAAAATGGACGCTTTTTGCCTCGATATGCCTCGTTTATAATATACATATTACAGGTATATGGTACGCTGTACAAACAAGTAGGTACACAATTTTAAGATGTATTTCTAAGTTGTATCGTAAATTACAAGGCCTTAATTTCAAATTTTACCTTCGCTCTTGTGATGAATTTTCTTAAGATGGGCAATAAAGTTGCCAGTGGTGCCGCCGCCGTGGCTAATAGACTTGTCGCAGAGCTTGCAAGTCGCACGACTGTCCGAGGTGCGCACAAAGTACGCCCACACCCAACTCCGCCGTGGTCTACCACGTTCTAAGAGCAAAACAATAACATAGAATAATTATGGGTAATCATCGTATCAGGGTGTTGCCGTCCACTACTAAACGTAGGCATGAGGCTAAAAACATTGCTTCTTCAAACTGTAACAAATCGAATCTCCTCAATTCTATTTTGGTCAAGAGAATCTTTTTCAAAAATAAACCTCAATAACTCATCACTAAATTAGTATAAAAATTAGGTTTTGTTTTTGTTCTTGGTCAAACTTTTTATATTTTTTATATTTTATCAACATGTAACTTTATACTTACAGTATGCAAAATTTACTGCGTATGAAATAAACTACAAAATTTAGGTTTTAAACTTACTCCTTCGAGGTCTTTTCTTTTCTTTATTTATGACTTTTGTATCCGCTTTATTGTTGTAAAGATCGGAATGATTCCTCTTAATATGACGTAACATGTTAGTACTATACTTAATGGAAATCTCGCACAGGTCACAACGGAATGTTGTATCTGTTAACTTTTCAAAGTATTCCCGAACCCAGCTTCGGTTTCTACGTTTACCTGAAAGAAACATTTGAACTAACACTTTTATTTTAAAACATCATTTATGCATGTTGTTTATTTAAAACATCTACTTAAGGTACGATCTACCGAATATTTTAGGAAGACCCGAGTGAGTGAATAGACCTGTGTAGTTTTTTAACCTGTACCTACAACCACCCGAAAAAATTGAATTCGTATTGTTAAGGCCTTGCGATACATACCTACACTGGAACGTCCCCATAGTCCACGCACACACCTGTAGAGGCTATAAAGATCCACAGTACTGTAAACCGCCTGCACGCAGAAATACGCTTCAATTTCACTCAAAAGCAATAGCGAAATTTTTGTTGCGACGGAATTCAGCTGGTGGAAATCGAGCGTCATTCCGCCGTAGCAGTAACGTATTCTGTCGTGGATTCTCCTCCTGATGTGTTCAACCTTAGATCATATTATACATGTAGTATATTATGGTCTAAGGTTTAAACACACTAGCTTTTTGTTTTTTATGGTGGTTTTGTTCATTGATATCGTTAATTTCAATCGTTTTTTCACATTTTCTTTATAAAATTCAAAGAAAAATGTGGGTATAAAGTTTTTCTCGTTCGAATTGTTTGTTTTTTTTTTTTGTATTTCACCAACATGTCTATCTCTAACTCTATATTATATTATGCTAAATATACTGCGTAAGAAATAAACTACAAAATTGATGTCTAAAACTTACTCCGTCGAGTTCTCTTCTTTTCTTTTTTTATGACTTTTGTACCCGCTTTACTGTTGTAAAGATCGAAATGATTCCTCTTAATATGACGTAACATGTTAGTACTATACTTAATGGAAATCTCGCACAGGTCACAACGGAATGTTGTATCTGTTAACTTTTCAAAGTATTCCCGAACCCAGCGTCGATTTCCACGTTTACCTGAAAGAAACATTTGGATTAACACTTTTATTTTAAAAATTCATTTATGCATGTTGTTTCTTCAAAACATCTAGGTACTTAAGCTACGATCTACCGAATCTTTTAGGCAGACCGGAGCGAGTGAATAGACCTATGTAGTTTTTTAACCTGTACCTACAACCACCGGAAAAATTTGAATTCGTATTGTAAAGGCCTTACGATACATACCTACACTGGAACGTCCCCCATAGTCCACGCACACACCTGTACAGACTGTAACTACCCAAAGTACTGTAAACCGCCTGCACGCAGAAACACGCTGCAATTTCACTTAAAAACAATACAGCGAAATTTCTGTTGCGACGGAATTCAGCTGGTGGAAATCGGGCGGAATTCCGCTCGATTCAGCAGTAACGTACCTACGTATTCTGTCGTGGAATCTCCGCCTGATGTGTTCAAACCAGGGTTGGCATGAAGAAATCATTTTGATTTAAATCACGATTTAAATTAAATGATGTTTTCAATAAAATATTTAATAAAATTTAATCAAAAATGTTTAATTTCACTTTCTTTTACAGAAATTAACATAAAAGCAGATTTAGAAATTATAATTAAGTTAAACTACGAAATATACGTTTAAATCTGAGAAGTCAATATCATTATTATAATATTTGAATAAGAAACTAATTTTCCAGCCTTTTTAATTCCCAGTCGGTAAAAGTAAATTGGTAATATGTTGGCTATCAATTCATGATTTTCTGACATCTATCGGTCATTTTATGAACTACGATCGAATATACTATACGTTGATAATATGAAGAAGTGGTTCATGAAATGACCGATAGATGTCAGAAAACTATGAATTGATAGCCAGCACATTTCCAATTTACTTTTACACTGGAATGTAAAAGTTAAAACCTCGACTAAATGTTCTGGCTTTATTTTTCTCCAACTCCTTAAACATTAAACTATAAATATATATATATATATACTCCTTAAACATTAAAATATATAAAAATTTCAAATAGCCTCAAACGTATTATTTGAGATAAAAAAAAACACATCAAAATTTTTATATTAACTTAGCCCCGCTTCTGACCAGCCAGTCTTGCAGTCTCCTGTTGAGGTACAATAGATGTATAGGACAAGGTTTCAGCTTAACTCAAACACCTGCTCTAAATTTCCTAGTAGCTCTCCATCTAAAATTCCCGCGCTGTGTCCGCGCAATCCCTCGAGGGCGCGTGACATTTTGCGTAAAAATATAGTTAAATTTAATAATAAAACGAAATAATAAAAATCGTGATTAATTAGGATTAAAAAAACGTACTTTATTCGATTTCTTTTTTTAAATCATGGCATTTTCCATCCCTACTTCAAACCTTAGATCATATACATGTAGTATATTATGGTCTAAGGTTTAAACACACTAGCTTTTTGTTTATCGATATTGTTAATTTTAATCATTTTTCATATTTTCTTTAATTTTTTTTTGAAAAAAACGTTATAAAGTACAGAGAAAATAGATATTAATTTAGTTCTTTAAAATTGTTTAATTTGATTTCATCATTCACTTTCTTGTTCGCTTTCATCTTTATTTTGTTTTTCAATCTCTACACTTTCATCGTCAGGAACGGTAGAGACTTGATCACCCGACTCCAAGCCGTGTTCTGTTTTCAAATGGTCACATATTGTCTGAAGATCGTTCTTCAAGTCGTCAGTCTTAGGACATTTGAAGTTACATATTCTGCACGAATATTTATCATCATCATCTTCTTCCTCTTCAAACACTAACCAAACCCAACCTGTAAAATTATAAAGTTTTTCATATCAAGCTACGTCGATTCTTACGTCAGCTTGTCAAACAAGAGCTCGTCCTTTAATTCTAACATGCAATTGTTTTTTTTGTCAACTATAAACTTATATGAAGAAATAGAAGCAAAAATAATGAGTTGTAAATGGTTTTTCAATAGGGGCGCTTGAACATTGACAGCGTGGACATAGTGGCCAACTGACCACCTAATGGTAAAGCAATAGCTGTAACATTTTGCATGAATACATTTTAGTTTACACGTTTCAACAACGCGTAGAAATGGTTAAAATAAACTATCAAGATCAGTGCTCTATTCGGCTAAATTTCAGTGAGCTGCGGTCAACTAATTACATTTGTGGGGATAGTGGCAGCCCCAAAGGGAGATCGCGCAGGTGATATGCTCGATCAGGCCGAAACCCAATTGTAAGCTTTTAAGATGTTGTTTAAATAGCGCTGAAGTGTGAAAACTTCACTAGCGCGATTCAGGTTTCTACAACCATATAGCACGGGAAACATTAAATTGTTTATACAGTGTGTGTCGTTTCGATCGTACCTAGACAACGAAGTACGCATACTTGTAATTCTAAATGTAAAATTAGTGTGGTTTCCTAATCACGCTTACGAGAGCTGTGCTGTCGAGTCATAGTACACTTAATGAACAAGGTCTTATAGAAAACGCCTCACGTATCATCCGCGCAGGCGCGGGCGCAACGGTCGCCGTAACTATAAAACCCGCCTACCAACTTAGATGCTGCACTTCATCTACACTAATTTGCATTGAATAGTCTCCGAAACTACTGGACCTATTTTGATGAAATTTTTCACAGATAGAGTAGAGTAGTAACTTTTTACTTCGGAAAAATGTAAATATATAGCCAAGTGTTTCTTTAATAACAAATGCCAAGCATTCAAATTTTTACCTTCGCTCTTGTTCTTGTTATGCATTTTCTTAAGATGCTTGATGAGATTCCCAGTAGAGCCGCCGGCATGGGACATAGACTTGTCGCAGAGCTTGCAAGTCGCGCGACTGTCCGAGATGGGCACAAAGTACGACCACAACCAACTCCGACGCGGCCTACCACGTTCTGATAACAAAATTATTTCAAAATTACAAAATATTATCATTACCGCCATATCAGGGTGTTGCTGTCCACTGCAAAACGTAGGCCAGAGGCAAATAATTTGCTTCTTGAATTTGCATTTCATTGAAATATTTCTTCAAACTATGAAACGAAACTTCACGACTCTATCTTAAGCAAGAGAACCCTTTCTAAAAATAACCTCAAAACCCACTGCCAAATTGCTTTTGGTCTTAGTAAATTGAAAATTCGCTCTGGTTTTTTTGTTGGACATTTAAAATTTTTGCCTCAGTTGCAGTTACCTGGAATGTATTCCGTTATTTCAGGGTGTTAACAATTACCCATTTTATTAGATTTTTATGTCCTTTTTTCGAATTTCTTCTTTGTTATAGTTTTCTTTGCCGCCAGTGATCATTTTAGCTATAGAGATAAGCTTCTAAAAGCAGTTTTTTAATTATATCTCCCTTTCGACTCATTTTACAGTAAAAGAAGGGCAAAATTAAACATCGGGCTGGGTGTTGACATCTAGTTGGGATCCAGTAATAAATAAAATTATAATAAAGTCAAAAACACAGCGGCTTCACGATACTGTTAGTATGTTTTAAGTGTATCGGAAAACAAATAATAATTGAAGAATCTTCGGGTACCTAGTTTGATTTTTGAACAACTTCAACAAATAGGACAACTGTCACCTCGGTTCCCGTGACCACGGCTGCTGGAAAGTAGCCGAAACGTCGAGAAAAAGAAAAGTGCACCGCGACACAATCCGTAAGTAAATGAATGAATAATATTCGCGTAAACATAAGAAATCAAAATTAAGCTAGAGAAAAGGACATGGGTCATTTCACTATGGACCAATTTGCCACGGTGTCCAAAGATAAAATTAGGTTAGATGTGTAAGCGTGATTGCATCTAGATCACAACGACATAGGTTGCATATCTGCAGAAGGTTGGGTAAATATAGTGTTAGTTATAGTGTATAGTAATATTTTAACACAGTTCTACAAATATTCATATAAAATATGATAAACAATTTATTCATTATCTCCACTTTTCAGTGGATCTGAAATACAGAAATGTGAATTAAAATTGCAGTTACAGTCGAATAGTATGTTGGTTTGTGGTCGCCACTTTTTAAACAGCTGGTATAAACTCCCAATGTATTTACCTATATTTCAAGTCCTAGCAATGTGTTTGTACAATCAATAGTTTAGAATAAACAGGAAAACTTTCCAGGTAAAACTGCCAAATAAACTACAAAATGTACTTTTTTTTTACTTACTCTGTAGACCTGGTTTTTCCTTTCCTTCTTTTGTGACTTTTAAATCAATCTTACTAGTGTAAAACACGGGATGATTCCTCTTAATATGTCCTATCATTTTATTACTAGACTTTATTGACATGTTGCACAGATTACACTGGAACGTTCTATTTGCTAACTTATCAAAGTATTCCCAAATCCAGCTTTCTTTTCCATGTGTACCTGGAAGAAATGTTGAAATTCACTCTTTTATTATAATTTTTTTGTGTATATGTACGTTATAATAAAATAATTATTTAAAATGCGTATAAAATTAAGGTAGGTTCGGTCACAGCATCATGGATGAGCTGAGCAGACCAAAGTGTGTAAATAGACCTTTGTAGTTTTTTAACCAATATTTTAGCCGAGCGTATTTTTTTTAAATAGATTATTCAGGTCTTTAATTTACATACCTACCTACGCTGGAGCGTTGAAAAAATATGTTTAAATGACTCTTGAGTTCATCATAATCAGCCTGCCATTCACTTCTAAATAATATAGTCCCCTCTAATTCGCACTAGCTATACCTATAGTATTAGTCTTCATCTAAGAATCAAACTTACTACAAGAATATTAATCTCTGCAGTAAAATTTGATAATTATTAAATCAGTGAGAGTAAGTTAAAAGAAGTTATATTAAAACTCCAACAGTATAGTTAAGTTTACAAGCAAAATAGGTTTGCCGATAGTATTATAATGTGAAAAAATTGCTATGGATCCACTGGGGTCGTAGTGTCATTAGGACTCAAACATGACCTTCTTTTGAAACAAACAAGTACCTCTACGTCAGTTTTGCAATTGGAAAGTAGGATTGAGAGACTAAATTATATGATAGCCTAAGCATTCAAAGATTTAAGTTGTCTCAAAAATTTATTATGTAATATTTATGATAATAATTTATAAAAAAACATTAGTTACTTTTTTGTAAATTATATTTTATTGGAAATAAAGCTATAATAATAATATTTTTATTATTATTATTATTATAGCTTTATTTCCACTTAGCAGTTATATATACAATTAACCAATTTAGGTTTAATTAATAAATTTATTTGCTCTGTGGCCCTTCTATGGGTAAAAGCCTCCTCCATTCTATTACTTAACTTATTATAATTGAAATACACTTTTCCAGCTACCAGATTGAATGTAAGTTAATTTATTATTATTCTAAAACTACAATAATTGTATATTTCTAACAAACAAATTATTATTATTAATAGCTAATACATATAATTCAGTAATCAAAATGCACTACATTTCGACATACAGATTACATACAGATCAAAGAGTGGTATTACACTTAGGACTTATCACATAATATGTTGCTTTTAAATGACATTAATATTTGATTAAATCTCAATAAGTTCCTGTAAATTTTATGTAATAGTCAAAATTAATTGATGAAATTTACCTTGGACTAATATATTTGATAAGTGTAATACCACCCTTAGGCATTGTTTTAAAAGCATGGCAGTGGTCATCAATATTTCTAATCTGAGAACAAAGGTTTTTTGTGATTATGAAAATCTCTCAGCACTTCAACACCATAAGTCTGCATGTTTATTAACGAAATGCATCCGGTTTTCTGTCTGTATGAACAACACCACTGCTCGGCTCCACACTGCAAGCGGCTTTTGAAAGTATATGTGTATCCTTTGTAGAGAATCTGATGACCCTTCTTCGTAGGTACACACTGCACTAAATCTTCTGCTGAAAAGTAATGAATTTAGCTGTTTTTGTCAATAGTTACAAACAAAACAAGGTTAGTTAACGTTTTTTTTGCAGAAACATATTATACAATTTAGAAAATCGGCACATGAATGATTAGTGTTGCTTTAATATATTTCTATTATTAATAAAATTATAAAAAAATTGCACGAACACGCCTATAAAAATTGAAACAATGGAAATAAAAACAAAATAAGTGTACACATAAAATAAGATTTGACAGTTGACACAGCATTGACATGACATTTTTTTTTATTTATTGATGGCGTTACGGCTTAAATCATTTGCCAGTGTCAAGTTAAAAAGGCGGGAATAGAATCTCGTTTAAGTTTTCAACACCGTATTTCTAAATAGTCAACTATAAAGTCTAGTCAATATCTAAAAAAGTAGATAGTCAGTGCAGTCAATGAGTCAAGTCAGTCGATCCTGTAAAGTGGTAGAAGCTTTACTGAACGTTCTTAAAACTCACATTATAATGTAGGATTAAGTACACTTTTTAAATCCAACTGTTCAAAACCTTACTAGTTACACCCCAGTACCCACGATGAATATAAAGTATTTAGCTAAAGCCAGTACACACTGGGTTCAGAATAATTTGTAGGTACGTAGTTTGTGTCTATATATATTATTAGTTATTTTTAGGGTTCCGTACCCAAAGGGAAAAAACGGGACCCTTTTACTGAGACTTCAATGTCTGTCCTGTCCGTCTGTCTGTCTGTCTCCAGGCCTTATCTCAAGAACCGCTATAGCTAGACTTCTGAAATTTTCACAGATTGTGTATTTCTGTTGCCGCTACTACAACAAATACTAAAATAAAATAAAATTAATATTTAAGGGGAGCTCCCATACAAGAAACGTGATTTTTTGGCTTTTTTTGCTCGATATCAATAATGACAACTGGTAGGGACATTAAATTTTCACAAAATCCTTAATTAACTTTTAATAATTAATAATAATATTAAAATAAAATAAACATTTAAGGGGGGCTCCCATACAAAAACACAATTTTTGGCACTGACTGGCACTTGGCCGATTATTTATGAATATATTCCCGTGCTTTTTAGGGTTCCGTACCCAAAGGGTAAAAACGGGACCCTATTACTAAGACTTCGTTGTCTGTCCGTCTGTCTGTCTGTCTGTCTGTCGCCAGGCTGTATCTCAAGAACCGCTATAGCTAGACTTCTGAAATTTACACAGATTATATATATCTGTTGCCGCTATAACAACAAATACTAAAAACAAAATAATATGAATATTTAAGGGGGGCTCCCATACAACAAACGTGATTTTTTCGGCCTTTTTTGCTCTATATCAATAATGGAAACAGATAGGCACATGAAATTTTCACAAAGGCCTTAAATATATGTGTACTTTAATAATTAATAATAATGTTTAAATAAAATATTAAATTAAGGGGGGCTCCCATACAAAAAACACAATTTTTGGCCTGTTTTTGCTCTATAACGGTACGGAACCCTTTGTGCGCGAGTCCGACTCGCACTTGGCCGATTATTTCTGTTTGTTGTAGGTAAACATTTTAAAAAGCTACCTACACTTACCGTTCTATCATCAACTACAATGGTAGTTCTGTTGGACATGGATAATTATTTCAATCGAACAGATTTCTATTTATTTTGGCAACAAAATCTAAAATGGTCATGGCTGTTGACACATGACCACGTTTATTAAACGTGATTTATGTTTTGGTTGTGGTCACAGCACAAACATACATTCAACACCACATTTCATTCTTACTTATCCTGACCGAATGATAAAACAATTATTCTACAGCAAATTTTTGGGTGTCAAATATGTAATTTTCTATTTATGAGCATTATCTTGCTGACGAATGTTCTTTTTGTAACTGATTGAAACATGATACCGAGGTACTCAAATAAATGATCAGCCTGTTCTAATTTTTATCATAGCCTCTCATTCAATTACTTTTTTATACACTGTGTAACTGAAAAAGCACAACCCCTCAGACTCCCCAACTAATTTTAATTGTAATTAATCGACCTGAAAAGAAAGGTATTACGGTACACGCAAGAGCTACTTAATGTAGGTACCGCATCATGAAAAACGGGATTATAATTTAAATAAAACGAACCTTTTCTGAACCGTTTTTTCAGGTTTTGTGCTATTTTAGTTACATCAAAGCCTCAAAATGGTGAACGTTTACTAACATAAAAATAATATACAACTGCTTTTACTCCATCGCATGTTTATATTCCAAACAGTTGCTTGCTTATTACTCATCATGCCTCGGTGTCGCGGTGGGCAAGGTGGTCCATATATTCAGGGTGGTGGTAGAAGAGGCTGTCGTACAAGAGGCGCCCGTGGAAGTGTTTGTTTTTTTTCTGATTCTATTTTATAATCAAGGCTTATCAAACTTACATAATATTTTCATTTTAGAAGAACAATCAACCAAATCACAAATGAACTCTTGCCTCCACAGATCTATTGATTAACTCGACGGACCCGGAACCATTGAGTAGTTCAACAGAACCTCAATCGGCAAGTTCAACAGAGCCGAAACCATCGACTAATCGTATCGCCTGCCGGCCACAATTAACTGGTGGTCATTATCCCGAGCGAGGTGCTTCTTCTAGAGCTCGATGCAAGTGGTGCGCTGAAAAAAAAATTGTATCAAGGACTACATGGCGCTGCGATGTCTGCAAAGTGGCTCTCTGTATTGATTTTTGCTTCAAACAATATCACACTTAAGTTGCGTTGTATTTTTTACTTTTTAATTTTTATTATTATCAAAGTCAGTCAGTCAGTCAGTAGAACCCACGTAGAACCTATGTATATGTAAATGTATAAATAATATATAATACTATACTCCACTCGGGCTAGCTTGTCGCTAGCGGTCATTGACTCCCTGTCAAAAACTTGTCATTTTCCGTATAAACCGTAATTGACAATAAAGTGTCAGATATTGTCAATCGTGGTTTTATATGGAAAATGACAAATTTTTGACAGGAAGTCAATGACCGCTAGCGACAAGCTAGCCCGAGTGGAGTATAATATCTAGTTTAACTATAATAAGTATTTCTAAATAAAAGTGATTATTAACAAATAATTTTTTTTTACATTACCTCTTATTTGGAAATTATTTCAAAAATGTTTAAAAGATTACAATAAAGAACATGAGTAAATAATCATCATACGATATAATATGCCGCTCTTGGGGACTAGTTGTGCCCTTGGCTTTATGTTTTCATGCACCAAATTATATATGGACACTACAGTACCCAGTTACGAAAGGGCACATTTTAATGATTTTACTCCTTTTTGTAATGTTCGTAGGGTATATTTTAGCATTTCTTTGGCTAGAAGATATACTTTAGTTTCCAATAACTTACTTACTAAAATTGCCATCATATAAAAGTCAACCGTACAGATGTCGTAAAGAAGAGCAATGGCGGAAGCATTCTTTCGAGCAAGCACTGTTAGTTTCAGATGTCTTTTTTCTGTTATGATATTATTCTATCAACGATATTTTTACACAGAAATATCAAGAAATGTATCAAGTTTCAGAGATTTCCTATATTTTTTATATATAAACAGTACCAATAATTCAAGAAGCGATCAAAACTGTTTCTTTCAAATTTGGTTTTCTACTGCGGGTGAGCGAAATATAAGTCGAAATCAAAACTCCATAATTTAATAATTATATAAAATACGACTTGTTTTTTTATATTATTTATTATAATATACACATGAGATATGTAAAAGACTAAAAACCTGTAGTTCAATGCTACCACATTCGTATTAAATCAATTTAAATCAAGAATGGTGGAATTTTCTATGAATTGTTAACTTTGTACCCTAATAAAAATTATATCGGCAATAATTAAGGCTGAAAAAGTTAATTCATATGTAGCCTTATAAATTGTGAGCAAAATAAATATAAGATCAATCGTGTCTGCTCAAGATTTAAGTCAAAATTTGTTGATTTCGTTACATTCGCAACGCGGGCACGGCGACTGCCCGTAGACGCGGTGCATTGACGGGCCATAGCGCCTCGCGCCCGGTGTAGCGACTTAAAAATGATCTTGGATACTACAGTATCCAAGGTGAAGCGAGCGGTTAAGGAGTTTTGAACACAAAATAGCACGTTTTTTGAACTTGTACCACTTGCCCACACTTGTGCACGTTAACGGATATTTAATGGATAATATTCTTATCATATTATTCTTATCATAACATTAAATTCCCCGGCAAAACTCTTCGACATGACACTTACCAGCTGTCATTAGAATCTTCTAGTTTGTAATTGAAAACGAATTCAAGCTATTAGCGTTTACGCTAATTTAGCTATTAGATTTATAAGCATCTAATACTGTCCCAGGGCAGGGCATGTGTGTGGAAATAATGTGTATGGAAATAGCCGACTATGAATGTCTAAATCACTGCTTATAGCATTGTCAAATATATATATAAGAAGAATATGGAAATGTAGTGCTTCGTGAATCATCGATTTTGCTTAGACTATTTCCGCAGCAAATTTAGTAGCTAATATTAGTTTTAAGTCAACTATTGCCGTGTACGGACGTATTGTTGCTTTAAACTACACCCTTACTTCTACTTGTGATTTTTTTGTATAGCGATGGCTGCTTTTGAGTACAATGAATACGCTGACTTCTTGTTTTGTTACGGACTTTGTAATGGTAATGCTGCTGCTGCACGAAGATCATACGTTGAACGTTTTCCGAATCGACGAGTGCCAAACGTTAGAGTGTTTTCAACAACATTTCGACGAATTCGGGAAAGCGGCCGTGTTGATAGAAGACGTGGCGATTCAGGCAGACCTCGTTTGTATGCTCCAGAAGAAGAAAAATAAATTTTAACACTTTTTCAAAATGATCCTTCTATTTCTACAAGAGCGGCAGCTAGAAGACTTGGATTAAGTCAATGGAAGGTGTGGTTTACAGTACACACAGCGCGTCTACATCCATTTCACTACACACCTGTCCAAGCGTTGGAAGAGGGAGACCCGGTTAGAAGAATGGAATTCTGCCGTTTTATGATAAATGCAGACATGGAGGATCGCAATTTCTTCTCAAGAATATTGTGGACGGATGAATCGAAATTTGACCGTGACGGGATAAACAATTTCCACAACACACATTACTGGGCACCAAAAGGAGAAAACCCCAGGATGAAAAAAGGAAGGGCCCATCAAACCAGATTCAGTCTAAATGTCTGGATGGGTATAATTAATAATAATTTAGTTGGACCTCATTTTTTGCCTCAAAATTTAAATGGTGAAATGTACGAACATTTCCTAAGAGAGGAGATTACTGGTTTAATGGAAGATGTGCCAATAGCAACTCGTCGTAATATGATTTTCCAGCATGATGGTTGCCCGGCCCACTTCCGCCTCGGCGTACGCCAGTGGCTAGACCAAACTTACCCACATCGTTGGATAGGTCGAGGCGGGCCAATTCCTTGGCCAGCACGGTGTCCCGATTTGACCCCGTGTGATTTTTATCTTTGGGGTCATATGAAGGCTTTGGTGTATACTACACCCATAACTACTGTAGAGGAGCTCAGAAGCCGCATAAGAAATGCAGCAGAAGAAATCAAAACTAGTCTTACTACCAGAATAATCAAAACAGAGGTACGGAGAAGACTACGGGCCTGTATGAGAAACAGAGGTTCACATTTTGAACAAGACCTAAAGTAGAATATTTATTATTAAATTTAATTAAACATTGATGTTTTTAAACACAATAAACGTAATTAAATTCAAGTTTTTCCTTTTATTTTAACCTTATCGCAAATAAATCGATTTAGACATTATTTAATTTTACTTCTAATATGTTTACTACAACGTCATATTTTTATGTAGACATTTGCACCTTTTTGGAAAGCTAATGAGATACTATACTATAAAAATACTATATTTATGTAATTATGTTTTATTATAATCACAACGTGGTTATTAATTTATGGTGATATTTCTTCACAAGTAATCATTGCATTCGATTCTACTTATCAGCTTTCGATTTTTAGAGTAACATCCCTAGTGTTTAAAAAGAAAAAGGGTTAACTGAGGCAACATTGTAACGACGTTCAGTTCTTTAGATCAGAAATTGTTTATTATGTTTAGAATGGTTTATTAGTGAAAGCAAATCGTAAAATTACTTATATTCAGTCATTATTATAATAAATATGTAATCGTAATTGAAAAAAGTTAAGCAATTGTGCAGTTCTAACAAAACGAAAAAATATATTATTTTATGCCCGCCGTTACAAGGTTACGTTGTTGAATTTTGATGAATTGTCAAAATATGTTACCTATTAAAATGACTCCACTTTAATCATTATTTAAATCAAAATTATAATCTTATCACAATAATAATTATCCTTTTAAAATTTTAATTCTGTATGTAACTAGGTATGCGATAAGAAAAAGGCCAATAATTAAAATGTCATGTCATTCATCTACTGTAGGCCTTGGAATTTGGGTTCACTTATGTGATAATGCTTTACTATCATCACGAATCGGCTGTTTCGCTAGAAGAGATACCCATCACGGTCTCACAGAAAAACGGCGTGAAATAATGTTTGCGTTATGTAGGCCTAGTGAGTGAATAGGGTAAATGGTGGGCACTGCACTTGTAGTTGTGACTCCGCTTGTGTAGTGAGTGTCCAATTGCGGTGGTATTTACTACCCGGCGATCCGTCATGCTCGTTTGCCGGTCGTATTTCAAAGAGTTGGATATTGAAAGTAGAATTGCAAATTAATTGAGTTCATTCCCTTAGGTTACCGCTGTCGATCCTGGCTCACAGGAGTTGCAGTGGTGGGAATGTGTGGTGGGCCAATGCCCGTTTTAAAAAAGTTCATTCCGGTTCATAAATTATATTGGTCTTGCGTAGACAACAGTTACAGAACCTTGAAACACTGATAATTCCAAAAAATTTTGTTTTTCACCTTTCTGTGTGCATAACTGCATAGTTACATAATATGTTATCGCTTACGTCTTAAAAAACCGACCAAGTGCGAGTCGGACTCGCGCACGAAGGGTTCCGTATCATCCATGCTAATATTATAAGTGAGTTTTTTTTGTACTATATACTAGAAAGAAGAAGGAAATAACATTTATTTTCAATACACAAAAAGACACAAGTCGCAGGAAAAAAAAACAAATATAAAAAGAATAAAAAATTGAATAAAAAATAAACAAATTTAAAAAAAAAACATAACAATAATGGTGAAACCACAACTTGTACCTTAATGTGACCAAGAAAAGGTCCAGTTCGACTTAGGCCACGTATGTCGTACCTCGACGCAAGCACACACAACATGACACCGGTTTTCAACTGAACCGAAAAGTGTAGTAAGCCACAGATATCATGTACCTTTCTACACATCAAGCATTCCACATGTGATTAAAAATACTACTAGATGTAATAATAATTTTACGTGAAAGAAAATATTATATACATTTTAGTTAATAATACATATTTTAAATAAAGTACAGTATAATAAATGATATATACTACTTTATCTAGGTTGGCTACTTTATCCCGGCAAAATGTACGGTTCTACGCGATCTCTTGTTGCTCGCACGAAGACGCGGACAACGTCTAGTTATCTATAAAAAAGGCAAATCACGTCTGTTCTATGGGAGGCGGGAGCCCTCTTAAATACTTTTTTATTTTATTATTTTTTAGTATTTATTGTTATAGGTAGCTGCAAGATAATTTATACATCATCTGTGAAAATTTTAACTGTATATCACGATTCATACAGCCTGGTGACAGGCGGACAGATAGACGGACGGGCAGCGGAGGCTTAGTAATTCCCGTTTTACCCTTTGTGTACGGAACCCTAAAAATAATGTAGACAGACAGCATGATGGAGTATAGAGCGCTGCTCCATAGCAGACTAATTAATGTACCCACAGAAGCTTTGCAAATGGACTGCTATATATTATTATTATTTAATATTATTATGTCGATGAATATTACAATTGTAGCACTTTTGGCTATAAGTGAATTTAATTGTATCTGGATATCTACTTTTTGATTACCTACTAATTAATTTTAAATCGGCTTGATAAAATTAAAACGTACTATTAAACGCGTATTTTGTGATTATCGTAATCACAAAATACAATCGAGTCCATCTATTAGAAATATGAAATAAAAACTACTCACAGTGTTCCATTGTTATATTATATATTTAAATAGTCTAGCGTGGACAGCAGGATAAATTAATTATTTTTATCATCTTTAAGCCTCGTAACGGCGCGGTGGAACGAAAAGTCAAAGTCAAATTTTTTTTATTCAAAATTGGTATTTTGAATAAATTTTTTTTGCAAAAAACAAACGCTCCCTTTTAGCAAAAGATGGAAAAATTGTTCTTTTAAAAACGTTTCAGACGTAGCCCGTATGTCTACTTTCATAGGAAAATTAAACTACTACCATACCAAATTCATCAAAATCCGTTCAGGAGTTTTTGCATGAAAGAGTAACAAACATTCATCCATCCATCTTCACATACTTTCACATTTATAAATAGTGTGGGCAGAAAAATTAAACAAAAATTGTTAAAAAATATTATTTTTTTATTTCAAAGTTCCTTTTATTAATGTGACAATGAAAACCAAGTATTTTTGTGATTACACCGTTTTCAGTGGTTATTCTCGCTTTGCATTTATATTTCCGTTTGAAAGAACACTGCCATCTCACGACATTGTGTGTAGGCACCTGAGAATGCATGTGGTATTTGTTGTTCATAAATTCCATTACTATCCCACCATACCTGCTCGCCGTGTACCTTGGTAGACCTGTAATATTTTAATTGTTCAATGTTCATTAACTTTATATAACATCCAAAGATCTGTGGAATAAGGCTGGTACTATAAGAACCCGAATCCGGCGCTCCCAAAAAAGTTCAGAGCGCTGAAAATAAAACTCTGTGCTAACACAATGGAGCTGAAAATCGAACACACAAGTATGGAGTCAAATGTCAATGATTATATAAATGATCATTTAGACCCAGCTTAAAACCGGGACAATATTGTCCGGAATCCGAAAGCCGGTGAAAATTAGGAGCCTGTCATATTATATAAAAGTCAAACACAAAATTTGTTATTTCCCTAAAGGTTTTTAAATAACACATAATATTGTGAATTGAATATGACATTGAAATGTTTACACAAAGTTGACGTCACACAGTAGACGTCATCGAACAGAGTGTTTTGGCGGTAAATTCAAAACCACTAAAAATAAATTCGACTCTTAATTGGTTTATTGGAGAAAAAATACATTAATTTATTTATTTTTCAGTTAAATCGTTCGTTCACGTCCGACAAATACAAGCAGTTTTCAAAAATTTGGAAAATACCCTATTGTGTGTTCGATTTTCAGCTATAATTAATAAGCGCAAAATTCTACTTCAATGCTCTGAATTTTCCCCGGCCAACCGGATTCCGAACAATAATATAGTCCCAGCTTAATGATTTGACATGACGTGCACCTTTATACACGTAACGGTATACCTGACAGGTTTGCCTGTACAGGTAAACCGGAGCGTGTACGTTAGAAAACAATTTACAAGTACTTAGTCGGCAAAAAAAATTATAAAATGTGTAGGAAGAAACATGGAAAAGTGTAAAATCTGTAGTTTATGTTACCTACTACGTTTTGTCGATGTGAGTAGCAATTTTTTTTGCTATATTAAGTTTGATAATTCTTCGTCTACGACCAACTGGTAATAATCAAGTAGGAACCTACTCATATAGGATAACCAACAATTACTTACAAATTACAATGATTTAAAATACTGATTGATCATTAATTTAATAAAAGCGTTCAAGGGGTAGGTTAAAACAAGTTTATATTTTTTGTCTACCCCTTTTCAATTTTTATTTATTTTCTACTCCTTGTGGTCTTGTTTACTAAGAAGATTATATAGTGTACGCAATCCATTGAGAATACCGCAATTTTTGTTTATAAAGCATCCAGACACACTGCGAAGTCTCGAGAAAGTCGTCTCGAAGTTTGGTGTTCGGTGTAAGGAGAAGTTCTGTGTTCACATTTACTTCTCTTACCAGCGAGTCGGGATGGGCATTGAGCATTTACGCATTGCGGTTGTCTGCAACATAGAAAACCAGCGACTTACCGAGACGAGGAAGGAATAATAAAACAGTAGACTTCTCTCCACCTTCTTTTCGAGTCTCCAGAGTCCCTGCAAAAAACAGGGACTTCATCTAAAGTGGCCACATTAAGTGAATCATACTATAAAATATCAACGTTTAAAGAAGTTGCTCTAGTAACTTCTAACAATTCTGTTTTGTCAGTTTTCAATAGAAATGTATAAATATAATAAGATTCACATAATAAGAATTGCTTAATTTTCAATTAAGAAAATTGTTAGAAGTTACTATAGTCTTATAGTAGGAGGAAATTCTTCCAAAGTTGATGTTTCATAGTACTACGAGTATTCACTTAATGCGCCCATTTTAGACTCTGACGTGCCGTGAGAAACTCGATTTTTCTACCGAGGCGGAAATTCGAAACACCAACCACTACTACTGAATATTATTAGGGTTCTGTAATACACAAGGAACCCTTATGTTTTCGCTCTGTCCGTCCGTCTGTGTGTCCGGCGTCCGCGCTTCTAGCTTCTGTAATTATGAATATAAATGGATTAAATATCGGTTTCGGCATCATAAAATAATAATAATTTTAAGTATATTCAAGGGGTAGCTAAAATATAATAAATGTGAATTAGGGATGAAAAATATTTTTTAATTCTACCCCATCGTGTAGGGTATCGTTGAATAGGTCTTTTAAATTAAAAATGCACAAAAGAGTATGAAATAAAACTTATTTTTTTAATAATTCCCCTTTTAAATTCGTCTAAAATTTTAACTCTTTCTCTACTCACTCAGAACGTGAGTTCTAATTACTTCAGAAAAAGTCGAAATCACCATAATATATGTCCATATAAATTTAGAGGAGTTCCCTAGATTCCTCATGGATCCCATCTTTAGGTAACCACTTTGGTGAAAACGGGACCAACTTGGGATTATACATAAAAGAATTTTGAAAACGACGGCGAAATTATCGTTCGTATCGTAGTTATGTGTTTATAATATATATATATATATATTATATAAACATATATATATATATATATTATAAACACATCCGAATGCATAACCGCCTCCTTTTTTTTGGAGTCGGTTAATAAAGGTAAGATTTCGTACATGGTCGACTTTTTTACAAAGTCGACCATTTTCGAGTAATCGGGCCCCAAAGTGGTTTGTAAGTTGGAATTCCAACCTGATAGATCGTGCTAAAAACTCTTTAGGAAAATTATTTTGAGCGAAATCGGACAATAACTTTTGAAGTAATTCAAAGATAATCTATTGCGCGTTGATAGTTACGAAACCCTCCTTAGACATCTATCTTAGACGTCAGGGTATATCCAAGAGCATGTCAGGATATATATCCTGACATGCTCTTGGATATACCTACTTAGTTCATAAGCCGCATACGACTTTGGGGGCAGGGCTCAATCATGATCCTTCTTCAAAAATAATAATATACTTACATAAATATTATTATAATTTACTAGATATTTCCCGCGACTTCGTACGCATAAAAGTAAATCACGTGGGAACCGTACATCACTCCCCGTGGTCTGCTACAGTAGTTTCGGAGTATATTCAATGCAAACAAAAAAAGGTTCCTGCTTTATAATATAGTATAGATAGGTAATACATGTAACATAAATAATTTAATAATTTATAAGACACAATAAGACGCCTCGTTATTTCCGACAGGACATAAAATAAAGTTAATTAAGAGAATAGCATTGTATATTTTTATATTACTAAATATAAAATCTTTGGATGAATATAAAGCAAATGTATCGGAACTATTCTAAGCTGAGTTCTTGACGAAATTGTCATAAAATATTTTTACAAAAACTAAAATACTTTCATAACAATACATTAATTACTAGAGAGTAACATACAAAATAAGAATTATACTTAAAATTTGTCTAGTTCAATAAATTATGTATCCCGTTTTTTTTCGTCTTCATAAGTATATATTATATTTAACCCCCGACCCAAAAACAGGGGTGTTATTATATTTACAGTCGCCGATAAATACGGCCACTTTACAAAATTATTACTTGTAAATAAGTTTCAAAAGTGGTACACCGATGACCGAATCTGTCCACCGTACTAACGCGTCTTATAATATAAGACGCGTTAGAACGGTGGACTTGTCTATATAAGTTATATAGATAAGTACAAGAGCATAATCTACGCACCAGATTTTAATAGACGGTTACACGACAAACAAAACACATCGCGAGTAAAAGAGAGTTGAGATATTTGAAAAAAAGACAACCAAACAAGCAGACAAATTTATGACATATGGCAAGCGATTTCAGACATCATAAGGTGTTGACGCTTTTTAAGCTCCTACTTCTCCCGGACATAACATTTTAAATAACAAAATATGTGCCATTCACATTTTATGTACCTACTTTAAATATTTTGAGGATTTCTATGTTAATGCTCATGTCTATACACAGAATGCGGGAATTTAATAAAATTTGCAATAATATAATTACCATTATTTTCCTGCTTGTTAAATCTACAATAGGTATATTTACTCTCAAACAACTTTTACTCCACTTAAATTCAAATCATTACTTCATTATTTGATTTTCAGGGTCACTAGTCACTAATACACAAAACCCATTCATACTTTATGTTTATGAATAAAGAGGTAGAAAAAGTTACAGACTGTGCAATTACGTGGTTTGCATAATTTTTCAAATTTATTGAATATTAAAAAAACTAAAGTTAATGACAAAACATTGTTGAAACAGCAGTTTGAATTTAAATTTTATATGTGGTAGGCGAAATTCAAAATTATAAGGAATAGCAAAAAATGATAAAAGGAGTTGCGAGCCCGATTTAGATTTTTTTATTGTCGCTTTTCAGAATTTGTTTCTTAAGCCTCTGTTTAACGCCAGTGACTTTGAGCGTCAAGTCCCATACTTACTTAAAAATTGTCTTACTTAAAATACTGAAATAATTTTAACACTCGTGTGACTTATAGAAGAGAAAAAAAGGTTTTAACTTTTAAAACGGTTGGACTTAGCATATTTTTAAATCAATATTTAAATAAAAATTTCAATTTATAAAAAGACAGTTCGGCTAAATATAATGCAGACTAACATATATTTTTTTGGGATTTTTCAATACGACCATGAATGAGAAAAACGTTTCAAAGAACTCCAATTTACATTTCTATCGAGCGAAAATCCCCTAACAGTACTATCAAATGGTGTAATAATACAGAATGTGATTTTTGCCAAAATCGGTCGGTTCGATTCCTGAATATAATGATCGATTTATAAAAATCTAATGTTGCAGTTTTAGTTTTTATCAAAATCGAGCTCGTCTTTCAGTATTTTGCTAATATATATTTTGCGCTATTCCTTATCGTTTTTAGATTTGGCCATGGTTGGCCCACTTGAAAAATTCAGCCTGTATAAGATACACAGTTTGATAATAAAGTGATTGAGATTGAAAATCACTAGCTTTTATACTATCTAAAAATAGATCTCATCTATTTTTAATAAATCTATCTACATAAATTATACATTATGTTGATCAAATTTTATCAATATTTTTTTTATTTAGAGAAACATTTATGGCATTCTGATTAAATATGGTATTTTCCAAATTTTTGAAAACTGCTTATATTTAAAGATTGGGACGAACGATTTAATAGAAAAATAAACAATAAATTAATTAATGTCTTATTTTCTCCATTAAACCAATTAGATTTATTTTTAATAGTATTGAATTTACCGCCAAAACGCTCGGTTCGATGACGTCTACTGTGTGACGTCAACTTTGTGTAACCATTTCCCTTTATGTTTACACAAAGTTGACGACTAAATGAGGAAAAGACAATAAGTTATTTATTTTTATTTCTCTGTTAAATCATTCGTCCCAATCTCTTATTATAAGAAGTTTTAAAAAATTTGGATAATACCCCATTAGTAAAAAGCTTAACACACATAGTTTAACAAAATTTATTTATTTGTTCAATACTAAAAAATGCTTTAGTTCATAACTCTCTAAACTTTCATAAGTCCTAACTTAAAATATTACAAAATATTTGAGGCAAGATTATTAATAAAAATCTCATATACTTTTTTTAAATATAACATAGCCTCAGTTTATTTTATGTGACCCATTGAAAAACATTCAGGGTCAAACATTTTTATTTTTTGCATAACTAAGGGCCTTTTTCACAATCACTTAATAAGTATCCGATAGCTTATTTGGAAGTTATATCGCTGCTTACTTTACATTGAGCGACAAAGATAAAACTTGCCAATAAGCTATCTGGCACAGTCTTATCAGTAGATTGTGAAACAGGCCCTAAGTATCCTATTTATTGTTTCTGGGAACTCGCATCGGGAAGTGGTGGTAGGCTATAACTCTTTCCGTCTGGTGTCATCCAACATGTGGGTGGATCATGATTATGACGTCCAATGCATTCGGTCACTTTGCCCGAATTATCAATCCTCAGTTTAGCTGGACAACAACGGCTGAAGAAGTACCAGCAGTACCAAAGCTGACTCCCATATGCTTTTTTGTACATAAATCTGAATGTATGATTTTGGTAGATAAACAGCTTCGAATTTCCTCTGGTGTTTATAAAAATACCTAAAAAGAAAAACATAATTATAGTACAAATTAATTTAGTAAGTATATACATCCTCTTTTGACATTATTAAATTCATTGTTTAGATTTTTAAAGTTCTTAAATTAAAACACACTTTTAAAATAAAATATTTTATTTAAAAAATTATATGTTATGTTACATATTTGTACAATACAGAGAGGTTTCAAAGAATTAACTTTAAAATTTCCAATTTTAAATTAAAAATTTCCAATTTCTTCTACCTACATGTATGTATGTATGTGTTCTATCTACAGTCAGCGAAATTCTTGCTATAGTCTGTTAAGATCTAATTTAATTAAAACAATTGTACTCTATAATGCTAATACTAATCAAAATGTATTTACGCATAATTATTGTGAACATTAATTTGGTTCTATTAAATGGTTTGTGTACAAAAAAACTAATTGGATGTAAGTAAAGAGATTACAATTAACTTAAAAATAATCCACAATACATACCAAATTTATATATTAATTATTTAGAAGTTTCCAACATATCCAATGTTATTATCCTAAGTTCCTATTTATTTTATTAACACCCTTAAATTTTTATGTACTTAAGTACAAAAATAAAACTTACTTACATAGATTTCCACAAAGTTGAACACAAGTTTTACAACTATTTCTGGCAGACTTCAAACCAATTATAGTAGGTACTAGGTACCTACTGATTTTTCAGTGCTCAGATTGCATCGAACTTATTATATTACTTCTTGAATCTCAATCATCATGTATAAAAACTAAAAACTTCCAAGTAGATAGGTACCTACCAGATTACAAATTAAGTACATACTTATTATGATTAATTTATTAATTAAATATTAGTTGCAAACACTGATTAAAGCACAAAACACATGAGCACTATCAAATTATAACTTATTATTTTATACTAAAAAGTTAACAAAAAAATACACACATAAGAAGTTTTCAGAATACAAAGTACATACGATTCATGTAACAATTAAATATTAATAAGTAATTAAAAGACTTATTACATGTAATAATAGTTAAAACTTAAAAACACTGATTAAAGCACAAAACACATGAGCACTAATAAATTATAACTTATTATTGTATAGGTACCTACCTAAAAGATAACAAAAAAATACACACGTAGTTTTCATAAATCTGAGACAAAACTTTTCGAAATAACTTAGGTAATAATCACAAAATGTAATAAGTTATAAAGAGGATTCTGTATTATACATTTATTAAACGAAGTAATAAAAAAGTAAAAAAGAAACTAAGTATTCCTATTTAAAGACTTATGTACATACAGTGTTTACTTTTTGGTTTTGATCTAATTATACTAGTATGTGCTCACTGGCGACATGTCGTAGAGTAGAGCAAAAAAAAGAGCTCTCATAAAGCAACTATGTGTTTATTTATTGGTGGCGTTACGTTGGCGGCTTACAACCATTTGCCAGTATCAAGATAAATAGGCGATAGAATTCTCGTTTGTTTTAACACTGTATTTCTCAATCGTCAAGTCTAGTCAAAGTCCAAATAAATAGTCAGTGCAGTCAATGAGTCAAGTCAGTCGAATTAGTAAAGCGGTCGAAGCTTTAGGGGCCCCATACACGGTCCGGTTTTGCTCCAGTTCGACCTGAACGGATGCAAAATCGTATCGTCTGTGTACAATTTCGAGATACCTAAAAACACGACCGAAGTTCGCGGCATATTTCCGTGTATGTGCTCGAATCCGTTCAGGCCGAACCTTAGATTAAAACGCCTAGAAACCGGGTACGCGCATGAAAAGTGAAGTAAATCATACTGAGCCATATCGGCTCAGTTTGTAGGAACGACCCGTCAGTTGTCAACGTCAAGCGCAAGTGCATATATCTCCGACTATTAAAAACATTATGACGGTTTGTGTCGTTATTGGGTGTCACAATGCATCGGAAAATAATTAAAAAAACTTCATATGTAAGTATGAAATGTTATGTCCGAACAATTTGACTTGTAATAAAAGTCAAATATTTAATACATTTTAAAATAAAATCATATTATGTCGCCATCTTGCTGCCCTATTGTGAATTGTGGAAGTGTTACTAGTAATAATAAATTTATAAAAGTACACAACTTTAAAGTTTTGTTTGTGTGCGTGTCGGTGTGTAATGCTTACGTCTACATCTATCTGTTGCTTGCTTCACTATGACGATGCGTTTGTTTGAAGACTATCTAGGCGTTATTAATCTAAGGGCAGAACTGACGTCAGTTCGGTCGGATGCGATTTTCTCGTGTATGTGCACGAATCCGTTCAGGCCGAACTGACACCAGTTCTAACTGAAACGATCGGCCTCTCGTCTGTGGGAGCCTTTACTGAAAGTTCCTAGGAACTTTTGGAGGCGAACACAGAATAACACGTTTTTTGAAGTTGTACCACCTGCCCACACTTGTGCACGTTAACGAATATAAATTTATTAACGAATATTATACATTAAGAACCGAAATAACACAAATGTATGGAAGAATTAAAAAAAAACGTTTTATAAAATAAAATTTAAAATTGTTGATACAGATACATAAATCTAAAAGAAATAGGTATGAAGATTGTAAATTTAAATTGTTTGTATCTTCATTATTTTTTAAAATATACGAAAATGGGTTCTAGATTGTTTATTAACATGTTATGTTGTCTAACATTGAATAGGCTAACAAAAATTTTTAGGCAACATGCCTATTCCCCGGCAAAACAAATGAATGCATACTACTTTATTGACTTGGTAAGGATTAAGGACAACAAATCAAGCCTGATTATTATTGTCGCCGCTATTAAGTTTAAAGATCGATCGATCTATTTCCCATTAAATTAAATTTAGGGCTGACAAAATATTATATTATGCTCTTAGTTCAAATTTCTTGTAACAGACAATTTATTTCCAAAAGAAGGCGGCAATCAACTTTTATCTATTTTTTCAGACAAACAAACAGTTTTTCTGAAAAAAAAAACAGATCGTTTAGGATAATCCATTTCTTTAAAATGGAAGGAAAGAATATGAGGAAGAGAAACTGTCGCGGCGACAGTTTAGTATCCCGTGAGCACATATTATCTATATTTAGTGTCAAATGTCAACAAACGCGACCTCTAGTGGAAACTCTGTTGACAGCGTCACTTTCAACACTCAACAGTCAGAATTCAGATTCGCGTGCGTGTTTGTGTTTTGTTTTGATTAGAAAATTTTGAAAGTGATACTACTTTAAATTGTGATTAGAAATACTTTTTACTGCGTTTACTTAATACAATTATGCTAAACTTTACATTTTGAACGAATATTTATCGCGTTTAACTATGTTTTAGGTTATTGTACTTGCTTCAAGTACCCAGTAGAAAGCTAACATAAGTTTTGTGATAAACTGCATCAAATGTGAAACGCATCTAATTTCAATTAAATTCATATCCAATTAAGCGTTTTAAATTTAATAAATTTGATCCTTATATTCCCATAAGATTTGTGGAAATAAAACTTTCATCCATTGAAGTTTGTTTTTTTTATGATGTCCCATTATATCTATAAATTACGTTTTAAAACTTTGTTCCTGTAGTTTTCTACTATATGCTAGTAATAAATACTTATAGAGATTATAGTGAGATTTAATTTGTTTCAGAAGCTCATTTTATACCAACAAGAAAAGGCAGTATGCTGTTAGTTCATGATGGTTTTGCCTTTCGGCTAAAAAATAAATTAGCATACGGAAAGAAGCAATGGTACTGCACGTCACGCACAAAGACTGGATGCCAAGTAGATGTCACAACTGTACTGTCACAAAAAATGAAAAATATTGTTAACAGGGTACGTAACACACACAACCATCCCACACCCGGCTTCTACCGCCGGAATGATGGATCTTTCAAAGTTGTTTAATTTTATTACAATTTTAGAGATAGGTACCTTTAAGACTGATTTTACTTTTCTACCTCAATTTACCTCAAGAATCATATTTTTATGCTTTTTATATTTATTGACATATTTTCATTAAGCTTAGACTGATAGATAATAAGAATTATTAAGTATCAATAAGATTTTAAACAAATTAATAGACTGATTGGTTCCATTTGAGTAGGCATGTTGCCTAAAAAAATGTTGTCTATTCAATGTTAGACAAAATGACAATATTTCTGTAAATCTTAAAAATCGACAAAAATGCAAACAATTTAAATTTGCAATAAGAAAAAGAGCAATATTTCAGTCTGTGACGTCACCAACTGCACCATACATTTGTCATTAACAATGTAACAGTAGGAGATGGGCAATATTTTTCATTTGCTTATAATTTTTAATCACATCAACCTAAATAACTATTTCTATTAAGTAGATTTATATATTTCTATTCAACAATTTAAGTTGTGATATTTGACACTAGGCAACATTGAGAAAAAACCAAACATGAATACTTTAACTGCAATGTAATTCATTCAATAATTCTTGTAGGTAGAACTATCTCACCTGCCCCAAATTTTTTTTTACATTGTATTGCATTTAGGAACCTAACATTTATATTTTAATTTTTTGGTTTAATTAAAACCAAACCTTCATATAAATTGAGCAAATTATTATTTATTAATTTTTAAGACTGATTTTAGTAGTAAGTATATTGGTATTGCATTTATTTTTACTGAGTAACTGACTGATATTTTTAAGTGATTATACTTATATGAACTGCATCTTGTACTTTTTGAAAACTTTGGGTACATTTTCAAATGTTGACTATACACAAAAATATAATTACCTGCAATGTTTTCAAAGTTAAGCAGATAAAAAATTGTAAATATGTCAAAATACACAAGCAGTTTATGATATGTCAATAATTTTGAATAATTGTGTAATTTTTTATGATTAAGTATGTAATTGAATGTAAGTTCTTTAGTATGACTGTAGGAAGACTGATTTAATATACCTCTTTTTTAAAGTGCTATCCTAATGATAGTCATTTTATAGTCAGTTAATTATTTTGTTGTTTTTTCTTGATATTCATTACCATGTTATGTTAATAATTTATCCAAAAAAACTGTCTGTCTCAAATAGAATTATTATTAATACATGGTCCAATTTTAATAAAGAGTAACATTTTGTAAATCCTTTTTTAATTTATATCTTATAGTAAGTATTATATTATTTTTAATGCTCCAGTATAATATTTAATATATATGGAGAATTTCACACCACTTCAATCGAGTCCTGTGTTAAGTTCCCAAATAAATTGTCTTGCCCGCTGATTAAGGAGTGGACTGTGCGATTTACTTGTCCTAAATGTCTTTAACCATCTATCCAAATTATATGCAATAGAAAGGAAAAGTCTTATTATTCAATGACTTGAGACAATGTTACTTATTTTGATAAGAATTCATAATTATTGATAGTACGACCAATTATATTTTTTTACCAGACTATTTTTTAAATATAAAAGTACTTTTTCTGACTTAAAAGTTAGAATTAATAATTATTTTTAACTTTTCTCTAGAACTCAATAATTTCTTAAAAATTGTTGAGTTGGGAGTCGTGCACTGAGGCTCCCGTACCAAACGGCAAAAAAAAAAACATTTATTGTATAAGAGCCACACTTATATATTTATTTATTGTTTTTAGTATTAATTATTGTTATAGCGGCGACAGAAATACATCATTGTGGGTAAAATTCTCAACTGTCTAACTATAACGGTTCATGAGATATAGCCTGGTGACAGACAGACAGACTGACTCCAACGGGTGTCAGTCTGTCTGTCTTTTTGGACCTTTTGTCTTTACCTTTTGGGAACGGAACCCTAGAAACGTTTTCGTTCGACCGTTTTTCTCCAATTTATTTTGCAAATTCGACTACCACGAAAGTCTTTTATGGTTAACTTAGCTTATTCCCGCGGCTGCGCTACGCGTAAATAGAGTTTCCCAAGGGAAAACGGTACAATTTGGGAATAAAAAGGAGCCTATGTTTTAATCTAGAGCCTAAACTACTACCGTACCAAATTTCATTAAAATCTGTTCAGTAGTTTTTGCGTGAAAGAGTTACAAACATCCGTCTATCTACCGTCCTCACAAAGTCACATATTTTATAATAGTAAGTAGTAGACAGTATAATAGTAGACGCTTCACACCACATCAATCTGGTCCCGTGGTAAGTTCTCGAAGAGCTTGTGATACGGGCACCTGACAACGGAAGTATATTTAAGACTTTTTATACTATACATATATTTGAGATTCTTATCATATTATACACATATTTAAAACACATCCATGGCCCAGGAACACAGAAAAACTTTTTGCTCCTTCGGCGGGATTCGAACCCGCGACCTCCGGCTTGAGCACCAACACGCTCAACCACCGAGCCACAGAGGTCGTTATTTGTGGGATTTGAGTTTAGGAATGCAACATTAAGTTGCCATAACTTATACTTGAAACGAGACGATCTTGTATATATATAATCGGTATCTCGACAACGGCTACAAGTATTACCATGAAATTTAGTATGCAGGGAGTTCTGGGGGAGAGAAATCGATTTAGCTAGGTCTTATCCCTTAGAAACTGCGCATTTTTAAGCAATATGTGTTTTTTTCTTTCGTCATAATTATTTTATCGTTCTACTAAAACACCGAGGAAAGCTCGGTCTCCCAGGTACCAATTTATTATTCACTTTAGACATTAGACACTTCTTGTTTAGTGAATACAGGTTTTATTTACACAACTTAAATATGTATATAGGTATCTATTAGGTTACATTAAATAACATTTCGATCGTAAAAGTAAGTTGGTAGAAAAAAATATGAAATATCAGAGAAAAAAAATAACTAATCATAAATTTTTCGTATTTTTTAGTAAAATGACTTATACTTTGGGAACAGAACCCTAAAACGTAGTTTACTACGTTTTAGGGTAAAGACTAATAAAAATTATACTTATTTTACCTTTTAGCGTTAACAGGAAGTTGAAAGTATTACCTACTGTTTTGGTTTTGTTAACGTTGAATTTAGGCACCCGTAAACACTGCAGTATACTCGTCGTGATTCAGCCATATTTACTACTGTATTATTCGAAGCTAACACTGCATTTGCACTGTGCTAAAGCTAAAAGAAGGCGTTGACAGTGTGCAAGCGTCGCGGCACAACTAACTCCAGTCTCCAAATTGTTCAACGCAGCGGCAAGTCTCAGCGCGGGCGCGCGGCGTGACACTGTATACTTTTGCTTCTTAAAGTTACATTAGCACCCTTGTAAATGACGCTTATGCGTGTGTGCGTCGATTCGGGCAGTCTAGTATGAAGATGTAATGCTGTATTAGGGGGCCCATATACGGTCCGGTTTTCCTTCAGTTCGGCCTGAACGGATGCAAAATCGTATCGTATGTGTGCAATTTCGAGATCGCATCAGTCGGCCGGATGGACTGAAGCGATTCGTTCCAGTGTTGCCAGCTCTGTTCTTGCGAAACTACTAAACTCGCGTAGATTGCTACGAAATTAACTTTTTTAAGCGATTGCTAAAAACTACTAATAGAATACTGAAAACTATCATAAAAGTTACTCAAATTAGGAATCTCTAAAGCCCCCAAAAAACCAATATGTTATATTGAAATTTTGTTATTTATTGAATTTTATAATAAATTTTATCGTTAAATTAAAATATACATGAAATATTACGCATATAGTAATTAAACGGGTAGTTTTGAGAAAATTACGGATGAATGCTACGATGTATTAATATGATAATGTGTAATTTTTTATTTTTTTTTGTGTCTAACATAGGCCACTTGCATATGATTATTGTCTGGCTCTTTCCTACAAAAACACTACTAACAACTAAATTCCTACTAAGGAGGAATAAAATAATTAATTTAGTAGTAAAACTTTGTGAAATAACTAAGTTAGCAACATGTAAAAGCACTAATTAGACACTTTACGGACAAACAAACTTCATTCTCAAAAACCAAATGTATTTATCAACAAATTACAATTATATTTTTTTACTGTTAGAACAACATCTATAAACTTTTTCATATAAAATATTTTAAGACGGTCATAATTTTTAACTAAAAATTATATTCTTCTTAGGTTTGCCGTAGACACTACAAGATGACAGCATCAAAAATCAAATCAAAAGTAGACATCAATAGGCACTAATAGCAGACATGACTATAGCATTACTTTAATATTATATGTTTCATCAAATCAATAAAATACTTTAAAATGAAAATCGAGCACAGCTTGTGCTTTAAAATTATTAAATTAGTAATAAAATATAATCAAATTAAAACTAACATAAAAATATAATGGTTAGAAAATCAATATTTTGCCATATTGCTTGTTAAAAGTAATTAGTTTTTCACATTTTAAGTACAGTGAACTATTCATAACTTAAACTTAATATCACATCAAGTAACGCGTTAACATTTAATGGAAAATTAAATTTATACTTAATCCTATCACCTGAAACAATCATTTTTTGCGCATTGAGAATTTCCAATATTTGAGATTCACTTACTATACTAATATCTTTTTCATTTTCTTTAAATACAATTTTGGTTTTATCACAGCTTACCATTGCCATAACTTCAATGTTTTTGCCCGATATTTTTTGAACAACGCAAAGAAACTTGTGAAATTTCTTTTTTCAGGAAAGTTAATAATTACATATCACCAGGCGTGATCTTATTTTCCTTATGGTAATTTTCTTCATCTGTATATAAATTTTCTTCTTCATTGTCAATCTCACGCTCGTCACTTAGATCATCTAAGCTATCTCCAGACTCTATCCATTCCTCTTCAGTACTTGAGCCACTATAAATATCAGTCTTATTAATTTTCTTTTCACAACCTTTTGAGTTTTCTTAGCTAATTTCTGAGCAGTCTTAAGTTTTTTTCTTCTTCATTATTCTGTTTTTCTTCTTTATTTCTTCTAATCTCTTTTTTTTTTCTTTTCTTCCATTTCATTCTTTTTTCTCTCCTTGTTTTCCTAATATTTTTGTCATTGCATGGAAGACACAACAAAGGCTATTTTTTCTTTCTTACTTTTTTTAGAATTGTCTTTAGGTGTTGGCCAAAACAAAGCTCTTTTAAAGGTACTGGGAATGATTTCACCCATATTATGCGGGACACTTTGTGGAAATTGCGACGTAGATGGCATTATCAGGGGATCTGCACTGATAGTCGTACTGTCAGTATTATGTTAGGTTATTTTAACTGGTGTTTTAAAGTTTTCAGACAAATTGTTCAAAGTAATATTGCCTTAATTTAGATCTAAAGGTAAGTTGTTATTATGAGGTAGTTCATTTTGTATGATTTGGTCATCGTGTCGGTTGTTTAATGTTGCATCTGTATTATTGTCATTTATAAATATGGGCGCTGTTTCAGAAGCACTATCGGGTTCCAGATTGTCCAACGCAATATTGCCTTCATTTAGATCTAAATGTAAGTTGTAATTATGCGTTAGTTCATTTTGTATGGTTAGGTCATCGTGTCGGTTGTTTAATGTTGTATCAGTATTGTCGTCATTTATAAGTATGGGCGCTGTTTCAGAGGCACTGTCGGGTTGTAAATTGGGACCTGTCAAGTTGTTTATACATTTCTCAACATTTTTGTAGAATTTAAATAATTCTACGTCTTCTTTGGGTCCAATCCATACCTCACAATTTTTAAACAACAATTTTATCGTTATTTTTTTTTTTAGGTAAGTACATAGGTACTTACCTAAAAAAAAAATTCCGAATTCCAATTCTTTAATGTTCGCCATTTTCTGAATCTGTGTTAATTCAGTCGATTCGTGGTTTGAAGGCTCTTGAGTACAGCACACTTCATCAGGATGCCATGGTACTAGCCCGCACTTACGAAAGCCATTTTGAAATATTGTGGGTGCTAATGTATCTGTTAACACTTTGTTTAACAAAGGACAAAAATTTATTTTACGTAGCATGGGTAAATCAATATTTTCTAACCGCCAAGAATGCACAGCAGCTTTCCATGATCCCTTAAGGATTCTAAAAACTGCGACGTCCATTGGCTGGAGTAAATGCGTCGCGTTTGGAAAAAGAGCAATCAAAATAATGCCATTTTCAGAACAAAATTTGCTCACGTGACAAGAAAGGTGTGATGTATGTCCATCGATAAAAAGTATAACTGGTTTTGGAATATTGTTGTCATCTAACCATTTGTGAAAAACATTACATATGTATTCATAAAACGTCTCTCAAGTCATCCAGCCATTATCCGAACGACCAATACCCCGTGATGTGGGTACTGACAAACTTAACTCTCATATTTGAAAATTACCATTGGAGGTAGAACACCTCCAGCAGCATTGCCACCTAACTATTTGAAACCAGTTTTTTATTTGAGATGTCGTTACAAATGCTCTGGAGGCTGTCAAATTTTGGAGTTGCCTTGTTATAAGGTCAGGGTGACGTTTTAATAAGCTGTTGTACTATCTCTTCCCTGGTCTACCGTTCTTGAAGGGGGTTTCAATCTTAAGATCATCAACTATTTTCTTAACACTATTTTGTAAGTTATCTTTTCCTATTGGGAACCCTTGCTTGACCATAGCTTTTGCCCATGTTACGAGTATTTTTTTTACATCTTCGGTCACATAACAGCTTCTTCCCATTTTACGTCTAATAGGTGCCTTTCCCTTGACTTTGTTTAGTAAAGTTATTCGTGGAACTCCGAATTTCTTCGCTGCAGTAACTGTCGGAACGCCCCGCCTGCATTCTTCGATAGCTGCTTCCATACTGACTTCGGAGTATCGAAACATCTGACCCTTTACTGGCGGCATCGTGCTCGAACCTTAATCTGAAATTAATGAATACTAATAGTTGACATCTAGTATACTCTAATAGTTAACACTGTCTTCTTTTAGTTACGCTAGTGTAAAACAAACGAAATCCAAACATGAACTTTATTTTTACAACATAAAGGTTAAATTTGCATTAAAATAAGCTAACAAATTCAGTTCGATGTAACCCTAGTAGAAGACACACGTGTCATCTTTTAGGTTTTGATTAATTTCTGGTACTAATAGTAAACACCTCTTAAAATTTATACAAAAACAAACCAAAACAATAAGGAAATGTCCTAATAAATCAATAATTCCTTACATTTATATCATCGAAACAAACAGTAGCCAATAATCATATATATAAGACAAAGTTATAAACCTTTTAAAAGTCAGTTGCCTTAAGAAAAACACTAAGAATTACGCGCATAATGTCAACCTGCTTACATTGCTTGTTGTCAACTGACACCATTTTAAAATTTGCTTGACAATGTACGCAAGCTTTTGAGCACGTATCATAGATGGCACTAGGTGTCTTTTACATCAATAACAATGAACGAACTGATGCGATTTTTCCGTGTGTGTGCACGAATCTGTTCAGGCCGGAATGACGTCAGTTGGGTCGGATACGATTTTTTTCCGTGTAGGTATGTGCTCGAATCCGTTCAGGCCAAACTGACGTCAGTTCTAACTGAAACGATCGGCCTGTCGTCTGTGGGGACCTTTAAATATATTTAATCTGTGCAGATGTGGTACAACGGCGCGTGAGTCGCCGCCCCGTCACCACCGCAGTAGGGTGACCTAAATTCATGTTCTTTTGAAGATTTTCCAACTTTCAAATAATTGAGCTTTGACACAAAATGCTTTTGTATGTTGTTGTAACCCTTTTTCTCTCGAAATAAAAAAATAGCCTATGAAACACACAAATAATGTGGTTTTCTATTGGTGAACGAATTTTTAATAACGGTTCTGTAGATCCAGTGATTATCCATTACCTCTTTATAATATTAGTATGACGTGTTACAATTAAGCTGTTCTAATGTTCTAAATGTTTTGAATTTTTAATATTGTTTAAAGTTTTTGTTTGATGGTTTTGGTTTAATATTTAACAATTTTAAACAGCTGCTAACGTTTGACTGTCCAGTGTTTACTAAGAGTCAATTCACGAGACTCGACGCGACGCGCACTTTTTAATAGCGATACAAAATTCAAATCGCAGCGCTACATAATATGCATGTTATTTACACCATCTTCATGTATCGTCGAGCCGCGTCGCCTCTCTTTGTGAATTGAGCCTTAACAAATCAAAATAGGATTTAGATTGTTTCTGACTGTCCTTTGATTATTATGTAGTTTTGAAATCCTAAAAACGTATCTCTAGCTAAACGTTTATTAATCTTTATAATATTTTTGGTGTTTTGTAATAATCTCGAAAAAAATCTTGTTTTTTTTTGTATTTTTAATTCTCAGGTCAGCTGAATTATATCATCCTGGCTTATTTTGTAATGGTTTTTAGCGCGCCTTAACGTCCGCCGTTATTTGAAGCAAGCGCTGATTTCCTTTTTCTTTAGTTCCGGTATTTTTATTTTGTTCGTCTATTTTTTTGTCTCCTTTTTTGTGCTCTCCATTGACTACGAATTTTAATCTTTTCTTCTTCGGACATTTCGTATATCCTTTTTCGTTTGAGATTTATTAGCGTTAACTGTTTTCTTCTTACTTCTTCGGCCTTATTAGGGTTCTTTTTTAACTTCTCTCGATACCTCCTAACTCTTTCAGCAGGTGTCAGTGGTATACGTCGATCTAAAATATAATTACTTATAATAATTATAAAACGAATAGGCAATTATCGTTACCGAAGAACTATGAAGTAACTAAAAATGTTATATGTAGGTACAATAGAACGAAATTATTCATACTTTTGATAATAGAGTTAGACTCCGGCGTCGAAAATGAAGGTCATCGCGAACAAGCATTGAACCACTGTAGATCGCTAGGGTTTGTTTGATATAAAACCGCCGTACGGTGGGTCGAAAATGGGCTTTCATATACAGAAATGAAATCTCGAAAGTGACTGACTTTACTATGAATATTGCTTCAGTTAGGTATTACCTAACTGAAGCAATGAGATAATTTGGCCCAAAAATGAGGGAGTAATATTTTTTTTACGGAAAACTTGTATGGAGCCAATATGATAAATTCAATTTTCTCAAAAAAAGTTTAACCGTTGTATCCTGACAGATGGTTTTAGTAGTAATTATTCATGATTTTTAGGCATACATCATAAAACGGTTTTTATAGCTGCTCATTTATTTAAAAAAATCGTCGAAGTTTTTGAAACAAAGTCACTTGTATTATTGCACGATTCGATAGTTTTACATTAAGGAACAACGTCTGGAAAGTTATACGGCATACATGAGGAAAGTGTTTTAAAAACTGCTTCATATTTTAAACAAATGTATGAATAATAAAATTAAGCTCATTCCTCAAATTTTACACATATAATTACTTGCCAGCAATTTTTCTTTACTCGCAAGACTATGGAATGGTGCAATAATACAGATTACTTTTTTTTCAAAATTAACGGATTACAATCCTAACCAAGGACATTGACTTGCCGAGATCTAGCTAGCTCTATAAGTTACATTCATTATTTATGTCTAATTTTCAAATAAAATCACGTTTGTTGTATTTGACTGAGATTCCAGGCCCGTCTAACCACACAGATCTAATACGTTATCGAGACATTAAAAAATTAAATAAGTAATGAGTGTAGAATTTATTTATTTTTCACTGCAAGCTTTTAAGATTACCATCAGTAACTTGCCAAAACGCGGTCAACAATCATTGTTTTGTGCGTTCAAATCGTTTGATGTTTGATTGTTTTGTGCATAAATTAAGAATCAGTCAACATATTCTGGTTAATCTGATATCTCAAATATTCCGCCGGAGATGGTCGGTGGCTATGGTATCCAGTCACTGCAACTATCATGTTGTCATCAGTTGTCACGAGGTATGCCTTGCAGTTTTTAACCTTGGAGCAATACCATCGCCAACCATATTTCAGCGGATATGGATATTTCGAATATGTATAATTTCTGTACATCAGTAACGGCCGGCCCCTTTTCGATGTCAGTACGATGACTGTCGAAAAAATATGCATTACTTTACAATATGTTAAAACTAGGTTAAAGAAAATTTACAAATCTGGTCTTTTGATTTTTAGTGCCCATTGTTAAAGAACATATCTTTGGTTTGATATTGATTTGGCACGATGAAATAATTTTCAATTACTTTTTGATATACCTACCTGCGGACTATTGAGAAAATAACCTTATTTTCTCAATAGTCCGCAAAAACTTATTTCGTTACCAATATAATTGCTATATTTACTCTAAACATTACTAATCTCTCATAGCATCGAAGGATTTGAACACTCATTTATATCTTCTGTAGTATTCTGACTTAGTATAGCTATATAGAATTCTCGTGTCAATGTTTGTAACCAAACCCCTCCGAAACGGCTCTACCGATTTTTATGATATTTTATATGGGTATTCGATAGGTCTGAGAAATGGTCGTAAACTATTTTACTAACGAGTGATAAATTTAAAGTCTTTAATTTAAAAAAAATAAATGGTTTTTATTAAACAATATCACCAATGTTGAATCGTCAAGCTCTAAAAAAAATGTTTTTGCGAGTACGTCGTTGCTTATGAGGCCGTTCACATGGGTCGATTTTCGCCGTGCGGCAGAAGTCGTGCGGCTTTAGTGACCCGTGTAAATCTCACATTAGTCACACAAGAGGGACATTATTAGGGTTCAAATAGAATTTTGGAGGCCTGTGATAAGTGTTCCGCAACATCAGAAGTAACGCTATACTCTCCTTTCGTGTAGACGGAGTTCCGACAATCTTTTCGATTAGAACAAATCCATATAGATCTATCCTCGGTGTCCGTACTGCTTTCTATGCTGGTTGCGGTAACAAGATTTCTCTGCCTTATCGAGAAGTAATAATCACTGCTTCTGTAAATTAGTAAACAGCAGGTGCATTTGATTAATGAAAATACAAGTTTTAATGTATACCATCACCACAATAAACGAATTAAAAAAAGTTATGAAATTTCGCTACATTTATATAATACAGAACTATAGGCATCAATCTTATTCGGAAAATGTCATGATTTTCAGCATCAGGGTCAATTCACAAAAAAACTATACGCGACGTGGTGCTGTATTTTTATTAGATAGCTATTCAAAAATTAAACTTAATCATTACACAAGATACACACGTTTTATTGTAAGAGTTCGAATCAATGTCAATGAAATTTCGAGTTGCACCGCGCTTCACAGCGCATGTGCAGTGTATGACTGATGTCATAATATGAAACTTGTATCTTTTTGTGTAATGAATAAAGTTCAATTGTGAATATGTATCTTAATAATGCTGCACCGCATCGCCTATCGTCTAGTTTCGGTGTGAGTGACCCTTATACGACTTTACGCACAGTGTTATGCTTAGCACTGCAATATGGTATTATTGTAGAAATACCATAGCATCATAGACATCTACGTTGGGGGCTGGGGCATGTCGAGGCCAAACGTGTCTGCACTTTGCCTGCCCTACTTGGGCACTCGAGTTTCACATTTTAAAACATAGATGTCACTGTTGCACTGTTAAATCACGGTATACAGAGAATAGTAGGACATCTAAGGCCGTCTGGCGAGTTATTTGCCTACTCTCGCGTTGGCGCAAGGGCTGTCAAAATAAATACTAAAATAATGCAGGCTAACGCGAGCCGTCATCATACTTAAATGCGCGTGATCACGGCACGTACGCGATCGGTCACGACTCACGGCACAGCCCGCACTGAGAGCGCCTTATCATTCCTTAAACGAGGTGTGTTGCCTGGTGCATAGGTGCCCGACACGCACTCACACATTCACACAGATCGCGGCACGAATGTATGAAGATGTTCTACTTTTCTCTGTTTACCGTGGTTAAAGGCTGCAAATTTATGACAAAAGAGTAAAAAAGATAGACGAGATAATAATGTTTTAGCTTAAACTTGGTGTAATTTAGGTGCTTATGGTATTTCATAACAATTTCAATACTAATGCCTACTATGGCAGCCATTGCAGGTCTAATAAGTAAAATGAAGAATTTTTTTGGCTAAATGTATACACTATGTACAATAAGGTAATCCTTGTGTATACATGAATACTATTATTTGCTTGTTGTGCATGCATTGCGGCAAATTATTATGGGGCAGTTCTGTAGAGATACTTAGTTGCAGTGCTTGGCTGTTACAAAAACAAATCGTTGCCCACAAAAATGACTAGGTAAGTAAGTTGCCTGATTGTGCCATTACTTGTTTTAATGTTTTTGTGGCTACCAATATTAGTTTGGTATGGAAATATAAAGCATGTTCATAGTAGGTATGCGAGGTATTAGGTACATCGTATAACCTAACCTAATTTGAGAATTTAATAAATAAAATAAGCTTTTTTTATTTTGTATGTAATTTTATTAATAAACCTACCAATCACTTAAAAGTTAAACAAAATTCAATTCTAAGAATGCACCAATAAAACATGAATACGGTTATCCCATGGCGTTAAATTATGTGTAGGTAATACTATTTTAAGGCCTAATCAACAGGGCAACACACAAGAGATACCAGGACTAAAGATATAAAACATAATTTCTATTCACAATGAGAAAACAAAATATTATAACAAGACATCACAAATCAAAACCGCAATAAATCTTTCAAAGCCAAAATCTTTGTGAGTGGACAATTCGTCTTACATGGCATAATATTTAAAAGTAGTCAACATTATTAAACTAAAACGTAAAGCAAAAACTTTCAGTACAGTTTTACAAGAATTGAGCAACCGGAGTAGTATGAAATGTGGGCGGTAAATTAAAGTTTATGTGAAGGAAGATGTACAGAAAGCTAATACTTTTTAAAACTAATGCTTAGAATACATAAAATTAATACGCACTAACCCACGGCGGGGTTTGATATAGCCTGTATTACTTATATTGTATTACTTATATATACAATTTTGTAACACGTTGACGTTTGTCAAAATGACACAACGTTTACTTTTTGTTTTCTATTTGAGGCAATTTATCCCATATAAAGTTCAAACTTAAAAAAATACATGAATTATTATGGGCGAATGTCGACCACAATCCCTATTAAAATACTTCAGTTTTTTTTTATACAATCTTAATAGAGTCTGGCAAACGAAAGTTGAGCCTGGGTTATTTGCAAACTTTTAACTTGGCAACTCTATACGACCTCCAAAGTCAATTTGACAAACCAAAATATGACAAAAAAGCAGTTGTTTTTGTTCGAATTAAGAGTAAAAAATATTAATTTTACATTTTATTTATCATGTTACCACTAATTAATTATATTTCAAGTAACACGTCAGGTTATTTGATTTCTTTCATAGGAATTAGAATATTGCCGCCGTTAAATTAATTTTGCCGCCATTTCTCAGGTTCAACTTTCATTTGCCAGACTCTGAAGTAACCCGCTTAGTAGGTAATAAAAATATTTACACAACTGATTAGCTATTCAATGTTGCTGTCTTTACCTGATACGTTGGAAAAGTCACTTGACAGACAATCACAGGAACATTGAATAGCCAATCAGTTGTGTAAATATTTGTAATAGGAAAACTAGATAAGGGGGTACCTAATTATTACCGGGATAACTTAAAAAACATTTACTGTTTAAAATTTTCGAAATTACTCTACAGAAATAAAAAAATATTTTATCTAACGATCGTTTATACATACTTAGATTAGTATAATATTATATTATACAGAATGAATTTTTCAAATGGGCATGGCTTATTTTTTACACTTATCAGGGCATTTCATTTTCAATAAATATATAACTTCTTTAAGCAAATTTCTCTATTCCATATTATAGTTTCAGATTTCGCCTACCATGCTCAGTTGAAAAATTCGCCCTGTATGTTTATAAAAGTAGTTAAATAGGTTCTTCAATTGTATTTAAAATATAATTTATTGCCATGGAATAAGCAACAAATTAAAAGATAATAAAAATACTTTAGCCCTCGTACTCACGTTTTTGTGGTCGAAACAAAAAAAACTCTCGTTCGTGCGAGATCTTATACCTAGTTTATAAACCTTAAGTTTGTGCAAAATGTATCAACTCTATGCCAACAATAAAAACGTAGAAAACCTTTATATTATACTCCCTTCGATCATACGACACAGTATCGGTTTATGGTTATGCTTGTTAACTACAAGAACAACTTCGTATTTGTCGTTGACGTGTGCGTAAACATCGCATTTCGCGCGGCTCGGCTCGTTGCAGCACCATCTAGTGGTCGCCCCGTTCACATAGTCCTCCCGCCTGAACGTGTGCCCGTTGATTATTAGAAACGTACTCCTATTCGAAAGCGAAACTACCGTCACTGGAAAAAATAATCTCATTAGTACAACTCTAAGAGGAAGTAAAAATAATTGGCAACACTCATGTATTAATCTGAATAAAACTTTGTAAACTTTGTGACAATGTTATTATAGTAATCGATTTTAGCAATATTCTTGGTGCAAAAAATACGTATATAAAGGAAAAGAACAATAAAACAGGAATTTTAGTAAAAAAAATCTTGTCTTTCATTTTTGTGTTAACAAAATCAAACTAGTAAATAAAAGGCTCTTTTGCGTAGATATTTAAAATATAATATTTGAAATTTCATAAATAATAATATAGATTTTTGTAAGTTAACTAATATACATTAGGGGAAACTGGCGACACTTGATACCTCCTTTTGTTTTTTAACATTTCTTACCTTCAAGTCCTATTGGAAAAAAATTGGTACTGGAATAAGGGTAATCTGGCTACTAATCTGTTGGCTAAGAATCTGCGACGACCAACAGAATATAAGTGAAAACGAAATACTAATATACCTACCACAATGAAAGACAGGGAATTGTACCATATGTAATAAGAGAATCTTGATCCCCATATACCTAGTTACTGTGCAACTTAAAAAAAGTTTTTAAAAACGTCAATTTAACCTTCATTTATTGCTTAATAGATCACCTAAAGCTTAAATTTCTCTTAAATTATTGTAATCGCATTTGGTGTTTAAGCATTAATTGCACGATAACGTTTTTACCCAACTTTTTATACCTTAGGACTATAAAAATATTCAATATATGAAGAATCAGTAATTAAAAATATTTTAAGCGGCACTTGATCCAGGATCAAGTCTCCCCGACTAATTATTATCTACCCGATTCGTTATTATATTCATACACATTTAAATATAGTTTATAATTATGTGTTAAATCTGAGCAAAAACTTACAAAATAAAAGTTGATTGCAACAGAAATCATTTTTTGCTCATTTGGTAAAGTTAGCTACTTACTATCGTAGGTATAATATCGACATAGCAACAGGAAAAGTAAGTATTGCTTATACAGTCTCTGTAAATTGAGTGTACCTAGACTCCCTTAAGGATCAAGTGTCCCCTCCTTCGGAAACCAAACTCTCGTAAAATATAAATTAAATGTTACATTGTGTTTAAGTTTGTTAAAAAATATTTTTTGCAACATCTTATTTAAGAATGTAGTAGCAAATGCATATTATACTTCAACATTATATCAATATTTGAAACATCATGTTTTTCCGCCAAACACCTACTAATATTCCCAATTAGGCCAACATAAACGATCATCGCATACGTGGGTAATACTGAAAATGTTTAGAACTGGCCAGTTAGAAACATTGCTAATGAAAACTTTTTTGAATTTCAATTTTAGAACTCTTTAGTAACCTAATGTAGTATATTGCATTCATTTGTTATTTGTTTTTGTGAATTGGCGGCAAATCTAAAACTCTTGTTACACGTGAAAATGAATCTAACGCGAGAAAATTTTCGGTCAATGATTTATTATGACTTTCGTTGTGGGCTTACTCAACAACAAAGCTATGATAGGCTGCGATTAGCATTTCTTAATGAAGCCCCATCTCGTGCCACTATTTACAATTGGTTTAACGAGTTTAAGCGTGGACGTAGCAATCTCAATGATGATCCGCGTGAGGGACGTCCTTTAACAGCGACTACTGAAGATAACATCAGTGCTGTGCGACGCATGATAGAGGAAGATAAGAGAGTGTTCGCGCCAACCCTAGCGCGACGTTTAGAATAAACACAAAGGACATCACTACGTGAAGTATGGCCGACCGACTCAGGGGCGCTGTCAGAGAGTGACAAACACTTGCAGTTAGAACACCTTCCGCGCCGGATGCATTTTCAGCTCATCCCGAAACCTAGTGAACGCGAACGCGTGTGCGCATATTTATTTGTGCTCGTTAATATAATACCAAATTCGCCGGCGAACAGCGATAAATCTATCGATAATCCGCTCAACAGCTGTGTAGTGTAGTGAGAAGAAACCTCCGCCCAGATACAGAACCACCAGCTCAACAATAAGGTCAGTCCCAGATTTCTCCAGCCCTCACATTAACCTATATACCTACTTCCCTCAGCTCAAAGTCGCATGTGTAAGTTCCTAGCTTACACAGAGAGTGACCTATCAGCAGATACGGGCAAGATGGATTCCCCATACTTTAACCGACGACCACAAACACCTTCGCATGGACTGGTGTCGCCAAATGTTAGATAAGTTCAACGGCGGTGACTCAAATGCTGTATTTGACATCGTCACAGGTGATGAAAGCTGGATGTATTGCTACGAACCCGAAACCAAAAGACAATCAGCTCAGTGGGTGTTTCCTTTCGAGGATCGGCCAACTAAGGTAAAGAAAGAAAGAAGTCAAGGAAAAAAGATGATTGTCTCATTCTTTGGTCGGAAAGGTCATTTGGCGACAGTTGTGCTAGAAGATGGAAGGACAGTTACTGCAGACTGGTATGTCAATCGCCGTTTGCCTGTCTTGGAAAAAATTCGACAGCAGCGCCCTCGAAGCAGGATCCTCCTTCACCACGAAAATGCTTCAGCGCACTCCGCAAAACGGACAGTTGAATATTTTACTATGGCAGGTGTCGAGATAATGAGTCATCTGCCATACAGTCCTGACCTGGCGCCCTGCGACTTTCATTTATTCCCAAGAACTAAAGATTAATTCGAGGTATTCGCTTTACGATGCGGTGAAAGCGTACGAAAATGCCATAGAAGAGACCCCTAAGGAAGAATGGGCCCACTGCTTTTCTCAGTGGTTTTATCGAATGCGACGATGTGTGAGGAACGGAGATTACTTCGAAAAATAATAAAAGTATTGGCAACTTTCAACATTAAGCCGTTTTTCATTTTCTAAACATTTTCAGTTTTACCTAGGTAATAATTTAAGTATACAGTTAAGACTTACAACACAAGCACGACAGTGCACACAATTTAGCCAGTTAATCGAGTTACCATCCGTTCATCACCCAAGTTATGGATCCTCCGCCCTTTCGTCACCTCAACTAACTTAACTTAGTAAATACAATTGTACAATAAAGAGATCAATAAAATATCAATTGTTTTGCTTAAAACTAAGATAATACAGTAATGTATGTGTACTTATAATATGTCAATATTAATTATTATTATTTATTGAAAAGTTTTAACTACCTATCTAATGTTTACGTCTAAAACCCACGACATTACGGCACATAATATTATGACTGACAAGGAAAATTACTAACGCGTTCACTGTCCAGTAATCCGACAGTAGGTATACCATACCACAGTGGCACCTGTCACGAAGTCTTTCTGGTAAGCCTAGGTAGGCATTGTAAAGACCGGCAACGCACACTGTTACAAAGCTGCTTTCAACGTGAGTTATAAAAAAAAACTGTGTCAGTGTGAGGTCAATGACCTTTTCAGCGCCATAGTCTCATTCATATTAGATATTTTTTCTGTCTAAACTACTTTAAATAAGCAGAAAATCATGAGCCCAAAGTTTCTGTAAATGATTTCGCAAAACGTTTTAAGTAATATAATTATTTATTTTTCATACGTAAAAGAGTTTTTCTTCTTTTTATGGAGATGTAAAAAGCATTTTGTTATAAGAAAATACCTACTTATGGAAATCTTCAAAACATTTGTAGCAAAAACCTTTTTTGCAAACCTTGCACTGTTTATCTACTTTTTTGACTCTTACTTGAGCTCTGTAAGTTGTATTCCCTTCGCGACGTAACCGTTCGTAGCAGCCTACGCACCTTTTCCTAGTTCTTTCTCCCGCTAATTTTGGTAAAGGTATCAAAACATGTTGCGAAAGCAGTAATGCTCTTGAGAGTCCAGGCTCCGTAGGTTTTCCTGAATCTACAGATAAGAGAACAAAAACAATCTAAAATAATAATATCGCAATAAATGCATCAAGTACCTAATTATAAGGCTACTAATTACTAAGTAAAAGTATACGATAAATATGTCCAGCTGTGACCGTAATATATATCCAAGTTTTTTAAAATAGGAAAAACCAACGTAAAAGGTTTTCTTGATGTAGATTTCTACGATACTGCAATATTTGAGAGGATTATTGGAATTCCTAAGTAATTGTTTGCGGATAGTGAACGTGTTAATTATGGATATTTACAATTTAATGAGATTATTTTACCACTTTAGTATATATTTACACGTACCGGATGATTTTTTATTCCGCCTGAAGAAAAATACTTATGAAATAGAGTACTATGGCATACTTAGTTTTATTTTTTCCTTTATCTAACATGGTGGAATTTGGAAATTTGTTATACAACCAATTTTAAATTATCATTCTCCAATTAAAACATAAAAATATATAATATATCACAAATTATTGTAACCCACCTGACCCCTGTTGACTCCTATGACTCGATCACTTTAAAGTGTTAACACACGTACGGATTCGGTACGGAGCAGACCACGGATTTGGTCCGCTCCGCACCAAATCCGACCGTGTGCAGAGTAGTCCGGCGAACATAATTATTATTAATTGAGTCCGCCGCTGTCCGCATCGGATTTGGTTCGTTTCGTACCAAATCCGTACGTGTGTAGAGCAGTCGGGCGTTTGGGCCGGACTCAGTGTTGCCAACTTAGGGATTTTCCCCCCAAAATTAGGGGAAAAATCTACGGGAATTTACTAGGAGGGCAGGATTTTTAAGAGTTTACTCTTTAAGAATCAATTTTTATATGTATAAAGCCCGGGGTATGAAAATTTATAGGGAATGAAATCAGATTAAGCGACACGTTAGTTTTATGTCATTTATCACGTCGGGGTCACCAATTGTTGCGGTACTCTTCGGTCAGAGATAAATAATACACAAGTATGTTCGAAGGAATGAAGATAAATAAATTACAGAGACAAATATATATCTTACATCCCGCTCGCACGCCGAGTGTATAAATATCACCGGGTCGCGCTCAGAATTCGGAGTTGGCCGCTTGCGGTTGAGGGCGCTGCATGTATGCTCCTATACGCGTAAGTCTTTGTGTATAAACGTAAAGTTTTTAGAGTTTCTAGCTTATTATCTCGTATTTATTATAATTATAATATTATTTATTAAATTAACTTAATTGGGATAACCCAATTATATTCCAATAAAATCAGCGTAAATCTTGTAAATAGTATAACTAATCAAACGGGTCGAATTGAGGGTTAAGTTTGGGGAGAAATATTTTTGAGAGTTGGTATCAGTGAGCGATTTCAATTGATTGCTGAAATCATCGTCGTCGTCGAAAAACAGCACTGTAAATAGAACTCTGCGCTAATACAATATGGTCCGCGGACCATGTTTGTGTCTGTTAGCACTATAATAGTGATGTGATCCTGTGGGCCTCCTGAAGCGGAGTATTATATTGACACTTTTGACGGTCATAAATACTGGTGCTGGATTTGCAGTCTGCCGCTGCCGCGCCGCGCCGTCGCCCACGCAGGCAAGCCGAGTACCTTGATTTGCGCAAACTGTAGGGTGACCGAAATTCATGATTTTTTAAAGATTTTTCCAACTTACAAATGTTTGAGTCTATTGTTAATACATATCTAACATGTTTTTTTTTCATACGGAATAAAATATCACTTAGTATAATAACATGGAGTCATGGAACCTAAGGCTCTTAGCGCACTTGATAGCGTGTTGTGATATGAGCCTCAAATATCAGGCTGGGATTATATTATGATCCGAAAGGCCGGAGACAATTCAGGGTGTTGAAAATAGAACTCTGCGCTAATACAATATATCTGAAAATCAGACACCGAATGACAGCTCGGCACTCGGCACTTCCATTTTCAACTCTATTGTATTAATGCAGAGTTCTATTTTCAGTGCTTTGAATTTTCCCGGGCCCGCCGGATTCCGGATCATATACCCAGTCTCAGCCTTACGTGCGGCACCTGGTATGGGATTTAGTGTTCGTCATCTTCCTTTTTTCTACATAATTTTACATAGACTCTATTAAATAGAGACCATTATCATTAATTTTGAGGGTAGGCGGGTGATGGTTATGTTCATGCGATATGCACACGAGCTCGTAATCGTCGTTGACGTGAAGGCAAACGCTGCAGTGCCACTTGATCCTCCCCATGCAGTACCACCTCTCGCCGTTAGACATCGGGGAAGGATTGGAAAAGGCGAAACTGTTCAACATCAAGAGCGTCGCTCCATCGACCGCTGTAACTACATTCACTGTAATAATAAGTATCATTGATGAGTAATATCTTATAAGCTTCTGTAAGAATGTTATGTTGCAGTAACTCGAATCATAGTACATTATTTTGAAGATTTTTTTAATCCCCGACTCAAAAAGAGGGGGTTATCCGTGGCGTGGGGTTCCTATAACTCCATTCCTATCGACTTCACAATTCGGAGGTTACTTAAAGGTTTTTTTTATTTTTTATTATCTGATATGCTTACCGTTTCACAAATATGTTTTTTGTAGACGACAAGGTGCAATTCATGGTATATTTTTGCAATTACCAATGAAACATATTCTAAAGTAAATTTAACTAAGTTACTCTAACAGAAACGCACAGTCAGAATGCATTCAAGTTATTTTCACCTACATCCAAGTAATGACACTGATGTGCAAAGTTTTCAGCGATATTTATGCCCGTCGCTGAAGTTAAAATGGAGAATGTTACTAGGTAAGTAATATTACTTGAAACTTGTCATAGTAAAGCTATAATGTATACACATATACTAGTTTTTGTTAAAAAAAAAAAATATTAAGTATGATTTTAGACGCGTTCAAAAATTCCGGAAATATTTGAATCCCGCTAACTTTAGCGTGACGTCACACTACACCTCGGCCATGCAGCCCGCAGTTCGCACCGTAATACGCACCGCCTAGTCGCAAGTTACGGTCTAGGACAATTTAAGGTTCAATAACTTGGAAACTAATTGTCGTATTGAAATATTTCTTTTATGAGTATTTTTTTTCCCACGGAGAATACAGAAAGCTTGTAAATTTAAAATTAGTGAACATTCTCCATTCTTTTTAGTGGAAATAGGTGCTAGGGCTGTATGAAGTTTTGATTGAAGAAGAAAGGATTTTGTGTTTAGATAAGCGACTTAAACTTTATAGGAAGCATTAAGCACTTTTAGTTGGATGTGAAAGATGAGAGAAAGAGGAAAGATGATAGATGATAAGTCTTCATTTTTCTTCCTCGGTCTCGAGGAACATACTTTTTGTATGCCACAGGCCACTGTATAACTGGACGCTGATAAGCAATAATGCATCAACCCTCTAGATCGCCATTGTGAGAAAATCCTGTTTAATTAAATAATTCTATAGAGAATTTCAACCAGGTGTCAAGTCTTTATCAGTTTTTCAGTACTAAAATGATTTAATTCACTTAACACTATTTTGAAAATTATAGTTTATCGCCTGAGAAAGCGATTAGTATCAACATCTTGATTTTAGTAATTTTGTGAGTTGACACAGTATTGCTTATCAGCGTCCAACTATCCCATTTAATGTATAATTATCCCACTGTAATATTTTCCCATATTTCCATATATGACGACCTTATGTTTCTGTGAATAGGTATAAAAACTTTGAATTTAAAACAATACACTTTCGTAAGTGATTTTTATTTTTTATTTTTTTAATAATATTGCACACATTACAACTTGATACTTAATGCGATATATACTTCGTTAAAAATAGTAATAAATAGTAATAATTTACAAGGTAGATGCGAATATTTATATACCTGCTGCAATGGAAGATAATACTAAATCCATAATTATTTTAATGCTTCAATAAATTGATACAAAATAATTATTAATTAGGTAGATACAAGATACTAATAGTGAGTGTTACCTACGCGTACACGTAAAAGGCTAAGAGGCTAAAACCGTAAAGAACCAATGATCGATTTTTAATCGTAAAACCGGCAGGCTTAGAGGCTAAAACCGTAAAGAACCAATGATCGATTTTTAATCGTAAAACCGGCCAAGTGCGAGTCAGACTCGCGCACGGAGGCTTCCGTACAAAACGGCAAAAAATTACTTTTGTTGTATGGGATTTGAGAACCCCACTTAAATTTTTATATTATTTTGTTTTGCTCAAAATACCAAAAACATTGATTGGAAAAATTGCTAGAAAAATACTAAAAACGACATATTATGAGTTTTCCCATACCAACTGTGATCCGTGTTCAATTTGTCACTTGAATGTCAAATATTTATAGGTGCATTCAGTTTACCTGTTTGGTCTATTTCTAAAAACTCGGCCAGCCCCAGTACGTTGGTAGGTGTAGGTACATCTGTAGGTGTAGTTATTCATTTACTTCAGCTCATAGTTAAGCCAAGACAACGCGTGTCGGGCCAAAAATAAAATGTATTGTTTTGGTTATTACGCCGACTAGTTTTTGTGTCCTCACTTGATGACGATTAGAGCAAGAAATCTGCAACTGGGTAAATACTAGGCAAAAACCAGTATATCTGATGGAGAGTTTCCATCTATTTTGAGACGATTTTTGAAACTATGAATGGTCTGAGACTAGACTCTCCTTTTGTTGGCTTTTTTCCTTTTATTTTGACATATTCCCCCGTTGCCTTGTCTTTGGTGTATTGCGGCGAATGGTTGTGGTTCGTATAGGCGAAACTTATTTTACAGTCTTCAGAGAGTTTGACCTTTGCCTTGCAGCCCCCCTTTAGGCGTTTCGAGCAGTACCAGTATAGCATGCTCGTCCTATTAAATGTATAACCGCTAAGTACGAGTTGCATATGCTTATTCCTTCCTTCAACAAACACATAATCTGTAATGCAAATTTCATAGTTTGTTAAAATAAAAGATTATCAATTTTCTCTTACAACTGTTTTATTACTTGATTAAAAAACATACAATGGATTTATTCTAGTAAACGTATTATAGCGGATGGGCCCCCCAAAAAGTTTGTAGTACGCAACAAAACGTGTAAAATAATGGATATATACTGTAATATTATAATAGGTGGGTTTTAGATTATAAAATAATAGAGTAAGTAGTGAGTTTAAAAAATAAACAATGGCGCATAACTTAACCCAAGGATAGTATAGTCAATAGGGACTGGATCTGGGATTAGTCGAATTTATATCTACTTAGAGAAGCCTTAGAAAAATGAACAATATAAAACTATGTAACGAAATGATTTTAATTTAGTACCTGTTGATAAACAAATTCCCGCCAAGCTGGAAAAAATAAAATAATAAAAGTAAAGTAATTATGCCTAGGTACCCTATTTCATGTGCCTATTATACCGTATTGTTACTGAAAAGGAATTTTAAAAAATCACCTTTTTTTGTTTTTACTACATTTTTTTGTTTTACAATGTTAATCTCTGTGGTTGGCGCATTGGCGCTGAAGCCGGAGGTCGCGGGTTGGAATCCCGCCAGCGATCAAAAAACTTTTCTGTGTTCCTGTGTAAAACTGTGTACTTCAGTACTAATAATAATACTAATAATTAATACTAATAATTAATACTAATAATTAATACTAATAATAATAATATAAGTATGATTCTACTAATGCATTTAAATGTAGACGCACGGGATTAGAGGGAGGGACACTTGATATTTATGGGTGAGAGAGTTGGTGGAACGTCGACGGTTAGAGCCGGTATGGGCAAAATTCAGTTTTACAGTGTCTGTGTCGGTAGAATACGATACAGATAACTTTTTAAAGTGCGTAGAACCGTCGGATCTGACTTAAAGTCTTTGGTTTTTTAAATGGTTTTTGTTATAATTTTTTTTTGTATTTATTCTGATTTAACACTTATTTGGAAACTATAGTAGCTAAGTATGCCTATAAAACGAGTCCTTCGTATCGTATTTCGTTTAATTTAAATAAAAGTGTTAATCGACTTTTATGATTAATTATTAAATCTTATACTTTAAACGAGACTATCTTGCTTATTATATTATTTATAGAAGATAGTCTCTTTTAAACTAAAATAGGTTTCTCAAAACGGGTTCATATATTTCCATGAAAGGACACTGGCGAATCCTGCCCGATTTTCGATTAAGAGAGGCCAAGTTTCGAACATGTCGTCGATCAAATAGAAGTGTCATTTTTCAAAAATTTCGGAAAGTAGGACTTAGCAAAGAGGTGGCCTGACAAAAGCTATATTTTTGTATAGATAAAAGACACTTTATGTAATTACATAAGCGTATTTTATCTATATTGCAATGTAAATACATAATAGGCTTCAATCCATACAAAAGTATAGTTTTTATCAGGCCACCCCTAGCAATAGTCTTACTTTCCGAAATTTTTGAAAAAGGACACTTTTCTATTTAATCGACGATGTGTGGGTTTTATAGTTAAAAAGTTATTAAAATATAAAAAATATATTATATTATTAGGACTCGGGAATAAAATGTATAAGAATCTCCGAATATCAGAGAATTCATGTGCAAAATATGTACTAATCTGTGGCAATCGTTGTCATCATATCGGTATAGTCTATGCCCAACAAACAAAAATTGCACTTGTAGCGCAAAAATAATATTGTTATAGGAACCGTATTATAGCTTATAACGGTGCGTTTGGGCACAATTTATAAATACAATAACCCTTATACCCTCCATATAGTTGCTTTATTGTCCGCTTTTTTCCGTTTTTCCTTTTATACGTGTTATATTATGACAAGGAACAAGGAAGTTAAACTTATAATGGCAAGAAAAAAGCTCCTAAAAACCCAATACACTTCCCGAGAAAAAATAATTGGATCTGATCATATATAATTGGATCTAATCGATTAGATATAATTAGATCCGAATTTTGGCAGGATCTAACTATATATGATAATATATAAATATATCTAGTTATATATAAAGAGATATAAATATGTAAGTGCATATATAGTTACATATAAAATCAGATATGGTTACGTAATTGTGTATAAATATGTAAGAATAGATATAAACATTTATAATTATATATAGTAGTATCAAATAAGATCCAATTCGTTCAAACTATATAAGACCGCACATACATTATTATTAGCATACTTACATATTTTTTTCATATCCAACCGTTTAAATACAATTAGAGCTATTTCTTATTATTTCTATAGTTAAAAAACATGATACATTCTAATAATACGTTTTACGATCTTAAACAGATTTTTATAACTTATCGTGTATAACAAATTAGTAAGCTGTGATTCTGATAATAAATGGCCTCCAATGATCTTCATAATGTTTTATCATTTATTTATTTAAATGTTTTCTCAAGACTCTATATTGGTATTACAACTTAAGAGAAAACTTTATATAATACTAATGATATTTTAATTAGTTTTAAATAATATTTTTTTATCGATCAATTCAAGTTATCAATATTGTGTTTTTAACATAAGTAATCTAAAGAATATTTTGAAACATCACAAAGTATCTTATATTAATTCTCACAGTTATTAACAATAAAAATAATAATAATAATAATTAAATATTACACGTTGAAACATTTTTGTGACAACTGAATTATGTCAATATTCGAATAGTATCCACAGTCATTTTTAAAGTTTTTAATATTTCTAAAAATAACATTTATTCGACTTATTATGTACGTTATTAAACATAGTTTTCAGATATTGTCGACTCACTTATACTGTACGTTATATCAATAATAGAATAAAGCCTAATTGAGTATAAATAATTTTAAAGTTTTTAAGATTATTACAAGTAGCCTTAATTAACACTATGTGATTAAACACATTTTCATTGGTACATTATGTTTACGCAAACATCAAGTCAGTCTTGAAATATTGATTATATAATATGAGATCAAATTGAATAACATTGATTTATCACTTAAAGGTCAATGTTCTAAATTTTATCTATAAAAACTTTAAAAATAACTGGAAAAATATTAAAATTAATTTGTTTAATTTAACTGCTTATGTAATTTGATGTCCTTGGAGAGTTCGCGCTTTATTTCTCCTATACGCTGTGTCATAGTTCGCTCGATGTCACTCCTCAAATACTCTCTTGTTTCAGCAATTTTTTTGTCTCGTTTCTTCCAACCCTTGCGCTTTGCTTCTTTCAAAACACATTCTGAAATATTTTCAACATGTTATGTAACGTGATATAATAATAAGAAATCGGATTGAAATTAAATTTATATTCATTAATTCTATTAAAAACTTGTCACGTTTTTAAATGTAATTTTGTTTTAAATGCTAATGAATTTAATGAAAATCTATATAAAAAAAGATTTAAACCAAAAAATCAAATAACTAATTCAAGATACCCATTGTCATTGGTATCGGTTTAGCTCCAACATTGTAATATCTTATTTGTAAAAATCTTTCATCTTACCTATGATTTGTTCCTTTGCTTCATAATCCATTGCTTCAACTTCTTCCATTCGCTTTTCTGGACCTTGAGCTCGTGCAGGTTGTCCCGTGAGAGTACATCGGAGAAGTGCTTCTCGTCTAAAAATACCGTCTATCATATGTCGCGCCATTGTCGTGGCATCACCACTTCTGCGGCCTTGATTATATTTTTTTTTTGTACAAAAAATCTGACCACCAATATTAATCATAGTTTCAGTATAAAATTGGCCAAATAACTGATCGCTTTCAGTTTTGGGTTTCTGTGAATCAGTTTTTTCAGAGGTGTTTAATCCATGGTCCTCATCGTTTAATCCTCCTTTATCCTTTTTTTCATCAGCAGTTTCTCTTATCATCAACGTACCAGCTTTAGGTCTACCAGCAGTACTTTTATTCATAGAATCTTCTGACGATGTTTGTGATTCTAGAGAACTGTCAAGTAAACTCACATTAGTTAACATTGCATTTGATTCAGTAGTAGTAAGAGTCACTGGCTTAGAATCACTTGACTTGGATTTATCGATATCTGAAAATATAAAAAATTATCAAATATTGTTATTTTTATTAAAGATTCTCAGTAACACAATTTCATAGTGTTATAATAGTCAATACAGAAGTTTTGTGCAACAATTATACAACAAAATTTGATATAAACAAATCTCACCAGTAACTTTGCTTTTTAGCTCTAATAATTGTCGCTCTGATTCAGCCAGTAATTTTATATACTCTGCTTTTGTCGGACTCACTTCCTTAGGACTAGCTTTCCCTACAATGTTTGTTACATTTTGTAAAACAGTCTCACCTGACTCCTTTCTTAACTCAGATTCTTTTTTTTTAATCTTGTTTTTGATAAAAAGTTGAAATTATTTATCTCCCGATTCACACCTAGTTTCCTTTTTTTTTGACTGCTACTCGAATATAAAATAAAAATTCGATAATTAGTACATATCAATGAAAAATGGAGCTAATCAATGAATATTTAGTTAAATATATGATATACATTATTAACATTTGTGCAAAACAATATTATTTTTCTATTATATCATTCTTTTTGATACAAATTTTTAAAGCAATAAAATTAATGTTAAATGTAAATATATAGGTCAGCTTTGAGAACAATAAGAATATAAACTTACAGATTTTTTAGGTTGTTTCTTGGCAGGCTTTTCTGGTGTTTTATCAGCTCCTCATCGGATGACCATTTTCTCTTAGGCTTGGATATTTGATTAGACTTATCTTTACTCTTATTGCTTACTTTACTTAAAGCGTCTCTCCATGTTTTAGAAATCAGTTTTGGATCATCTATATATATGATATTTAAAAATGTAAAATTTGTTGTTGGTGAGAATTAATAAAAATAATAATAATATTTTCAAGTAAATAAGTTTTTAACTAATCCAGTAAAAAAAAGAGGATAAGTATAATCAATTATCTATTATTTCATAAAAGTAGTGGAAATATACTCCTTAAATAAATAGTCGTAAAATGATATCAACATTAATTTTTATTAACAACGACCGTAAATTTTGATCTTGAAAATACATAATTACTCAATTTAAAACATTAAAAGTTAAATATTTTATATTTCAGGTTCGAAACTAATTCACCACTACATTTATAGTTGTTTTGGCGAGACTTTGAAAATATAAATTAAAGAAATTTCTAAATTAAAGGTTATATAATCTAGTCATTAGCTCAAAGTATCGCTAGCACATTCGGAAAGTTATGCATAGCTAACTTAAAACTGATTAAAAAATACAAAAGTTACTTATAAAATAAAATCATTTTACCAGAGTAAATAATAACTTTTCCGCTACTAATTATGGGTGAGTCTTTCCAATAAAATTTATCGTTAACTCCAGATTTTGGTGGATGGTTTTTGCCAAAAATGACTTTGTCATCTCTATTTGACAATCCGAATTGTCATCAAGACAATGCAAAATAAACATTATGAATAAGACAAGTAAAATTTTTAATAAATAAACTTGTTTGTGGCGAATTTTCTGTAATGTTTACTAGCAATTACAACGATTACGTGCCACGTGAAATCACTGCGATGGACAGCGTTGAATGAGTAACGACCATTTTGACTAGAACGTCCATGCCATCTGGAGGTTAAGAAACTCACTACGTTTAAGTATTCCGTATAGCTGAATTTACTTTTACTATTGTTTAAGTTTACAAATGTGAATGTTTATAGCTGCGTATGCATTAGAGCAGCCTCAGGCCGAGCAGCCTCGACTTGAAGCAAACCGAGGCTGCTCACTCCGAGGCATAGGCTCGAGGCACGTTACGGACATGCCTCACCTTGATCCGAAACCAGTGTAAAGCAACAACGCGATGACACCAGACGCGCGTAGAGTAGCTGCTGCTTTAATAGTCATTAGCACTATAAAAAAAAAAGAGAATACAACCAAAAACTATACAAAAGAGGAAGCATCGATGGTGGATAAAAGAGTTATATCGCCATAGAATTCAGCATGGATGTGACCAATTGCTATTGGACTTAACGTTTGAAGATGGTGATAGCTTTAAAAAATTTACACGGATGAGCACTGGTGACTTTGAGTTGCTACTATCAATGATTACACCTATGATAGAAAAAAAAGATACGAACTTTCGTTGTGCTATTTCAGCAAGGGAGAGACTAGTTGTAACACTGCGATATTTAGCAACTGGTGACTCATATACTACGACTAGTCTACAATATCTGTTTAGAATATCAAAGCAGTCAATTTCTAAAATTATACCACAAGCTACTGAAGCAATAATCAAAGTGCTAAAGGACTATGTTAAGGTAAGTAAAACGCTCTGAAATTATATTTAAATGTTTTTAATTGTTGAAAATTATGTCTAGCGCTAATAATAGGTACCGGGTACGGGCAAGGTTATTCAGTAAAATCATTATCTGTCATATTGTTAAGAATTGAATGCAGTGCCTCGAGTTGGACTTGCTCTGGAGCTTGCGGGCTTGTGGGAGCTAGCGTGCTGGGTGTGGGGGCTTGCGGGCTGTATGTGGGAACATATGTTGATGCGTAAGCGGATGAAGACGATGATTCATTTACATATTGTATGCCTGCATATTGTTGAGTGAAATAGCCATAATTGCTTTGGCCTGGAATTCGTCCCATGGCTGCTTCATAAATGGTGTCCATTATACATTCCTTCACGCATGCTAACGTGTGGGCGTCATATTTTCTGAGTTCAGACGCCACATGTTTTCCAAAGGTGTCGTAGGCATCATCTTTTGTATGAAGTACATCTATAGCTTCCTGTAATAACATGTCATCTGTGGTGTTATTTATATTTATTACAGATGAGACTTCTGCCGTTCTTTTTGTTGCCCTTGTCTTTTTGTTCTTTTCAGCATCTTTGGCTTTGGCTGACTGGTCCAAGGTTGTAGTAAAGTTACTAGATTCATTTATCTCTGTGTGAGTAGGCAAATCTGATGTCTCATCGGTTTCTACTGATTGTGTTGTTGATAAATCAGTTATTTGCGAGTCAACCGCTGTTGATGTTTCCTAAAATCAGATAATTAAATTAACTTATTTATTCTTACAGTTACCATCACGTGAAGAGGAATGGCTGCAACTGGCGCAAGATTAGGAAAACAAATGGAATTTTCCCCATTGCATAGCATAGATGGATGGTAAACATATAGTCCTTCAAGCTCCAATTAATAGCGGTGCAGAATATATAAATTACAAATAATTTTTCAGCATTGTTTTGCTTGGCTTAGTTGACGCAAATTATAATTTTATTTATGCTAATGTTGGTTGTCAAGGTCGAATTTCAGATGGAGGAGTATTTAAAAATACTACTATATTCCAAGAATTAGAAAAAAAGGAATTGTGTTTACCAGAGCCTAGCATTATACAAATACCTTATGCAATCAAAGTTCCTTACATGATATTAGCCGACAAAGCATTTGCGTTGAATGATTATACTATGAAACCATTTGAAGGAAATCCCACATATGGGTCTTGTGAAAGAATTTTTAATTATCGACTGTCAAGGGCAAGAAGAGTGGGAGAAAATGTATTCGGGAATATGTCTTCTGTATTTAGAGTATTGCGAAAGCTAATGTTGTTAGAACCAGAAATCGCTACCAAAGTTGTTCTAGCAATTGTACACTTGCATAATTTCCTGCGGAGATCAAGTCAATCTTCACAAATTTATATGCCGCCAGAATCTATTGACAGAGAAACAGAAAATGGAAATTTTGAACCAGGATCGTGGAGAAATGAAGAAATGTCATCGTTTTTGCCAATCCGCGCAGTTCCTAGAAGAGCAGCTGACCAACCTAAATCTATTCGCTTACATTTAGCTCGACATTTTGTAACAAATGGTACATTACCGTGGCAAAATGATTATTAAAAAATACTCACAGACGTAGTCTCCGATGTCGGACGTGGAGAAAATTTATCTGATAAAAAATCAAAATGGTCGTAGGCAAACCACTTAGAATTATATATGTAGTCTAGTCCTGTAATTAAAATAAAATACATTAATACCTACATGTATGTATTTTTAATTTTTACCTGATTACATATAATTTTATGCTAAACAAAGAGATAATAAACTTATTTAAAATCATTTCGTTTTAGATTAAAAAAAAGACATTCCAAAGCTCAAAGAGAAATTAAATGGCGAATAATAAGGTTACATTTGTCTGGCTTAATTTTGGTTGCCCTCGTCAGTGAAAAAAAGTTTTTGTGTAAGTAGTCTGTGAAATTTCCTGTGACGTCTGAAAATGTCAGTAGGAATAGGCTGTGCATAATAAGTTTTTCATACTACCATGGCTGCGTTAAGCTACGCAGCCATGGTAGTATGAAATACTGCTTCTTTTCCTTTCTCTTTGGGGTGGGTAGAAAACTAAACTATATGTAAACAAAGGCCTTAGAAATATTTTGTATGGCGAACTATTATTGATAAAATTTTGTTATTTCTCGACACATTTTCATAAAAATTAGTATCCTATAACCTTCCCCGGGATAACATCTAACTATGTTTTACGTTTCGTGTAAATCTGTACAGTCGTTTTTGCGTGATGCTCTAACAAACAAACAGACAGACAGACAGACACCAAAGAAAAAAATTAGTGAATCGTATACTTATATACTTACCTGATCCCGTAGTACGACTATTTTTGTGTCTTGACTTTTCTCGTCTGTACAAGCCTGTAAGATTAGTGATCTTCTTTTTTACAGTATCACTTTTTTTTACAGACACTCGTACAATTTTATTAATTTAACTGCAGTTTCGTTGTCCATTGCGACCTGAGGCGACACGCCCGTCTCCACTAAGTGCACTGCTCGGAGTGAGGCTTCTTTGAGCGCGTTAAAAAAACCGACAAAATATGGCTCGGCCCGCGGCAACGAATTTGCCTCATGGCGCGGCGTGCCTCAGGTTGAGGCAGCGTCTCCACTTGTGCGGCCTCGGGTCGACGGCTGCCTCGCCCTGAGTCTGCCTCAAATGGATACGCAGCTTATGAAAGTTACGAATATTATTATACTTAAGCGTTAATTACTGCTATATTTTTGGGATTATTATTGTTATTGTAGAAAGATTTCATAATTATAAATAGTGCAGATTTATAATTCGCTGATATATAGCTATGTATTTATGATATTATTTGAAAATAAAATTATAAAAATTATATTCTTGTATATGTAGTTAAGAATTTTTGAAATAAATTTTGAAGTCATCTATGTAAATTCTTTCACAATATTAAGTTATATATAATAATATATGATTAGATATAACTATATATAATTATATCTGCAGATATCAGATCGAATCTTACAAATGTTCATGGATTAAGTGTCTAGATATAAAAAGATATTTTTAGATTTAATTATATATAAGTATATCCAACTATTTATTTAAAATTCAAAAATTATATCTAATTATATATAACTATATATAATTATATAAACTTATTTAAACATTTGGATATAATTATGCAAGTTTATATATTATTAGGCACATTTGGATATAATTATATCCATCAATATATGATCAGATCCAATCATTTTTCCCGGGTTATAAGAAACATATGGAAAGCGCTAATACGGGCGATCACCCTTATACGTGTTTTATTATGGTCCGATACAAGGGAGTTAAACTCATTGTGGCAAATCAAAGGCTCTTAAAAATCCATAGGCCCTTATAGCCGTCTGTTTATGAGTCTACTATAAATCTTTTTGTTAGTGATTTACATTTTCGCAACGAGTTTGGCGAACAAAGAGAAACGTCAACCATTTTACTGAAAAGTGAACGGTAAGTTATAATTTAATGTGGTTTATTTTTTAATGTATGTGCTCGTTTATAGTGAAAAGTGTATGGGAATTTAAATGCATGATAAAATGTAAACGATTCGTACATCGTCTACAAGGAGTCAATGAGAGTGAAGACTTTATTATGGCCACGATTGTTGCTTCAGCTATCGCAATGTTACATATCGTTAGGGTTTCTTTCACACGAACAAAATCGTGCCTAGCTAGTCTTGTTCCCCATATGTAAAAAATATTTTTTATATGTAAAATACCTATATAGTAATATGAAAAATTTATTCTTAAGCTGGCTTTTGTGCACTAATTTTAAGCTTGAAATATAATTATAATTACTTTATAATTATATTTCAAGTGTGTGTACTTCCTGTACACAATAAAGAATATAGTCATAATATGTTTGTCCGCAGACATTAAAATGGTAGTAGGTATGCAGCTTTCCTTTAGACAATGCCCGATTTGAGAGCAACTCTTCCTCTGGAATTTGAAATACGGCGGCATGATAGCCTAAAAAATTACTTTAATAAAAAAACGTAATTTTCAAATTAATTGTTTTATTTTACAAAGTATGGATTAATGGTGTAAAATACAATAGGTACCGAATTGTATTCTACATTTAACAATAATTCATTATGGGATTATAATGTAGTAACGTAATGGCACCAGTCTTGGACAAGCATCCAGTAATGGACAAAAAAAACATTAAATTTGAAAAATAAGATAAAAAATTTCGCTATGCAATCTGGCAACACTTAAAGTAAAAGTTTGATTTATAATGCTGTCAAAATATAACACTTCATTTTATTCGGCCATTAAGTTTAAAGATGGCGTAACATTGTGTTTTGTCGCTCCGACTCGTTGTTGAAAAATCCGTTTTTACTAAAGAAATCCGTAAGGAAGTGAGTACACAAATTAGTTTTTAAGTATTTTTGTATTAATCTCAGTGAAATTTGATATTATTTTTTGTTATATTGGTTAAATGTGCGAAATATTTCACGATTTAGTGGCATGATAGGTTATGTTGTTTAAATAAAATTATGTTGCGTCCATAACTGGATTTTATTTTAAGGAGATGCCATTTATGGACAATTGTCGAAATTAAAAAAAAAATCAAGTTTTTAATGACATACGCTTATTTGTATTTGCTTCTCTTTCTGTTTAATGATATACCTATCACGACCATTTGAAAGATAGGGTTCCAGAAATGGACAACGATTGCCCATGACTGGATTCGCCTTAGTTTCCTATAATGGACAATGATATTTTTTGTTTCAAGAATGGCGCCTAAAAAAAATTATACTCCCGAACAAATGGGTAACGCAATCAATGCCGTTAACAAAGGGGAAACAATAGCAAAAGCCGCTGAAAGATTTGGAGTGCCTAGAATAACTCTACACAATAAAGTATCAGGTAAAAGTCCTAAGGTCTGCTCTATGGGTCCAACTACATATCTCTCTAAAGAAGAAGAATATTTATTAGAACAATGGGTAATTATGATGAGTGAGAAACATGTTCCCATTACAGAAGAATTGTTGGACAACGTCCAAAAAATTATTACGGACAAACGTCAAAATACACCTTTCGTCGATAATCGCCCGGGGAAAAAATGGTACAAACTTTTTTTAAAACGACACCCAATTCTGGCTGCAAGAACTGCCCAAATCTTACTACCGCTCGGGACAACGTTACAGAAGTTGAAATTAAAAAGTGGTTTAAAGAGGTTGACGACTATTTAGAGAAAAAGGGATTAAAATCTGCTCTGGAAGAACCTGAACGAGTATTTAATACTGACGAAAGCGCCTTTTTATTATCTCCTATCTGGCCGAAACACCCAGTTGCCAAGATCAAATAGACAAGACTCAATCTGCATTACCACAATACTGCAAAACGAGCCTGGAACTAGCCATGGTGAAAGTACACTTTCAGACCAAAATAGTAAAAACCCATTGGTATCCGCAGATAAGAATATACCTGACCATATTATGCCACACAAAACTCCTGAAAAAGATAAGAGTCATGATACGAATATGTTAAAACAACCTCAGAATGACAATATTTTCACATCCGCAAAGTGTAAACCTCCTATTAAAATTGGAAAATGTATTGTGCCATCTCCTTTCAAAAGGAATTTGCACTGGCCGGACGATGACAACATGTTTAAAGGAAAAAAACGAAAGCTTAGAGAAAAGATACCTTTTGCAGTGACTGGTGATCAATGAAGAGAGTATCATGAAAAAAAGAAGCTGAAAGAAAGCGTATACTAGAAGAAAAAGATAAAAGGTCCGTGGAAAGGAAAGAAATGAAAATAATGAAAGAGAAACTTATTGAAGAAAAGAAAAGAAAACGGTTGATTAGCAAGAAGTTGAATACTAAGAAATCAGATGACACATCTACAGATGAAACGGATACTGAAGTGCAATATTGTGAGAGTGACGATAGTAATTATGAAATAGAAGAAGATTTGTCTGAAACGAATGTAACGGAAATAGGGAATGGTCCCGGGAAATCCCGGTCCCGAAAATCCCGGGAAGTCCCGGGACTTTTGTATAGACTAAAGAACCGGGACGGTCAAACCTCGTCCCGGGACTTTCGGGACCTTCGGTTACATACATACAAAAAATCTTTCCTCTTTATAATAAAAAAGTAGATAAACCATTAAAGTAAAAAGTAATAAAATCAAAATACGCGCGAGCGATTCGTCCACCCCTCCCGCTCCGCAACCGTGCAGCCGCGCCGCGCCACGCCGCCGTCCAGATCTCTGCTCAGTCGATTGCCGGCATTTCGTAGGTAAAATCAAAATATTATGTGTCTTAGCTGTCGTCAAATTGTCGTGTTGTGAGTGATTTTTATGTGAAAGAAAACAGGCAACTTGCATCAATATTCAATAATAAGGTAAGTTAGTTAAGTACATTTGATTGAATACTCATTAAGGCGCGAGGTTAAAACAAAGTGCCTATACCTACTTTGATGGTAAAATAAGATCCCTTCCTACCTAATTTACAATTTAACGGTTTAAATAAATAAATAAATAAACGTTTATTCGACAAACTTTGACATCACACTAAGTACTCACATACAACACTATGTGAATCATTCATGTTAAACTGATTCCATGGTAAGTACTAGTTCATACTAGGCTAAATATTAGTTTCAACACTTGCGGTTTAATAAATAACTATATGCGAATGCGTTTACCTTCATAGACGTCACCTATCAAGCCCCGAGCGGTCGCATGCGACCGCTATAACAATAGGTAAACAATAGATTTCCAAGAATCCGCGATCGATGGATCGTTTAACTATCACGCCATTTTCGAAATTTTTTAAATTTATATTTACTCTCATTAAAAATCATTACCAAAAATGGTTTATGTTTACAGTTGAAATATCGGCTCACACTAATGTGTTGGCGGCTTTTATTTGCATCTCTGTTTTATTGTTTACGTTGTAAGAAGTGTAACAAGGAGAGAAATAATATAAGCTGGCTTATTGTTTACATAATATATTAGGTCGTATAACGTATTACGACAACTCCTATTTTGAGCGTTTGACAGATGAGAGATCATTTAAAAATTCCATTATTATTTAGGTTAGTAATTAGTAATTTTATTTATCCGTAGATTGGATTCTTGGATTTGTTATGATAAATGATGTCCTTTTTAGGGTTCCGTACCCAAAGGGTAAAAACGGGACCCTATTACAGAGACTTCGATGTCTGTCCGTCTGTCCGTCTGTCTCCACTCGGCACTCTCCAGGCTGTAACTCAAGAATGGTAATAGCTAGCTGCTAGAGAGTTGAAATTTTCACAGATTATGTATTTCTGTTGCCACTATAACAAACAAATACTAAAAACAAAATAAATAGATATTTTTTTATTAATATTTTTACGATAGAGATTTATATTATTATTTATATTTATATTATACCTACCTATACCTGTAAGTAGTAAATTTAAATATTTTTGTTGTTTTAGATACCTACCTTACCTACACGGGATTTGAAGGTAACAAATATGGATTTTGAAGAAGTGGCTACAAAATCCAGCGATCAGTCCTCCGTTTGGCATTACTTTCTGCGCGCCAAAGACAAAAATAATGCTAAATGTAAATTGTGCCAAAGAGTTTTGAAGTGTGTTGGTGGTAGCACAGGTGGCTTAATAAAGCATATTAAAAACGTACATCATAAAAGTCTTGCTACAGTTACAGGGGAACCAGTTAGTCAAAGAATAGACAATGCTGTGGATAGAATACCCAAAAAGAAGCTTAAAATGACCGACTATTATGAATCGGAAGAAAATCCTTCAATGGAAGTTATGGTTTCGCGTATGACAGCTAAAGACGGATGTCCGTTTCGAACATTTGCGGAATCTAAAGATATGAGGAAGCTATTTCAAAACTACGGTCATAATTTGCCTAAGTCTGCTACGGCTATCAAAAATATTGTGATAAAACAGGCTGATAAAAAAAAGCAATCACTAATTGACGAGATTCAGAGACTGTTAAAAGACAACCACAAATTCTCAATATCCTTGGACGAATGGACGTCTATTAGAAATAGACGATACACTAGCTTAAACCTGCACTCGAAGCATTTTTCAGGCAACAATAAATTTAAAAACTTGGGGCTAATAAGAATCTACGGTTCTTTACCAGCTAAAAAGTGCGTTGAAGAAATAAGACTGAAATTAGAAAAATTTGGAGTGTCACTAGAAAAAGATATAGTAGCTGCAACAACGGACGGGTGCAGCATGATGATCAAATTTGGTAAAATGCTCAAGTCATGCCATCAGAAATGCATTGCGCATGCTCTTCAGCTGGCAATTAATGATGTCTTCTATACAAAAAATATAGAAGAGATTCCTGCAGCACCGGTAGAATCAGATGATGAAGACGACGATCTTCCCATCTCAGAATTAGCCAGAAGATATAACAACAACACAAATGATGTTAATGCTCGATCCGACAACGACACTGATGATGACGAAACCGACAGTTTGCAAGTTGAAAATCCACGTCCTTCTCCATCAGGTCACAACGAACAACAATTTGAGTACCAAAACCTTCTGAAGAAAGTTAAAACTGTGGTTAAATTATTCAGAAAGTCACCTACCAAAAATGATGATATTCTGCAAAAATATGTTGTTGCTGATTTTAACAAAGAATATTCTTTAACCAATGATTGCAAGACACGTTGGGGTAGCCTTGCGAATATGCTGGAGAGATTTCTGAAATTAAAAAATTGCATAGCAAAGGCACTCATTGATGTTAAGTCAGATATTACATTCACCGAAGATGACTGGACGACCATGAAACAACTATGCGAGGTTCTTGACATTATTAAAGCAGTATTAGAAGCACTCTGCTGCAGAAATGCTACGCTGCTAACTGCTGATGTAGCTGTCAAATTCGGGCTGAAAAAATTGTCTGCTATCAACACATTTATAAGCACAAAAATGACCACGTACCTGAAAGAGAGATATTCTGCACGCCGTGTACTAGAAACGACAGTCCTACAATATTTGCACAACCCAGACGTATATTTTACAACTGTGCAAGACGACATATTCCCAAGACCAGACAGCGATGAAATGCGCAGCCACATTGTTGAATTATTAACACGCACAAATAGCGTTTCTTCGATAGCTGTGCATCTACCTGAAGAGCCTTCATCACAAAATCCAGAACATAATGATCTGCACAGAGATGCTATATTAACCAAAAAAGATGAGCTCAATACTGAAATACTGAATACTACCAAAAATGTACGAGTTCGAAACGATCAAGAAGATTTAAACACTACAATTATAATTGAAATGGCTCTTTTTGAGAATGGTGGTGATCGTGGCCGTTTTCTGTCGTTAGCTTATGATCACCTTCTGACGATCCCTCCGACCAGCGTGGAGCCCGAGAGGATATTCTCTGCAGCAGGATTACTGTGCAACAAAATAAGATCACGCTTAAGTGATAAAAGCTTAGACGCACTTATTTTTTTAAGAACCCATTATAATGAGCAAGACTGAAGAATTGATTATTGAACGTTATCATATAATTTTGTTAATTTCATTCCTTTATTACTTTTTCATATTTTATAATTTTATATTCCTTAAAGATAAGCGTCTCACTCAGTAATATGATAACTGCTGAATGCTGATGATGACTTGGTTTATATTAGAATTAAGAAAAGGATTTATGTTTTATTTTGATTTATGGAAAGTTACTATGTTTTTGTTGATTGATATTGGTATATAATTTATAATAATATCGAGCGTTAAATGCTGATTTGACTTGTTGTTTTCTTTTGTTGATTTTTTTTCAAAGAATAGTAAATAGTTATGTTTTCGTTGATTTAAAAAAATATATATCTTTAATTAATACTATGTAGTTTTCATTACCTACGTACATAGTACATAGTACATACACAAATACTAAAGACCTATAAAAATAAAAATACCAGCAGTAGGTGAAAAAAATACCCAAAAGTCCCGAAAGCCCCGGTTCTCCCGGTTCCTTCAATAAGTTATCCCGAAAATCCCGGGACTCAAGAAGAGCACCGGTTCTTCATTCCCTAAACGGAAATACCGACAAAATCTAGCAATAAAAAGAAAGCTGTTTCTAGGCGCTCAATTAACTCTACCGATTCTGAATCAGAACATGTGCCACTGAGTAGGTTGACGTCATCAAAAAGAAATATAGCCAAGGGAAGTTATGTCATAGTTAAGTATGAAGGTGAATATTTTCCTGGTGTTGTTGAAATTGTTGATAAATTGTCCTACGAAATAAGCACTATGACATTTTCCACTGGGAATACATATAAATGGCCAGAGACGCCAGATAAGATCTGGTACAATGAGAATGCCATTATTGAAGTTATAGATGCCCCAGTACTAACAAATAAGAGAGGTTTTTACACCGTTAAAGAGATTAGCAAGTATCATATTTATACTGTTTGATATACATATAAAATAGAACCTGCTCCAGTATTTTTATGTTCGTTGAAATTCAAAATGTTTATGTTTATGACTGTAGATAATAAGTACTTATCTACAAAATTTGTTGTTTTTATTATTTAGTGATTAATACGAGACTGATCAATTAGTATTTTTTAGACTGGTCTATAATAAGGATAACTCTTTATTGCACGAGACGACATATTTTGTTGATTTGTTAATAAATAATTAGTGTTAACGAGACGCATTGTGATAATGTTTAGTCCAAAAATATTATAAGTACGTATGCAAAATAATTAATAAATACTTTGTTAAACAGTTTTATTCTATTTTCGATCATCATTTTCAAGTTTCTATTGATAACTACAAGTTTTCTACATGTACATAACTGGAGGTTCAACATTGGGCACTGTCCATAAATGGGTGTTTATAACTGGATGTTGTTCGACATTGGGTGTCCATCACTAGATTTTTTCTGTCCATTACTGGTTAAAAAAAGTATTTTTGTAATTTATAAATTATTTAAGGATTTATGCATAATTTCCTTTTTTCTAACATCAGTTACAATAAACTAACACTAAACTAATCGTATAACAAAAAAGTATCTAAAAATATGTAGAAACCTACGAGAAATTTACAAAAAACATCAAAATTTTTCTTAACTTGTCCAATATTGGGGTCGTTACGTTAGTATTGAAACGCAACATAGGGCACCCATGCACAAATTATATCTACTAATAATATAAAATATTTATGTTCATGGAATTTTAAGATTAAGGTAAGTTGGGGCAAGATGGGCACACTTTATTTTTCTTACTGGGTCTTGACTTTTCCTTTTGAGGATCACTTTTATATGCCAGACTAGTTTCCGAACCGGTGGTAGGCATCGTGTAGGATAATTCTATAAGTGTTTTTATTACATTTTAATAATATGGAAATAAAAATATTGGGGTTTATGAGTTTGAACTTTGAGTATGACACTGGCGAACTTTACCCATAGAGCATGTTGCCCCATCTGACAGTAACTATTCGGTGGTAAAGTAAACATGTTTAACTTTTTCTTTTCTGTCAGGTTTAGCATGTGAATGTTTCCCTTTCTTGACAACAACATTCAAATTGGCATCAGTGGTTACACAAGCAGCGCAAGCATCTGTTTTACTGGATGTGCACTTCCATACTGTCCCCTTCTTTGACTTAGTACATTTTGAGTATGTGTAATTATTATACAGAAGTAAATATTTCCCCTTCTTATGACTCCTTATTAAAACTGGCCCTGAAATTGATGTTAAAATTAACAATTAAAACTAGATAAATAATCATGCAATATTATACAATATCTGATATAATGAAACATTTCATGCATCTTATTTATTAAATAAAAATAAACAAATATTTATTGATAAATTTTTATATAATTGCCTGATTCGTTTATATAAAATATAGGAGCTGCATGGCAATTTTCAGCGTCAATAACACTAAAGACACCATCTTTGCTGAGAGATACCTGGGCTTTACACTTTCTGGAGCACCGCGAAGAGCAACCCCAAAGAGTCCAATGTTTGCTCTCATAGCTCTTAGCGAACGGATATTTATTGAACACCAAAAGCTTGTTACCTTTTCTTGATGTTATAAAATGTATTTCTGAAAGGAAGGGTGATTATTTGCGTCAAATATTGACGTTTTACGTAAATTTACTCAGAAATATTTCAGCTTATTACCATGTCTTGTATGTTGAATTTTCATATTATACCAAATTATATTATCAACTGAAAGTGTCAACTACAACAACATGCCCATCTTAACTTGTACAACCCAGTACTCCCAGTAGTAGGAATAATAATAATACCGGACCGTACTGGATCCTTAGAAAACATATTATAATATTATAAACCTTGATTTTCTCTAAGCTTTCTGTAGTGAAATGGATAAAAACAGCTTTATTATATTTTTGTTATTGAACATTAATAGTTTCTAATTCCAAATCTTTTTTACTTTTTTTGGAGGATGATTATGGTTTCCTTTTACATTAACAATTTTTATTATTTTTAAAATATGTTCATCGACGTTCATCTGTAGTTAAATTGGCTTTACAACCTTTTTTTTGATGACTGGAATAAATCCAATAAGTGTCTATTTTTTTCTTATTTCTTGCAGAGTATGTGTAGCCCATGTAGTACAGTTTACCCTGGCGACTTTTTGATGGTAATAATATACAGAAGCCTTTAGGCTTCTGTAATATATTTCAGAAAAAAAAATTTTAAAAAAAATCTTTTCTGCATCATTTATATTCACTGCAGCTTATATTATACTTAGATATGCTCAAAACATCACAATTTCTTTCAAAATAACGGTATTTACCCTGTGATATGAAATAAAAAAAAATATTTCACCGACATTAGTTTCCTGAAACCATATTGGATCTTGTGGCTTTTGAGCCTTTTGTATGTTTCTCTGTAAGATGTCTATAATAAGCCAATACAGTGTGCTTTTGAACCTATTTTACCCCTATTGAATTAATACAATTTTTTGTCAAACAGTGGTCATTCCTCAGGTGGCCAATTTCCGAAGATGAAAAATGACAATTTAAAAAAAAGACAGTAAGTCAACTTTTTTTTCACTGAGCAATTACTTACTTCAAGTATAAAGTAACAAATTTCTAAATAAAAGAATGTTTCAAAACAACATTTATCTACTAGGTAATGTTAAGATAAAAATAGATAAGAAATAAAATTACTAATTATTAGTAAGGTGTGATTTATTTATTTACATAAAAATTAAAAACATGTCCTCAATAAACAATCAAATTATCTTATTTCAATAACAGCAATACGCGTTGCCCGATTTAAGAGCAACTCTTCCTCTGGAATTTGAAATACGGCGGCATAATAGCCTAAACAATTACTTTAATAACACAGTAAGTCAACATTCTTTTCACTGAGCAATTACTTACATCAAGTATAAAGTAACAAATTTCTATATAAAAGAATGTTTCAAAACAACATTTATCTACTAGGTAATGTTAAGATAAAAATAGATAAGAAATAAAATTACTAATTATTAGTAAGGTGTGATTTATTTATTTACATAAAAATTAAAAACATGTCCTCAATAAACAATCAAATTATCTTATTTCAATAACAGCAATACGCGTTGCCCGATTTAAGAGCAACTCTTCCTCTGGAATTTGAAATACGGCGGCATAATAGCCTAAACAATTACTTTAATAACACAGTAAGTCAACATTCTTTTCACTGAGCAATTACTTACATCAAGTATAAAGTAACAAATTTCTATATAAAAGAATGTTTCAAAACAACATTTATCTACTAGGTAATGTTAAGATAAAAATAGATAAGAAATAAAATTACTAATTATTAGTAAGGTGTGATTTATTTATTTACATAAAAATTAAAAACATGTCCTCAATAAACAATCAAATTATCTTATTTCAATAACAGCAATACGCATTGCCCGATTTAAGAGCAACTCTTCCTCTGGAATTTGAAATACGGCGGCATAATAGCCTAAAAAATTACTTTAATAAAAAAACGTAATTTTCAAATTAATTGTTTTATTTTACAAAGTATGGATCAATGGTATAAAATACAATACCGACTTGTATTCTACATTTAACAATTTACATTTAATGTATGCAAATACATACATATACATTATATTACATATACTATATAATGCAAATACAATAATAGTAATTTAAGCTTTTAGTGGTAAATTTGGTAGTAAATGGAGGTAATATCAAGGTATTTAAAAAATTTTTTAAGTTGCATTTTAATTGTGTAGATTTCATGCGATCGATTGTCCCTTATACAGGGGACACTTGGTACAATTCCCTGTCATTAGTTTTATTAGATAAATCAGTTTTTCACTGATATTCTGTTGGTTGTCACTTGTCACATAATAGTCTTGTAGGCAGAAAAATCCAACGTACTCCAGTGCCAAAAAATTTCAAATAGGACCTTTGAAGGAAATAATGGTTAGGGTGGAGATAAAGTGTCCCCAGTTTCCCCTACGTATTGATATTTAAATATAACATTGCTTAGTAGTATTGCATAGTATGTATTTATTAATTAATAATTTTTAATAAGTTTTAAAAAAAATAATAACTTTTATAAAAAAAACTATAACCCGACTATGTAAATACAACCTATAAACCCGAGCTATTATTACAAACCTATTGACACCTGGTTTATTAAAATCGGACCAGTAGTTAAGGCGCTACAGTGGAACAAACATAGATACATATATACATACTTATTACTTTTTAGAAATTTATGTTAAAATTAACATTTAAAACTAGATAAATAATCATGCAATATTATACAATATCTGAGATAATGAAACATTTCATACATCTTATATATTGAATTAAAAAAAAAAAAAAAATATTTATTGATAAATTCTTACATAATTGCCTGATTCGTTTATATAAAATATAGGAGCTGCATGGGAATGCTCAGCGTCAATAACACTAAAGACACCATCTTTGCTGAGAGATACCTGGGCTTTACACTTTCTGGAGCACCGCGAAGAGCAACCCCAAAGAGTCCAATGTTTGCTCTCATAGCTCTTAGCGAACGGATATTGATTGAACACTAAAAGCTTGTTACCTTTCCTTGATGTTATAAAATGTATTTCTGAAAGGAATTCAAGTGTGATTATTTGCGTCAAATGTTGACGTTTTACGTAAATTTATTCAGAAACATTTCAGCTTATTACCATGTCTTGTATGTTGAATTTTCAGTTATACCAAATTATATGGTATAATATATATATATATATATATATATATATAATAATATTATCAACTAAATGTGTCAACTACAACTAACATAGCCATCTTAACTTTTACAACCCAGTTGGAATAATAATAATATTAATGACATAATGAGATACCACTGGACTGTACTGGATCCTTAGAAAACATATTATAATAATGTAAACCTTGATTTTCTGAAAGCTTTCTGTAGTAAAATGGATAAAATCAGCTTTATGTGCCTAACATTTAGTACAATGAATTATAATAATTTAATATAATGTAATAATATAGGTAATATTTTTGTTATTGAACACTAATAGTTTCTAATTCCCAATCTTTTTTTACTTTTTTTGGAGGATGATTATGGTTTCCTTTTACATTAACAATTTTTATTCTCTTTCGACGTTCATCTGTAGTTAAATTGGCTTTACAACCTTTTTTTTGATGACTGGAACAAGTTCAATAAGTGCCTATTTTTTTCTTATTTCTTGCAGAGTATGTGTAGCCCATGTATTACAGTTTACCCTGGGGACTTTTTGATGGTAATAATATACAGAAGCCTTTAGGCTTCTGTAATATATTTCAGAAAATAACAAAATATTCACTGCAGCTTATATTATACATAAATATGTTCAAAACATGACACTTTCTTTCAAAATAACGAAATACCCTGCGATATGAAATAAAACAAATATTTTTATTACACCGACATTAGTTTCCTGAAACCATGTTGCATCTTGTGGCTTTTGAGCCTTATGTATGTTTCTCTGTAAGATGTCTATAATAAGCTAATACAGTGTGCTTTTGAACCTATTTTACCCCTATTGAAAATATACAATTGTTTGTCAAACAGTGGTATTTTCTCAGGTGGCCAATTTCCGAAGATGAAAAATGACAATTTAAATTAAAAAAAAAGACAGTAAGTCAACATTCTTTCACTGAGAAATATCTTACTTCAAGTTAAAGTAACAAATTTCTTCATAAAAGAATGTTTCAAAACAACATTTATCTGCTAGGGACTGTTAAGATAAAAATAGATAAGAAATAAAATTATTAATTATTAGTGTGGTGTGATGTATTTATTTACATAAAAGTTAAAAACATGTCCTCAATAAACAATCAAAATATCTTATTTCAATAACAGCAATATGCATTTATAAAAATCTATTGAATGTTTAAAATGTTTTCCTTTATTTGCCTCTTTTCTGCTTTAAAGGGTAAACTCCAGATTATCGAAAATGATTAGAAATAGTGGCCAGAATAGGCTGCTGTCCATTACGGATAATTAAATACGACAAAAAGTATAACCCGACATAAGATAAAGAGGATTTTGGATAAACATGTGTTTTAAGCAATTTTCTAAAAAAAATAAAAAACTTACCAATTCAGCTCTAACAAAACGATAAATCTGGAAATAAAAAATGTTCTTATAGCCTCACTCTTCACCAATTATAAAATATTACTCATTAATTTCAAAATTAATGGTACTCCAGTTCTGAATGTAATGCCCAGTGCATTACATTCAGAACTGGAGTGATATAATATCTTGGTCAAATAGCTAAACCACAACACATGAGTCTCAGTAGAAAAATATAATACTAGCCTCTTTAATATTTGCTTACGAAAAGCAACTAGTTGCATGATTAAAATATGGTACCTATAATATAATTTTTCATACATTCTATACATATAACAATTTGAACTTATACATTCAAACTTTACAACATTTTTTATAAGTTGAGTAGCACAGCAGTACTGGGCCTTTGATAAATCTACAAATACATGGAAAAATGAAAGAAACAAATAGCTAGTAGGTACCTTGACAGCATTTACTTCCCGCCAAGAACTTATGTTTTCACTTTAAACAAAACTTAGCGCTGACACTAAGAAATATAAATATAATTCGTGTTATCACATTATTTTTCATTAAAATAACACTTTGTTCACTTTTGAAATCTTCTAATTTGATAAAACTTATCAAAATAAAATCACAATAAAACTGACTTTTGGTCATTAATCGTTAAAAACTTGAAAACACAATTCACATCTGGATAACACATTCATTGAAAAATAAAAAAAAGGTTTTTAGAAACATTTCATAAAACTTAAACAAATTCTTAGTTCCAAAATCAAAAATATACAATCGCTTTTGAGGTTAGAATTTTATTTTCGACTGCTGTGCTGTGGCGTCGACTTTTGAGAAACGTCAGTCTTACCGTAGTTTTTTAAAGATTGGGCTGGTATCTAACGACTAACGAGACGATGCCTTTAGGTTGAGACTTAGATCAATCAGCAATTTTTTTTTGTCATGACTAATTTAGTCATAACTAATGTAGTCATGATTTATTTCTTCTCCTAGACAAATAGTTTCTTTACGTTCAGTCATTTACTTGAATATTTGTTTATTTTTGACAGCAGATTTACCGGCAGCCATTTTAAAAATATGGCTGTTTAGAAATTTTGACTTCTATTGACGACCTTGTTACAATGGATTAAGAGCTATTTTGTAACGAACTATTTTGATAGAATATTTTTTCATGATTTCTTCATTAATTTATTTCTTCAGATTGCCATGCTAAGCCTGAACTATCCCAAGTGGAAGAAAGTTCTGCGGGCTTAGCATGGCGATATATTGGGTATATTATCATCCATGGAGAATAGAAGTAAGGAGTACCATCTCCATACATGAAAAGTGTCAGTAAAATAGTGTTAAATAGGGGGCGCTACAGACGCAGACGGGAGTAAAGCGCCAAAATTTAAACGGATAATTAAATCTTAGCATCTTCTTCGGTTTTATATATAAAATTATTTTCGACTATACGAGTAATTAGAATTTTCATGATTTACTGAATACTGCGCAGCGAGCGTACGGAGTGGACGTGTTCACTGTAACTTATCAGTTAAAACCTAAACGTACAAGCAAATTTGAACTATAGTGCAAAGTATTAGAGTGTGTTTTTATGTGCTGCAAAACGCAAAGTTGTGACCTTTTGGAGTTGCGAATAGTGCCTGCACCGTCGTGAACATTGTATCGGCGCCGCCGTACCTATTTCTTTGAGGTAAACAAAGCATATTTAGAACTTGCGATAACGTAATTACAATCACTATTACCAGTGTTTACGAGCTATAACAGCAATTTGGCAAGATTATACAAAAATATGAGCCATTTACGATCGCCACCGGAGGTTGGAGGCTCGGCCCCCAATCTGTCAGATGCAGTATGCGATTTTAGAGACCTTAAAAATATCTCATTACGTCCCAAAAGAAAACAACCGGAGCAAGATCAAGTAACATGTGAACAGTTTGAAAGTTTTCGCAGCGAAATTTTGAATATCTCTAAATCCTTTACTGAATCGCAAAACAAAATATTGCTCAAGCTATCTGAGGACGTAACAACTATAAAAGAAGACGTAAAAAACTTGCAAGTCACTATACAAAACATAATTTCGGAGCAAAGTCAATTCAAAACAGATATCGATGAGCTGAAAAGCTTTCAAAATAATACACAGAAAAAATATTTGAGATGGAAAATCATATTGACACAATAAAAAAGTCAAACAGTAGTTCAAACTTGTCCAAGACCACCGCTTTTGATGAAATATATTCGGAATTGCGGGAACGGCAAAACCGGCTGAAAAATATGATTATTACTGGGCTTCCCGAATCAACTGGCCAAAATTTTAAAGAAAGGAATGAACTTGATACAAATAATGCCATGACAATTATAAAAAAATCATTTGAGGACTGCCCAAACCCTATCTATATTCAACGCCTCGACCAATATAACCCAGAGAAAAAGCGGGCCCTGAAATTGTCATTTATTTCAGAAGATATACCTAAGCGCATCTTCAAAATTAATCTTAAACACCGGGATCCTTCAATTAAAATATACTCTGATAAGACAGTATACCAACAAAATCAAATGAAGGAATTAAAAGAAGAACTACAGCGTCGTACTAAAGGCGGTGAATTGGATTTGACTATCAAATATATTAAAGGCAACCCTAAAATTATTAAAAACATACCAAAAAACTAGCTTTAGAGAAATACAATAACACATCGACACAACAAAAAATAATTACATATCAAATTGCTCCTAACTACGAAGATATTAAGAAGACAAAGAAATCACTAAATCTCTTTTACGCAAACATAAGAAGCCTAGTAAAGCCAGGAAAGTTAGATGAACTTCGTTGCATAATCACATCGCTAGAAAAAGTACATGTGATTATACTAGTTGAAACCTGGATAAAAACAGACTGTTAAGCAAAGAGACTGGGAATCCCAAATTACACCCATTATTATAACTATAGACCACATTCTAGAGGTGGTGGTGTCTCGATATATGTACATGACGATATCAAACACTCATTTATTGAAGAAAAATGTGAAGACGACAACCTTTACCTGTGGATTCCCTTAGAAAAATTCTCATTTGACATTGGAGCTATCTACAAACCAGAACGATCAAACAATACAAATTTCCTACAAACTTACTCGAACTTGCTACGAAAAAGAAGGCGCACAATCATTTTTGGAGACCTTAACTACGATTTGATAAAAAAAACAATAACCAAACCAAAGAATATAGGAAAACGCTTTTGGAAAGTGGTTATACAATACTAAATAAAATAAATAATAAATACTGAGAAGAAATAATACAAGAGAAGCAACGAATTCAAAAACAATACTAGATCATATCTGCACAAACATAAAAACATATAACTTGCACATGGCTATTCTTGATTCGTCCTTATCAGACCATAAACAGATATACCTTGAAGTAAAGCAAAACATCTGCTATAAACCACAGAAGATAAAATATGAAGCAATTAATTATGACAACCTACAGAAAGCTATAAAAAAGAAGAACTTACCAAATGAATATAATTTACTTGAAGATAAAATAAAATCAGCGTTTACTGCTAATAAAACAACAAAAATCAAAATATTGAATCCCCCCACAAAGACTGGATAAATCAAGAAATATTAACGATGATTAGTGAACGTAACAAACTATGGAGAGCTGTAAAAGAAAACCCTGAAAATTTAGCTGTCTACGAAGAATTTAAAAAGAAAAGAAATAAAACTTCACAATATATACAAAATACTAAAAATGACTATTACCTAAAGGCTTTCGAAAATTGTAAAAATGATTCCTCGAAGATGTGGCAGCTGATAAATAAATTGTCTAGTCGAAATACGAAAGATAATAATGTTCCCACCAAGATAAAAACAGAGCAGAGCAGGTTAACATGTTAACAAACCCGTTGGATATCTGTGAACAATTTAATGATTTTTTCTCTAATGTTGGTTTACAACTAGCGAGTCAATTTCCTACAAAAAATAATATAAATCAATATTGTACTACTGACACAAAAACAACAAATGAATTAACACACTTCAAACACACAACTCCTACAGAAGTTAGTAAAATTATCCGCAATCTTAAACTCAATAGCAGTGCTGGAATTGATGGCATTACCACTAAGACCATAAAGTGCATTAGTGACTCAATTTTAGAAAGCCTAACAAATAGCATCAACAAGTGTTTTGATGAAGGAAACTTTCCAGACACGCTTAAAATTGCGAAAGTTACACCAATATACAAATCAGGATCAAAACAAGACCCGGGAAATTATAGGCCAATATCCGTACTCCCCACTCTCTCGAAGGTATTTGAGAGAATACTTCACAATCGGCTTAATGATTATTTAGACTCAATTAATTTCTTATCTGATAGCCAATACGGCTTTAGACCTAAATCCAGCACAATTAATGCCAGAGTAGATCTTATCACTAAACTTAAAACTAGTATCGATAAAAAGAAAATTGCGGTTGGCTTATTCATCGACCTAAAGAAGGCATTTGATACAGTCAGCCATAAAATATTATTGAAAAAGCTTTCAGCGATAGGGATTTCTGGTACTGCTCTGCAGATACTTAAATCATACCTTGAAAATCGGTTTCAAGTAGTAAAAATCGGTGAATCTATCAGTAGTCCAAAAACCATCAAATATGGCGTCCCGCAAGGATCTATTTTAGGCCCCCTACTATTCCTAATATATGTAAATTCAATACACAAGTTGCCTTTAAAAGGACAAATTACTTTATATGCTGACGATACATGTCTTTTTTACTTTGGCAATAACATTACTGAAATTATGAATGATATACAAAATGATCTTAATTTACTACAAAAGTGGTTTGAGGAAAAATTACTTACAATTAACACAGATAAAACAAATTATATAATCTTTAAATCAAAAAATAAGAAGATTGGGGAATATAAGCCGCTCAATATTAATGGCAGAGAAATAAAGAGAGTTAGCTCCGAAAAGTATTTAGGTATAGTACTCGATGAAAAGGTGTCATGGAAACCTCACCTAGATAAAATAGCTTCAAAATTAATGTCATTATTAGGATGCATTAAAAGTATGGCAGGTAGTCTACCATGTAACATTAGGTACATAATTTATAATTCTTTAGTAAAATCACAGCTAAATTATCTTATTGAGGTGTGGGGATCTGCACATAAAACAATTATTAGTAAAATACAAATAGCACAAAATAAAATAATTAAAACATTATTTAAATACGATTATAGAACGTCATATAATATAATATATAAAAAAACTAAATTACTAAATATATCAGACCTATATAAATTAAATACATGGATTCATATTTATAAAATATTAAATAATAATACTCGATCACAAATAGCATTTAAAAGAAATGTAGATATTAACAAGCGTAATCTTAGAAGAGCAAATAACTTACATATTGAAATCATTAAATCTGATCTTGGAAAGCGAACTATACTTTTTGAAGGTGCTAAATTATATAATTCACTGCCAGAAAATATCAAAGACTATAAAAGCTTAAAAAAGTTTAAGTCCCTGTTAATTACTCATATAAAAGGGTCTAAATAACTAGTTTGGAATCCCTTTAAATAATGTCGTCGGTTTTGGATCTGACGGCTGTAATGTAATGATGGGAAGCGGAAATTCAGTTGCCAGCAGATTCAAAGAAGATTGCCCTGGCATTATTATTATGAAGTGCACTTGCCATTCTGCACATCTATGTGCTAGTGCAGCGTGTCAAAAACTGCCGAATAGGTGTGAACAGCTGGCACGAAACATATTTAGTTTCATTCACAACAGCTCGAAACGATCAGCGGCGCTGAAACAATTTCAAGAATTCTTAGATCTGAAGCCACAAAAAATGTTACATCCATCGCAAACAAGATGGTTGTCACTACAGCAAGTAGTGGCACGCGTTTTAAGCAATTGGGATGCTTTGAAATTGTATTTTACTGATATGGCATTGTCTGAACGATCTCTCTCGGGGCAGTCTATACTCGATTTGCTTTCGGATCCATATATCAAATTATATTATGAATTTCTGACCTGGGTGCTACCAAAATTTACAATATTTAACAAATACTTTCAGTCCGCTGAGGTTGTGGTCACAGAGCTGGATGCTAAAGTAAAAGAAATGTACAAAGACTTTTATTTTGTTTTATGGATCGAGGGCATGTCAACCAAACTGATCTATCGAAAATCAATCCAGAAGACAAAACAAAACACTTGAATGTTGAACTCCTTTATCTAGGAATAAGCGTAGCTACAAAAATCAACACACCTGAAATAAAGGCAGACATGAACAGGCGAAAAGAATTTCTGAGTAGATGTAAAGATTTTCTTGTAGAATCTACTTTGCAAATTAAAAAAAGATGGGATTTCGGTAATGAAGCGTTAATTTGCATTTTCTTGTTAAGTCCCAAAAATGCCCTAAGTCAACGTGTGCGAGAAAGAACACCGAGTATTCTTCCAATCGCCTCCAACTTCCCCAGAGTAATAGACTTACAATATTTACAAACACTACAAGTTTTGGATAATCAGTGGCGCATGCTGCCACTGGCAGACATTGACGACGACTTAAAGGCGGAAAAAAGACCAGACGTATTCTGGGCAAAACTCAGTGAATGGTCTGACATTTCTGCAAGCAAGCCGTTTAAAGCTATCAGCAGATTTGCGCTTGACTGCCTTGTCTTGCCTCACGCAAACGCCGATTGCGAACGAGTTTTCAGCAAAGTGAATTTAACAAGGACCAGAATACGCAACAAATTAGCAACCCAGTCCATCGATGCCCTACTACTTACTTGTGATGCCGTAAAAGAGAGCAAATCGAAAAATTGTACAGATTTTGCACCGTCTGACGACATGTTACGTCGCATCGTTGCCAAGGACGATGTACCCAATATTGAAGAATTGGCTAACATTGAGGTTATTTTACCTTCATACGAGGGCTGCACTAAAAGTATGAAAGTAGGGAATGGAATATTTCCACTGTTCCTGTCATATTAAAATCTTTTTAATTTAAAACTCCTTGGTTTTAAAAATAGAATACCGTTTATTTATTAAAAAAAAGATTCTCGGTCTTGTTACAAGGTCTTGTTTAGTCGTTGAGAAAATGGAATTGACTCGAGAAAATTCTAGAGCGATGATTTATTATGACTTTCGAAGTAGTTTAACACAAAAACAGTGTGTTGACCGGATGATTTCTGCATTTTGTGATGAAGCCCCATCCAAAACCACAATTTATCGCTGGTTTGCTGAATTTCAACGTGGACGTGTCAAGCTCAGTGATGATCCCCGTCAAGGTCGTCCAAAAACTGCAGTCACCCAAGAAAATGTTGATGCTGTGCGTAAGCTGATTGAGGAAGATCAACATATTGTGACATACCGCGAAATTCAGGCAACTTTAGACATTGGCATGAGTCAAATACAAATAATCTTGCATGAACAATTAGGTGTAAAAAGGTTGTTTTCCCGATGGATACCGCATTTGCTCTGTGAAGAGCAAAAAGCGGCTCGCGTTACTTGGTGCGTCAGAACTCTCGAAAGATTACACGCAGGATCCTCAAATGCTGTATACAACATCGTATCAGGTGACGAATCCTGGATATACGCGTACGAACCCGAAACTAAAAACCAGTCACGAGTTTGGGTGTTCGAAAATGAGTTAAAGCCAACAAAAATTATTCGTTCACGGAGTGTTGCAAAAAAAATGGTGGCCACGTTTGTCTCCAAAACCGGCCATGTTGCGACTATTCCTCTTGAGGGACAAAGAACGGTTAATGCAGAATGGTATGCTAACATTTGTTTGCCACAGGTCGTTTCTGAACTCCGTAAAGAGAACTGCAACCGCCGCATCATCCTCCATCACGACAATGCGAGTTCTCACACCGCGCACAGAACAAAAGAGTTTTTAGAGCAAGAAATCATAGAATTATTAGACCATCCGCCGTACAGCCCCGACCTATGCCCTAATGATTTCTATACTTTCCCTAAAATAAAGAATAAATTGCGTGGTCAGAGATTTTCATCACCTGAAGAAGCTGTGGACGCCTACAAAACGGCCATTTTGGAGACCCCAACTTCCGAATGGAATGGTTGCTTCAATGATTGGTTCCATCGTATGGAAAAATGTGTCAAATTTCAAAAATCAATAAATACATTTTTAAATAGTAATGTTGTGTCACTTCCTTGATTCCCGAAATTTTCAGTGCCGCCCTCGTGGTAACGTTACTATGAAGGTAAAATAACCTCAATGTTAGCCTTTTGCCTTTTGTCGATTTATTTAATAAAAAACCAACGTCCAAATATGTTTTTTATTTAAATCTACACCTAAAAAAAAGGCTTCTGTAATTTTTGGCAATGTATAGTCTGTCAAGAAAGTGATGACAGGCGGGAAAATTTTTAAATGAAATAAAAAATATGAGAACTTTATTAATTCGAGATAAAAATGTGCAAAGTGACAATATTTAAAATGTAATAAGCGTTCTCTGTGAAAATACAAAGAAAAAAATACACCTTTTAAGCGTGATTACGTTTAAAAAAATTTCCCGCCTGTCATCACTTTCTTGACAGACTATACTATCTTTTTTAGAAGAATACTATTCTTTTGACGTCCATAGACAATAATTTTCTGAGAGCCTGATTCCAACCCTGCTGGCACCTCACTAGTTGTTTTGAGAACTGTCAAAATTCGTATTATTGTTGTTTAATTTACAAATATTATTAAAATATTTGGGACTTTGAGGGTGATAAATAAAGTGTTGTTGTACCTAGTATTTTTAAACATTATAATTATGTTAATTGTGCGATTTTAATAGAAGTTTAAAACAGTGATTTAATGTTTATAACCTAAGTTGCAAATTTGTGTTTTCAAAAATTTGTTGTGCTCTAATTTCTTTATAAATGTGTTTGATAGTGATGTTTATAAGAATATTGTATTAGATCCAGTAAGTTCATCAGCACATAAATTATTTTGCAGAGGAAAAGGTAAGTGATAGAGTTAAGTGTGACACATATTGCATATTACTTTGATTTACAAATAAGTAATTTTTCTGATTTGCCTTGTTCATGTGTATCTTGAACATAATTTTTTTCCCTTTTCTGACAAATATAAAGCTAAAACATAAAATTATGAATATACTTGTAATCTTCTAGCTTACTTTTGTCACTTGCTCGCAGCATAATTTGCCATCACAAGGCAATTTGCCTATTTTGCAATGTGTTCATGAATATAATATATCCAGTAATGTTAAAGACTGACATTATATTGTCTATTATCTTATAATAATTGCCCTCTAAATATATATTATAGCTTCTATATTTTCCTGCATTGTTCAATTACATACTTAAATGTGTATTGGAAAAAATATAATACAAATAATAAAATTATTATGTTCTTAAGTTCAATTGTATTATTTTCGCCTTACTATTTATGTGATGGATATATATTAATTATACTTAAAACCAAATTGCCTAAACTTTACAAGTTTTTTAATGACAACACAATATAAAAAATCAATAAAAAAAAGTATGATCTCTGACAAGGTAGTTTACAACTTGTATACCTTATGACCATAGTAATAACAACCTTATTAGAAAAAAGAAAATTTTGATTTTTCTTGCAAATTAAATGGGAAACTTTTAAAACATGTGTGTCCTCCCATGCCTCACCTATGGCTCTAAAAGATAATCCCTTACCAAAACCCATAAAGAAAAATTAGCAAAAAATTTGTTGACATCCTCAGGCCTCAGATATGAAGAAATTGAGATGGGCAGGACACACTGTGCGATGCAAGAAAGGTAAATGCAGTCAGATAGTAACTATGTGGTACACAAGGGATGGCAAAAGAACAAGAGGTTGGCCAACCAAGAGATGGGAAAATGAGATAAAGCTTACTGCTGGATCCTACTGGATAAGAGTAGCAAGAGACAGAAAGCACTGTAAGAGCTAGAGGAGGCTCTTGCCTATAGATACACTGAATGAAGGGGCTATATTGTGTAATATATATTATTAAATTTTGTAAAATAATGTCTTTGTATATATTTTTATGTGTGTGTGTGAATATAGAATTTGAATTTGAATATTGTAAAAAACTACATACATTGTTATAGGTTAAGACGATGTTGAACTTTTAAGTAAGGGGTTTTAGTTCCGATCATTTCCAATATTTTCTTCAATGAAATTCATTTTTAAAAATTAATATTTTACGAGATTTTGGACTTTTAGATTTTTATAAAAATGTATGACTTATTTTTCTCTTTGCCATTTTTTCCGAATTTGTGCTTTTGATTTATTTATTTTTATACTTTTTGTGTAGATAATAAGCTGTTTTATTATTTTTAATATTATTATTGCTGCTAGCTATAAAAACTAAATCATAGTAGAAGATTGAAATATAGAAAAACCATTTTCTTAATTTTTTCTAGTTTTATCTTTTAGGAATATCTAAAAAAATATATACAACAGCTACTCTGTAGATATGTAGAATAACATCTACGCTTATATAGCTATTCAATGAGATATATAACATAACACCCAAAGATATTTTAGTTGTTGTTAAATTAGTCTTACTTTGAATTAAGAGGTAAATTAATTGGTAAGTTCTTCATTCAGAATGAGGAAAAATATTTAGAGTGTGTTATTGTCACATGCTGAACCTGTGCAGTTTTGTGATAGTGCCACTAATACCATTTTTTTATCTCCTATTTCTGATGACCGTATGGCCTGCGTTAGTGTTATGAACCCGGTTCATACTCTATGCTATAATAACTGTGGCAGTAAGTCCTCAAAATGTTTGTCTAATGGTTAACTTTTCAGGATATTGATTTACAAAAACACAACATGGAAAATCGTAGCTGATGCATAAAGGGAATATATACATACACATATATGCTTCACATACACATTTTTACAAAACAATCACGCTAAAAATATTTACTATTGTTCTAAAAGATCACACAACTGCAAATGCAGTATAAAGTTTGATGTGAAAACAGAAGCTTTTTTGCTAAGGGACTACCATAATCATCCACCTTCAAGATATGTGTTGGGTCAGAACGGAACTAATACTGGAAACTTTCGTCCTGAAAATGTTATTTAATGTAATTCTTACAGTATACATAATTTAAATGATAGAGGTCAGTCATTATTAAAATAGCCTAATGGTTAAATTTTCCAGGATATCGATTTATAATAACACAACAAGGAAAATCGTTGCTGATGCATAAAGGGTACACATTTTCGCAGAACAATCATGCTAAAAATATATACTATTGTTCTAAAAAATCACACAACTGCAGATGCAGTATAAAGTTTGATGTGGAAACAGAAGCTTTTTTGTTAAGGGACTACCATAATCATAAACCTCCAAGATATGTGTTGGGTCGGAATGGAACTTATTGGAAACTTTCATCCTGAAAATGTTATTTAATGTAATTCTGTACTGTATACATATAAATTAAATGATAGGTTAGTCATTATTAAAATAATTACTACTAGTGGTCGCCTTTTGGTCGAAGGTTGTTTTTAATATATATAATAATTAATTTTTAAAAGGAACCCTATTACTGAGACTTCGCTGTCTGTCTGTCTGTTGCCAGGCTGTATCTCGTGAACCGTGATAGCTAGAAAGTTGAAAGACAGCTGACAGATGATGTATTTTTGTTGCCGCTTTATCAACAAACAGAAACAGAATAAAATAAATATTTATGGGAGCTCCCATACAACAAACGTGATTTTCCGCCGTTTTTTTGCACGATATTAATAACAGCAACAGGTAGACGCTTGAAATATTCACTGAATATTGAGTTGTATATTCTGTTTACAAAATATCTAAATCTTAAAATTAAAACAAACTAAATATTTAAAAGGATCACACTTGACAAAAATCTGATAATGTCATCAAAATCGAAAATACGCAAGAAGGCACTTATACAACTAATAATAGTCGTGTAAGTGCCTTCTTGCGTAAGTCAGACTCACACTGGCCGGTTTTTGATCCAAGTTTTTTTATGTTGGATGATAATTATTATATTAACATAAAAATGTAAAAAATTCAACGAAAATATCTTCTGATTTCTAAAAAGATTTCAGGCGTCCATATATACGGTCTGGTCTACCTTCAGTTCGGCCTGAACGGATGCAAAATCGTATCGCCTGTGTGCAATTTCGAGATCGCATCAGTTCATCCGGCCGACTGTGTTCGTTCCAGTTTTGACAACTCTGTTTTTGGGAAACTACTAAACTCGCCTCGTTTTCTACTAAAAACTACTAAAAGAGGACCGAAAACTATCAAAAAAACTACTAAACTCAGGAATACATAAAAACACAGAAAACCACAACATTTTCAGTTTAACTATATTGAAAATATGAAAAGTTTACCGTTAAATAAAAAAATATATAGTAGAAAATATTACGTACATATAGAAATTAAACGCCTGCTACGATGTTTTATTATGATAAGCTGTATTTTCTTTTGTTTTTTTTTGCGCCTAATATAGGCCATTTTGCATACTATGATTACTGTCTGGCTATTTTCTACTAAAACACTACTTATAACTAAATTCCTACTAAAGAGGGAATACTAAAGGAGATCGGCAAGCCGCCATACTTACACCTGTAATATAATAATACGTGGCCACAAAAAATATTTATTTGTAAGTTGTACTTTATGAACATAGGAACAAAAAAAGCATTATGGCTTATAGATTATACGTCAAACTCGTGGGATAAAATATAATTGATTAAGTATAACCTAACCTATTGTTCAATAAATTGCCCTAGTGCGGTTTGCGGAAAAGCGACATCTATTAGTTGTGATGTTAATTACGTAATGAAATTAATAACTAGTTTGTTTGGAAACGCAATATTATGCTAACAGATAAATGAAAGATGTCGCTTTCACGTTATGAAAACCAAAAAGCATAATAATTATTTTTCTTGGTATAAATAGTATAGAGGGATCTATTTCACAGCACAAGTGAATTTTTTAAAATTAAAACTACTAAGTACTAAACTCCTGAACTATAGAAAAAGAAAATAACCTTATACTCCAATAAAAAATATATCTATCTATTGGGTCACTAAATTGACGCCTTTACAGTTTTTACGCCTCAAATTGACAATTTACAGCAGGTATGGGCAACCTTTGACATGTTGAGGGCCAAACTTTAGCGTGCAAAGACGTTGGCGGGCCGCGATTAAAAGTACTTAGTGCATTTTAAAGTAGTGATAATATTTTTTGCGATAGATATTAGACATGAAATAATACGACAATGTTATTATAGTACAATTTATTAAAATAACAAAATGAAGTTTAAAAAAATGGTACATTATAATTAAGTCGTTTAATTTTCAATTGTTACAAACTACGAAAGTTAAATACACCGAAATCAATGAGACACTTGAGCTTAAATTTGGGAAACTAATACATCGATATTTGGATTAATTCCACTGTTACAAAGACGTAAAGAATTTTTCAAATTATCGTCAGTCAGTCTTGTACGATCTGTTGATTTATTAACTTTCATCAATCAAAAGAACTGTTCGCATTTATAAGTACTGCCAAACGCACAAATCAATCTTCTTGCGAATTTTTTAAGCTGCAGAAAATTGTCATTTTCTAGGTATTTTTTGTAGAAATCGCACAACTCTACTCTTCAAATTTGGATTTTAGGAGTGAGTTTTCTTGAATCTCGATCAACTTCATTTGTAAGTGTATTGGAGCATTTTGTACATTACATTTTGTAGGAGTAGCAAATAAACTGAAACAGTCTTCCATGTTTTTGAAGTCGCTAAATCTGTTCGAACATTGTTCCGACAGTAACTTGAGTTCTTCAGCATATTGAGCATAAGCAATATTTTCATACGCAGAGACCGTGTTGAAATGGTAACTGTTACCAGACAGCATCTGTGACTCCCACAAGCGTAGTTTGATCTGAAACGCTTTCAAATGGCTGTACAAATCATTTACTATCTGTCCTTGTTTTTGAAGTTTCAAATTTAAATCATTCAAATAGCCTGTAAGATCGACCAGAAATGCTAAGTCACATATCCATTTGGGTCACTTAATTCAGATAGTGGTTTATCTTTTATTTTCATAAAGTCTCCTATCTCATTTCTAAGCTGGCAAAACCGTTTCAACATCTGACTTCACAATAATATGGTACGTCGTTATATTCAGCTGATATTTCATTCAAAAACGCCTTGAACTGACGATGGTTAAGCCCTCGGAATCTTGGAATAAAGTTGATGGTTTTTACTACCATATTCATAACATTCTGGAGTCGAATGGACTTAAAACACAAGTTCTGTTGGTGGATAATGCAATGAAGGACTATCAAATCATCTTTTTGCACGTTTGATTCTGTTGCTTTTTCATTCAAAATTCCGATGAAACCTTTACGTAAGCCGACCATATGAGGTGCACCATCAGTGCATACTCCAATTAATTTTGACCATGGCAAGCCAAAACTTGTGAATACCTTTTGAACTTCAATAAAAATATCCTCTCCTGTAGTGGTTCCTTTTAGCGGCTGTAAAGCAAGCAATTCTTCAGTAACAGTGAACTCAGTTCAACTGGCTATATTTATTCGAGGTGTATAACCTCGAATAAATATAGCCAGTTGAACTGTGTCAGACAAATCGGTGCTCTCGTCTAATGCTATGGAAAATGATTTAAAACCAGCCATACTGTCAGTCAATATTGTTTTTATATCATTAGCCATCATTTCTATACGTCGAACAACAGTTCGTCTTGACAAACTTATTTTTTCAAATTCATTTTTCTTTTCAGGACACAAAATACCGCAAACTTCTAACATACATTCCTTGATAAATTCTCCTTCGGCAAATGGTTTTAATGCCTTTGCCAATTTTGAGCTAACTATACAAACTAGCTTTCACAACATTATCAAGTTGTGTTCTTTGTTTATAAAACATTTGTTACTGTTTTTCCAAATTTGCGGTAAGCTTCTGGGTTTTGTCTGTTCTTAATTGTCCTGTCAGTGAGTGCAGCGTAGCATGCTTAGTTGAGTAATGCCTCTTTATATTGAATTCTTTCATTACTGAAATGGATTCATTACACAGCAAACAAATAGGCTTACCATTGTGCAAGATAAAATGAATTCTTCAGTCCATTTTCTTGAAACTGGCGACCCTCTGTATCTACTTTTCGTTTCTTTCCACCAGACATCATTTTTGTTTACTTTTCGTTCAATAAACTTAATAGCAAACTATAGTTAGTAACCACTCAAGGTGCACACAAAGTCACAAAGCAAGTTGACGGCTCGAGCAGTTCGCTACGATATCGCTTGTCCAAGTTATCACTTCGGTAGCTCAAATATAACTGAACTAACGTTTGGGCCATCCACCCGCTTATAAAGGCAAAATGAAGGAATAATCTGAAATAAAGTAGCTTAGAATAATTGAGAAGCAATAAAGAATGTGTCGCCCGTGAGGCGGCAAACCTCAAAGAATTTGATCGAGCAAGCCGAGTGGCGGTGATTATCAAAGAGTGAGGCGGCAAACATCAAAGGATTTGATGTTTGCCCCCTCACTGTCACTCCCGTGAGTATAAGTACCTAATGTACTATTTTTTTAATGGTTTTTTTTCATAATGTCCCATGTGGTTGCTGCCCATATATGATTTACAGCATGATAACCATAAACTATACAGACATGAAGACGACCATTACCACAGATAAGTACGTATTTTGCACATGAATTATATGATATTCGGAGATTCATAACTTTTATTCCCAAGTCCTAAAAATGTAATATAATTCTTTTATACATATACTTAATAACTTTTTAAGTACTACAAAACCATATTATATATGTACGCTCTTTATACGATATAATATTATGTAACTTGCCGCTATTTATGAAAAATAGGGCAAATTCGCCAGTTTCATTTAGTAGTAAAACTTTGTAAAACAACTAAGTTGGCAACATTAAATCTGAACTGAACGGATGGACTGAATGGTAATAAAATTCGAATGTAAAATAATACCGGTCAAAAACGAGACCCTTGCAAGAAGGGTTCCGTTCAAACCGGAAGACAATCATGTTTGTTGTGTGGCCTCGAATATTTCTTTTATTCTGTTTTTAGTATGTGTTGTTATAGCGACAATAGAAATAGGTTTTTTTTTTTAAATTTCAACTGTCGAGCTATCACGGTTATGGAGATAATATAGCAACTGATGACAGATGGATGGACAGCCAAGTCTCAGTAATAGGGTCCCGTTTTTACCCTTTGGGTACGGAAATAATTTTTAGGCCAATAATTTTATGACATAGCCTATATTATTATAGACGAGGCATGCCGAGACAAAAACTGTCCCCACTTAAATAGCCCCACTCGTGGGGGTTTTTGGGGCCAATTGTAACTTATTATTGTATGAAGATTTGTTACGTCATAGCCCATCTTTAGTTTTTAAATCTTTGTTTACTGATGTCAAAACCGAGATCTATACACATAATATTATAACTATACCAAATTCTATCCATTTATATTCATAATTACAGAAGCTAGGAGAGCGGACACATAGACAGACCGACGGACGGACAGAGGGAAACTATAAGTGTTCCTTAAGTATTACGGAACCCTAAAAACACGACCGTAGCTCGCGGTAAACCAGAACGAACCGATGCGATTTTCCGTGTATGTCCTCGAATCCGTTCAGGTCGTACTGACGTCAGTTCGGTCGGATGCGATTTTTCCGTGTATGTGTTCGAATCCGTTCAGGCCGAACTGACGTCAGTTCTAACTGAAACGATCGGTCTCTCGTCTGTGGGAGCCTTTACCTTAACAACATATTCAACCCAATTAGGTACCTACGTTCGTGCTCGATTGAGTTGAATGGCTAATAAATGGCTGTTAAAATATTTTATTTTTTTAAATCAATGTATGAATAGATATTTTTTATTTTCAGAATATAGATTTATTCCGTCACGTCGCGGAAAAAATTTACTAATGGTCGATGGTTACACTTTTGCGCAAATGAAAGACAGCAATAATTATTACTGTTCAAAAAATTATGCTCGCTGCAAAGCCCATGTTAAATTACGAAATGGAAAAATAGATGATGCCGGGTCGAACCTGACTCATACTCATCCACCGCCGAAATACATTCGCACAGCAACCGGAGAATATATCAAAGTATAGCCTAAGATTATAAACCGATTGCAAAGTTTACGTGAATAAACGTACATTGTACATACACATCTAATTATTTTTATTATTGTCATTCTCAAGTTTTGAAGAATTGATATATGTCAAGTCTTTTATTGTTTCTTATTATGACAATAATCTCTTGCAGACGCCGAATTTAAACGTATACCAACACGTTCGGGAAAATATCTTTTGATGATAAACGGCTACACTTTTTCTCAGTATAAACTGAGTAAAAATTACTACTGTTCAAAAAAAGGTGTAGGCTGTAAAGCCCGGGTACAGCTAGAGGACGGGAAAATACATTTAATTAAATATCCTCTGATACACGATCATCCTCCCCCTAAGTATGTGTTGACTCAAGATGGAAAATATATTAAGGTGTAAGAACATTGAATACAAAATTATGTTAAGAGTTATTTCTAAATTAAATAAAAATATGCGCGGTACATCCTGCTTCATACCCACCCATTGGGTAATACTTTCGAAACGAAATACTTTCTCATGTGTTATTACAATAACTATTCGCAGCCACTTTTGACACCCTGATAACTCAAAAACTATTTTACATAAACATGTCAAAGAAGAAGGAGCGAAACGTCCCCACCATTGTACTACTACCACAAATATATCAAATGAAAGGGCTTGAAATATAATTTGATCATTATAATGTATCATTTGATTGTGTGACGAAAAATATCTAAAACATTGAAGAAAAAAGTTGATGGGGGAGTGTTGTTGCACCATTTGATAGAGTTGCAAGGAATAGTTTCTAGGAAGTAATGGTATATATGACAAACTTATGAAAGTGTTGTATTTTGATAAACTGCTTCATATTTCAAATAAATGTGTGAGAAAATATAAAAATTCTAAAAATAAGTCTTATTGCTTAATTTTCGCAAACAAATGATTTACGTTTTAATGCCCAGGTAGAAGAAAGGGCGGGAAAATTGGATTATTTTCAGAAAATTCAGAATGTGCATTCATTAGTTTCAGAATACAAATTCATTCCAACGCGGCGAGGAAAATATTTAATAATGGTCAATAACTTTACTTTTGCCCAAAATGCAAAAAGTAATAATTATTACTGCTCGAAACAATACGCTGGATGTAAAGCCCATGTTAAGTTGCAGAATGGAAAAATAGACGCTCGGTCGATCCTGATTCATAGTCACCCACCGCCGAAATACATTCTCACCGCAACAGGGAACTATGTTAAAGTTGGTTAAGTTCAGTTGTAAAGTAAAAGCAGAAATTAAGCACTATGAATAAAATTGTAATTATTTTAATGTTTAATTTCTTGTTCGTTCTTTAAGATTTTGGTTTCATAGTATTTTTTGTTTGAACGAAAATTCTAATAAATTTATTATAGTCTCTTATCCTAAGATAAGGATTGTAAAATTGATTTTAAACACCCAAAATTTAAAAGTAATAATTTAGTACACTGTCCTCTTGCAGATATCGAATTTAAACGTATACCAACGCGTTCAGGAAAATACCTTTTGATGATAAACGGCTACACCTTTTCTCAGTTGTCGGTCTCCAGAAATTTACAAAAAAGATATTACAATAATTGCTCTAAAAAAGATTCAGGGTGCAAGGCCCGGGTAATGTTGGAGAACGAGAAAATACGTCTTGTTCAGTGTCCTCTGATACACGATCATCCTCCGGCAAAGTATTTAATCACTCAAGGTGGAAAATATATTAAGTTGTAAGAACATAAAATACAAATTGATGTTAAGAGTGATTTCTAAATTAAATAAATAGATGCGCGGTCCGTCTTGCTTCATATCCACCCACCGCCGAAGTAAATTCTCACAGCAGCCACTTGTTAAGATCGTAAATTTCAGTAAAAGCTGAAATTTTTTAACAAACTATCTATCAGTGGCGTGGGGTTCCTATAACTCCATTCCTATCGGCTTCACTTACAACTTGCCTTTTGCAGATATGGAATATAAACGTATACCAACGCGTTCAGGAAAATACCTTTTGATGATAAACGGCTACACCTTTTCTCAGTTGGCGGTCTCCAGAAATTTCCAAAAAAGATATTACTATTGCTCAAAAAAAGAATCAGGTTGTAAGCCCGAGTAGTGTTGGAGAACGAGAAAATTCGTCTTGTTCAGTGTCCTCTGATACACGATCATCGTCCCCCTAAGTATGTAATTACTCATGGAGGAGAATATATTAAGGTGTAAGAACATTAAATACAAATTGATGTTAAGAGATGCGCGGTCCATCCTGCTTCATCCTACTACTATTATAAATGTGAAAGTTTGTGAGGTTGGATGGATATTTGTTTGTTACTCTTTCACGCAAAAACTACTGAACGGATTTAGGCTCTGGATTAAAACATAGGCTACTTTTTATCCGGAAAAAGTTCAATATTTCCATGGAATACTGTGTTAACGTGGGCAGAGCCGCGGGAAAAAGCTAGTACCCATATAATATTTAAGTATTATCCTGACATCTTTTGTTATCACTTACTTTTGTGAAATTTCCTAAAAAAAGTTGTAATATGTTAGTAAATATAGTTCTTAATTATTGTACTAGTTTTATAAATTGTTGATGATAATTGTGTTTTTTAAATTGAACAATGTTGTGCATGTCTGTAATATACATAAACACTATAAAATTATTATTGATGCTAACTATAATAAATGTATGTGTTTATGTTGTTGGCTTGCATTTTAAATAAAAAAAAAAAATACCCACCCACCGCCGAAATAAATTCTCACAGCAGCAATTCATATCTATGAATAAAATTGTTATTATTCATAGATATTAATTAAATTGTTATTAGTTTAATGTGATTTCCTGTTCCTTCTATAATTAAGACTAAAGTTTGTTGTTTTTTTTTTAAGAAGATGCCATTCTCACTTTATTGCACAGAATGTTTTATTTATTCAAGTCTAAGAAAATGGATTGGTTTATCAAAAATCTAATGACGCAGTTTTAGTTTAAATCAAAATGGAGCTAGTAACTCCTTTCAGCATTTTCAGTATTCCTTATAGTTTTTGATTTGGCATGCCCAGTAAAAAATTCAGCCTGTATATCATTTGGATCAGGATTGTAAAATTGTTTTTAAATACTTAATTTCAAACTTTTTAATTGGGTACACTACTACACTGTCCTCTTGCAGATATCGGTTATAAACGTATACCAACGCGTTCAGGAAAATATCTTTTGATGATAAATGGCTACACTTTTTCTCAGTGGTCGGTCTCCAGAAATTTACAAAAGAAATATTACTACTGCAGTTCAAAAAAAGAATCAGGCTGTAAGTCCCGTGTAGTGCTAGAGAATGAGAAAATATTTCTTGGTCAGTATCCTCTGATACACAATCATCCTCCTCCTAAGTATGTAATTACTCATGGAGGAGAATATATTAAGGTTTAAGAACATTAATAACAAGAAACAAAATAAAGCGCGGTCCATTCTGCTTTATATTCACTCATCGCCGTAGTAAATTCTCACAGCAGCTAGTTGAAAAGATGGTTAAGTTCAGTGAAAGCAGAATTTATTGAAACAAACTATCTATGAATAAAATTGTTATTATTTTAATGTGATTTCCTGTTCCTCCTATAATTCAGACTTTAGTTTTTTGTTATTTTTTTCTGAAAGAAGATCCCATTCTCATAACTTTATACATTTTTTTTATTCATGACTAAAGAAATGGGTTTATCGAAAATCTAATGACGCAGTTTTAGTTTCATACAAAATTGAGCTCGCAACTCCTTTCAGCATTTTCGCTATTCCTTTAATAAAAAAAATCATTCTGTATATTGATAGGTAATCCTAGTAATATACTGGGTGTATTTTACACAATCCTTATAGATAGTAAAATTATTTTTGAATACTTAATATTTTTTTTTATTTGGCACTTCGTCCTCTTGCAGATATCGGTTATAAACGTATACCAACGCGTTCAGGAAAATATCTTTTGATGATAAATGGCTACACTTTTTCTCAGTGGTCTATCTCCAGAAATTTACAAAAGAAATATTACTACTGCAGTTCAAAAAAAGAATCCGGTTGTCACGCCCGGTTGGTGTTAGAGAACGAGAAAATATTTCTTGGTCAGTATCCTCTGATACACAATCATCCTCCCCCTAACTATGTAATGACTCAAGGAGGAAAATATATTAGGTTGGGGAAAAAGAAATCCATTATTCTTGCGTGAAATTCGAAGTGCGGCACCCAAACATCAAACTTCTTTTTTTAATCAACTTTGCGTAAATTGTTTAAAACTGTTTAATGGTCGGTCTTCACCTCCTGGCCGATGCTACCACTACTATTACATGTTAACACGGTCAACTTCGATTATTTCTGTGAGTTTATCGACATTTTCGACGACGGGCCTGCCTCTGCGAGATGTATCTTTAACATCAAAATTGTCTTAACGAAATCGACGAAACCAAAATTGCACGTAAGTAGCAGTTACAAGTATCGACGCTATAAACACTTCAAATTTTCAGCCACCGGGCTAAAATTTTCGCCTTTATCAATGAAAACCTGTAAAATGTACCTAATTTTCTCTTTGTTGACTTCCATTTTTAACACCCTGTTACTCACAACTGAATGGACCAATCAAAAACAACTATTTTATTTAGTGTGAACAATTTAAAAATTTATACTCGTAACCTTGACAAAGAGTATAAATTTGAAATTGTTCGATCGATACTTTACGAGATATCGAAAAAATAATAGATTCATTTTTCCCCAACCTATTATTAAGGTGTAAGAACATTGAATACAAAATGATGTTAAGGGTGATTTTCAAACTGTATAAACACATGAGCGGTCGGTTCTGCTTCATACCCACCCATCGCCGGTTGTTAAGTTGGATAAGTTCGGTATAAGCAGAAATTAAAACAAACTACTGATGAATAAAACTGTTATTATTTTAATGCAATTTCTTTTTTTTTTCTATAAAAATTAATGTAGACTTTGGTTTCTTGATATTTTTGTTAAAAGATTAGGATTGTAAAATTGGCGTTAAATAGGTTACTTAATAAACTGTACCGTCCTCTTACAGATGTCCAATTTAAACGTATACCAACGCGTTCAGGAAAATACCTTTTGATGATAAATGGCTACACTTTCTCACAGTGGTCGGTCTCCAGAAATTTACAAAAAAGATATTACTATTGTTCAAAAAAAGAATCGGGTTGTAAGGCCCGGGTAGTGTTGGAGAACGAGAAAATTCGTCTTGTTCAGTATCCTCTGATACATGATCATCCTCCCCCTAAGTATGTAATTACTCATGGAGGAGAATATATTAAGGTGTAAGAACATTGAATTCAATATTATGTTAAGAGTGATTTCTAAATTAAACATTGGTAATATTATATTAAACAAATACCCTGCTGTTTTTTTTTACTTTTTAAAAGTAGCAGAATAAAATTCTGATGCAAGATATTTTTGTACACAAACACATATCTCTCATTATCTGCATTTGTAATTTTTGTATATTAATTTATTTATTTGAAATATGATTATTTTCAGAATATAGATTCATTCCATCGCGTCGGGGGAAAAATTTACTAATGTATAACAGCTATACTTTTAACGAAAAAAAAGATAATTATTACTGTACAAAACATTATGCTGGCTGTAAAGCTCACATTAAAATGCAAAATGGAAAAATAATAAGCTCGCGTTCGAACCTGTTTCATAACCATCCACCACCGGAGTACGTTGTCACAGATAAAGGAGATTATATTAAAGTGTAGCTTTACAAGCCGCCACTAAAACCTAAAAATGTACGATTGTCAATAAAAATAAACAAAAAATGAAAACCGACTTCTAAAGTAAAAATGCACAAAAAGTATCTAATAAAGTATGAAATAAATCTTTTTTTCTAAATAATTCCTCTTTGAAATTCGGCTTAAATTTTACCTATTTATCTACTCAATCTTCATATTTTTGAAGACGGTACCAGCCTAAACAATATCCTGATACAATATTTTACAGAACTCACGTTCAAGTTGGTTGGTAAGTTAATGTAAGTTGCAACGTGTTCTTACGTTGGTAAAGTAACTTGAAAAAAGTAATATTACACAATGGATAAGCTATACATTGTTTTATCCTTGTCTGTCAAGTGACTTTTCCAACGTAAATGTCAAGGACAAAACATTGCTGTATAGCTTATCCATTGTGTAAATATTTTTGTTAGTAAGGGGGATAGACAGTAACGTTGCTTACGTTTTCCGTTGTGTAAATATTTTGATAAGTAAGAGGGTTAATATACAGCCATGACCCAGGAGCATAGAAAACTTTTGATTCTTGGCGGGATGTGAATCCGCGACAACTGTCTTAAGCACTGACGCGCTAACTACAGAGCCACAACCTGTGAGGCGCTGTGCTGCAAATGAAGATGACGAACTGTTCATTGTGCATATTCATTTGCAGCACTATTCAAACACATTCACCATATGCGACCCACACATTCCTCTAAAAAAAAAATTTTTATTAGCATTGTACGGCTTACAATAAGACTTGCTTTTCATAGTTGCCATGAAAATATCCTTTTGCTACTGTAACAATGTTTGTAAGAATTTTCATTTTTTTTTAATTTTTTTAGTACTGAATGTAATGTTTGTACAGGTATCGAACAAGACGACGACGAGAACACAAATGACTGCAGGGGGTGGTCGTGGACCCGCCATGCCAGCGAAGCTCAGTCCGGCTGTGACAAGATACCGTACAGATGTGTTGTTTGTTTCAAGAACTTTGCTTGCAAAAGCCAATTAAGGGTGCACATCAGGACCCATACAGGCGATAAGCCATTTAGCTGTGACATTTGTTCAAAGAAATTCACACAAAAGGGTCATTTAAATGCGCACATAGCAATTCATACAGGAGAAAAACCATTTAGCTGTGACATTTGTTCAAAGAAATTCTCACATAAGAGTCATTTTAAAGACCACCAACGAATTCATATTGGCTACAAACCGTTTACCTGTGACATTTGCTCAAAGAAATTCGTACGGAAAAGTCATGTTAATGTCCACATGGCAATTCATACTGGCGAAAAACCATTTAGCTGTGACATTTGTTCAAAAAAATTTTTACGAAGTTGTCATTTGAAAGACCACCAACGAATTCATATTGGCTACAAACCGTTTAGCTGTGATATTTGTTCAAAGAAATTCTTCCTAAAGAGTCGGTTAAATACTCACATGTTAACTCATACAGGAAAAAAACCATTCAGCTGTGACATATGTTTAAAGAAATTCTCACGCAATAGTCATTTAAATGTCCACAAACGAATTCATATGTTTAAAGAAAATTCAAAAACACCGGAGAAGTGCGAGTCGAATTCGAGTACGTAGAGTTCCGCACTATTATACCAACATTTTACATGTTTACTTACTATTTTGTTATTTTTGTACGAAGTTTTCCTAGTAAGCGCATTTTACAAGTTAGGCATCTATAACTCCTAAACAATCAAAGTTAAATAAGCTGTTATAGGTTTTCTTTTCAAAAAGTTCATCACATGGACTACCATCATGATTTCTTTCAGATTTTTTGAGATAGCCGTTTAGCTTTTAGACCCGGAGCCCCGATGCGCCCTATTTTACCAAAAAATGCGCTTTAAAGTTGAACATATCGCAAACGGATACCTAAATAAAAAAAATCGTTTTAGCAACCTCTCAATTTAGCAATTTAGCAATGTTTGAAAAAAAAAAGACGAATGATATCCTACACTATGAGGTAGACTCGAGAAAAAAAATCATCCCTACTTTATGTGTCCGCGGTACCCCAAAAATAAATATTTTTCGTGATTTTATTTAAGCACTTGGTCGACGTGGAAATACACATATCCATGCAAAGTTTCATCTTTCTAGCACTAACCGTTTGGACGGTTACCCGAAGACTGACGGACGGACGGTCATGACGAAACCATAAGGATTCCGATACTTGAGCTACGGAACCCTAAAAAGTATATATACTATATAATCATATTCTACTCATACCGGTAAAAAAACATTTAATTGTGATATTTGTTCAAAGAAATTCTTACAAAAGAGTAAATAAAATAGGCACATACTACTTCGTACAGGCGACAAACTATACAGCTGTGTTGTATAAAGTAATAGTAATAGGCAAGCTGAAACCTTGTCCTATACATCAACACGAGACTGCAGGTCTGGCTGGTCAGAAGCGGGGCTAAGTCAATATACAAATTAAAAAAAAAGTAATTTATAAATAAAAGTAAAAAAAAAGGGGGAAAAAAGCTAGGCCATTTAGTCGGAATTTTAACCTTGCCAGACCAGTGTAAACGTAAATTGGAAAAATGTTAAAAAAATAAAAACGCGATATAAACTTAAAAACTTAAACATTAAACTCTGGGTATGTGACTTATTTAACATATTATACATATTTAAGCAGGGTTCCGTAACTATCAACCCGCGGTTTTCTTTGAATTACTTCAAAAGTTATCGTCCGATTTTGCTCAAAATAATTTTCCTAAAGAGTTTTTAGCATGATCTATCAGCATGAAAACTTACAAGTTTCTATATCCTATAGTTTAGAAATGCCTGGTGGGCGACCAACTTATAAACCACTTTGGAGGCCGATTACTCGAAAATGGTAGACTTTGTAAAAAAGTCATGTATGAAACCTTGTGTTTATTTTAAAAGACCTATATAATGATACCCCACACGATGGGGTAGAATGAAAAAGTTTTTCATCCCCACTTCACATGTATGGAGAGCCACCTCTAAAATGTAAAATTATTATAATTGTATGCTGCCAAAACTGAAATCGATTCACAGTCTTTAACTGTACCAAATTTCTGTCTGTCTGTCTGTCCGCGCTTATAGCTTCTGTAAATATTAATATATATGGACGAAATTCGTTACAGTTAAACACTGTCTCGGTTTTGGCATCATACAATTATAATAATTTTACATTTTAGAGGTGGCTCTCCATACATGTGAAGTGGGGATGAAAAATATTTTTTCATTCTACCCCATCGTGTGGGGTATCGTTGAATAGTCCTCCAAACTGGATTACTGAACTTTACTTTGATTGCTATTATCTCGGCTAACTTTGTGAATATAAAATAAGTAAAAACGCAGATGTTCTTGTATATTATTGTCTTCTAGTCTTTAGCATGTCGAGAAAAACACATTGGTCATCCTCAATGGAAAAATCTAGTTTGTCATAAACCTCTTTTCTTAATAATTCCCCTTTTAATTTCGCCTAAAGTTTTAACTATTTCTCAACTCAATCTTTATAATTTTGAAGTCGGTAGTCGGTACCAACCAAAACACCATCCTGATAAAACAATATTTAAAATAGAACTCACGCTCAAGTTGGCTTGGTTTGGAAATTCCATAATTATGGCGTCGGCTGAGTAGTCCTGGTCCTAGTTATGGACTCAGGACAAGGTGACCTCAGCCGATGCCATTTATTTTTATTATGTAGGTATCTAATATATACTTTATTTACAAGGTACCTCTGTTTTTATTTTATTCCCTGGTTTCACGTTATAATTTCAATGATAGCAAGTTTTTAGTTGGTAGGTTTCAAGTAAACAACTAGCTATTGATGACAGTTTATATTTCAAACGTCTATTGATAATAGACGACTGCACTTCTTTCCATATTTAAACTGATTAGAATTTACTACTGTCCCAAAACGATCCAGTCAGTCCGTTCATATGATAGTGTTTAATGCGATTTTTTACAATACGCCGAGTTAACAATATTAATAAATGTAGAAATAAATTCGAGGGTTCACCTTTGGGTCAAATTGAAAAAAAAAAAAAAGTTTTGTCACCTCTTCGTCATTAACTAAAATCACCGGGCCCGACGGACGGCGCGGCGGTGCACGCACGCAATCCGACCAAGTGAAATTCCTAAGTTAGTTTTTAAATGACACACGTAGGTAAACGTGTGTTCAATTATCTTGAAGTAACATATCTATTTAGTAAGTAACAAAAAACTTTAGACAGCATTTTTACAGGTTTTCATTATTTACAAAAAATATTTGTTCTCGTGGTTTTAGTTTAAATTAAGTGTACCTAACTACCTACCCACACTTGAACATAACAATTTAATCGCAACTCGAAAGTCTTGACTCACAAATGTATATACAATATTACAGGCTTATACGACTATAACTACGTAGAGTTAAATTCAGGATCTGTTCTTTTAATGGTCAATGGATATACTTTTTCGAGGAAGTGTAACAGAAACTACTATGTTTGCTCTAAGGCGTGTGCTGGGTGTAAGGCGCGAGTGCGGCCCGGATGGAACGGCAAAATAGACGGACGGCTGATACCAGTGCATAACCACCGACCGCCTGAGTATGTTGTAAACAACGGAAAATATTTTAAGATCAGCAGCTAATGGAAATTAGTAATGGGAAATAATAAACGAATTGTACATACAGTACCGGGCTAAAAAGTGTTTACATCGACACTAACTCGCCCCGAAAAGATATCTGTTTTCAGATCACTCTGAAAAGATGAATTCACATCCACCTCTTTTCAGAGGTGAATGTGAATTCTTCAATATTTTTGGTTAGCGTCCGGTTCATGTACGAACTGTTACTGCTCAATCTACGTAAAACAAAACGCCCTAAAAGGCTGATACTAGCCGAATATCTCTTTTTAACGGTTTATATACATTCATTTTTAGGCGGGCACAGTACGTACATAAATTTCGACGGTTGGTTTTAATTATGCAGATAATGATTCCTAAACCCTCGTTCCCACGAGAGTTTTTTCTGTGGTCGCGACAGAAAAAACCGCAGTGTAAATAGAACTCAGCTCTAATACAATGGAGCTGAAAATCGAAGTGTCAAGCATCAAATGTCAGATTTGACAACTCTACACGATTTTCAGGTCATCAACGCACAGTTCTATTTCATTACTGTTTTTTCTATCGCCACCACTAAAAAAACTCGTGGGAACGTAGCCTAACTGTTAGTCCTATTGAAGCGACGATTTTTCCCAAGTTTATGAATATTAATATTATTGAAAGTAACATTTAATCTGTACTTTGTAATAGTAGTATTTTCATTTTAGTGATATCATACGATGTTATCAAGTCACAGCGAGGTAAGGATCTTCTGCTGATAGACGGTTATACGTACGCGAGGGCAAGTCTGCAGCGGTGGATTTGTTCCACCCACCATCCCAACTGCAAGGCCAAAGTCAAACTCAACAACTCCGGAGATATCATCATTTACAACAACAATCACATACACCCGAGAAAGAAAATATACAGATCCAAAAATGGAGGTATATTCGTTTGTAAATTTAAACCAAGTTGAATTTGTTATCCAATAATATATATGAATAACTTAATTGTACAATCGAACAAGTTTCCGATCGACATAGGCATAGGATCAAAATCGCTTAACAGCACCCATGAATTGTGCGCACTCGCACATGCTGACGTGTAAATACGGACTTCAACCGCGTTTGCAGCCGATGCGGTCACTTCCCTCGTGTTTAAATATTTTGAGGCGTCTCGGAGCAAAGGAAAATGTTTAGAAACTGATCGAGCTGATATTGTACACGCTTTTGTGCTCTAATAGCTTTCCGATGCGACCGTGACGCGAGACCATAACCCGCGGCCGCGACCAGCAAACCAGCGAATCAGGTTCTCTGGCCACGCCCACCGGTCGCGGGACGCGGGTCGCTGTTTGGTGCTCCATACAAATTCATACTAAGCAGTGGCTCCGCGACCCTATTTCGGTCTCGGGTCGCGTCGCGTGCATTGGAAGGCCACCTTAAGGGTCCTCGCTCGCCGGTAGCTCCACCAGTAGCGCCACATATAAAAGAGTTTATGTATGGAAGGACGCTGACTTGGTATCTTCTAATTTTGCCATCAATTTGACATCGGCTGCATAAAAGTCTCTGGTGTCGCCACTGTTGTTCAAGTGTTTGATCGCCTTAACTGCAGCGGTTTTTTTTATAGTGATGATTAAATATCAATGTATTCACAGTTCGCTATGACCTTAGGCTAAAAGCAAAAAAAAAACTGTTTGATTATTACATTATAGTTTTAAATATTAAAATCCTGTTCGTATATTAAATGTGATCTATAAATTGAGAAAATATGTTAAGTCAAACAGTAATTTTATCGAAGTTAGCTCTTTTAAATGATATTAAGTTTTAAGAATATGAATGTCTATGTCTATAGTATATTTTTTTTTGTATTTTTATTATATTGTGTTGTTAGTTGTATTTTTACTAGTAAATCAATAATTAAGGAACACGCAGTATTTGGTTTTCATTGCCTCATTTAAACTCTACATATTACCTACAATATACTAGTCAAAGAAATTTCATATTAATAGTAACTTCTTAAGTAATAGCATTGCATCATAATATACCTTACTAACATTATATGTGACTATATCCTTAACACTTTAAATGACACGTTAGTATCTTATAGTATTTTTATGATGCGTGTCGTTAAACGAAACCGCCTCAAATGCATTTGAGATTATTTTAAACATTAAAAAAAAAAAAAAATTATGCCGTCGCTGTTGCTACATTATATTCGTAAATGCCTACCGCATTTACGAATATAATTTAAGGGCAACTTTCAAAATCTTCTTATTAGTATTGGATAGCTTATTCGGAAGTTTTCTCGCCGATTAAGTACTTTATATCAAGCGACTGAAACAAAACATGCAAATAATCTATCTGACACTTGGGCTATTGGGCATCAACTCAGGTTGTGAAACAGGCCTTAAGTATACTAATTTTTTTATTTATTTATTATAAGTTATTGTATATTGTTGTAATAAGAAAATATATTTCAGGCTACGAAATAATCAAGTCACGCAGAGGGAAAGACATGCTTCTAATCGACGGCCATACTTTCTCCCAAACAAGCAAGACCAGATGGGTTTGTTCACTTTACCCCCGGTGCAAGAGTAAAGTTACTATGTACCCGGATGGCAGCCTCAGCTGTTTGTCGCAGCCCCATACTCATCTGTCTAAGAAACTGGCCCAGGCCACAGAGGATATGCTCAGTTGGACTCCGCTCCAAATGATGATTACGAAAATGGTTTAACGTTTCCTGTTAATAAAAGTTACAATGACTTGCCTGGCTGGCAATGGCTGGCCGGGGAAAATTCAGACCATCGAAGTGTCGAGTGTCGAGCTGTCATTGACATGACATTGAAATTCGACTGGACACTTGAGTGTTCGATTTTTAACTCTAATCTATAGTCTATTAATCCAGAGTTCTATTTGCAATGCTCTGAATTTTTTCCGGTCTTCCGGATTACGGAAGCCTTACATTATGTATTTTTTGCGTGGCAGACAAAGGGTTAACATTTTTAAGTTGATGACTTCTAATGTATCTTTATTTGCCTAAGGCTAACATTTCTTTTAAGTATAAGTGTTGCCTATATTTTGTTAAGCGTAGTAGGTATCCTATACCTAAATTATATTATTTGTTTTTAAACTAATATATTATACAGACAGAACAACGACTGTTGGGTATACTAGCTGTACCCAACAGTCTTGTTCTATCTTAACCTTTTAACCGCTTGACTTCATATCAGTTGTCGTGCCCCTAGCGCCCGGCAAATAGAATCGAAGACAAATACCTACAACACATAGGGATGTGCACTATTTTGAGGTCGATATTTCATTATAATAATGCTAGGTATTTGCATTTCACGGACCACATTTATTAAACAACGGAAAAATCAATTAAAACAAATCTTACGAGTCCTATTTTGTGTAACCACAGTCCGGTGTACGCCTCTGCCTAAGTACATCAAACAAGTAGACGTTTTATAAAAAAAAAAACGAATTTAGGGCATTGATCATATTTATTTCTTAATTATAGTAAATCAGCCTATGAAGATAACCAAACTCGTCATTAATTACTAACATTTAGGTACTTTTATTCAATAATAATCAGTTAACAGATCGTATGCCTATCCATGTTTATAGAAATAGTGTGTAGGTACTTTGTCAGAAATTCTTATTTTAATAATGAGTTAACAGATATATATGCTGTTTCGTAATAACTAGTTCAATCTAGAAACGCAAAGTAAAATTAACAACATATGAACTAAACATTCGGTAAAAGCTTCAGCTGTAGCCTAATACGTGATTGAGCAATATTGTCGATATTTAAAAGTTTATTTACAAAAACACGCACAACATTATTAGAAAATTCATTACGGCTCACCTCGGTTGTGACGTCATAAGCGGTCGTGTTTATCCGACTCAGGCGCTCGCGCTGGCTATACAGGCGAAATGGATACAGTCTAGGGATGGGAATTCGCAGCTATAGTTGTCCGTACAAGAAAAACTAAATCGCCAATTTTTTAAAGTAGTTTAATATTTACACAGCGCAAAAACAACACGTTACTATATAACAATTACTTAATGTACTTTTTTTATTGAATAACTCAGTATCTTATATAATTTTTTTGTTTAAGCATATTCCTTAGCTAATAAATTCCGACATTAGTCTGCTGTTCTATATTATATATAGTATTCTCGTCACGTTGGAAGTCAATAGACTTTCTTCAGGATAATATTAGTAAATTTACCTTAATTGAAAATAGTATTTTATGTACTATGTACACTTGTATGTAACTGTAGAAAGAAATTTCTAGATCTGGTAAGTCTTAATTATAGCACTTATTTAAAAGGTTTGATAGGCATCTTTCTAAAAAAAATTGAGTTATTAGACAAAAATATTGTTATGAGCTTAGAAATCGAATATATAGTACACAGGGTTCTGTGTCGGATAAATCCAACACAGGCGGAATGGGCCCGAAATATTTTGTCGGATAAATGCAAATCAGGCGTCTAGAGGGCTTATGAACTCTGGAATAAATAAATAACCATCTTCATACACCTACAGTTTCTACACCAACTACCAACATCTAGAACACTAGTTACACCTACATCTTCTACCTACACTTACAACCTACACCTACTTATCTACCACTACAGCCAAGGTGATGTGTCAAAGAGTTATCAACCACTGAGGGTCGATTTTATTACAGTACTAATATCGCTATTAAACAATGGGAGTTGGTGTTTAAAAGGGTGAAAATTAAGGGTTGAACCTATGTATTTTAATGCCATATCATCAAATTCAATCAACCAATACAAATAATAAAATCGTAACTGGTCGCTGTCTGTACATGGAAGATTTAGGTCACAAGAAAAACTGCGACAAAAAGAAACAAAAAAAAATGTTGGGGTGGGCTTATCTTTTAGAGTATGAAAAGGAGCTTACAACCTATTTTCATACATACCGAATACACTTTCAAAATTTCATAAAAATCGGCCAAGCCGTCTCGAAGGAGTTCAGTAGATCGATTCTGCTAATCTTTTAATAATACAGTAATTTCGGTGCTCTGTTATTGTCATAAACGTCATGCCGACGTTTAACGCGCTTTGATTAATTATTCCAATCTTCAAATATCAGTTCATGATATCAAGACGATTCATTTGTAATTCATTGAAAGTAAATTGAAAGTGTAAGTTAAATAAGAGAATTGGGGATATATATTCCAAACACGGTCATACGAGAAAATTAAAATATTCTTTTCTAATTAAACTACTAAAAATATGACAAGCCATGTTATTTTCTTCCTCTAAATATATGTGACAAGTTTAATATTAAATTCAACCTATTATTATATGTTATTATAGAAATTTATTTTATTCATTATTGACATTTTATTAAATAACTTTTATTTTGAATCCCCTAGCAAAACCCTAGTAGGTACCTCAGCAAATTCATCTTCTAACCCACTTCAGTGGGAATAATCCTACTTGGGCTACTGTAGTTTTATTAAATTACTTTTATTTTGAATCCCCTAGCAAAACCCTAGTAGGTACCTCAGCAAATTCATCTTCTAACCCACTTCAGTGGGAATATTCCTACTTGGGCTACTGTAGTTTTATTAAATTACTTTTATTTTGAATCCCCTAGCAAAACCCTAGTAGGTACCTCAGCAAATTCATCTTCTAACCCACTTCAGTGGGAATATTCCTACTTGGGCTACTGTAGTTTTATTAAATTACTTTTATTTTGAATCCCCTAGCAAAACCCTAGTAGGTACCTCAGCAAATTCATCTTCTAACCCACTTCAGTGGGAATATTCCTACTTGGGCTACTGTAGTTTTATTAAATTCCTTTTATTTTGAATCCCCTAGCAAAACCCTAGTAGGTACCTCAGCAAATTCATCTTCTAACCCACTTCAGTGGGAATATTCCTACTTGGGCTACTGTAGTTTTATAATAATTTGATGTAGGTTTGTATACCTACGTATGGATGTATGGATATTTGTTTCTCTTTCATGTTACTCCTTCGGATTTATGAAATTTGGTATGGCAGTAGTGTTACAAAACTTCCCGCTACATATTTGTGTTCCTGTCAATTTTTGTTTAAACTAAATTCCAGTCTTATCTTCTATCTATATAATCTAAAATAATATTTAAATCCTAATATTAATATTAAAAACATATGTACTATACTGTATTCTAAAATCGATTTGGTTTCAACTAATAACATTCTCGATGCGACAGCAATATCGATTAAACTTCATAAGGGTTCAACGCTATAAACTTCAAATTACTAAATAAATAAATTTGGACACATCGTTCCAAAGTAGCTTTAGCTTTTGAATATAGAACTATATTTATAAAATTGTTCACTCGAATGCTGATCGTGGTACAATAAAGTAGATCAATTTACAAGTGCGTATTTACCTGCTGCTGCTGGCCTGATTTCCATTTCAGTAGCTTAGGAACTGGATTGGCTACTTTTTGGCACAGCAAAATGTACAGCTCCCACGGGATTTCCTTTTGCGCGTACGAAGTCACGACAACGTCTAGTGTTACATAATACACAATTACGCAGGCATTAGATTTATACTCTGTTCAGGCCAATTTTATTCAAACGTAGGTAAAATGATTCCATTTGACCAAATTTTTGTGTTATGTATTTCCTTATTGCCATAGACGTATATATTATAGATGAGGCATTATGCAGGCAAAAAGTGTCTCTAGTTAAATAGCGCCGCTTTTGAGATTTTGGGGCCTTTTTGACATTTGAAGTATGGTGAAAACAAGATGGCTGACATTTGAAGTATGGTGAAAACCAAGATGGCGTAACTTTTTCTTGTATGAAGATTTGTTCTGTCAAATGTACCTACCTACGTCATAGCCTATGTCGAGTTTTGAAATCTTTGTTTATTGCACCGTAGATGCGTGACATTTTAATTGGAAGCATTATAACGTGGTATTGTTTACTTTGTTTAAGATTAAGTCAGATTATAAAACAATAGGAATTTTAGATTAAATTAGTTTTAAACGGAGTATACATAATGAATCCCATTCAAATCATCCAGACTAATTCTGGAAATTTATATCACGATGCCAATTTCCTTATTATTTACTCACGTTACCTACTCCTAGATCCATAATAAAATACCTAGTCATACGTAGAATTCAAGCGTTTGATTTTTTCGTATATTATTATTTCCTCAGGATTATCCTACCAAATCATTAAGTCCCGCCGAGGAAACGATATGCTTCTCATCGACGGCTACACGTTCTCGCATATGAGCACGAGGAGATGGGTCTGCTCTTTCTATCCGAAGTGTAGGAGCAAAGTGACTATGCTCCCGGACCGCACTGTAAGTCTGTTATCTGAAGCCCATAGCCACCTCCCTAAACCGGGCTATTGGACTCCATACGGACAATATCAATTTAACTAAAGATTACGCTAACAGTTCAATCAATCAAATACCTACGATGTGATTCACGTGGTATTAATACTACTTTTTTAATGGGGGATTTAAATGGGTCTCCACACGATTTCCATCGCACGGAAAAAAGTAACCGTCAAATGATAATTCGGCTGGGTCGCAAGACAATATTGCCAACAAAAATGACAAGGCGATTCGTCAAGCGACTCGCCACACGGCGAAAATCGACCCATGTAAATCCAGCATAAACCTATAATTGCGAAATGTTCATCTAATATCATTTTTCTGTCATAATTTGAAGGACGCCTAGGGCCAGTCTGATTCTTGTATTAACTGTGGGATAGCTTATTCGGATTTTTTGTCGCTGGTTATTTTATATCGAGTGACAGGTGCAAAACATGCAAATATGCTATCTGACACTTATCCGTAGATTGTGGAACAGGCAGGCAACCCAAGTATTGTAAAGAGCTCATTCTAATATATTTTTAGCTAGGCAATTCAAATATAGTATTTATGTAATTGAATTAGTAATAGATGGCCTACGCAGTTAGTTCACAGTTTTACACTAATTCATTTATGAATTGTTTATTATTTTATCTTATGTTTTAGTTACAAATGATTTTGTATATAAATCATTTGTAACTATAACATACTATTTTTGAAATCAATAAATTTTGATGGTTGTAAAAACTCTAGAGTAATTATTAACCTATGATAGGTTGCCTATTGACGTTGAGCTGAGTTATTTAGCGCAACACGTTATAAACTAAGATTAGAATATTTCCATTCTCTACATCGACAATACGTGCAAGTAGCTAAGCAATCACAGAAACAAAAGAAAGAAATCAAAGAAACCTAACATTAGAATATCTTTGGATCTGTAGTATGACAAGGGAATATGTCGCGGACAGTATTTGTTTGCTCGCTCAGTATGTTGACACAAGCCGCAAATCCGGCGGCGGCGGCAAAATGCAAGTGTGCCGCAGTGCTGGCGGTGAAACGTCGCAACGCGTGCCGCGGCAGCTGCAGCGGAAAAGTATATACAAATCGTAGTGCAATGGCGCCGCCGGATCTGCGGCACTCTGCTTTTTAAAAAAAATAAAACTTGTGAGTACTTCAAGGTTATCAATGTTTCGTTTTACAGATTTTGAAATAATCAAGTCTAGAAGAGGGAAAGATTTACTTCTTGTGGGCGGTCATACGTTCTCTAAATGTTCTAAGTCGAGGTGGATTTGTACTCATTACCCGAAGTGTAAAACGAAAGTTTCTTTATACCCAGACGGTACATTGACTAATATTACAGAGCCCCACACCCATGTTCCTAGGAGAATGATCCGGAGATCCGATGGCCAATGGTTGATTGTATAAGGCTGGGACTATATTATTATGATCCGAAATCCGGGGGCCTCGGGAAAATAGAACTCTGCGCTAGTAAAATAGAGTTGAAAATCGAAGTGTCGAGCATATAATTATGACATTGACATTTGACTTGTCACTTGTGTGTTCGATTTTCATCTCTATTACATTAGTGCAGAGCTCTACTTTCAATGCTCTGAATTTACAGCGACCTACCGGATTCCGGACAATATAGTCCCTACTGGTGGAGAAGTTCCTCTTGAACAAACATCCCATATTGAGCTCATGAATGCATTCGCACGAAGTCGTGCACGACCAACGATTCTTTTTTTTTATCTCAGAAGGAATATAATATTATGTGCATTAATTAATACGTTGTGGAAATTAGGGAAAAAATGCTATAGTAAATTTTCTTATTGATAAATTGGCCCTTACATTGTAAGTAGATAATGTAATATTACATAAATAAATATACTTTGCTATATTTTATAATCTTGCTTTTATTATTAGAAAAATCCTAACAAACTTTGATATTAGGTAATCTTTATATTTTTAAATGCATAAACGCTAATTTTACTGTGAGTATGCCAACATTACATATTATTAATGGAAATTCGCATTTAAATCCCCAAAAACAATATAATATTCCATTTGGTAAAAAATACTTTACAGTATTAGGTATCAGAATTTAGGGAGCAAATATATTTTAACGCAAATTCGAATAGGTTATATTTTAGTTGCTTGATCCAACCGATAAAAATAGTTTTTATTACGTATATGAATAGGTACGATATTTGAATGATGCGAGTTATATGAAAACAAAAAGTAGGCAAAAAAAAATTAAGACTAAAATTGTAGGGTAACAATTTATAAAAAAAAAACTAAAAAAAATAATCACAAAAAAAGTTTTTCGTTACAGAAGGTGTTACTTACGAAATTGTCAAGTCCCAGAGAGGAAGAGATTTGCTTCTTGTCGATGGTCACACATATTCTAGGAGCAGCAAATTAAGATGGGTGTGCTCTCATTACCCTAAGTGCAGATACAAAGTTTTACTATTTCCGGATGGACGTCTTGTATTTTTGACAGGGAGCCATAATCATCCGCCTAGGATTCTCCAATCAGTCAGCTTCGATACATGAAAATTTTCACAGAAATTAAAGAATCCAAATCTAAGCACTGAACTCAAAAGCCTTATAACATCTTTTATCGTGATAATATGCAAAGACATCCTACGATTTAATAATCGTGTAAGGGCATTTTTCCTGTCACGCGGATTGCCACACGCGTGCGGATCTGGTCCGCGTGCGGGATGTAAAAATCTTATCACTTCATATCATATGTTTATCCTATCACGCGGGCAGCACGCGCCATCATCTGGAGCAGTCACCAGGTGACATTAAAAACGCCGTAATACCAATATGGCTGTGTACATGTTACATGTGTATGTGGGTAATGGTTCGTAATTAAACATTTTAAGAATGATACTAATAACGATCAGTTAACTAATTTATCATTTTATTACCCTAAAGCATTAATACCTACAAACCCCAGCACCTGTAGGTCGATTCTGCTAATTAAATCTTACAATAATATGTACAGTTTCGATGCAGTCTCGATATTATGTTAAAAAAGCAAAATGATATTCTCATAAACGTGCCAAAACAACATTTAATGCGTTTTGATTGGACCAAAGTTCAACAAAAAATCAGTTTATGATATTAAGACGATTAATTTATAATTCATTAAAAGTAAACTGAAGTTCCAAGTTTAATACGAGAGATTCTGATTAGTACCGCAAAGTTTCGCCAGCGGCCAGAAACCAAAGAATATATATTACTAGTGTAAAGAATCGTCATTCCACCGATTTTAGTACACAAATGACAGCTCGCGGCTGTATGTGCGTGGCTGGACGAATGCGGAGGCGGGCGGGGCGTGAATTTTCTCCAGCCAGGACTTTCGTTCACGGGGCTGGCCGCGTGTCGTGCTTTGATATAATTGACAATATAAATTCATAATATTTATGATAGATTTGTCTGACGTGACGTTTAAAATTATTTTGGTGTCAACCTTAGGCTTACGTCAACGTTACTAACATTCGCCGGTGCTCGAGATGTCATTTGTAGAGAGTGTCGCCCCTGTAACGAAACGGAGTTTCATAGATGTAGATCTCTCTATGAAAGTAGAATATACTCTGAAACTCGAATGAAGCTCAATATGTGGCCATAGATAGATAGAATTCGCGAAAGTCCAAAATCAAAATCCAAAGGTTTCCGAATGGAAATAAAAAGTATAAGGTATATTTTTTGCCTACCTATCTAATATGGGTAATATCGAAAGAAGTTAAAATCAATTTAGATCAATACAAATATTGTTATTAACGTCAAGACTTTGTTTTCGGTCTCTTATGTTTACAGTTTATTAATATTGGTAGAAAAAGAAAGTTACTTATGGTAGACGGTTACACCTATTTATTCTTCATCATCTAAAAGGCGTTAGTAATGTTCGAAGAAAGCGGCGGGGAGAGTGATGAATTTTTGCTTAAACCAAAATATTTTTTATAAGCAAAAATTCAGGGTTTAAATAAAGGCCTTTGGATAAAAAAAATCAATTTCGTAACTTCGTGGCTCGTCATTAACTTACAAAACTGTAGCTGGGTAACAAAATTGTCAAAAAAATTATAGTGGCGTCCGTCGAACCCAATCATTAATGGCTTGTTTCATGAATATTCGAGTTGATTGTTTTTGGGATTACCTATTTTTGTTCATCGCAATTGATAGAGTGTTTTGTCAATTTTAATTTTGTTAAAAACACAAAATAAAAAAAAAGTTTCGTGGCTCAGATGTCAGATTAGGTATAACGGGAAGAGAAAATATTATTTAACTATGTTGTGACAATGATCCCATGGGTAGTTAAAACAACAAAATAGTATGATTTTGATGCTAACTATTAGGGGCATCACATACGGCGAAGATACTATAATAGTTTATCTTAAGATGATTCATATTAAATTAATATAAAAATTTATAATATCTTAGCCGTTTGTGACTATATCTTAGAACTGTATAGCAAGCGATATTTGATCTTAACATAAAATATTATAGTATCTTCGTCGTCTGTAAGATAAAAATATATCGCTTGCAATAGTTTGTATGAACAATCACAGACGGCTAAGATACTTATACTATATTTATTATTATTTGTTAAATAATGTGGACCCTTAATTATTATAAAATTATATATTTTTATTTTTGTCTTTAAAGTTATTTCTTTTTTAAATCATTTCAATTCTAATTATTTACGTATGTAAGACATTAGTAAATAAATATTTATATATTTGTATTGTATTGTCGATACACATTGGAATGGGGCATACTTTGGTACATAAAGGATAATAAAGTTGTAATACGTAAATGTTATATTTTACAGAAGTAGCTTATGATTTAATACCATCGCAAAGAGGAAGAACTCTCGTTTTGGTAGGAGGATATACCTTTTCACAATCTGGTAAGTCATCCGGGTGGATGTGCTCCCGTAAGATCCAGGACTGTAAGGCTAGACTTACATTGGTGGACGGCAAAATAACAAGAATCTACAACGTTCATACTCACGATCCCCAGAAATTTATCATCAGCAAAGGGGGTACAGTGGTGCGAGTTCCACAGTAGCATCAAAAAATTTGGCATTTTTCTCGAATACGATCAGACTATCAGCCTTCTTACTCTCATGGGTTGGTAAATATTATGTGGTTAAATTGATGCTAAGTGGGATCATACTAACGGGGAACGCTGAACATTCAAATTGGTCACGATTTTAAATCGTTAGCTAAATTACCGGGTCGGAGAAGAATTGTTACGATAAGTCGCGGCGGCTCCATTGTACAGTGTTTTAGAGTCAAACCCCAAGTCTGCGTCCTAGAGTAGAGGTCAGCTGAAGGATGTCGGTTATTATGTTTAGTATATATCTGTTTTTGTAAATTATAAATACATTTTAACATTATTTGAGATGAGTTTTTAATACCTACAGCTTTTATTTTTAGTATCTAGTAGTAAAGATACAAGAAATAACCTAAAAATCTATATTCTTTTATCGCTCTTTGAAAGTCCCGAGCTTAACATGCTGTGCCCATATTATTTACCTATATATCTAACCAAAATTTGAAGTAAAATGGTGCTTAGACAATGTTGAAACTTATTTTTACCATTAACTTTTCCTGTGAGTATTGAAAGTGGTCTGTCTTAAAGTTGCATCCGATGATATTTCAAAAAGTAGATAACATCTCAAGATGAACACTGCTCTTTATTTTCAGATATCGAATACGATATTGTGATATCAAAGAAAGGAAAAAGGATGCTATTAATAGACGGGTACACGTACTGTTTAAATCAGCGCAGAAGATGGAGGTGTTCTAAGAAGAGAGCGTACTGCAAGGCCTTCGTGAAACTCTCTTCCGAAGGAAAAGTAGAGAAGTTACTAAACAGACATTGTCATCCACCGGAGGAGATTAAAAATTCTAAAGTGTACTTAAACAGTGATTTTACTGACGACTCGAGAACTGGGTCGTCTCCGTGAGAAAGTGTTTTTATTTTTTTTACCATGACATTGTAATTTATTGGCAAATTGTTGTTTTTTAATATATTATACTTTTTTAAAAGACTGTGTTAATCATCCCAATCAAGAGGAATCCCACCAAACACATTGTTTGTTACGCTACTGTGACTTAAGACCAATATTTAATTAAATAAAAATATTGAGCGTCCTTCCGTTAAATCCATCATTAAAAAAAACAGAATGGCCTTAAATTTTATTTTCAGTCGAGCTCACCATACAACTTTGTGCAACTAATTAATATTTCTCTATCTATCTTTAGATATTTCATGCATTACATAATATGTGTACCTACATATTATGTAATGCATGAAATATCTAGACATTTTATTATAGTTTATAGACACCCATTTTATATATATTATTTTCAGTCGAGCTCACCATACATACAACTTGCGCAACTAATTATTAGATCTATTTCTCTATCTTTAGATATTTCATGCATTACATAATATACATAGACATTTTATAGTTTATAGGTACACATTTTATAATATGATATACGTTACTTTATATTTTATTAACGAGTTCCTGCAACTTACAGAGGTAGAGTGGCTGCCCACACGCCGAGGGACTCTGATGTTGCTCGGAGGCCACACTTTCTCTTTTACAGGGGTATCTAAGAAACATCTAGTCTGCTCCAAATACAGAAGAAGGAAGTGTCCAGCCAAGGTCGTGATAGACGATTTTGGAAACATTAAAAGAGCTAAACTGCTTCACAATCATGAACCTACATTTTTGCCCCATAGATTTTAATTTTAATTTATTTGTGATTGTGTCAATCAATTTACTTACTAATGTGCAACTGATGTGTATTTTATTTAGAACAGCATTTTTTTTGTAAACTATATAGCTATTATAATATATTGTAATTATAATATAGATTATATAATATATATGTCTATATTATAATTATAAAAACCAAAGATTTATAAGAAGTTATACTTCTGGATTTTGTTACCTGTCTATTTGACTTAAATAGTATTTGTAAATAGTAAAATTATGTATAGCTGTTTGCTTGTGACTCAAAAAATTTAGTTACGAAAGGTTTAACCATTGTGATGACGTTTCCAATTTAATATAAAAATAATAAACATTGTTAACAATGACAAAGCTAATCTACCCATTGATTTCCTGGATGAAATAATATAGGGTTATGCTTAACTTATTTCACCATTTCAAGCTCTGCATAATTTGGTCTGATAATATGATGTTACATACATTATAAACCTTATTTATTGCCACATCTACAAACGATGAAATATAACACGACCTTTCTTATACGACTAATAAAAGTTATAACAATCTAGACTAGGTACTTATTTTTAATTTTATGCACATTTGTGTAAAACTCTATTATTGTTACCTTGTTTTTAGAAATGGCAACATGCAATAGGAGACAGATGTGGGACAGGGACAAAATGTCCGCTGCCATTGTGGCTGTTAGACAGAAGAGAATGGGATACTTGAAAGCAGCTAAGTACTTCAACGTTCCCAGGACTACTCTCTATCGTTTGGTTAACGACGAAAACTCGCCAAGTGTATCATTAACAAGTAAAGTTCTTGGTCGAAGACCGATTCTAAACTCAAAGCTAGAAAACCTGCTAATTGAGCAGATACTGGCTATGCAGGATCACCCTCATAGGCTGACCAAAATGGGTTTACGGCGGTTAGCGTATCAGATAGTCGTGAAAAATAATATAAAAAGTCCATTTAAAAAAGGAATTGCTGGTAAATGTTGGTTAAAAAGTTTTTTAAAACGCCACCATCAAATTCTGTCCTCAAGTCTGTCATCCGAAATATTTAAAACGAAGGCCCAGGAACAGGCAGAAGTCGAACCAACAGTTGTTGGGGAGGGGAATCAAATCACTAAATTATATATTCCGACAACCTCCGACTTTCCTATACGAAGAGAGAATAACGAAAGCAAAAAACACAAACAATTGTCTAAGTGTAAAAGGAAGAGAAAAATAGTAGCAAGGGCAAAACACAGATACGTGACAGACAGCGATTCGTGTAGTTCTAGTTTTAGCACTTATTCAGAAAATTACTAAGGGTCAGTTCACACCGCGACGCTACGTGGCGCTGCATTATTAATATAGCTATTTAAAATTGAACTTCATTCACTGCACAAAAAGATATATTACGTTTCATATGACATCAGCCATACACTGCTCATGAGATGTTCAGCGAACTACAACTCAACATTCGAACTGTTACAATGAAACGTGTATCTTCATGTGTACTGACTGAATAAGGTTCAATTTTGTATAGCTATTTCAAAAATGCAGCGCTATGTCGCGTATCGTTTCATTTCGGTTCAATCGCGTTGTTACAGCGAAAATCTAAGCTAATTAAATACTGCTATAATACAGTTACGATCTAGTCCCAATATGTTAAAACTGCAAAATGGCAATCTCATAAACGTCAAACCAACGTCAAATTGTTTTGATCGGTCCAAACTCTAAAAATCAGCTTTCAGTAAAATGAGAATTTGGGTTCTAAAAGCAGGAAATAACTTTTCTGTGACATAAAAATGTGCTAGTTACGTATCCGGAAGACCCTTAAAAACATAGTTCAAACACACCAAATGTTGTGAAGAAGATATCTAACGTTATTTGAATAAACTGTAAAATTCGTATTGCAGATTACACATTGATTGAAGGCAGACATAAGCACATGCGACTGATGCTCGGTGGTTATACATTCAATCAGACAAGCATGCGGTACTGGTACTGTTCGAAACGCAAAGCTGGCTGCAAGGCAAAAATTAAACTGAACGAAGACGGTAAAATAAGTTACGCCTATAACATTCACGAACATTTGCCTCAATACTATCTCCATAATCCAACGGGTGAATATGTCAAGTTAAAATGAAGAAAATCATAGGCATTTTAGAGGAAAAACTATCCTGTAGGTACCTTCTAGACTCCAGCTTCCTAATTAATAAAAATATTTCCACCATGGCATACACTAATCCAAGTTGCTGTATTTGTCTGTCAAGTGGCTTTTCCAACCTATCAGACAAAGACAAGCCATGTTGGATTAGCTAATCCGTGGTGTAAATATTTTTATTAATAAGGAGGTGAAGTGTTAGTGAACATTTATTCTGAATTTTTTAGGCAAAATCTAGCCTTTTGTTAAATTTTGTACGAAGAAAGTTTAAGAACGAAGATACGACACGCGGAACGTAATGTTAACTGAGGGCTTAGCAGGAACTATTGACATCAACGTATTCGTAACTTTATCAGTTGAATTTTGTTTAGGCGCTGTCATGATTTTCATACAATTATCAATCGATAACGTTACGAAAACATTTCTTTCAATTGTTCGTACTAACCGCCTGGTCTTCGTAGCTATTTTAATTTTTTGTCAGCTATAGTTACTGCAATAATTCAGTGAAACAGAAGAGATTCGTCTACAGAGTATGTAAATATAGTTTCATGAAATGTAATTATTTATCGTCACAAATGTATCTAATTTATAATAAATTAAAGGGTGAAAACCATAGGTAGGACTGTCGCTTACAGATTATTATTATGGCAATGAGGTCGACCTCATTACCATAATAATAAACCAAAGCGGTAGGTACATCGGATCTGTCAGCGACTGTACTTAGTACTTACCGATTAAACTTCTTCATCATGTTAATTTATTTGCTTTACCTAGGTATATTTAAGGTATATTTGTAACTTTTATTAAAGCGTAATTTAATATATTATAATATACATAAATATAAAAGTTAATTTGACATACTTTCAAGACCTTTTGTCCACTTGAAATGTAAGTAATAATCCCCTTTAATCATAAAAATAATTGAAGCTGAATAATGCTCATATCTTTGCAAGATACTTGTGACACGTTACTTGATGACGAGGGTTTAAATATTTTTATGATTTCTGAGCTAGGTAATATGCAAAGTAGTAATCAGTTATACATATTACCGAAGCTTTGTTTATAATATAAAGAGGTAACATTATAGTGTGTCAAGGCCGTCTAGTTAAATAAGCCAGGTAATTGGACGCATAGTCCGCTCATTAAACGCGTAACAAGTCAGCGTATTGAAAATCAGCGCTGAAGATGACTATGACCAAGTCTCAAACAAGTGATTCAAATTTAGTTAAATTTTTCCCTTGCGGAGCAAGTAGTCACGTAAACAAATATATCCCGAACGGCGCAAACAGTGAATATTATTTTTCGTTCTGGTGTGCAATTTCAAGTGTAGGGTAATTAAAGTGTTGTATTTTCAGAATGGTGTGGAAGCATGGAGGTACCGAGTAATACTATTTCTGCAAGTTTTCGCGAAAAATTTGAATCGGAACTGACTAAATACGATCAACAACATCAAGGTTGGCTTACTGTTATCATTGAGTAATTATTAAATTCGTATTTTATATATGTCTAAATGTCTTTCTATTTTCCCTTTGTTGTGAAAATAACGCATATATATAGTGTTATTTCTTTTTAGGGTCTAAAAGAAAACCATGGACTGCCGAAAAAATTTGGAAGGTTATGAACAATATCCGACATGCTAAGGTGAACGTGAGTGGAACTCGACGCAAGACGTCTATGGAATATTATTGGTCAGCAAAGTATGATATAATGGTAAGGGCGAATGAAGAGTTTTTAATATTTAAAAGGAAATCTCCAAACGATCCAATGGTGCGTATTACACCTACAAACGAATACTTTGACATCCTAGAAGAAGTCCATAAATCTTGCGGTCATGGTGGGCGAGACAAAATGATACATGCTATAAAATCTAAATTTTATATACCAAAAAAAGCAATAGAAATATTTCTTGTTCATTGTCCTACGTGTGAAACAAAAAAATCTTTTTGTAAAAAAAGGAACAGTATCTCAGCCTAGCATGCATAGCTGCATCAGCTGCTATGCATACTATCGAGCAACATATGAACTTGGACTCAAATAACGAGAGTGACGAAAATCACAACAGAAGTATTCTTGAGAAACTGAACCTAAATGTGATAGAAAACCCAACAAACAATCAAAATACAAACTTTGTTGTACAGCGTTGCACAGCGTTGAACGGCGCTAGCGCTAAATCAGATAAAATTGTTGGATTTTCTGGTCAAGTTGAAATTTAATTTAATCATTATATTAATATTCAAATTAATTATAATCACAGCACTCAATCATGATCGTAACCTTGTTGTTCACAAGAATTACTAAGTGAACTTGAAACTATTAAAAGTTACTATTAAGATCAGCGGGATTCACACAAAAAGTTACTATTAAGATCAGCGGGATTCACACAAAAATAAAACCATCCAGAAACTTAGGAACTAGATAATTTAGAGCCTAATTTCACTTGTGTAATATAATAATATGTCATAATGCTGTCATTGGTGCGCATACTTGTAGCTCAAGTGAAAATGTTGGACATTTTATATATAAATTATTACCTGATGAGGAAAATAAGCGTAAGTATGGCTTTATTAGGTACTTTTTTGTATGTTATGCAAAAGTGAGCAAGATATAAAACTCCAAAGAAGTGAAGCCTTAGAGAAACTAAACGGGTTGCAGAGAAATTAAATATTAAGACCAAAATAACTACCACCACTAAAAATTGGCGAAGCTGTTATTATAAGCGATCCTGAAGTGGGCCGAAGTTCGCAAAAAACACAGAATATGAGAAAAATTGTAGACTTCCATAATGGAGTATACAGAGTAGGAACTAAATCCGGAATCCTGAAAAACTGGTTTGCACGAAACCAATTGCTGTTTTCGTCTGAAGATATTAATGATGATAATATACAATATATTTATGAGAAGCTGTGTCACGACAATCTTTATTCGGCGGTTAGGTTAGGTTCAAAAATATGTATGTAACCAGCGCCAAACAGTGCCGTAATAATGAATGTGCCTGTTTTAAGAAAAAAATACTATGCGGATCTAAATGATATAACAATTTAAGTTTTGTAAATAAATTTATTAATAAATATAAAATTATAAATTAATTTTTAAATGTAAAAAATATAAATGTAAATATGCATAAACTATAATTAAGTAATTTTGAAAAAAAATACTAATAATAATTTTCTTTATAATATGTATATTGTACCTATAATGTAAGCAAAAAACGTGAAATAAAAGGCTTTTTTTTATTTGAAATAAATAAGTTATGAATTAATATTTATCAAATGTATTTCCTTTAATAATGGTAATATTCTTCAAAGTTTTTATATGCTATAGAAGTATGTTGTGATAATAATAATTATTAAATTGAATTTAACTGTGCTTATATCCATTTTTGGATTTTATTATACTTTCACACTAAAACTCATTTATTCATTAAAAATACTTCACTATTACTAGTTACTTAGTGTTAGAAATGTAGTCGCACATACTTTGACTATAAATGGCTACACGACCGCGACATGTAGCGCCATGATTAAAAGTTGCGCTCAATGATTTGACTAAGCGTTGAACAGCCATTTAATTGGATGCCGGCGTTTCCTAAACGTACATAAGTGGCTATTTTACCCGGATGGATACATATTGTGTAAGTATAGTTCATTAGTAATTCTCGGTGTCCCAAGTCTTATCTAAAAATATGTTTCGGATATGGGCATGCATCTTTTTAAAATTAAAAGAAACTTATTCAAATTAAATTTAAACGGATTTGTATATGAAAACACTGGTGAAAATAGAGGGAATTTCCATTGGACATGTGAAATCAGACGAGGTTCGAAGTATAAATGTAAATCACGTTTAGTGACTACGGTCATAGGAGATCAGCATATATGCATAACGAAAGATATACGTAATGATACAGACTTTTAATATCATTAAATGAGAAATCTCATAGATATACGTATTTCGAAACACATTATGTAGATTCAATAGTTGTTTATAAAATAATCTTTATTTCAACCTATGTAGGTAACGTTTTTATACACGTCCTATTTCATAGAAAGCTTTAAAATTGGCGGTTGTTTAAAATATGTTTGGTTTGAAAACGGTAGGTAGTAGGTACCATTTCTTAAAGAATAATCCGTAGCCAAGTCTAAAATTGCATGGAACATAATTATAATGGTTTCGTATATGTCCACTTATTGCGGAATTTTCGAAAGAGTTCAATAGAACTGGCAACCGTTTCACACTAGAAATCAAACTAATTGGCGGATTATTTTCTCATATAAAATTAATGTTATTACGACTCTATGCCTCGAACGAAAACTGATAGAAACATTAAAAATATGTTTCATATTTTAGATATATATTTGTCTTTGTAAGTAATGACCTAATATCTTAAAGTACAGTCCATGTTCCTAATGGCACTCAGCTATTGCCGTTTTTCTGTGAAAATGACAAGACGATGTATGAAAAACGACGATTCCCGAAAGCTATTGTGATCGTGGTCGTACTCTAACAGTAATTGTGATCCTCCTTTGTTCCAGTTATTACTCCGTGAAAGCCAAAAGCTGTTCACGATTCACATATCATCCAATTGGCTGTTGCTGAAGCACTAAAAACTCGTAAACTAATAGTAGCTTGCAAATAGGGAATACCCGAATCCACATAGTACTTTAAAATGAAAAATCCTGGTCAGAAATCATCTTTTGGACCACCACCTATTTTAACAAATGCTGAAGAAAATAGTTTAGAAATATGGATTTTAGAATTAGTCAAAGAGGAATTTCCGTTAAAAAAAAAGATTTGCAACGCAGTGTACAAAAACTTCTAAGATATAACCCAAGGCCTAATTATTTATAAAACAACTATCCTGTCAGTGGGTGGGTACGAGCTTAATATAGAATTAATCGCGCTATAACCTAATAACAGAATTTCACAGTCAGCTGATGCTGCAGTAGTTTATCCAATTAATGCAGCATAGGATGAAGCATGTCGCATGTGGTTTGTGGAAAATCCGAACGAAGTAATTACTAATGTTAATTTTGCTGAAATAGATATACTGCTCTACAAAAATTCGTGAAACATCAAACTCTCAATAGTAGTCTCACTCCTCATTATCAAATGACTGGCAAGTTACGGCGGCTTAGAAATAATAAATTCTTGACAAAATTCTTGAAAAGACGTTACATTGAATGACCCGTAAAACTGCAAACTTTAAGAATTTCAACAAAACTAGAATTGGGAAGACGTCTGAATAAACAAATAAAAGATTGCATTATTCTACAGGATATTATCAACTTATCCAAGGACGTCGAAAGAAGAAGATCCTTTTGCTTAAAGATTATACATACAACCAAGCGAATGACATGCCTTACTGGTACTGTAGCTCGAGAAGCTCTCGTGGATGCAAGGCGAGAGTGAAGCTGGGCAAGAACGGTCACATAGAATATGCCGTTTTCGACCACAACCACCAACCTCCTAGTTATTACTTACGTATTTAAAAGATTCTCTATAGCATTAAAAAATAACATAATAACAAACACAAATACTATTTAGAACACATTACGCAGTTACCATAATATTATGGAGATGTGTGTAACTGTGTGTTATGCGTTCTATTTATTTGCTGGTTAGTAAAATATTTATCCACCTTTTTCTATTAACTAAGACTCTTTATATTTACTCATTCATTAATTCTAACTAAAATGTTATTAATTTTATAAGAATTCGTTTATTTTGATCACCACTTTTATGCTTTTTTATAGATGTTCTTGAATTTATGTCTAGTAACAGAGGCAGTGGCATGTTGGTAGTTTACAAGGGGTTCACGTTTGCGACCATGAATAGCAGTACTAGATGGTACTGTTCCAAGAAAAAGTTGGGATGCAGAATGAAACTTTTGACTACATCCGTCGGAACGCTTTTAAATTGCTATGGAGAACATGACCATGAACCGCCAAAACTGCTGAGAACAGAAGATGGCCGAATTATACGACTCAACGTGAGATCTTAAAACATATTATTTTGTCGAATTTGATAATACATTTTTAGGAATATGATATTTACAGTTTATTCGTTACGTAATTTATCTCTTACAATTACATGTTTTCTTGTCAAAATTATTATTGTATAATTATTTTTTAAAATAAAATTAATGTATTTATATCAAACTAGCTCATCTTAATGTAGCTCATTAAAATTGTATTAATTATACCCCAGTACACGGTAGTTTTACCTGAAAGTTTTGCAGGAGCTTTGAAAATTGGTTATTTTATAGATTTTGATGTGATCTTTTCGAATTTCAACTTTGCCACTTCGTAACATGGCGGCGCTTGAGCCGTTCTGGAAATTTCGACCTGAAAAATGAACCTCGCGGTCGTCCGAAGACTTTGGTCGACAATGACGAATTAAAGGCGATTGTGGAAGCTGATGATACGGCTGATAATAAAATATTTGAAGGCGGTTTGGACTGCTCTATCGGAGTTGAATTTTTTCCCTTGCAAGAAGTTATCCAAATTTCGAAAAAAATGGTAATATTCTGGAGCAAGGTCCGGGGGGTACGGTTGATTTCTTAGACATTCCAATTGAAGCTCCTCTAATTTGGTGGTCTAGCGTTGTCCTGAAGCAGCAGTGCCTAAAGCGAATTTTGATTTTTTTTGATTTTTGATATGAAAGCTGTAGTGAACGACACCGGCACTAGTGCACCAATCGCTCACAAGTAACTTTTTTTGAGTCAATTTTCGCTTGGGGCAGGCTTTGGCTGGTTCGCCAGGGTTCAGCCATTGCGATGAGCGTTTCCGATTATCGTACAGGATCCACTTTTCATCACAGATAATGATTCTATTTAAAATCCCTTAATTATTGTGCCGGTTGAGTAATGTAACGCAACAGTCGACGCGCGTTTGTCGGTTTGCTGCACTCAATTCATGGTACCCACCTTTCAAGCTTTTTCACGTTCCCAATATGCTTCAAGTGGATTAAAACAGATTTATCACTAACACCGCAAACCTGCAGCTAACTCGGACGTGGTTTGCGATGGATCCGCTTCCACAATAGCCTTCAATTCTTCATTATCAACTTTGGTCTCCGGCCGTCCACGGTGCTTGTTCTGCAGGTCGAAATTTCCAGAATAAAAACGTTGGAACCAAAATGCACTGTGTTTTATTTTAGTACTAAATATTAGAAATAACATTTTTATTTTCTGTACGTTGAAAGCGAGCGAGTGGAGCGTGCGAGCAAAAATCTCTCTAATTTATTCATTAATTTAATGTATTTCAAAGCATTATTTTAAGGAATTTAAGCTTTTCGCACGCCTTCCTCAGCATAAAATTTGACTGTGCCAAATTTCACTCTCGTCCGTACGCACAATTCTCCTAAAACTGTACTTCAAATTTTCACTTCACGTATTAATATATAGATATTAATAATAATTAACCCAATTCATAATCAACATAGAATTTACGACAATCGTAAGTTGATTGCACCTAAAGCATTACCTAGTGGTATTTGTATCTTATATAACAAAAAAAAAATACTTACCATAATCTCCTAAATCCCTACTAAGTTTAACAATGGTTAGATTATTACACTCCTTTAGTATAAAATGACAGTGACACCGACATTATTAGTCATAAATCTTATGAATAAAGTAAAAAAAAAAACAATTTAAATCATTATTTCTTCATCCAAGTGTAAATATTTAATTCATTCGTCAAGTTATGATTTTTTTGATTTTTCAAAGTTATACTTAGGTAACTTTTTTATATGTTCTCATCTTAGTTATTCTCTTTATTTCAGATGTTCTTGATTTTTTTCAAGTAACAGAGAACAGGTACTGAAAGTTTGTTTTTATACAAAAATTACACCTAGACATGAGTGGAAGAAACGCATAATTAACATTTTTGAACATTTTTCGTTTTTAGCATAAATACAGGTTTTAGGTGTGAGCAAATGATTTCCAAAAAAAATTGTGTTCTTAAAGTGTACCTACTTTAAAAAATTGCTAATGGATGAACGTTACGTTATAGGTATACATTTTTTTGATCAAATATCAGTGGAAGAAAGGGTGATTGGGTAATCACCTCGTTCATCACGTGAGAAAAAATAAAAATAATTTATAGATTTTATTTTTTCGCACGTGTTATTGGACGAAGGACATATTATGACACTGTTATCATAATTTTTGGAGGCTTAGTGTTCCATACATGGTTTTACCTACACAATATACACAAGCTATATGTCATTAGAAAAGTGTCTTTACTTATTTGTATAGCCATAAAAATGTAACTAATGGGGAACACTAAACCTAAAAAATTTAAACATAATTATATAAAGCATATAAAAAGCTTCCTGTACTTGAACTGAGGACGTAGTAGGTCGTGAGAGCTGTGAAGAAGCAAGTGAATTGTTTTTTTCCTTAGTAATTTTTATGAAATGGACCTCGAAAAGATCATACGGATCGTATAATGCGCAGAGTAAACGAGTGCGTTCCGGGTCCTTAAAATCCACACAATGCAAGCGTATGAAATAATATGGGTGTTCTGTGAGGCCGTAGTATTATATACTGTCGAGCCAGCCCATTTGTGCCGAAGCATTGCTCTCCCACGTGAAAATGTCTCGCAACTAGAATTTCGCAACATAACCCTTTCATTCACTGTCAGTTTTCATGTATTTTAATGCAAATGGAGTAGTAGTTTTATTTACTTTATCCTTCGATAAAAGAAATAAAACTATAAAAGGATAATATTTTGTGATAATTTCTAACTTAATAATAAATTAGCTGTTTCCACCACCTGACACATTTTTTGAAAACTATCATTGCAAAACCTTAAATCTAATTTAGGTACCTACTCGAAATTTGAATGTTGTCAAACGGTTCTCCCACTCATCTTAATTTGCACCGAAGAATCATACATAGTACGAGATGATATTGTTCCAAAAAATTGGAGGAGTGCGGTGTGAAAACACGGACGACATGTTTAAAAAAATCCTAGAAGTAGGTAACATTTTTCATGTTTTCTTAGTACAGTATTTTTTATTTTAGATGTTCTTGAATTTATTCCAAGTAACAGACGCAACGGCAGGTTGATTTTATACAAAAAGTACACGTTCGCAACAAGGAATTATGGTACGAGATGGTATTGTTCCAAAAACTTGAGGGGGTGTAAAGTGAAAATTATGACGACATCCAATGGAAAGTTACTATCTTGTGTTGGAGAACACAACCACAAGCCGCCAAAATTGGCGAAAAAAAATCGATGCCAGCATATCAATTGGTAAATATTATTGAGAAATTATTATTCTTCAACAAATCAATTTTAAAATATAGCAGCACTAGATGCTGCTAGGTTTTAAAATTGATTTGAAAACTGGCTCGTCTAAGTGTAACAATTCATATATAATGATTAAAATTAGTAGTGTTATGTTGTAAAACCAAAGTTTACCAAAAAGAAAAAAAAGTCTGCTATAGTTCATAGAATATCTAATATTTAACTAGCTGTCCCGACACACATTGTTCTGTCTCAACTGTGAACTGGAATAAATAACTATACATACATCTAAAACCTACACCTACATCTACGTAATTTTTCCAATATTTCTCACCGTTTAAACCTTCCCTGAACTTCCACAATTATTTCAAGACCAAAATTAGCCAAATCAGTCCAACAGTTCTCGAGTTGTAGCGAGACATTGGAATTGCAATCCATTTTAGGGTTCCGTAATACTTAAGGAACCCTTATAGTTTCGCTCGGTCCGTCCGACCGTCTGTCTGTATATATCTGTCTGTCTATTCGATCGTCTTGGTCGCTGCATTGTTAATGATATAATATCGGCACAATAAGATAGTAGAAACTCGAAATCATCTCGAATCAACCGGTCAACTTTAAAATTTCAGTTGCGTTTTGTTATACCAAGTTTTATGTCACGTGACACGTCTCACGGGAACGGGATAAAAAGTATCCTATGTCCATCTCCTGGTTCTAAGATACCTCTCCACCAATTTTCAGCCAAATCGGTTCTGCCGTTCTTGAGTTATAAATAGTGTAACTAACACGACTTTCTTTTATATATATAGATATTTCATATACCTATTATACCCAATTTCTCTCGAAACGGAATAAAAATCACCAAGTATATAAAACATCAGTGGCGTGGGGTTCCTATAACTCCATTCCTATCGGCTTCCCTTACCACTTACCTTTTGAAGACCCTCATCCAAATCCCTACCTATTATACAGGTGAGGGCTTCCCTATGAAGGAGAATCAGCCTTCGCCGCTGTAAAACATAGCTGTCCCGTGCCCGATTCGTTGGGCGTAAAATAAAATATTTTGTGAATACTTGTGATGAAATTATAAGTGTGGTTCGATTAGTATTCAGTGCTATGTTTTATTTCCTGACTGAAAAAAGGAGGGTTATACCAATTTGGCTATTACATAAAAATAACGTTTTTACATTTTGAAAATTTTAATTTTCTCTAAGTCCGCTGCGTACCCGGAGCCGCCCGCGCGACTTAATACGAGTTATCTCTAATCATTCGTCCACATTTTATGTACAGTAAAAAGGAAAAAAATGATGTTTTAAACACTTGAGACAATTAATTAACTTATTTTGATACGATAATTGTTAATAATGTGACCAAAAACATCACCTAACGATTTTAATTATTTTTTTTATTAAAATCTACTTTTTGTGATTTAAATATAAATGTTAGACATGATATGCTTTCGCTGACCTTTTTGGAGGCATTATCAATCTCTAAAACTTTTCTCTAGAACTCAATCATGTATCTCTCGTTCGTAAAGGCATTGTTCGTCAAAAACGTTATCGTTCGACCGTTTTTTTCCGATTTATTTTGCAAATTCAACTACCACGGCAAAGGTTTCGTTTTTCGAGTTAATACTCTCAAAAATAATATGGTTTTTAATTGGTAACAGAATTTTAAAAATCGGTTCAGTAGATACAAAGTTAGTATAGATAAATAAGAAATAAAGTGGTCACAAATCTTATGTTTAGGTAAAGTAAAAAAAAATATCTTAACTTAATTGTTCAAAGTTTTCAGAAAGAGCTTTAGAAGTGTATATTTTTAATTTATTTTTCATTTCAGAAATCTTGACATAAATTATAATTTTATTTTAGAATTTTTTGAATTTCTTCAAGTAACAGAGGCAGCGGTAGGTTGATTTTATACAAAAAGTACACTTTTGCAACAAGGAATAATGGTAGGAGATGGTACTGTTCCAAAAACTTGACGGGGTGCAGAGTAAAAATTGTGACTACGCGCGACGGAAAACTTGTTAATTACTGTCCTGGAGAACGCAATCATGAACCATCAACACTTTTGAGGACATCGGATGGCCGAATAATACGATGTTAGCATACCAATTAGTAAATCTTATTAAGATCTAGATTTGAAAATTGACTCGACTAAGTTGCAATGAAATTTATCAATTGGTAAATAACCAAGTTTATAAAAGAAAAGTTACCTATCAAATCAAAATAATATGATCATTATGACGCGGACGTAATTCCACTTTACGACAGCAATGAACTTCCTAGATAGGTAATAAGTAAATCACTAAACATGGAGAAAGCTTTATAGTTTCCTAGTTAGCTTATTACACTAATTTGGTCACAAATCTTTTATTAAATGAAAAAATTTAAGGCTTACTTATTTAATTTCTTTAAGTTATTTTTAGAAGTTTTACGAGTGCTGGTATACCTATTGATTTTTATTATTTACTTGCTTTATTTTAGATGGTCTTGAATTTTTTCCAAGTAATAGAGGCACTGGTGTGTTGCTTTTATACGAGGGGTTTACGTTTGCGACAGTGAATAGTGGTACCAGATGGTACTGTTCCAAAAAAATGGCGGGTTGCAGAGTGAAAATTGTGACTACGCTCGACGGAAAACTTGTTAACTGTTCTGGAGAACACAACCATGAACCACCAACACTTTTGAGGACATCGGATGGCCGAATAATACGATGTTAGCATACGAATTAGCAAATCTTATTAAGATCTAGATTTGAAAATTGACTCGACTAAGTTACAATGAAATTTATCTATTGGTAAATAACCGACTTTATAAAAGAAAAGTTACTTATCAAATCAAAATAATATATATGGTCATAAATCCGCGGACGCAATTCCACTTTACGACAGCAATGAACTTCCTAGATAGGTAATAAGTAAATCACTAAACATGGAGAAAGCTTTATAGTTTCCTAGTTAGCTTATTACACTAATTTGGTCACAATTTTTTTTTATTAAACGAGAAAAATTAAAGGCTTACTTATTTAAATCTTTAAGTTATTTTTAGAAGTTATACGAGTGCTGGTATACCTATTGTTTTTTATTATTTACTTTCTTTATTTTAGATGGTCTTGAATTTTTTCCAAGTAATAGAGGCACAGGTGTGTTGCTTTTATACAAGGGGTTTACGTTTGCGACAATGAATAGTGGTACCAGATGGTACTGTTCCAAAAAAATGGCGGGTTGCAGAGTGAAAATTGTGACTACGCGCGACGGGAAACTTATTGACTGCTCTGGAGAACACAATCATGAACCACCACCACTTTTGAGGACATCGGATGGCCGAATTATACGATGCTAGATCATCTCAATATAGGCTTGTTACAGTTAATAGGCAAATTAATGATACATATTAAATAGATAGCTTTATACAGGGTGTTTAATTCCGGGGAGTTAAGTCCAATCATTTGAACCTCCTTTGTATGGCCGATATTTGAGCGCTTTAGATTACGTCATCTTGTATTATTTCAAAAGTGTGTGCCCTGACCTGATTGGATTATAATAAAAATGTAAATATAAGTAAAGCGTTAAATAAACGTTATTGTGGCCATGTGTATTCTGCCTTATATAAGAACACACCAATAAAATGTCTAAAATTATTAAATTAAAAATATATAAACAAATGATTATCAAATTGTTATAGATATTTTGCAATTCGTGCCCAGCTATCGGGGGAAAGGTTTTATAGCAGTCTACCAGGGGTACTCCTATGCGGCTATGCATAGTAAAACTAGATGGTATTGTTCAAAGAAAGCACACAGGTGCAAGGCCAGGCTCGTCACAACCACAGCAGGATTTCTTTTGAAAGCGATAGGCATCCATAATCATGGATCTCCGAAAGTGTGTTTCGGCATCTGGGTATCTAGTAAAAGGTTCACTGTAGGAAACACTATTAGGTACCTATAAAAATGTGTTGTTTCTGACACAACCGTAAAACAATAAGTTACCTATTCAATGCACACGAAAACATTGTCAAACATAAACATAAACTATACGCACACATGTACAAACACAGAGAGGAAACAGCCTGTTAGTGTACGAGATGTAAATTTTTATTCAAGCAATATATTCCCCATGTTTTCTACATAAATAACACTTATTCCATTATAACCTTACTATAACCTCTAATTTAATATTATTGTTTCTATTCTTATATTATTATTCTATTGTACTAACATCGAAGTAAATTGGTTTGATGACGAATGTTGTGTTATTAAAGGTAATATTTTTGTACTATGAATTAAATCTGACCGAGAAGAGGTTTTAAGTTTAGAGAGAAAGTTACTTATGATCTAAATAACTGTGGTAGGTAAACATTTCTATTAACTTTCAGATCCAGAAGAACCTGATTTTATACGCTACTATAGATTGTATAGGCAATCAAACCCAGGGAGATTTGAAGTTAAATATGAAGATAATGAGGAGTCCGATCCTGTTGAGCGCGTCTCAGGAATTCTGAGTTCTCTCATACCAACCTTTAAAAAATAAACCACCGAAGCATGTATTTAGTTCTAAATGTGATTAATCATTTTCACTATTCGTGTTTGTGATAATTCGTAATCTTAGATTAATGATTGGTCTAGGCGCTCGATAACGCACTATCTAACAACAACAGTTTTGTGAATGCGACAAGTCATTACTGTAGTCTGGGTTTATAATATCACTGTGTGTAAGACAATTTCTAGTGTGCATGAATTCGGTATACACATCTGAAACGAAGATTTCAATGTCACGGGCTATGGCACGCTGACTTGGGCGAACTATTTGTTACCGCATTTTTTTTATACGCCAGGGGTATCTTGTCGAGTGCCGAGAGCAATCTTTTATCTATGTTCGTAATACGGTACGGTAATAATCACAATGGCGGAAATGTCCTTTAAGTTTTTACAAGTTAAATATTCTATCTTAATTCTTAAATTTTGATTAGTGTTGTTGTTAATAAAGAATACATTTAGGTACCTAATGATTTAAGTCGCTTTTATAGAACATATTCTGTATATTAATATAGTTCCTGTTGTAAAATACAAATTATTGGATAAAATGTCATGTAGCGATAATAATGTATGTCAATCTGTATAGCGGTTTGAATTTTTTTACGATAGGTTAGTTTTTAGGCGTTTCCTTTTTTCTACATTAACATTTCATGATTTTCTTAATTAGGTATTCTTTATATGTTTTAGTTTTGTTCTTACCTGCAATTGTATTATTGATTGCACTGAGAATTGTTATTTTATATTTATTGTTTGAAGTTATTTAGTTTTTTATGTTGAAAAGATTATTAAAATATTTTTATAAAAATTTTAACCGACTTGCAAAAAAGGAGGCAGTTATACGTTCGGCGGTATAGGCATTATATATACAAGGTGATTTTGTCAGTGTCCAAACTTTCAGGAGGGAATATAACTCATGGTATCTTCTAACTGACATGATTATTATTTATTGTAGACGGAAGAATAGTTTTCTGCAGTTAAATATTACTTTACAATAAACGTGTCGTGTTGACTTCGATTCTTTCTTCTATATTCTTATACTAGATTTTGCCCGCGGCTCCGCCCGCATAAATATAGTATCGAGTATCCCGCGGGAATACTGTACTTTTTCGAGATAAAAAGTAGCATGTTTTAATACAGAGCCTAAACTAGTACCATACTGAATTTCATCGAAATCCGTTTAGTGGTTTTTGCGTGAAAGAGTTACAACCATCCATCCATCTATCCTCAGAAAGTTTCACATTTATAATACTAGTGGGAAGTAATGATAGCTTTTCTTCTATTAATAGTAATAAATACTGGTTCTATGATAAGCATAGGTAATTGGGTATCATTGAGGGTATGCATATCTAAATAAAATATTTTATTTACATAAATTTCGAAGGCGGAGATTCGTTCATATGCAAGTTATTTTAACATACATGTGAACGAGGGAAGATAGTTTTTTTTAAGCCTTCACTTATTATTTTAGCCTAAAAGAAGAAGACTATTTAAGTGTCGCCATACACCAAACAGCCTGTCGTCCAATCGAGTTTATGCTATGGATTAGATCAGTTAGAACTGATAGTGTATGGACGTGGGTTGGCATGACAGTTCATTACGCTACCGATTGAACTAGTTTCATATGGAACTAGTTCAATCGGTAGCGTCAAGACGATTGAACGATTGGCAGTATGGTGTATGGCTACTGTTAAGCTAGAATAAAGACAAACTTTAGTTTCATGTTTTAAGTCTTTTAAAATAATAAAAAAAACTTTAAACTACAGTGGAGGTTATATATGTAATGTTTTGATTTGCAGGTTATCAATTAATCAAGCTTCACAATGGAAGATCTCTGTTAATGTACAACAACTACACATTTTCGTATCAAGGAGGTATACCGTATTGTTCGAAGAAAAATAGCACGGGTTGTAGGGCTCGATTGAAGATTCTGAAAGATGGCACACTTGTGTACGCTAGAGAAGGACACAATCACCCTCCTCAGAACTTAATAAAATGTTCCGATGGGACGTTTGTTCGAGCTTAATACAATTTGGGTAATCTGGAGAATTGACGTCATTTGATAAAACCCTTTTCATAACAAAACGTAAGGGCTTCTCAGCCTTTGCGGGATGACTTCGTCGTTCAGTTCTATGCGAATCCTGTCTTGTATTCTAATTCATTAAATGTAAGCCTTTTATGGACTTTTAACAATAAAATGTTATTTGATCCATACCGAGTAGATCCAGAGCGCTTTTAACTTGGCAGTATCTGGATAACCAAGATTTGCACGGAGTTCTGATACTTAAATAAAAAAAAAATATTTATCTGAACGGGATTAGAATCGATCACGATCCGAATTTTCGAAGAAAGCAAAAATTATACATAACCAAATTGCGAATCGGACTGACATACATAATAGAGTGGACATTTTACTCACATGATTTATCTTATTTTGTTTTTATATTTGCAGCTCAAATGCAAATATATAAATTGAGCATACAGAATTTGATTGTCGTGTTCAAAAACTACACGTATTCGTTATTTGGAAACACCAAGCGGTACCTCAGATGTTATCAGCACGAGTCTAAATGCAGCGCCCGAATCTATGTGCATGACAACGGCTACCTAATGGGCTACAATTCGTACCCTTAAAGTATTTTATTAACAAGGGTCAGTTTTTCCTCGCCTAAGGGCCCAGTGAAACATGAATACTTCATAATCAGAAAAACTACCGCTAGCTGACCGTTAGCGCCCACACATAATTTCTGTAGTCAAACCGATTTCCTGATCACGATGTCCTTAGGTATCTAATCGTCAGCGCCGCTACTTAATTTCTGATAAAGATATTGCTGCCTGCAGTTGTACCAAGTCCTATTATGTAGATGTTAGAGAAAAAAAAAAAAAAAAAAAAAAAAAAAAAAAAATATATATATATATATATATACATTACTGATTTTCTTCGTTCTTCAATATTTGAAATAAATTTTGTTTGAAATAGTGTCGTTTTTTTTTTCGTAATTATTAGTGTCAATTCACACCGAAACGAAACGATACGCGACGCGGTGCTGCATTTTTAAGACATCTATTCATGAAAATTGAAATTCATTGATTATACAAGAATATACACGTTTCATTGTAAGAGTTCAAATATAAAGTTGCACTGCGCTGCATAGCGTATGTGCAGCGTATGACTGATGTCATATCTATCTATATTTCTGTGTATATTTTTGTGTACTAAATAAAGCTCAATTTTGAATAGCTATCTTAAAAATGCAGCGCCTCGTCACGTATCATCTCGTTTGGGTGTGAACTGACCCGTATGTTTCCTATGGCTATACCTATCATTGTCCACGATGTGTTTAAAATTATAGTTTCAAAAGAGTGCTAAATTTTTTTTTCTTTTCTAGATTTTTCCTACGCAGTCCTACCTATGGGTGGGAACAAGTCAGTGATACTATTTAGAAATTACACCTTTTCTTTTCATGTAAAAGGGGGAAAAACGTTGCAGTGTTCGAGAAAGATTAGTAGAGGGTGTGGAGCTCGACTAAAGATGGATAAATACAACAGAATTGTATTCGCCGATACAAACCATACACATCCGCCGAAAAAAATTAATTTGGAGAAAAGGGATTTTTACATCCATAACGATAATGCACTCATGGCTAGTTACGCTAAATTTTAAAGTAGACCGTAATCTGAATCCTAGACAATTTAAATATTACCATTTAAATTGGCAGAAGATACAAAATTAGATAGTGTTCTTAATAAAAAAATACATACCTACATATTGAGTTGGAATCTACCTGAATTAAAAAGCTAAAGATTTTTCCGATTTTATATTCAAAGGAAGTAGTTTTACACCATTGTTAATTAATATTTCACTATTAAGGCTGGGACTATATAATCCGGAATCCAGTGAGACCGCGAAAATTCAGAGCACTGAAATTGAAACACTGCGCTAATACAATAGAGCTGAAAATTGAATACACGAGTGTCAAGTCGAATGTCAATGTCAAATCTGACAACTCGATACTTTGATTTTGAACAGCTCTTTTGTATTAACGCAGAGTTCTTTTTTCAGTGCTCTGAATTTTCCCGGGCCTTCCGGATTCCGAATCTAATAGTCCCAGCCTAAGCTAGTCTTTATTAGTACTTTGACTCTAAACTTGATCCTTTATCAGGTAGATTGCCCTCATAATTTGCACGTACGGTTGCCGAAAAACCTGATGTACCTACTACCACTTTAGAACCGTCTTTTTATAGCAATACGATCGGATCGGTCGACTACCGTATATATTGACGACCTACAGTCACAGTAAATAATATCTCCCTTAGTAAAAAAACGGATATTTACACAACGGATAAGTTGTTTGTTCTAAATTAAATATATCACTGGGGTCTATTTGCACAATTTATCTCAACAATAAATAAAATATAAGTACACAGACGTATTATTCACGTGTATGGATAGCCTAAAACATTTCATTACCCCATACCCTCCCTCCATTGTGAGGGGTATCGTTGAATTTGTCTCTTTAAGTAAAGGCGAGGTTTCATAAAACATTTTTTATAAAGCACATTATTTTCGAGTAATTTAAAAGTCGAGTAAAATAGTAATTTAGACCCAAAGTGACCATTATCCAAAGAATAATAATTTTTCCGCCTAAACGTCTTAACATAAGCAGTACCTAGATCATATACCAAAATATCCGTAATCGATTTGAACAACCTTATATAATCAGTAGGGTCATATAAATAGGATCATGTAAAAAAATTGAGGTGGAATTGTAAACTATATCCATGCGCCGATTCGAGCTGCTCTATATGGTAATGTTACGAGGGCTGATTGATAAGTTTTCGAAACGAAAAAGAAAAACTTCAAAAATCTATTTAAAATAAATTTATTTCTCAACGTAGTTTCCTTCTACCTCGATGCATTTAGTCCAGCGCTTCTCCAATGCCGTTATACCAGTTTGATAAAATGTTTTCTCCAACCCCTCAAAATACTCGTCCACGGCAACAATGACTTCTTCATTTGATGAAAATCTCTGGCCACCTAACCATTTCTTCAGGTTTGGGAATAAGTGGAAGTCGCACGGGGCCAGATCCGGGGAATAGGGTGGATGTGGTAGCAATTCGAACCGCAATTCATGGACTTTGGCGACTGCCACCATTGACGTGTGTGCAGGTGCGTTGTCATGGTGGAACAAAATTTTTTTCTTGGCCAAATGTGGTCGTTTATTCTGGATTTCTTCACTTAATTTTTGCAGCAAGCTTGCGTAGTACTCTCCATTTATTGTTTTTCCTTTTTGCAGATAATCCACTAAAATAATCCCTCGAGCATCCCAAAAAACAGTCGCCATCACTTTGCCGGCCGACAAAACCGTTTTTGCTTTCTTCGGCGCAGGTTTTCCGCTCTCAGTCCACTGCTTAGATTGTTCTTTTGTCTCGGGAGTATAATGATGTATCCAGGTTTCATCGACTGTTACATAACGCCGCAAAATCTCATTAGGATCTCGGTTAAACAGCGCCAAACACTCCGATGAATCGTCCACTCGACGTTGCTTTTGGTCTACAGTGAGCAAACGCGGCACCCATCGCGCGCAAAGCTTTTTCATTCCCAAATGTTGGTGCAAAATATTAAAAACGCGTTCAGATGAAATGCTCACCATCTCTGCTATCTCTCGCAATTTTAAGCGCCGATCATTCAATACAATTTTGTGAATTTTTTTGATCATGTCCGGATTCGTGACTTCATTTGGACGGCCAGACCTGTGGGCGTCTTCGCAGCTCTGTCTTCCACGTTTAAAATCAGTTACCCAGGTGTGAATTGTACTCAATGCAGGAGCAGAATTACCTAAAACACTGTCTAGCTTGGTTTTAATCTGGGTTGCTGTTTTCTCTTTTAAAACGTAAAACTTTATCACCGCACGAATTTCGTTTCTTTCCATTGTTAAGAAACTTTACGACAGAGAAAGTTCTACGTCCTCTCAAACAAATTCCATCAGTTCGATTAAATTCAAATTTGGCGTTCTATTTTCAAAAAGATGCCAGAATATAATGTAATATTCCTTTTTTGCGTATCATTTCTTTAAGTTCGTCGTTTCGGCCAGTTATCAATCAGCCCAGGTATGTTCTACGTATGATACGTTCAGATAAATTGCTGTTTTAATATTACTATAGTTAAAATTGGCCCTTAATAATTCATATAACTATTAAGTTTGAAATTTTTATTTTAAGGTTATTTTGCCTCTTAGATAGAAAAAAAAATGTTGTGACAGATTGGCGTTTGTCAACGTGTAACTAAATTGTGTCCATTCAACGCGCAGAAGTGTGTGTTAATAATAATCTGAGGTAGTGTGTGTTGTTGTTACTTTTATTAATTTTATGTATTTCTATGCATTATTTTAAAAAAATGCTATTTTGTTATTTATTGTATACTACAGTGGTGCAGATTGTTTTGATAATTGGGTCTCAAAAATGTATTAAAATAAAAAAATAAGACCGTGCTAGTCATCCACTAAACGGACTAATAAAATAAAATCATCACCTCAAAACAGATTATTTTTTTAAATTTAAAATATTAATTAGTATGCATATCAGTAATAAGGTTGTGTTCAGAGCCCTGCCACTTTGATTTTAAGTACCATTTACACACTCTAGGTGTAGGGTTCTCTAAGTATAATATTTGACAACTAGGACAAAACACGTAAAAACCCCGGATATAACAAGAGTTTTTTAAGTATTCATTCAGTCAGTCGCCCTTTGGCACCGAAATAATTTAAAAAATTAAAATACTTATCCATAAGTATTTAACATAGTATTCAAATAATATAAACTAAAATGTTAAGTATTTTATTATTATAATATCATAATTCTTATAAGTAAGTTGCCATAACAAGACATGTTTTAAATTAAATTATGTGTGAACAACGCTTTAATTATTATTATTATTAAGAAGGTACTTGAACTTAATTTTTATTACAAAAATAATATTATTGCTCTCTTAAAATAATAAAGGTTACAAAAGGAGTAGTATAATAAAATCAATATTTTTAAAGAAACTTCGGATTGTTTGAAGCACTTTTGTATCATTGGGTCTTTTTTTTTCGTCCCCCTAACATTGTCAGGGCTGTTTGTTTTCTGTTTTGTTTTTTGTTCTTTCATTTTTAATTTTTTTTTCCTTACATTATTCTACACATTAAAAATATAATAACATCAATTTAATACATTTTTCATTCTTTTTACAAATTACAATTCTTACATTATTTTACAAATCAAAAATATAATAATACCAATTTATCACATGTCATGTACATGTCAGTTTTCACAGTGTAAAAGGTCAAAGGTATTGAAAACATATGTTTAAAAACCAATAAAAATCCAATAAAATAAAATCCGATAAAATAAAATAAAATACAATAATATCCATTAAAAATTAACTAAAAATTACTAAAAAGACAAAACACAAAACTACGGCACACACATTCAATTTAACCCTACTATCACAATTTAATCCTACATCTAGAGCCTACACTATTATCACACTAGTTTATCACAGTTTTTCTTATTAACTACTCCCACTATCTTCTTGCAAAAAGCCAGGAAGATATCCCTCTTTTTTCCCCCCAGGATGGAAGGCAGATTCTCACCCTTCATAGATGTGCTCAATTTCTGCTCAATATCATATCTATTGCTAGCAAAAATTGGGCACTCCAGTAACAGGTGAGGAACCGTCTCCTCAACTCCCGGCTGACACGAACACGACGGATCCTCCTTCAGCTTGAATCTGTTCAAGTAGAAGGCGAATCCGCCGTGTCCGGTCAGAATCTGTGTGGTGTAGTGTGTGATGACTATTTTGTTGAGAGAAAAGAGCTTCGTAACTCCGGCCGTCCCTCCCACTTCGTATCTCCTGTCCCATTCCTCAACCGTATCCTCTCTTAAGATACGCTTGACGAATGAAACAGGACACAGATCGTAGTCAGGTTTCCTTTTCAATCGCAGCGCGGCCTCCTTGGCTAATTCGTCAACCCTCTCATTCCCTCTCAACCACCCTGCGTGCGCCTTAATCCAAAACAGGGAGACCTCCCTCCTCTGCGATGCAGTTTTTCGGAGGGCCGCCCTTGTTTGCATTGCCAGGGGATGAGGGGAACTAAGGGTGACTGCCTGGAGAGCCGATCTGGAATCGCTAAGGATACCGACCTTCGCCATTCCACTCTTGCAGGCTATACTTACTGCTCTTTGGAGCGCTAGAAGCTCGGCCTGGTAGACGGTGCAATACGGAGGCAACGCAAGCTTGACGGCCTTCGTCTCGGCCTCACCCTTCCATACGGAGAGTGCGGCTCCGACTCGACCCTCAATCTTGCTGTCGTCCGTATAGATCCTATGGACGTGGCTGTTAACCACGTCTGCATACGAGTCCTCGTCTACCAACCCGAACCTCAGCTCTTCCTGCTCTGCCGGATGTGGGTCCTCAATCGCTGGAGCCATTCGATCCACCTCCCTGTCCCTCAACACCGGGTGTGGTACTCCCTTCTTCTCATAAAGCCTCGATGCTTCGAGTATTCTGAGGTCAAGAGGGAGTATCCCAGCCAGCAGCATTGCAGAGTTCAGGAAGACAGTTCGATATGCTCTGCAGATCTTCTGGGCAAAACCCCGTTGAGTTGAGCCTTTTTTGGACCCCCATCTTTTCCACGGTGGGTGCCCACGCTGCTGATGCGTACAAAATAGTCGGCTCTATTACGGCCATATATATCGTCTTCACTATCTGGGGGTTAAGCCCCCATCCTACTCTAGCAGCTTTAGCTAGCTGCTTATATCTAGCTATGGCTTTCTTGCATACGTTAGTGACGTGGGCGTTAAATGTGAGGCCGCTATCGATTGTTAGGCCTAGTACTTTTATATTGTCGTAATATTTAAGATCGACACCCCCCATAACATTGGGAGTCATTGCGGTGCCGGTAAGTGAAAAATCATTTCATACATTTTTATCCCCCAGCAGCCAGACGGCTGCTGGGCCGGTAAGTGGTAAAACAGACAATTATGTCAAAGTACGAAACGACCGGCCCCGGAAAACGAAATCTGATACTTTGTGAATCACGTCCCGCGCGCGCCGCTCGGCCCTCACACGGTCTAGCCGGGCATACACTAAGGCCGCGAGCTATCTGTGTGTGTCCATTGAGTGCCGATTATTTACTCTTCTAAAGCGTCATACTTGCCGTCCAGCCAACAGCAAGTCCAACAGCTGGTCGAAAGTGTCAAGATTTTTTTTGCCTGGGTACTCCGTTTATTTATTTAACATTCTAAAACTTGTGACATTTGACTATAAATTTTCGGATGACTAGCTCCAGCCTTTAAAAGTTATAACGGTTGAATCCGTTTAGTGGAAGACTAATTATTTATTCATCCGTTAAGTGGATGAATAATTTTAATTTATTAATCCGCTTAGTAGACTACTAGACACTTAAAAAATGTAGGTAATCTTTATGATACAATTTTTAATGATATTTAATTATTTTTTTTACCTATTGTGTTAACAAAACATTGATTTGACATAATCCTATGATGGTAAATGATAATAAGATGATAATAAAGGTACTGAACCTTTATTTATTAAGTACCTAAGTTTTATTTTTTTTGTTAAATGTTAATATTAGGCAATACACACTTTTAGTTTGGTAACGAATAGAATGTAATTATTATTGTGATTGGTAATGTAAATATATCATATCAAATAGGTTTGTACTTAGTCGCATTAAAGTTTAAGATTTTATGAATAATGTTGATTTTTTTACGTTATGTTATAATGAATATATTTCTTAAACATAAATCATTTAGTGTTTTACTAACAATTGTGAAGCCGATATTGATTTTTTTTTAAATGTTAAAAGCACCCTATGCACCTAATGAAAGACTCCCAAAGTCTGTCGTTTTGGTTTCATGAAGGTGCGCCTAATTGCGGACCCCTAAAATACAAAATTATAATTTAAAATGGCAAAAATAAAGTCTGTATGCAATCTATAAATATAAAAAAATTTTGTCTCGTTAGATTCATAAATCATAAACCAGTTAGTTTTTATTTAGTTTAAGTTAGCAAGGGAAGAAACACCGACGGAGGCACAGAGCGAAATGATGAAAGATTCCTTCTAGTTACGGAAAAATAATAATTTCCAAATGTTTTCAGAAATTGCATACGAAGCGATTAAAACTAAAAAGGGAAATTATATTTTATTAGTTAACGGCTACTTGTACTCGGTGCAAGGGAAGAGTTCGGGACGATACTATTGCTCGAGGAAACACAAGACTAGGTGTAAAGGTATCGCAGTAATGAAGGATCAAGAGGTTTTGTTTTATTCAAAGCACCATAATCACCCACCACCCGTAGTGTTCAGGGACCAGTACGGTCAAATTTTGAAAACGAATCATAAATAAATATTAAATATGGATAATGTTTTTCTGTGTAGTACCTATTCAAACCGTCTGAATTTTAAAACCGATAAGTATGGTGGTGATAAATCATTTATGTCAGTATATAATATAAATGGTAAATATTGATTTTTAAATAAAAATGAAATATTTTAATGTATCTATTTTGTGTTTCTTTTTCAATATTTTGAATATATTCTTACAGACTCATAAGCAAGACATAAAATTGAAAGATATAGTAGTAGCGACTTAAATAATGTTTATTTGCTAACCAAAACAGAACCTAGTTTATGCTCATTTTTGTAGTCCAAATTGCTCTTTCATCAGAATCGATTCGAATAATGATTTTGTAATCTGTGTATAAAAAAGGGTTATATAATCTTGCTAACAAAAAATAAGTTGACGACTGCACATGAACATACCATTTGGCAGCGTATGAATATGTTGGCGATTAAATTACTAAACTGGCGAAAACTCTTGGCGGAAACACTCAGGCGAAAAAAAAATACAAAAATCGACGGATTAAAGATGACGAAAATTAATCCAAACTGGCACCGAAATTAATAAGTTGGCGACTATTATACGGTGTAAGCAGCTTTAAAACCAGTTTGGGTCGATAATATAACGGCTGCTAAAAATTTAATTTACACACATCGGATAATCACATTTTTAGGTACTGTTGGGGTTTGTTTTTCTTTTCGTATGGGGTGTGCTTTTGGGGGTGATATATTTATTTAACTAAAAATAAATGTGCACCATCTTGAAAATTGATGACTTTTTTGTAATCAACACCCCCCAGAAACCTGGAAAAGGATATATAGAATATTACGGGTACGGTTACGGGTAAGAAAAAAATGTACGCCATTTTGGAATTTCAAATTTTAAATTTCAAAATCAAAATTACTTCCATAATTTGCATATTATTAAGCACTCCCAAAAACCTTTAAGATGACACCCTTATCAATTTTACAGAAATATAAATGTCCGCTATCTTGGAAATTCAAAATGGATGAGTAGGTAATCAGCACCCCCAGAAACCTACATAAAGACTTACATCTTAATATTTATTAAATAAAATATGTCAGCTATCTTGGAATTTCAAAATGAATGTCAATTTCGTATTCCACAGCCCCAAAAACCTGAAAATGTCCATAAGTTTTTCATATCAGCCATATCCATTTTACGAAAAATAATTAACCGCCATTTTGAAATTTCAAAATAATAATAACAATAATATCTATGGACGCTTCACACCACGTCAATTTGGTCCCGTGGTAAGTTCTCGAAGAACTTGTGTTTCGGGGACAACGGAAATATATTTAATACTTTTATATTATACACATATTTTAGATTTTTATTATATTAGGTCTTTACCTATGAAATTGCCGTTTTGTATGAAAAAATTTAAACTAATTTTTGTCATGTATTTTTTATTTGTATTAATCGAAGTAATCAAGGCATCTTTGCCAACGCAGTGGCAGTTTATTGATGCCCTTCTTAAAGAAATCAGCTGGACGGGAGGCAACAAATTCTTCAAAGACATCATGTACTGCCTCTCGGGTATTGAATTTTTTTCCCGCCAAGAAGTTATCCAAATTCTGGAAAAAGTAGTAGTCTGTAGGCGCAAGGTCTGGTGAGTAGGGCGGATGACGGAGAGCTTCCAACCCCAGTTCTTGCAACTTGGAGACCGTCTTCTGTGCAGTATGAGGTCGCGCGTTGTCGTGCAGGAGCAACGGAGACGAGCGATTGACCAATGCTGGTTGCAGATGTGCCAGCTTCTCCATCATTGTGTTCAGTTATTCACAGTACACATCTGCAGTAATGCTCACCCCGTTTGGTAAGAAGCTGTGATGAATCACACCGGCGCTAGACCACCAAACAGTGACCATCACTTTTCTAAGGGTAAGTTTTCGTTTAGGGCATTTTTGTTTAGGTGCTGAACCAGGATCCAACCAACTTGCTGAGCGCTTGCGGTTATCAAACAGAATCCATTTTTCATCGCAGGTAACAATGCGGTTCAAAATTCCTTCATTTGTGTGTCTGTTGAGCAGTGCAAGGCACGTCTCGACGCGTACTTCGCGCAGGCGATGACGCAAATGGACCAATATTGTTTTGACGCTAACGTCGAAAGCTGCTGCTAATTCAGCCGTAGATTGTGTATCATCAGCTTCCACAATCGCATTTAATTCGTCATTGTCGACCAAAGTCTTCGGACGATCGCGAGGTTCATTTTTCAGGTCGAAATTTCCAGAACGGAAGCGAGCAAACCAATAACAGGTGGTGCGTTGGTTTGTAGTGTTAGCTCCGTAAACGTCGTTGATGTTGCGTGCCGCTTGTGCCGCGTTGCTGCCACGACGGTACTCATATTCCATAATTACTCGAATTTTTAACGTATCCATGATGACGAAAAAGATTGAAATGCGATGAAAATGTAACACTAATCAATAAACAAATGACTACTTTTGGAAAAAGAATTCCATGTTTTTAAAATAAAATTAATTTGAAATTAGAATTCTTAGCCAAACAAAAATTATTTTGATTTGAAATGGCCAGTACTGCAGAACGGCAATTTCATAGGTAAAGACCTATTATTATACACATATTTAATACACATCCATGACCCAGGAACACGGAAAAACTTTTTGCTCCTTTGGCAGGATTCGAACCCGCGGCTTGAGCACCAACACGCTCAACCACTGAGCCACAGAAGTCGTTTATGATATTTTTGTAATCTACACCCGCGGTAACCGAGAAAAATTAAAAATTAAAATTTTGACGCTCCTTTTTTTAATGGGCGCTCGTTTCGCTAAGCTTATGTTTTTTTAATTTGGGAAAAAATATATATCTCTCTGCCAGTTTGGAATATTCGGTTAACATAACTGGCATTATTTAATCGCCGGATTTAGTATTTTTGTGCCTTGCCTTCTTTCTCCCAACGTAGTATTTCTGTATTCTAAATTCTGTTTTTTCACACCCATTTGAATGGTTTGTCGCAAGTTTAAATACATGCCTTTATGAAATTTTTAGATGTAAAATTTACTTACATCAATACGTCTCGTGGTGGAAAGCTTTTGCTTATAAACGGGGACAGCTTCAGCAAGAAGTGCAAGCACTCGTACTACTGGTATTGTTCCAAGAAATGCTCCACCAAATGCCCAGCGAAGGTCCGCACCAACGAAGATTTAACGGAACTCTTGGTCTGTTACTTGAAACATAACCATAAGCCTAGAGGATTCTAATATATTTAACATATTATGCTGTTTAATGTATATCCTTAACCCATAGTAACTAGTTATTCCAATAGTCCTTTATCCTATTTTGTATTAAAAAAAGTTATTTGTAGATTGCATGCTATGTTGCATTCCCGTTTCTTTTACTTAGATCCATATTAGGAAGATAATTAGAATTTCTGCTGGTTTTTTTACACTTTTAGTAATGACACTAAGTGAGTTATTATTTACGTTAATTTTTTAAGTATCGGAATTTTTATTAACTAAAATTTTATGCATAGTAATTTTCGGTATTAAAAAATCGAACATATTTTTTAATCAAATATATCTGTTTGTAGACGTAGCATTTTCTTACATCGACACATCTCGTGGTGGAAAGCTTTTGCTGATAAACGGGGACAGCTTCTGCAAAAGGTCCAGGAGCTCATACTACTGGTACTGTTCCAAGAACAACTCCATCAAATGCCCTGCGAAGGTTCGCACCAGCAAAGATTTTACGGAGCTATTGGTCTGCTACTTAAAACATAATCATCCACCCAAGGGATGCAACAAATCGTTTATTTAGAGTGGGTTTGGGCGCACATATAAACAGTAACAGGGGTGACGTATCACTTCATACATACTGGTAGTGTCTAGTGTACGTCTCGTTGCTGCTAAAGCGCAGCAGAAATTGAGCACATAATATGCGCGTGAATATCTGCGTGAAGTGCATAAGGTAACACTTTAGGAGATACAGTCAAACCCCTTCATAACGACACTATTTAAAATGACAAACCGGGTATGACGACGAAATTTTCAGATCTGTAATGGTACAATTTGAATATTTTAAAATCGATTTTAACGACTACCGGCTATTACAGCTATAATTTATCGATCCCTTCAATGTCGTTATAACAGGTTTTCACTGTATTGGGAATTATGACGCTAGGTGTGGTGACGTGTCCACCCTGTTCCTTCCATAAGTTTTTTATTAATAAAAATTAATAGAAATATTTAGTCCCAGTTTTATTTATTTTGTGCCGTTTTTTAATTTAAGGTAATGTAATGCCAAGAAATATTGCCCTTCTTTCTTTACTTTTTTATTTAACCTTTTTTATTTATTAATTACGTTAATGTGAGAGATTAACACCTGAAATTTTTTTTTGACAAAGATACAGGAGCTCTAAGAACGTCACATAAAACCTCTGTAGTCCACACTTATACAATCAATAATTTGCTGCCAGCATTGGCCGAACTGCCTGGAGGAGAAATAACAATATTTTGCGCAAGCTATGGAAATTTTTGAAATTTTATATTTTACTTTCAGATTTCCAATTCAAAGCATCTCAACGTGGCGGCAAAATTATTTTCATGCGAGGTTTTACCTACCACAAGATGAACAGAAGCTCCAACTACTGGTATTGTTCTAAGAAATCCACAACTGGATGTCGAGCTAAAGTCCGACTGAATCCTTCAAACACCCAAATCATTATAAGTTTCCTTGACCACAACCATTTACCAAAATATTCTAATTATTTTTAGAAAAATCAGACGAAATAATTTAAATTGTTTTTTTGCCACATGCAATTGATGAGGAAAGTCAACACCAAAGTATCATGGGATATATCATTACGAGTATAGTTATTTAATAAATCTTTGATGATATCAATTCTGCTACCATTTGACTATTTGATATATTTTCAGATATACCTTTCGAAATCATAACATCAAACCGTGGTCGTATAATGGTTATTGATGGTCATACATTTTCCAAAGCTAACAAATCTTCACATACCTGGTATTGTTCTAGAAAGTTGTCTGTTGGTTGCCAAGCTAAAGTTCTGATGAACGCAGAAGCTACTCGCATAATTTATTACAAATCAGATCATACTCATCCACCTAGATATTGATGTTTTTAGTTCATTCTCAGTCGTTAGATAGATATTCATTATCATTGTTTAGAAATTATTATTAAATGGCAGAAACTGCTCAAAAAGATATTAGTATTTTTACAAAATTAAACCGATTCCTCTTAGTTTATACCTAAAATAATTCATTATTTATAAATTAACTAGAGTTAATGTTAGTAGTTTGATTTATTTGATACCATAAAGCTCCTTTGTTTTTCTTACTATATAACTATTACTGATCCTTAAGCGGTACTTATATAAAGCATCCTTTCAGATTTAACATACGAATTTATAACAGACAACAAAAAGCCGATGATATTGCTTCAAGAATATACCTACGTTCGGACGACGAGCGACCAACGCTACTGGCATTGCACTTACAAGAACACCCATGCTTGCTGCAGTCGCCTTCGCTTCAACAAAAAGCAGCAGTTGGTCTTCTACGATCTGGTACACAACCACGCGCCGCCGCCGCCAGACTTTAGTAAACCTTTAAAAGGCCACAGCAGCGCAGGTGAGCAAATATTCCCTTCGTTTAGAGTCTTCAGCCTGCCTATGATGAAGTCTGGGAGCGAAAATATTCCTTTCCGTTTCGGTACGTCGTCTCGTGGCGGTCGAATTATGTTTGTGGGCGGCAATAAGTTCTATCAGAAAACAAAGAAGGCAAACAACTGGTATTGCTGTAGAAAGCCGCAAGGTTGCAAAGCGAGGGTTAGATTGAATAGAGATTCAGAAATTATATATAGCTATCTCGAACATAATCACTTTGACTCTGTTAAAGGTTCCAAATTGTAATATCTCTTTAGTAGTCGTAATCGATTAAAGTCGAATAAAATATGCTTGTGGCGCTAAACAAGTGACGACCCAAATATGTGACGGCTCATTAAAAAGGCCTGTCAAAAGATAAGAAAAATATGAAAAAATTTACTTAAGCCTGGGACTATATTGTCCGGAATCCGTATGTCCGGAGAAAATTCAGAGCATTGAAAATAGAACTCTGGACTAATACAAATGAGTTGAAAATCGAACATATGAGGGTCGAGTTGTCAGATATGTCATTGACATTTGACTTGATATTCGTGTGCACTATTGTTTTAGCGCAGAGTATTATTTTCAGTGATCTAAATTTTCTCCGGCCTTACGGATTCCGGAACATTATATAGTCCCAGTCTAAGGCTATACACAAAACTGCGACGCGACGGCTCATCGCAAGAATGACATATGGCAGTGCGACGTCATCCTTGAGATGTGACGTCGTGTCGTATCGCAGTTTTATGTAGGTACAAGCGCAAATACATGTTCAATAAGTTCCATTAATAGGTACAATATTCTCGAATTTTACATAGACGTTCTTGCAAATAGAAGTTAAAAATAGTTTTTTTCGGTTAAAATTTATGCCTTCTCCTTAAAATGCGGCCAAATTACCCTTTTAGAAAGTACGAGTATCTCATGGAGAGGAATGCCCATGGTTGTATATAATTTAGGGTTAAATAGCATTAGAATCTTATATTATAGATGTTTCTTATTATTATTTAAATATATGTATGTGTGTGTGCATTTATGATTTAAGCCATGTAGGGTAAAAGATAAAACTTATTGTTACAGTAATTGATAAGTATAATGATATTTAAACGACTTGTAATATTTTGGTATGCCTTTTTCATCTTCATTAATTATATCTTCTTATTTTGAATTACTTTTAATATCATAAACGTGATCGTTTTAGTAGGTATTTAAATTATATATTATATTTAATTATACAACAAAAATAGTGTTTTATTTAACTCCATCCTAGATACTTCCTAGCATTAATCATTAAAAATCTTTAAAATTTTACGAAAATCAAGATGGTCGTCACATGTTTAGGCCAGTAAGTATTTCCAGATGACATATCGATTATGGTACCTATGCAACAAAGCAAACTCTAACCAGTAGTACTCATTTTTTTAAGAAATAACGGTCTACATACTGACATTTTTTCTAGGTCTAGTGTTCGAGTTTATCAAAACGCCGAAAGGTAAAAAGCCGCTGATTCTGCTTGAAAAGTATACCTTCGCGCAAACCACGAACGACTCCCGTTACTGGAACTGCAGTAAAAAGTTTGGCCACGAGAAATGTCCGGCTCGGCTGCGTTTCGACACAACAGGATGCCTCATATTCTACAACTTGAACCACAACCACGAACCGCCGCAGTACTTTAAACAAAAAGACGGACACTACGTGAAGATAAAGTAGTAAAGTAGTTAATATGCTTAACTGCAGATAGATGGCGTTGTTTGAATAATCGCGCTAAGTAAACTGAAATCAATGTTTGATGTTGTCGTGTTTGCAATAAATAAAACGCTTGATTTTATCATAAGTCATAAAATATTTAAGACCTAATTAGGAGAGTAAAAATAAATGTACTCATTACTAGTGTTATACTAAAATATTAAGTAGTATCATTAAATATTATGATTGACGCACTTAGAAATATAATAAATAGTGATATACATAAGTACGTATAAGTTTTAAATATAATTAGCCAAAATGCCTGAAAGAAAATATCAGTAAAATAGATAACTCTTAATTTTACATTACGTTAGATGCATTTAACCAAGTACCGACGCTTATGGTTTATTATATTATGGTTGTTAAATTAAGTGATTAATATTATAAGATTCAAAATCCTCCACTAGTTATGGAGTTTTATGGTTGTCTTTAGTGTTTGTAAAATGTGCCATTTTATGTGTTGTTTTTCTTTATGTTGCAATGCTCAGTATTATTAATTATTTCTATCGCTATATTCAAAATATCGACGGATTGGCAATTATGAAACTTAAAAAAAACTTATATACATACCTAATAACTATGCATATTTATTAGACAGTGTCTTAACAGCTCTTAAAACAAATCCAGCATGCAAGTGCTCGTTGCTGCGCAATGTTGTTTCCTAAATAAATGATTGATCATGTATAATTTTTAAAGAATAATATTTTAATTAGGTTTATAAATAAAGGTTGCATGTGACTACAGTAAAATTTAGTTTTTTTCTTAAATTTTAAACCTATGATTTCTAGAAAAATGTACTTAAAACTATTTTACATAAAATATGGTACTAATATTCTTTTCAGGTGCAAAGGCCTTCTCAAAAAACTATATCCAGCCAATGAAAAATAAATTCAACGCGAAACTAGACAAATTGAAGATGAAAAAGAGTAATAGTATATATCTCATCCATGAGAATAGATACCAAGAACTTATTAATGAAATAAAAGACATTAAAATTAAACCGAACAAGACATTTGATGAGTTTGCAACGCTGTTGAGTTATGATGTTTTGTCTGTTAGCGGCCATTACAGGCTCATTAAGCCAAAAGTAGAAGGAGAAAGTGTAAAATTTTATGTCCATACCAATGAACTTTTTAGTGTCCTCCATACTATGCATATTTTATTCTCTCATGCAGATAGAGAAACATTGGATAAGGAACTAAAAGCTAAATATTGTAATATATCAAAAGAGGTTATAAAAATGTATTTAGAATGCTGTGTTTGTCGAAATAAAAATAAACCTTAACTTGTAGGTCGTATGAAATAGGAAATTGGCATCCCATTTGGGTGATTTTATAAAAAAATGTTATGAATTTTAAATACTCACGTAAATAATGAATTACCAATACCTAGATTAAATTTATTTTTTCTTTCTTGAAATGAAATAATAAATTATTGTTAAATAAAGTATCTACATATTATAACGTTTATGAAATATGAAGTTTTTTCATTTCATTACTTTTTTTTTTGATCTCGCAGGGGAAAGGTCATTACGCCTTTCTCGGGATGGGCGTACCGGACATACGAGAGAGGCGCTGTCACCGGTACTTTACCCACAAAAACCACCCGCGTATTGCCATCAGCCGCTATGTTGGGGAGTGTCCCGGATCTGTCTAACACAGTTTACGTGTTAATAACGTAACGTATAAAGGGTAACGGTAATAAATATTACGTTGTAATAACGAGGATATATATCGGGGGTACACGAGAGGCCGGTCTACCTCGCACCAACGCTCTGAACCACTGAGCCACAGAGGTCGTCAAACTACTTATGTACTATAATATATTGTAGATATTGTAATTTAATATTTATTTTTGTTTACATATTTTTTTGTTTTTGTTGTATTGTATGGATACATATATATTTTATGATACATTATATTTTTAAAAGAACATATTTGTCTATCCTCTTTACTAAAAGGTGGCATCCGCGCGAGTTTCTTACGCCGGTTCTTCTCGCCGGGTTAGGGTTCCGAACCGGTGGTAATTGTAATCCTTTTTCTCTTCTCTTTGTTTAACGTTCAGAAAACAAAACCTTTTTTATTCTGAATAAAAAATATTTTTATTTAATTTTTATTTTCCGTTTTTGTTTAATTTCAGTTCGCTTCATGATCTCGCGTGACGGCGAGAGTCTGATGAAACTGGGTGACTTCACGTTTAGGAGGGAACTGTGTGCTGGTGACAAGTGGGACTGGACCTGCTACACTCACCACAGCCACGGCTGCCAGGCCAAGGTCTTCACCGACGGCACCCGTCTGGTCTATGCCAAGAACCATCACAACCATCCACCCACTGAGTTCTTTGTTTGACCGTGGCTAGATAAATGCACCCATGTAAAGTGAGGTCAGGGCTTAAAGCATCTTATTGGTCGTACTTGTCTACTACCAAACGTTACAATGTTTATTGCAAATATTAAATTTTAAAATAATTTTTGCAAGTCGAATACGATCATATATAACAAAAAAAAACATTTTCCTATGTATTTCAGTATTTTAGTTTTAAGTGATATCATAATTCTTGTAAAAATGTAAACGAAAGATAATATATATAATCAATAAGAATTTTAGTGTAACGTTAGGAATATTAACATAAAACTAAGTTTAGAGTAGGTGCGACATTGGACAGAAAACATCACTTGGAAGTTAGGATTGGGACGTTAACTCACGCATTTTTAAATATTTGTGGAACGATTACTGATCAACGTTGTCTTCTAAACACGGACTTGTGCCGTAGTCTAAATGTAGCTTAAACTTTGAAGGTGCTTTGTATGTGATAATAATCATGTGATCTCTATAATATTTAGATAGTAATCATACCTTATACTAGTACAAATCTTAAGGTTATTTTCAGTATTATGAACGTACATTCTAATTTGCTGCTCTCTTAAGCTAAATTAAATATACTTTTTATTTCGGATGAATTTAATTTGTTTTTGTTAAGATTTGACATTACAGTGCTTTGAATGTAAAAATTAATAATGTCACTTGCTGTGAAGTTATTTCACAGGATTTATAAAAATAAAATCTGAATTATATTTGTGTGTACTGTACCTACTTCTATGTTTTTTTTTTAGATTCATCGCTACCCACGAACTGCACCTTGAGTGAAAAGATCTATGTAGATAAATTAAAAGAGCTGGCGGATGATGAACTCTCCTCCAACAGAAAAATGATACAATACAAGAGGAAACGCACTTTTAAAACAGACGTCGGAATAAAAACATCAAGGCGCCCCGAAAAGTGGATCGATAACAAACGAAAGTATTTATTAAACACTGGCCAGCAATACATCAGCAGAAGTGGAAAGGTTAAAAACAAAAGAGAACTACGGCCCATTTGTTTACAGACATGCAGATTAAAATGTTACGAGAAATTTGATACAGATACTCGCCAAAATATTTTAAACAACTTTTGGAACCTTGGGGATCATACTAGACAGTGGGAGTACATTAATAAATTCACCGAAAAAACTAATAAAAAGCGGATGACGAGGGAAGGGCCATCTAGAAGACTTTTTACGTACAAATATTATTTACCAGCACCCGCAGATAATACACGACAACAGGTTTGTTCGAAAACATTTTTAAACACCTTATGTATTACGGACCAGTTTGTTCGAAGTGCGCATAATAAAAAGAACGAAGAAGGCATAACGCTACCGGATAGTAGGGGCAAACACTCCAATCATCCAAGCGTAATAGATTCTGCTATGATTAATAGTGTTTGTGATCATGTAACTTCCTTGATACCTGTGGAACCTAAAAAAGGCACCAGTGCTCTGTACGTAAATAATAGTAAGCTGTATCTAAAAACGAAGAGGATGTTTACTTTATACAAAGACTGGAATCAGCTTTCAAAATATGACAATCAAGCACATACCCTTCGTCAATACAGAGATATTATTAAAGCTAACATGAATGTAGAGTTTATAAATCACAAGAAGAAAGATCTGTTATAACTTTTTGACGCAGTGAGTAGAGTTTTCCTAACAATTCATCTCTGACAGAAAAACACGTTCTTAGTTCAGACTCATAATAAACGCATACCTAATTACACCTACCCCTAATTAAATAATCACGGTTACTTTTCAAAGTTATATCATGTACGTTTTATTGAAAATTGTAAGCCATTAACTGATGTGTACATAACGTTAAAACACGCTTCTTAAATATTCAGTCGTGATGAAAAATGTAGCCACAATGAAAATGGATTTAATTAAACCAGACGGATTAATTTGTTGTCAATTAATATGGCATAAAAATCTCTGATTAAATTTTTTTAATCTTTCAATTGTAATTTGTAGTTTTTACATAATATAATAATTCAACAAAGATCTTCTGTGTACACAGTGTTCTTGTTATTCTATTGAAAAATAATTGTTATAGGCTACTTGACCCTTTTTTAAATCTTTATCCTAAACGATTAATAATAACGGAAACGGAACGGAACGGAACAACCGTTACCCCTAAAAAATAGTAGAATATTAGTTTAAAACCGTAAAAACTCACATAGCTTTAATTTTAATACGCTTTTAAAAAACAGCCGAAAACGCCTTCCGCCATGTTTGATAGATTATCTGCTTTGACGTCATACTAATAGTAAATAATCACTTGACAGCTCATTGCATAGTGCAATGAGCTGTCAACTATGACAAATGCACGTTTGACAACTATGACAAACGACGGTTATTTGTTTACTATTACTATGGCGTCACATCAGGGCCGATCGCACAGTGCTCAGATATTAAGTGTTTTCGTCATTTCAATTAGTTTTTTTTTTTTAAATAAAGTTTATTAATCCATTTTGTTCTTTTATTTCATGTTTTCGCTATATTATGTTTTTCTAAGCCAAGTACTAAAGGAAATGCTCATTCAATGTATGAAATTAAGTATGAGTCAAGTAGCCTATTTTAAGAACTTAATATGGATTTGGTGACATGCTATAAAACCTTATTCGGTGTAAATCGATGAATGTAGATAACAGAGTGATTGATTGATAGTAAGAAAGAATATATTTAGAGGGACATATGGATTGTTGTTGAATTGCATATACTGAATAAATGTAAAAAAGGAATGTTCATAAATGTAAATGAATGTAAATAATAAATGTAAATCTATGTTTTTTTTTTTCTGAATAAATGATTATTACTGCTGGAAGTCATGTCTTTATTTAATGGACTAGAAATCCCATATGTCCAACCAATCTACAAAGTAAACATCCGAGTGTGACACTTTTAGTTAAATATCTTTGACATGAATCAACTGACATCGTCAGATCCGATATAATTTTGTTAGAAAAACCCTATTGTCGAAATATATATATATATTGTGATTTGTGTTATATTAAATTATAATTGATTAGGCGAAATCATAATTTAAGTAAATTATATGATAAACGTAAAATTTAATAGCTAGTCAGAAATTTGTTGAGCAAATCGAATCGGATGAAAATCGGACTGTTAAAATGTTTGTAACAAGCGTTGATTTTTCAGCATTCTTTACACAATCAGTGCGTGGAAAGCCGCTCATACTGTACAACGACTACACGTACTGTAAACATTCCATCAGAAATGGGATCACTAGATGGATCTGTTCGACTCACTCGTACAAATGTTGTAAAGCGGTGGTCAAGACGCTCGGACAGCGAATAGTTGAAATCAAAGGACTCCATAATCATGACTCGTCACAATTGTCAATCAATAGAGGCAGAACAACGTATACGACCGAGCCTTTTCGAATTCCTAAACAGTATAAGTATCTGTTCAAAAACGAACATAATTTTTTTCAAATTTAGTTTGTAGTGCGTTTTGTCGGGATCTTCGACATACGTACAATGTACATACTTTAATTAAATAATAAATTTCGTAACATGATATCGGGTTCGAGTGAAAGGCACGCCTCGACAGTTGTATTCCCTTGTAACTCTTGTCGTGATAAATTGTATAGGTCCCATCAATAATCTAAAAATAATCACAGACGGCGAATACACTATATATTATACTAATATAAAATATCGCTTGCTATACAGTTTGTATGAAGTATCACAAACGGCTAAGATACTATATGTTTTTATATTACGTACCTACCTCAATATGAAATATATCCAGGCATCTTATGTATTTTAGCATCTTCGCCGTCTGTGACGCCCTTATGTAAAGAATATAAAAAGACCTAAGGTTATTTATGTTGATATTTTTTTGTTTTTACTATTACAAGTCAGTAGAGTAGTTAATTTAATAGTCGTGAAAGTGCTGTGACCTTAGAAGTAAGTTTTTTCTTTCAGACCGAATTCAATCATTTACTTAATTTTATTTATTTTATTTGGCCAAAATGTGCTCTAAGTGTAATGTGCAAATACTATGTAAAAACAACTTGACGCATTTTGAATGCTTTTAATTTTTTTATTGATAGAACTGACTGATTTTATTAAAATAAATTAGTCAAAAGTCTTTTGATCTTTGTTATACCATTCAAAACATACCTACTATTAGCTAAGCTCATCGTAATATGAATAAAATAAAAATAATGAAATCAGCTACTAGTAGTTATTTTGTGGTGTAAGCTTTACCCTTAATCGTCAAGTCAACGTGTAACAAAAATTGTATCTATCAAACGCTCGGTAGTGTGTGTTAATGATCTGAGGTAGTGTGCGGTGGTATGTAGTTGTTATATTTATTTATTTTGATTTTTGAGTATTTCTGAGCATTATTAAAAAAAACAGCATTCTACAACACCTTCTTCCACACAAACTTTAATTTATCGGCCGCATTTCATACTCTTTCGGTTGCACAATTCTCGCAAAACTGTATTAAAAGGTTTTGTTTCACGTATTAATATAATAATTATTAAACCTATCAAAGTTGTTACGGAAGCATCCCAATTATTGGCCCCAAACACTTCAAGTACATACTCTATGTTGGACACCCTTTATTTATATACAAATAAATAAGAAAAAACATAATAATCTGTTCGGGGCCAACAATTGTGTGGGTTACCCTACTAAAAAGTATCTATTTATTGCTTGGACCGTAATTTCTTTTCTTATTTAATGATTTTTTAAGTAATCTATGTAATGTCTTATAACCGAAGACCAATGTTGCAGGTAGATGGGTACAGGTTCTCTCTCCACTGCGAGCGTTATGGTAAGGAGAGATGGCAATGCAGTAGGAGAAGTAATATTATTGGGATATAATTAATCATGCGACTAAAAAATAACTTGGCGACTGCACAGTTGGATATTGTATTACTGAATTTGGCAGCTAATTAATATGTTGGCGACTAAATTACTAAACTGGCGAAAGCACTAAGGTGACAAAAATTACAAAATCGGCAGATAAAAGGTGGCGTGACTGTCAGAACCCCTGGACCAATAGAGATATTGATGCTTAGAATAGGTATACCAAAATATTGTAAAAAAAAAATTTTTTGTACCTCGATAGTTTCCGAAAAATCTCGTAAAGAAAGTGGTCATTCTGACGTCAGGATGTCTGGACCACCTCTGTTTTTTATACTTCAAGACAACACAACAGATTTTTATATTTGTAAATATTTTGTACCTTTTTAGTACAACCACATATATTATTTTCAGGTTTTTTGGCATACCAGATTTTTTTTATACACGAAATATTATTTTTTATACTGGATATTATATTTTACACATAGAGCAAACTAGCAACTGCTCGAGGCTTTTTGTATAAGCTATTATAATTCTGTTAAGTTTCACCAGAATCCGTTCAGTAGTTTTGTGCGAAATAGTTTAAAAACCTCACAAAGTTTCGTATTTATAGCATTGTGGAATAGAAATATCTTATATTACATTACTTCGATAAAAAGAAACAAACCGGCAAAGTGAAAATTGAACCCGCGCACGAAGGGTTCCGTTATCCGTACCATTATCAATAAACTTTTGTTACTAAGTAATTTACAGCAATAGTACATATTAATATAGAGCAAAAAACCGTAACAAACAAGTTTTTTTGTCGGAGCCGGTACCGGCTTAATTTAATATAATAAATTTTAAAAACAAAATTTTCCACATACGGTTACAAATTTTTTATGAGTAACTAATTAAATGGACTATCTTGAATTTCAGTTGGTCTCTACGACATCTTATAACTTTTTGCAAATGAAATACTTGGTTTTTTTAGGTAATGTTTTTGTGGGATCTCATTTTTTTTTGTAGGTTACCCGAAGACCAAGGAATTTGGGGTTTTAAAGACCGTGAACGCAGTTATAATTTCTCCGGTGTTGCGAATGTCTTGATGCGGAAGTAATTGCTTAGTATCAGGCGGTCCATTTGTCTGTTTCTAGATCTATTCCATAAATAAAATGATTACTGGCCGTGGACACACGCAACACCAGAGGAACCAAAAGTGCGTTCTCTAATCAATTTATGCTTATTCTTTCTACCTCCATACCTCCATCTATCCATATCTTTCAAAATCGCGTTTTTTGCCGCTTAATATCTCCTAAACTATGCACTTCAGATTTTTATGAAATTTAAAACATTAGCTTGTGCTGGTAACGACTTCTCTGCGACAAAAATTCAAACCGCTGGCTTTGTTACAAACGAAAATATGTGGGCACGAAAAAGCCGCGAAATGCTTCGGGAAAAGATACTCTGCAGTTTTCCGACCTGTTTTCATAGTTTATTTTATAAAATAATATAAAAAAGTGTGTGTCAACACCGACGCATGACTGGAGTTTACTTTAATAAGTAAAGGCATGTACTTGCGACAAAACAATCAAATTTTGGGTGTGGAAAAACCGATTATTGAATACTAAATTACCAAGTTGGCGAAAGAATATAAGGAACAAAAAAAATCAAATCTGGTGACTAATTAATACCAGTTTTTTTCACTGAATATTCCAAACTGACAGATAGAAATTATTTTAGCGAACAAATAACTATCCTGGCGACAATTTGAGACTACACATTTAATTTAAGAATAGGCACATATATTTCCTCTGGTACACCAGAGGTAATTCAAAAAACATAATAAGAAGCAAAACGAGCGCACATAAAAATAAGTAAAGGAGCGTACAAAATTACCATTTTTAATTTTTCTCGGTTTCGTGGGGTGTTGATATATTGTGTAGATTCATTTTGAAATTTAAAAATGGTGGATATTTAATTTTCGTATAATTGATATTGGTGTCGTTTACCAGTTTTTGGGGGTGCTGGATACAAAAATGACATTCATTTTGAAAATCAAAGTGGACATTTATTTATATAAAATCAAGCTAGGTGTCCTTTTCTAGGTTTAGGGGATGTTAATTCGAAAATAAAACATTAATTTTGAAATTTCAAAATGGCGGATATATTTTAATTTCTGTGAAAATGGTGCGTTCTACTGAAAAAATAATGAAAATTTCCTCTCTCTTAACCCCGCAACCACATATTTTCTTCATGGTGGGAGAAAAATAATTTTGAAAATCATGAATTTTTCAACATATGCTTTATACATCGCTCGTATCTCAAAATAGGCATTGCCATATTTCTTTCTATAGTCGCTTCTATCTCGGAAACGGTACATTATACTAAAAAAATAATGAAAATTTCCTCCCAACCAAGTAACCCCGTAACCACGTATTTTATTTATATAAGTTTTTTTAAATCATGAATTACCAAAAATTTCTATAGCACATAGCTGGTACTACATAACATACTGTGTTAATAATCATCAATACTAATCAGCATCCGCAACAACTTTTAAATTAGTACTCATGTCATTTTTACGAAGAATGAAAATTCTCCATTTTGGAAATTGAAATTGGAAGACAGTTTTATAATCCGCACCCCCAGAAACCTGGAAAAGGATACCCATATTAATTTTAATGAAAAAAATATACGCCATTTTGGAATTTCAAAATGGATATAATTTTCATATTATTCCGCACCCCCAAAAGGAAAAGAAACTCCAACAGTATCCAAAAATGCGACTTTCCGTAGCCTGCAAATTGAATTTTTAGCAGCCATTAATTTATCAACCCAATCTGGTTTTATAGCTGCTTACATCGTATAATAGTCACCAACTCGTAAATTAAGTTGCCAACTTATAAATTTCGGTGCCAATTTGGATTAAATTTCGTCACTTTTTATCTGCCGATTTTTGTATTTTTTTTCACCTGAGTGCATTCGCTAGTTTAGTAATTGAGTCGCAAACATATTAATTTGCTGCCAAATTCAGTAATACAGTATGCTCATGTGCAGTCGCCAACTTATTTTTTGTTCGCAAGATTAATTATATACCATAAGTAAAATACCTGGGTATCCGATCCGAGCTTTGCTCGGAGCTCTAGTAGATTAAAAAGATAAAAATAATCACAAAAATATTTTACCGGGGTTCGAACCCACCGCATTCCGAATTTCCGAACAACGCAAAAATTAACCAAACTGCCAATAGGACTGACATTATAGAGTCGAAATCATTGATATATTGTTGCACGACGAACGAAAAAAACATAGATAACTTAAAATGTGCTGTTTTCCAGGGATAAAACCTAGCTAGACCGATTTTTCTCCCCCAAAACTATCTGCATACTTAATTTCATGTAAATACTTGCTGCCATTGCCGAGATTACGATTATATATTTACAAGATTGTCTCATTTAAAGTATAAGATTTGGTGTGCTATGCAAACAAAAAAGTGCACTCAAAAAATAAAAAATACTCTGTAGTGTGTACATGGCGTAGTTTTATAACCTTTTTTATATTTTGTTCTCTATACTTTGTTTTTTAAAAAATATTTTTTTATTTGTTTACTTTTAGAAGGTTTTCAATTTTTATTATATTTTATGATATGAACGAAGATTTCTGATATTTTCTGATATTTAAAGTATGACATCTTCGGCTAACATCGTGTGACATCGTACCGTGTGACCGTTAGACATTATGAATTCGATTGAGGTTAGGTAATTAAATTGTGTTTTCCGTAACTTTTGAAAAATCCTCCTGAAACCGATCGGAGCAAAAGGCCCCCTTTTCTTTCTGAAATAGCAATATACAATAAGGTTCCTACTATGAAAAGAGGACGGAAAACTGCAGTTCCATTAGAAGAACAAAAGTGTGTTTTGAGTGAGTACAAGAAGTTTTTTATACGTAAAAATTATATACCTTCACCCTGTGACGCAATATTTAAAGAAATTGCTGACAGATTGTCTTATAAAATGTCAACAAAATCTTTATACCTATCATTAAAAAGAAATTACGATTTCTTTTTTGCTCACGACGAGTCCGATTGTTTTGATGGATTTGCTGAAGAAAGTATCGTAACGAATAAAACATTTGAGTGCAAAACTTATAGTTTTTTTATTGATATTTATCAATGGAACAAAAGCTTATAGTCAAAAGTATAAGTATTAAGTCTGTCGATTGTTGCGTGAAACGTACAAGAACCTTATCTGATTTTCTTCGTAAAATTTTGCTGCCAAGGCATCAATGGGCGAACCATCTTAAAGAAGAAATGTGGAAACACACGTACGTTCCCCATGTAGTTGGATATTTAACCATTATTGAATTCAAAAGGAAACTAACATTAGGTGTTGTGGTTCCTGTAAGCAGTGCAAGGCAAAGGTAGAAGTAGTAATTACTTGACCAACAGAAAAAAATGTGCGTTGTACTTGTACCATACGGGATTATGAGGAAATATAGACCTATACAAAAAAAAAACTTTCTCCTGTAAAACGTTGCGAGCTTAGTGGTGATTTAAAGTTTGAGCATGCTGTAACAGTTCGAAACAAACTGAGTAATTCCTTAATGAATAATAATGATGTTTTTGAACCGGCTGACTTACATACTGGCGGTTGCTTAAGACAGATAAAGCATGAACAGTGGAAAAACACGCATTACGATCCAGTGTATCTTTTTTGACGTTGTGGACACAAATAGCACCTTGATACAATGATCCGTTTCATCATTTCCTATTTCCATTTATTATTGGTCTATGGCACAGGAACAATTCAACAGGTATTATAGGACATTTGAGAGAACTATTTTAAGTATTGACGCAACAGGAAGTATCATAAAGCCATGTGGACCAAATAAAGATTTGGTACTTAGTAAACATATATTTCTATATTCATGCATAATGTTATCTGTTAATAGTGAAAGTGTACCAATAATACATATTTTATCAGACAATCATACTTTAGAAAAAATATATAAATGGCTCGACAAATGGTGTAAAACTCAAAATAATGCATTATTTGCACTCCGAGTGAAGTAGTCGTGGATGACTGGGGCAATTGGGGCTGTAGTAAAAGCTTTTACAAAATTTGATCAACTACTATGTTAGGAACTGTTACATCAAATTAGAAACAAAAGAGCAAATACCACAGGACTGTATTAGTCATTTTGTTAAAATTCTTTTTAATCTAGCATGCTTCAGACATGTAGATCAGAGAGCAATTTTTTTTTAATTTTAAATGTCTTCAAAAAGTCAAGCGATGTGAAGATTATGATAAATTGAAGGAAATCATAAGTAACATGATAATAGTATGTCTTAACAAATATGATGGGCAAGACAAACAAGGAGTGTTAACAAGATGTGAACTATCTGAACTCAGGTTGAGAGAACTAACTTCTTTCCAAAACATATCTGATTCTGAAATAGTTATAGAAGAAATTAGTCAATTTTTACAGACGTCATCAAAAAATCTCTATTTTTAGATACCGAAACGAAAGAAATTGATGATAAACAATTTACTGGAAAGTGTCCTAAATGGTTTTTCGATGCTATTGATTCTGAAAATTATTGATAACTCTTACCAATGGTGATTGTTGTTGCACGCACGATAACTTATTTTATTTCCCTCAGTTTTTAAATACATTGAGTCGACTATTGGGACAACTCCCTTTGTGGTCGAATATTATGAAAGGGACTTTCAATTCATCAATATCAATTCCAACGTCATCAAACATCGAAAGTTACTTCAAAATGTTGAAAAAAAATATTTATATCAAATAAACACGAAATCGGAGAGATATCGTTTGGATGAATTTATTACCAAACACTTGGAATCAATTTCCGGACAACTTAAAACGGCTAGAAGTACTTTACATCAAGATGTTAAAAATAAAAATATTGTGAATGAAAAGAAAAAAGTGAATAACAAAAAGGGAACAAAAACTAATATTAGGTCCTTACATATGAAATTGGCGTTTTGTCGTTCTGGCCACTTTGATCTCAAATATATCCTCTTTGGTTAGGAATTCCAATTTCAAATTTATACCGCTATTTACTCATACATTTGTGTTTCGAAAACCGTAATTCATTTGTTATTTTCCTCTTTTGTTTTTTCTTTGCGTCACTCTGTTTACAAAATTGAAAACTTGAAATATCGTATTATTTTCGAGTACGAGTTCCACCGTGGCACCAGTGCTGCAGAAACGTCTCGAAGGATTAATGATGTGTATGGCGGCGGTGCCGCAAAAGAAAACACAGTGCGTTTTTGGTTCCTACGTTTTCGTTCTGGAAATTTCGACCTGCAGAACAAGCCCCGTGGACGGCCGGAGACCAAAGTTAATAATGAAGAATTGAAGGCTATTGTGGAAGCGGATCCATCGCACGTCCGAGTTAGCTGCAGGCTGCGGTATTAGTGATAAAACTGTTTTAATCCACTTGAAGGAAATTGGGAAGGTGAAAAAGCTTAAAGAGTACCTCATGAATTGAGTGCAGCAAACCGACAAACGCGCGTCGACTGCGTTACATTACTTAACCGGCACATTAATGAAGGGATTTTAAATCGAATCATTATCTTTGATGATAAGTGGATCCTGTACGATAATCGGAAATGCTCATCGCAATGGCTGAATCCTGGCGAACCAGCCAAAGCCTGGCCCAAGCGAAAATTGACTCATAAAAAGTTACTTGTGAGCGTTTGGTGCACAAGTGCCGGTGTCGTTCACTATAGCTTTCTAAAATCTGGTCAGACGATTACAGCAGATGCTGCAGATGCAGCTAGCTGCTAAACAACCGAGTTTGGTCATTCGCTCTAGGCCACTGCTGCTTCAGGGCAATGTTAGACCACACACTGCACAACAGCCGGCTACCAAATTAGAGGAGCTTCAATTGGAATGTCCAAGACATCCACCGTACTCCCCGGACCTTGCTCCAACAGATTACCATTTTTTTCGAAATTTGGATAACTTCTTGCAAGGGAAAAACTCAACTCCGATGGGGCAGTCCAAAGCGCCTTCAAATATTTTATTGATTCCTGTCCGAATGGTTTTTTTAGTAAAGTAATCAATGAACTACCTATGAGATGGCAAAATTGCATAAATAGCAATGGTATATTACTAAATAAAGTAACTTTGAATAAAAAAAAATATTATGTTTTAAAAAAATCGACTTTATGTTCCTTTTTTACTAAACGCCAATTTCATATGTAATGACCTAATATTAAAGGAATAAACAATGAATAAATATTTTCAGATACGCCATCAATGTAAGAAAATTGGAGAGGTATTGTAATTGTAAAAAAGGAAAAGAAAATAAAATTCACTAAAAAAATATATTTGATTAAGAAATGGCTCCGTAACCACTTTTTCTGATAAAAATACTGTTATTTTAAACACGTGTACCTTTGAAGCAGTGGCAAGGGCAATTGCAATTGGAGTTGCTGATGAATTAATAGGTAGGATCATACATATGAATGAAGATAATGAATACTGTAAATTTATAAAAAATATTGGTTCTAACGATACAAAAAATATTTATAAAGTTCGTACAGGTATTCTCAAAAAATATTTTGAAACCGAACTAATAGTCGACAAAATGTATGTCAACTGCGTATGCAACGTGGTATATATATTTGAAAAAAAAATTGATAGATATTAAAATATATAGTGCAGATATAAGAGAATCTTGTACAAATTTGAACTGTCCTATAAACAACGTCCGTAGGAAATGTGCTTTTTTGCCACTGGATTTTAATAAAGATACATTAAGTGAGGCAGCCAATACAATGATTAATAGTGACATCAATATGTTTAAGTGTAGACATTCCCCTGAAGTACCAATTTGCATTAATAATTTACCAGAAAATATTTATTTAAAAAGTATAGAGTTTACTCTTTTGTCTGTCGTTGAATTTGTACCATCTTCTACTTCCGAAGGGGTAGGACATTACAAATCGCATTGTCGACGAGAGTCGAAATGGCAATGCTACAACGACATGTCTACCAAAATTACTATAAGTTGTAAAAACATGACTGCTTATTGTTTAATATATGCGATTTTTTTTTTTTAAATAAAATAAAATATATATTATTTTAAATATGGAGTTGCATATTATTATCTTTATAAATAAATAATAAAATTAAAATAAATATTGCAAATCCCATACAAAAATCGTTTTTTACGGTTTTTTGCTCTATATTAATATGTACTACTACTACTACTACTACTACTTTATGTTACTTAGTACTAAAAGTTTATTGATAATGGTACGGAACCCTTCGTTCGCGGGTTCGATTCGCACTTGGCCGGTTTGTTTCTTTTTATCGAAGTAATGTAATATAAGATATTTCTATTCCACAATGCTATAAATACGAAACTTTGTGAGGTTGTTAAACTATTTCGCACAAAACTACTGAACGGATTCTGTGAAACTTAACAGTATTATAATAGCTTATACAAAAAGCCTCGAGCAGTTGCTAGTTTGCTCTATGTGTAAAATTTAATATCCACTATAAAAAAAATCGTGTATAAAAAAATCTGGTATGCCAAAAAAAACAGAAAATAATATATGTGGAGGTACTAAAAAGTACAAAATATTTACAAAGATAAAAAACAGAGGTGGTCCAGAGATCCTGACGTAAGAATGTCTGACTACTTTCTTTACGCGATTTTTCGGCAACTATCGAGGTACAAAAAATTTTAAGTGAGGTACCAAATAGTACCAATATTTTGGTATATTATAAACATCAATATATCTATTGGTCCAGGGGTTCTGACGCTCACAAGGTGGCGAGTATTAATCCAAATTGGTACTGAAATTTATACGTTGGCGACTTAATTTCTTAAGTTGACGACCGTTATACGATGTTAGCAGCTGTAAAACCAGATTTGGTTGATAAATGAATGGCTGCTAAAAATCAATTAATAGGCTACGAAAATTTTTGGCTACTTTATTACTATTTTCCAGGTTTTTGTTGGTGCTGAATACGAAAATTATAACCATTTTTAAATCCAAAAATGGCGTAATTTTTTAATCAATTTAATATGGGTGTCCTTTTGAAGGTTTCTGAGAGTGCTCTTTGTAAGTTTTCGGGGGACTGATTATAAAAGTCATGCATTTTGAACTTCTAAGATTGCGGTCATTTTTTTTCATAAAATGAATGTAGGTGTCGTTTCTAGGTTTCTGAGTGTATAGATTATAAAAAAATCATTAATTTCCAAATTTCAAAATGGTGGACTTTTGATTGTAAAATGAATATGGGCGTAATTTTTCCAGGTTTTTGGGGGTGCTGAATACAAAAATGATATTCAATTTGAAATTCCAAGATGGCGGACATATATTTTTAAATGAAATGAATATAGATGTCATTTTTCAGGTTTCAGGGGTGCTGGTTACAAAAAAATATGATTCTTTTTGAAATTTTGAAATGGCGGTTGTTTTTTTGTAAAATTAAAATGGGTGTGGTCATCAAGGTTTTTTGGGTTCTAAATACGAAAAGGACAACCATTTTGAAATTCCAAGATGGTGAATATTTATTTTTATTCAAATTAATATGAGTGTTCTTTTCGAGGTTCCTGGGGGTGCTGATTACAAAATTGTCAGGCATTTTGAATTCCCAAAATGGCGAATTTTCATTCCTCGTAAAATTAACATGTGTGTTATTTTAAAATTTCTCAAAGATGCCGATTAGGATTGATGATTATTATTACAGTATGTTATGTGTAGTTCGAGATTCCTAAATTATATGTGAGCTATATACATTTTGGAAAAAACAATATTTTCAAATTTAATTTCTTCTCATCATGATGTAAAGATATGGTTACAGGAATATTCAGGGGAGAAAGTTTTCATTATTTTTTCAGTAGGATGCAGCGTTTCCAAGATAGAAGCCATTGTAGAAAAAATAAAGCAATGCTCTAGATACGATATTTCCTAACTCGTCTACTTTAAAATTTTAAGGTAACCTTGAAATACTTTAATAAACTTTCTCGAAATAAATTGAGTTTGACTACTCAAAAAGGAGGTGAGGGTAGGATATAAGTAAAATAAATATGTCCGCCATTTTGGAATTTCAAAATGAATTTTATTTTCGTATTCAGCATCCCAAAAACCTGGAAAACGGCACATCAATTTTACAAAAAATAAATACCGACCTTACCGAATTTTTTTCAGTAAGACTGATATTTAGAATAAATGATTTTTTTACAATCAGAACCCTGAAGCACCCTGAAAAAATCAGAAACCTAGAAAGGTACGTCCTATTCGTCGTACGTCCTAAGGTATTCATTTTATTAAAAACTAGCTTTTCCGCGGCTCATCCCGCACAAATATAGTATCGGTTATCCCACGGCAATACTTTTTCGGGATAAAAAGTAGTCTATGTTAACCCAGAGCCTAAGCTACTTAGGATCTGGGTTAAAACTTATATTCAATTTGATATGTATAAAATTTCATCGAAATCCGTTCTATATGTAGCTTTTGCGTGAAAGAGTAACAAAGAATCATTCATCCTCACAAACTCAAACATTTATATTAGCAGTAGAAAAAATGTCCGCTATCTTGGAAATTCAAAACGGATGACTTTTTTGTAAATAAATGTCAGCCATCTTGGATATTCAAAATGGTGACTTTCTTGTAATTAACACCTGTAGAAACTTAGAAGAGGACATCCATATTAGTTTAAATAAAACAATATGTCCACCATCTTGGAATTTAAAAACGAATGTCATTTTCGTATTCAGCCCAAATACCTGGAAAACGATACTACTCGGTACTATTATGAATTTGTCAAAAATAAATATCCGCTAAATTTCAAAAACTAGGCACACCCTGATACTTTTCAAGAAAGAGTGTAGTAGCTGGCGTAGCAACTACACTTAAAGTAAACTCGGGACTATTAATTTTAAATTAAAAATACTTACAGTTATCAAAACAATATATGTATTGCAGTAAATAACAGTTAAAACCCTTCTTTGCTCGCCACAATATACAATTTCCTTCACCTCAACACTTTTATCACTCAAATCAAAATCTTCACTGTGACTCCTCAAGAACTATGGATATGTCGTCTCAACTTGCTGCCAACATGGAGGATCTGGCTAAACTCTTCCAATCTCGAATGGATTCCTATGAGCAGCGACTCCTGAATGCTAGTTCTGCAACTCCGCAACCAGACATCTCCAGCTTGAACAGTGAGTTCCTTGAATTCAAGACTTTTGTTTGGCAGACATTAACCAAATTAAAAACACAGTTAGATCTCCTAACTTTAGGTCTTGACAGGCATGAGACATTTCTTCGCAAGAAGATACTGTTATTCCACGGCATATCTGAAACAAAAAATGAAAATTTATTTGATGTCATTTCTAAAACAATATAAGACAAAATGAAGTTGGATTTTACCTGCAGTGATATTGAATCCTGTCATCGTCTTGGTTCCCCCAACAGTAAAGCCCGTGCTGTCCTTGTTCGATTTCGGGATGTGGAGCAGCGGCGTTTGGTTTGGGATGCAAAGTCTATACTCAAGAGCACTGGAATTGTCATCTCTGAGTTTCTCACTAAGTCTAGGCATCAAGTATTTATGACTGCACGCCAGCACTTCGGAGTACGTAGCTGTTGGTCCACCGAGGGAAAGATTGCGGTCATATTGCCTGACAAATCGCGGCGGAAGATCGAAAGTATGCAGGAGCTTAAATTACTTATGGCCTCATTCCCCGCTACCAAAGAATCCAAGTCAGCCCCCCAACCGTCGGATATTAAGAGTGGCCATGGAGTAGCGGCAACGACCTTAGAGAATAAGCCCCCTTACAGAGCTGCATCTTCCTCTCGCCGTGCTAGAAGGACTTAGTTTGGGCGGTAATTTAGCTGTGTCTTGTCATTCATGTCTCAGTCTTGTAATTGTTTCATCTCATCTAATGTTTTCTATATTCTCTTTTGCAAATTTTAAGGTAGTTTAGTTCATTTTTCACTTTCCACCCGTTTGTAGTAGATATTACTTTTTATTTACTCTCTTTTTGTTTGACAAAATAAAATATTTTCTTTAACACTTTAGCAACCAGTGGCACTTTGACACTGTGTCAATGTCATCTGTCAATTAACTTTTTTTTTTTTTTGTGTGTTACATATTTCATTTACATTAATAAATTGCCAGGCTATAACTCCATCTTCTTTTAGGATTGCCTGACTTTGTGTACTGTTAAAATACTTTGTGAAATGTTTATTGTTAATTTATTGTGTGTAACATTCTTCTGACATTACTACGGTGAGTTGAGATGGGTTGTTTTATCATACATAGTTAAAATTATTATAATTATTTATTACGTACTACTAATTAGGAATTATAAATATTATTATTATTATTGTTTTATCGTAGTATAATATTATATTAGCATATTTCATAATATTGTATTGGTAGTCATATGGATTTGATTGATTATGATACCATTAATGATGACTTTTTTTCATGCTCTTCATCGTCTGATAGTTTTCTCAGTGTGGATAGTGGTGACGAGATTTCAGCTTCTCCTTCTGCTCTTGAACAATTAAATAAGGTCTTTCTCTCTTTTCCAAACAACTTTAATATTGTTCATGTTAATGCCCAGAGCATACCGCGCCATCACTCGGATCTTCTTGCGATGTTTGGAAATAGTTCCCCTGTAGATGCTATTCTAGTCTCCGAATCCTGGCTTAAGCCGTCACTTTCGTCTACAGCTTACGCTCTCCCGGGATTTAAGCTAATCCGCAATGATCGCGTGGGAAAAAGTGGCGGTGGAGTGGCTATTTATCTGCGAGGTGAAATAGACTGCAAAACTATTACAGCATCACCAAATCGCTACTCCGGAGCAGCTGAATATTTGTGCATTGAAGTCACCCTGCACCACAAAAAAGTTCTGCTATGTGTGCTCTATAGCCCGTCTCTGCGGGTAGATTATTTTAGCACATTAGATTCTCTTTTAGCCACACATAGCCCAAATTACGACTTTACTGTACTCGCAGGTGACTTCAACACATGTCTTTTAAAATCTGATTCGCGTGCTCTTAAACTTCGTGCTTTACTTTCTTCCTTCAACCTCAGCATTCTCCCACTTTCAGCGACCCATCATGCTCCAAATTGCTCCCCCCCCTTCTTGTTACCTCGTCTCCAGATCTCATAAAATCCCATGGCCAACTTCCTTGCAACCTCTCATATCATGACCTAATTTTTCTTTCCCTTAAAATTAAACCCCTTCGTTGTAAACCCAAGTTCCTTTATCTACGTAGTTTTAAGGCAATAGATTTGGAGGCTTTTAAACATGATGTATCTAATACTGACTGGTCTTCTGTATACTCGGCCTCCGGTATTGACCAAAAAGTGACACTTTTAACCGACCTCGTAACTAGCATCTTCGATATACATGCTCCCCTGAGAAAAATTAAGCTTAAGCATGTACCGGCACCTTGGCTCACGCAAGAAATTACTACCATGATGACAAAACGTAATCGTGCCATGTGTCGATACAGAAAACGACCAACTGAGGAAAATTTTGCGAAATTTAAGTATCTGCGAAATCGTTGTAGTCGTCTGTGTAGGGATGCTAAGAGACGTCACATACATTCCTCTATTGAACAAAGCAACCCCTCACAACTCTGGAAATTTCTTTCAACACTCGGTATTGGCAAGTCATCCACCAGCATCAACTATACAATAAATTTGAACGAGCTCAATGCTCATTTCTCAGTCCCACCAGTAATCGTCGACCAGAATACAAAAGCGCAAACTATATCCCATCTCCGCTCTCTTCCTCTCCCGTCCTGTACTCCGTTTTCATTCAGGCCTGTCTCTGAAGATGAAGTTTATAAACACATCATGACTATCACTTCTACTGCTGCCCCCGCATGATATCACTTACCCTTCCTGAACTCTTGCCAATTCTCACTCACATTTTCAACCATTCCTTGACAACGAGTTCTTTCCCTTCGGCATGGAAACGTGCCAATATCATTCCATTTCCTAAAACCCCTAATCCCTCTTCCTTGTCTCAATTTAGGCCAATTTCCATATTACCCTACCTCTCTAAAGTCCTTGAACACGTTGTCCATAAACAGCTTTCCCACTTCTTATACTCCAACAAACTGCTTTCTCCATTCCAATCTGGCTTTCGTCCCGGTCACAGTACTGTCACAGCGCTGCTTAAAGTCACTGATGATCTCCGTCTAGCCATGGAAAATAAATGCATTTCTATTCTGGTCTTACTTGACTTTAGCAGCGCGTTCAATTCTGTAGACTTTGACATCATCCTTTCTGTCCTTTGCTCCCTTAACATACCTCCCTCAGTGATAGACTGGTTTGACACATATTTTCGGGGACGCTCGTAGCGAGTACGCTATGATGAGGCTACCTCGGATTGGTGTGATATTGTAGCGGGTGTTCCTCAGGGTGGCGTACTCTCTCCCCTTCTATTTTCTATTTTTATTAATATAATTTCCACACTAATCACTTCCAATTTCCATCTTTACGCAGACGACTTGCAACTTTATCGCCATTCACACATCGATGACATTCATTCTGCAGTTTCTGGTATAAACTCGGATCTGCAGCGCATAGCGGTCTGGGCTAGATCTTTTGGTCTGCTGGTTAACCCGAAAAAATCACAGGCCATGATCATAGGCAGTAAATATATGACCCAACGTCTATATAATGTGCCTAAGATTATATATGATGGTACCATTATTGATTACTCAGAATCGGCTAAAAATTTAGGATTAATTTTAGATAGTAATCTTTGTTGGAATCCTCAGGTTAATGAAGTGAGCAAAAAGACACACCATTCGTTGCACATGTTGAGGAGGCTCCAAAACTTTTTGCCTTTGCACACCAAAATTTTCCTTGTCCAAACACTCATTTTCCCTATCCTCGACTATGCTGACTCCTGCTACTTAGATGTTACCGAAGAGCTGTTTACAAAACTAGAACGCTTGCAGAATCTCTGTATCCGTTTTGTTTTTGGTTTAAGAAAGTTCGACCACATATCAGCTTTTAGATTAAAACTCAAGTGGCTCCCTATTCGTTTCCGTCGCAACTCCCATATCCTTTGTTTATTATATAATATCTTATATAATCCCCTGTCTCCTTCCTATCTTCTCGAACGATTTAACTTCTCTCGACCCCTCGATACCCCTTGTAGGTCCAATGTTAGAACTAATCTTTCCCTTCCATCCCATCGCTCCAACTTCTACTCCTACTCCTTCACCGTTCACGCAGTCAGATTGTGGAACTCGCTCCCCCACACCGTACGAGACAGTCCCACCGTTACTATTTTTAAAAGACGTTTGAAAGAGCACTACCTCGAATCTCTATCCATGTAAATACTGTTATTATATATACATATAGTATTTATATATTATAGGCATATTATTATATTACTCATAGTATTTAGGTATTGTATTTTATATTAATTATTTTGATAGTGTATATATTATTACATATTATAATATTTTATTTATATTTTAGTATAGACATAATATGTAAATGTATTTGTAATTGTAATTGTGCACGTTCTATCTGCTTTCTTTTATCCCTTTTCTCTCCGTAGGGCTGCTGGAAGAAATTTCTTTTTAGAAATAAGCAGAACCTTTGTGTCATTTTTCCATGTAAAGTGTAATGTTTTAAATGTTTCTTGTGTACAATAAATTGTTAAATAAATAAAATAAAAATAAATAGCTTAGTATGAAATATTATAATATTAAATTGTTTCAGTTTGCGAAGTGTTCGAGAACCTTCTATGCCCGGTGTGTGGCGACTCCGTCTCGGGGATGCACTACGGCGTGCAAACCTGCGAGTCGTGCAAGCTGTTCTTTAAAAGAACCGTTCAGCAGAACAAGGAATACCTATATGTTTGTAGCAACAAACAACAAAGGAAAACCTGCAACATCAACGTTTATACCAGATCCTTCTGTCGATTCTGTAGGTTTAATAAGTGCTTGCACGCTGGCATGCAAATCAGGATGGTCAGGAAACTACAAATGGCATTTAAAGAAATAGATTTCTAAATTTTTCATCAGACGTTTGGGCTTTTCAGGTTCAAATAACTTACTAGTACATAAGACTGTATTATCATATTATTCAATTTTACGTTTTGTTTGTAAATAAAATTTGTATTATTATGGTATTAAAATAAAGATACAAAATCTAACTAAAAACAAAAAAAAATATATATAAAAATTTGTATTGTTTTATTCTACACGTTTAACTTGTTACTGCTTACTTAGTTATAAAAATTAATGTATAGTCCGGGAGGACGGGAGCCTGGTGATCTGTAACACAGGTTACATCCTAGCACAGACACCAGTCTCTCATCACAATAATATATTTTTTCATAAGAATGTGATTGTTATATAAAATGTACAGTGTGTTGAGAGAGAATTTTGAATTTGAATATATTTCTATGCAATTTCTATACAGTTTTGCATAATCGACTTATTATGCAAAATTGTATAGACTATTATAAATTGTAAGTGAATGATATTTGAAAAATAATATAATATAGTCTTATCCAGGTACATAAATATACTGTAAGTTTAATAGATTTGAGCAAATGTAACAATGAACAATATTCGCGTATACATAAGAAATCAATAAGGAATACTTTTTAAAATTTAAAATTTAATTGTTCTATTAATCTTATACATGATGCAAATAAATATATTCTACAATTATCTACCATAAACAAATGCTTTTTATTGCAAGTGCACTGATATATATTGTTATAGCGGTAACTACATCGATGCCCGAAGCTAGGCTCGGTTTTCTTTTAAATAGCTCCTGAGTAGCGGGTCGTGTTACTGTTACGTTGGTTTTTAAATCCATGATTTAATGACAAAATTATACATTTGAGATAGGCGTTTGTCTTATGTCAAATGCATAACTTTTGTCTAGCGCCACCTGTAAAAAATCAATAATATTAATATGTCGTATACAAACGAGTAAAATATTACAGAATTTACACAAAATAATTTTGGTAGAAACATAGTAGGTACCTAGTGAATTCGAATTTAAAGATAAAATGCAATTTTTACAGAGAAAGCGACTGAAGATTTTGTATATTTTAATTGCATGAAAGAATTGTCACAAAATTCGTCAGAAAAAATAATTAGTACACAAGAAAATAACCCTTCTGAATCAGATGAAGATTCAAGTACCAATAGGCCTCCCTCCCGTCAAGTCAACAAAAATAACCCTTTATCTAAATCTAGAAAACTTATACGTAATCAAAAAATCTCGAAACGTGAAATAGCCAAAATTAAAAGATTGAAGGGGGAAAGTTACGTATGCGCGAAGTCAAAAAATAATAAAATGATGCAGGAGCGGAAATTGAAGGAACCTTGCACAAGCACTTGTGTGCTAAAATGTTTCGATAAAATTACAAATGATATGAGGAAAAACCTTTTTGAATCATTCTGGCATACTACCACAAATTGGGAACAAAGACGACAATTTGTGGCTTCGTCGATCGACTTAATATCCGTAATGCGATCTCGTGTTAGCCATAGTAGCCGGCGCAAGAAAACAAGAATATATAATATAATGATTAATGGTGTACGTACCCGGGTGTGTCAAAAAATGTTTCTAAACACATTTTGCCTTAATGGAGGATTTGTATCCACCACGTTATCGAAGGTTTCTAAAGAAACAAGTTTAGTGCAGCCCGATCGAAGAGGAAAGCATATTCCAAGCAACAAAACACCCGATTCTGTTATTACTGGGGTTAAAACCCATATTTGTACATTTCCACGTTACTCGTTTCATTGCTCAAGAGGAAATACAACTCGTGTGTATTTAGGTCCCGATTTAAATATAACGAAAATGTATGACCTATACTTAAAAAAATGTAGAAATGATAGTTTACCAGAAAAATATATAGCGAAGGAGTGGTTGTATAGGAAAATTTTCAAAGACAATTTTAACTTGTACTTTTATTTACCGAGTAGCGACACATGTGATACATGTGATGAATTTATTACTATGCTAAAACATGAAACAAATCCTGAAAAAAGATTGAACATTAGAAACCAGATAAAAGAACATATTGAAGACCCTGATTCTGATATAGTTTAAAAAGAGAGGAATATCAGGATTTGCTTAAAGCTACGAAAGGAAAAAACAAAAAGTAACCCTTATGATGGATGGACAAATAAGATATAGTCAATCCTTTTATTTAAAAAAAAAACTTTGGATGGTTTCGGAAGTTATTATTAATTTTAGGTATGTATCTATATAACACTTATTTTTTTGTGTATATTTTAGAATATCTTTAAGATAAAATAAAAATGTTCTATTACCACCTCTAGTTTTTAATTTAAATATCCTAAAGTTACATTTTTGGATTTTTAATTTTTTTTTATGCAAGCATTGTGATTCTGTGCGTAAAGTTCTCAGGCTTAGTGCGTAAATGCTTCCCAGGTACAGAATTATAAAAACAACAGTCTACAACTCTACACTCTACATCAAAATTGCCTTTATGTAATGGCCGCGCCAAGTAAAAATCCACTTTATGATATTATGTGTACGAAATGGCCTCATACATAATAAGGAATGTACATTGCAAGTGTGAATTTTGTACGAATAAAGTAAATTAAATGTAGTTTTTCAATATTTTTAGATCATTTTATCTAACGTGTGGGGCGATTAGCCCATAATTTTTGCTTCTATCTTAAAAAATTTCTTTAATGTTTTTCTCTGAATTTTGAAAATATATTTGATTGTTATACTAACTTAATTAAATAGTTGTTCAAACTTAGATGCTTTTCTACATATTTCCAGAATAGCTGCCATTTCTTTTCAGATATGCCTCAAAGAGAAAACTAGAAAATTGTTTTTATATTTTTCTAACTTCTACTACGACTTACTTTTCATAGTTAGCTGTATTATTGGTATTAAAAATAATAAAACAGCTCACTAGCTACATAGAAACTATAACAAAGAAATAAATTACAAAGAACAAATAACAAAAAAAGGAAATGAGAGAACCGTCATTTTGTAAAAAAAAAACACAAAAGTCCAAAATTTCGTAAAATATTTGTTTTAGGAATATAGGTTTCATTGTAGAAAATATTGGAAATGATGGGAGCTACAACTCTTTAAAGATCAACATCGACTTAATCCATAACCATGTATACATTAAGCATGACATTTTTTTATTGAAATGAACCAGGAAACGAGCCGACGGATCGCCTGATGGTAAGCGCTACCGCCGCCCATAGATACTCGCAACACCAGAGGAGTTACATCGGTAACTCCTCTGGTGTTGCGACTTTCGTTCCCAGTCCTTAATATCCCAAACCCCCTTGGGCCTCCAGTAACCTCACTCACTCGGCGAAACACAACTCAAGCGTTATTTGTTGCCAGTTTTCTGTAAGGGCTTGGTATTTACCCGGCAAATAAATCTTATATTCGGGTCGTGTCACATTTATGGGAACCGCGAGATTCTTATCTCAAATGCATAAGTCGAGCCCCACAGTAAACATCAATAATATATCGTATCGTATTCGAACGAGAAAAATATTATATAATTTACACAATAGAATTTACGTAGAAACATAGTATAGCGAATTCTAATTTAAATTTATGAAAGATTTGTATCCTACGTGTCATCGAAGGTTTCTAAAGAAACAAGCTTAGTGCAGCCCCATCAAAGAGAAAAGCGTATTCCAGCAAAAAAACACCTGAATCTGTTATTATTGGGGTTAAAACCCATATTTGTACGTTTCCACGCTACTCGTTTCATTGCTCAAGAAGAAAAACAATTCGTGAGTATCTCAGTCCCAATTTAAATATAACGAAAATGTAAAAAAAATGTAAAAAAACCTATGCTTAAAAAAATGTAGAAGTGATAGTTTACAAGAAAAAACTATAACGAAGGAGTATAGGAAAATTTTAATTTTTACTTTTGTTTACCGAGTAGCGACACATGTAATACATGTAATGAATTTATTATTATGCTAAAACATGAAACAAGTCCTGAATAAAGGCTGAACATTGAAAACCAGATAAAATAACATATTGAGGACCCTGCTTCTGATATAGTTTAAAAATACAGGACTATCAGGATTTGCTCAAAGCTACGGAAGGAAAAATCAAAAAAGGAACTCTTATGATGGTTAGTAAGAGTGTTTAGCACCGTGTCGACAGATAAATAGCATCCTTTAATTGTAAAAACGTTAAAAGGTTTCGGAAGTTATTATTAATTTTAGGTATCTACATAAAACTTTTTTTTTTGTAGACTAAATGAATAAATAAAAAATTTTTTATTTCACTTTTTAGATGCGATTACACATTTTTTACAAAATTTAAATAATAAATATATGTACAATTAAATTAAATTAAATTTTACAATAAAATAATGATAATTTATGGACGCTTCACACCACGTCAATCTGGCCCCGTGTTAAGTATCCGAAGACCTTGTGTTACAGGTACCAGCAGAGCTGGCGCACTATTGTTTACCGTTTGAAATCAGGTTCAATTCTGCTTTGATTGTGATTCAATTGTGGTTTGGTTCCGATGCGTCTGATCAGATTTCAGTATCGCACTCTCCTTTCAAACGTAACTCAACCTCAGACGAAACTCGGAACGAAGCTTTCGATTAACATTAGGGATGCGAACCTAATTTTTGTGTAAATATCTATGATTTTAGCTTAAATGAGCATTGATTTTGCTTGCACACTCGCACTATTTGCTTTGTGGTCTATGGGTGTTTGTCAAGAAGAAGAAGAAGCACGTTGGGTGCCAATTTTTAAATTAAGGCTCTTGTTAATGCCTTTGAATGACGGTACCTTTTAATGAACATACAATCGGGCATTTCTTTTTACTATATCACTTAAATTTTCGCGTCTGGATAAAGCTTGAGCCATTGTTGTATCAAAGTTAGAAATATCATATAGGTATGTCGGTAAATTCAGTTTTACCTTATATTCTCCAAAATTTAACACACCAAAACAAGAAACGTTTTAGAAACGTGTGAGAAAAAAGTAGCACCGTATCAACTTTTTATTTTGACAGCGTTTGCGCTTGGGCTGCGGTGCGGCTGTGTTCCAACTATCTGTCAAAACGTTAGCGCGATACCGAATCATTCAAAAAGTCAAGTAACGTTCACGGTTCGTTTGCGGTTCAACTGAAAAAACTTAGCGCGATTGCCTTGCAGACAACGGAAATATATATTTAATACTTTTATACTATACAATGTGCACTAGGGTGTCCCGTAGTAACTTTTTTTGGATTATCTTAACACAATACCTCGCAAAAGTTGTAGAATTTAATGTAGATTAGGAAAATAATAATATAAATTCAATTAAACTATATCTTCAGGGCGTTTTAAAAGTTTTTAAATATTAAGGATATTCGTTAAAATTTTGCTACGTCTTATTTATACAATTTAATTAATATCTATCTATTAATATCTAGCAATATCCCGCACAAAAATACCCACAATCTGCAAGCAAATGTGTGAGTGCACCCATACCTCCCACACTGCTTATGTGTACACTCAGAAACAACATCGTGCAAACACCACCACCACAAGAGCAACAATGTCAGCAAGATCGTGCAACACCACCATTCAGGTTGCAAAACTCGACGCGCGTTTCGCCCCGAACCCGGAGCATCCAGGAGATAACTTCTTAACGAGTTCCTTTTTAATTGGGAACAATTTTGAAGAAATGACGCTGTATTTTTGACCAAAATAGTTTTAAAATCCTTCTAAAACCTTCTGCTAATTTTATTTTAGCAATTTTAGCTAATTTTATTAGGTTGATTTAAATAATAAAATACATTTAAAATTAGTTTTTTGTACATTTTTAGTGTATTGTCAAAGGTCCGTGTAAACTTAAGATTTCAAAACTTCTCGCGCAGGCACCTTGAAGATGTCCAACAATTCTATATTGTATATCATTTTCATAAATTGCGTTAAAATATGCAAGTTTTGACATCTATTACGATAGCCTAGCTTAAAAAATTTCCATACATCAACGGAACACTACATTTATTTAAGATTTTTATTACATTATACACATCCATGACCCAGGAACACAAAACTTTTATGTCCCTCGGCGGGTTTCGAACCCGCCTCCGGCTTGAGTGCCAACGAGCTAACCACTGAGCCACAGAGGTCGTCTAAATGAAGTTCATGCAGGAATTTTGTAACAATTTATAAAAAAGAATAAGAAATTAGAATAAAATATAAAATTTATCAAGCAAGTAATACAACTTTTTCCTAAAATTAAAATACAATTTTTGTATGATCGTACCTAGTTTATATATTAAAAAATCGATAATAATATTATAATTATTAAAAACAGAAAATATTGCAATTCACTACATTAACGAATAAAGTTCATGCATTTCTTAAACATTTACAATAATTTATACTTTTAAGATTTAGAAATTATTCAGAAATAATTAATAATTAAAAGAAATGCACGCACTACAATAATTTTATTATTATTATTTTTAATTAATTAATGTATTTATAAGCGTTAGCAAACATAAAGATTAAGTGTCCCCACCCACCAACAGATTTCAAACTTATCTCAGTTGATAGCTCCTACCACGCTGATAATCATTTAGTTTGGCGACATTCACCTCAGGAGTTGGCTTTTTATTTATTATTGTTTTATATTAGCGAACCCCTCCAGCTCCAGCAGCAGCAGCGCGAGCGCGATGTATTATACATATAAAGCTTCCTCTTGAATCACTCTATCCATTGCTGAAAACAGCATTAAAATCCGTTGATTAGTTTAAAAGATCTAAGCGAACAGGGAACTGAGCGGCTTCATTTTATACTGTGTAAAGATTTTCAGTGATATTCTGTTAAAGTCAGTTTACTATTAGTAGTAATATGCTAAAAATAGATATAGAAGACAAGTTAGACACTATAGAATGACGGCGGTCAGATTCCTGTTCGCTTAGATCTTTGAAACTAAGCAACGGATTTAAATGCAGTTTTCAGCAATGGATAGAGTGATTCAAGAAGAAGATTTTCATGTATAATACATCGCACCCGTGCGAAGCTGGAGAGGGTCGCTAATATAAAACAATGAAAAATAAAATTCCAATTTCTGTCAAAACCATACTTCTGAGGTTAATATTTACATACTAAATGATAATCAGCGTGGGCTAATCGCCCATTGTACAAATCGGCAAACATCATGGCCAGGGACCAAAGAAACCAGAAAGAGGGATAGACCCAGAGCGAGGTGGACTAACGACATCATAGACACCGCTGGCAGTTCATGGATGGTGAACGCTAGAAAAAGAGACTGTTGGACATCTCTCGAGGACGGATTCACCCACAAATAAGAGGGTTTCATGTTAAAAGTTTATAAAATGATCATGCAAAAAATCGTCCCCACCCACCAACAGATTTCAAACCTATCTCATGCGATAGCTCATGCCACGCTGATTATCATTTAGTATGGCAATATTCACCCCAAAAGTATGGTTTTGACAGAAATTGGAATTTTATTTTTTATTGTTCTATATTAGCCACCCACTTCAGCTTCGCAAGGGTGCGATGTATTATACATATAAGGCTTCCTCTAGAATGACTCTATCCATTGCTGAAATATTATATATCTACTTGGTTAAATTTAGTGCTACAACCCTTTAAAGGATCAACACGACGCCTTAACCCATAAACTTTTATACATTAAGCATGAGATGGCAAATAAATATTATATCTACCCGAATATAATGTATTTCATTTTATGGAAAGCGCGAGATTCTTATCTCAAATGCATAAGTCGAGCCCCACGGCCAACATTAATAATATAACGTATCTTATTTGAACGAGAAAAATATTATATAATTTACACAATAGAATTTACATAGAAACATAGTACCTACCGAATTCGAATTTAAAAACAAAATGTTATTTTACAGAGAAAGCGGCTGAAGAAAAACGCGGTTCCTCGTCTTTCACCAAAGAACAGTTACACTCATTTGAAAATTATAAAATTGAAGAAGATTTTGTATATTTTAATTGCATGACAGAATTGTCACGAAATTAGCCAGAAAATATACCTCTAAATAGTACGAAAGAAAATGACCCTTTCGAAACAGATGAAGATTCAAGTACCAATTGGCCTCCCCTCCCCTCCCCTCAAGTCGACAAAAATCTCCCTTTAACCAAATCTAAACAAATTAGACGTAATCAAAAAACCTCGAAACGTGAAATTGCTAAAATTAAAAGATTGAAGGGCGAAAGTTACGTCGGGACGTCAAAAAATAATAAAATGATGGAGGAGCGGAAATTGAAGGAACCTTGCCCAAGCACTTGTCTGCTAAAATGTTTTGATAAAATTACAAATGATACTAGGAAAAACCTTTTTGAATCATTCTGGCATACTACCACAAATTGGGAGCAAAGAAGGCAATTTGTGGCTTCGTCTATCGATGTAATATCTGTAATGCGATCTCGTGTTAGCCATAGTAGCCGGCGCAAGAAAACAAGAATATATAATGTAATGATTAATGGTGTACGTACCCGCGTTTGTCAAAAAATGTTCCGAAACACATTTTGTCTTAATGAAAGATTTGTATCCTACGCGTTATCGAAGGTTTCTAAAGAAACAAGCTTAGTGCAGCCCCATCAAAGAGAAAAGCGTATTCCAGCAAACAAAACACCTGAATCTGTTATTATTGGGGTTAAAACCCATATTTGTACGTTTCCACGCTACTCGTTTCATTGCTTAAGAGGAAAAACAACTCGTGAGTATCTCGGTCCCGATTTAAATATAACGAAAATGTATAACCTATACGTAAAAAAATGTAGAAGTGATAGTTTACAAGAAAAAACAATAGCGAAGGAGTGGTTGTATAGGAAAATTTTCAAAGACAATTTTAACTTGTACTTTTATTTACCGAGTAGCGACACATGTGATACATGTGATGAATTTATTACTATGCTAAAACATGAAACAAATCCTGAAAAACGACTGAACATTGAAAACCAGATAAAAGAACATATTGATTCTAATATACTTTAAAAAGAGAGAACTATCCGGAATTGCTTAAAGCTATGGAAGTAGAAATCAAAAAAGTATCTCTTATGATGCATTTTAAAAAGTTTTGGAAGGTTTTGAAAGTTATTATTTATTTTGGTTATCTAAATAAAACTTATTTTTTGTGTTTATTATAGAAGACTAAAATACATTTCAATCTGTGTGTGTCAGATTTTTTTTAGAGACATAACACGGTATCATTTTGTAAAATATCGGTATTACTGAAAACAATATTTTTTACATAACCAAAGTATCTACTTAAATATTAATTTTGTTTTTCATGATCAATTATAACTTTAATAATTTATCTTTAAGATAAAATAAAAATGTGCTATTACCACCTCTAATTTTTAATTAATGACCTACAGTTACATTTTTTGGATTTTTTTAATATTTATTTATATAAACATTGTGATTTGGCGCTTACAGTTAAATGCTTCTCAGGTACAGAAATTTAATTACAGTAGTCTACATCGAAATTGCTTTTTATATAACGGCTGCGCCTAGTAAAAAGACACTCTTTTAAGATTATTTGTACGAAATGGCTTCGTACATATGTATAAATGTTCATTGCAAGTGTTATTTTCGTACGAAAAAAGTAAATGTAGTTTTTCAATATTTTTAGATCATTTTATTTAAGGTGTCGGGCGACTAGCCCATAATTTTTGCTTCTACCATAAAACATTTCTTTAATGTTTTTATCTGAATTCTGAAAATATATTTGATTGTTATACTAACTCCGTTAATTAGTTGTTTAAACGTAGATGCTTTTCTACATATCTGCAGAGTTGATGCCATTTTTTTCAGATATGTCTCAAAAAGAAAACTAGAAAATATTAAGAAAATATTTTTTTTTATTTTTCAATCTTCTACTTCGTCTTAGTTTTCATAGCTGCATTAATAGTATAAATAATAATAAAACAGCATATTATATACATAAAAACTATAAAAAAACAAATGCATTACAAAGCAAAAATTTAAAAAAAAATAAATGAGAAAAAAAAACTTAATTTTTTAATAAACAACACAAAAGTCCAAAATCTCGTAAAATATTAATTTTAGGAATATGGTATTAATTGAAAAAATATTACAAATAATGGGAGCTACAACCCTTTAAAGTTTAAAGGATTAACATCGACTTAACCCATAACATACATTAAGCATAACTTATTATAATTATTCACCTGAATATAATGTGTTACATTTTATGAAAAGCGCGAGATTCTCATTTCAAATGCATAAGTCGAGCCCCACGGTAAACATCAATAATATATCGTATCTTATTCGAAGGAGAAAAATATTATATAATTTACACAATAGAATTTACGCAGACACATAGTACGTAGGGAATTTGAATTAAAAAACAAATTGTAATTTTTACAGAGAAAGCAGCTGAAGAAAAACGCGGTTCCTCGTCTTTCAACAAAGAACATTTACACTCATTTGAAAATTATAAAATTGAAGAAGATTTTGTATATTTTAATTGCATGAGAGAATTGTCACGTAAATCGCCAGAAAAAGTATCTGTACCTCTAATTAGTTCACAAGAAAATAACTCTTTCGAATCAGATGAAGATTCAAGTACCAATTGGCCTCAAGTCAACAAAAATCGCCCTTTAACCAAATCTAGGAAAATTATACGTAATCAAAAAACCTCGGAACGTGAAATAGCCAAGATTAAAAGATTGAAGGGAGAAAGTTATGTATGCCCGACGTCAAAAAATAATAAAATGATGGAGGAACGGAAATTGAAGGAACCTTGCCCAAGCACTTGTGTGCTAAAATGTTTCGATAAAATTACAAATGATACTAGGAAAAACCTTTTCGAATCATTTTGGCATACTACCACAAATTGGGAGCAAAGAAGGCAATTTGTGGCTTCGTCTATCGACTTAATATCCGTAATGCGATCTCGTGTTGGCTATGGTAGCCGGCGTAAGAAAACAAGAATATATAATATAATGATTAATGGTGTACGTAGCCGGGTGTGTCAAAAAATGTTTCTAAACACATTTTGCCTTAATGGAAGATTTGTATCCACCGCGTTATCGAATGTTTCTAAGCAAGCTTAGTGCAGCCCCATCAAAGAGGAAAGCGTATTCCAGGAAACACCCGATTCTGTTATTACTGGGGTTAAAACCCATATTTGTACGTTTGCACGTTATTATTTTCATTGCTCAAGAGAAAAAGAAACTCGTGAGTATCTCGGTCCCGATTTAAATATAACGAAAATGTATGACCTATACGTAAAAAATGTAGAAGTGATAGTTTACAAGAAAAAACTATAGCGAAGGAGTGATTGTATAGGAAAATTTTCAAAGACAATTATAACTTGTACTTTTATTTACCGAGTAGCTACACACATTCACACGAATTCATCACATGTATCACAATACATGTGATGAATTCATTATTATGTTAAAACATGAAACAAATCCTGAGAAAAGGCTGAACATTGAAAATCAGATAAAAGAACATATTGAGGACCCAGACTCTGATATAGTTTAAAATGAGAGGACTATCAGGATTTGCTTAAAGCCACGGAAGGAAAAATCAAAAAAGTAACTCTTATGATGGAAAGTAAGAGTGTTTGCACCGTGTCCGCTAGTAAAATAGTCAATCCTTTTATTTTAAAAAAATTTGGATGGTTCCGGAAGTTATTATTAATTTTACGTATCTACATTCGACATAAAACTTTTTTTTATGATAGAATATTGGAATGCTGGATACATTTCAACCTACGTGTGTCAGATTATGTGATTTTTTTTCTTTGACACATAATATGGTATAATTTTATAAGATATCAGTATCACTGACACAAAATTTTTTTACAGAACCCAAATATCTACTTTAATATTAATCTCGTTTTTGTTGGTAATATTTTAACTTTAATAATTTGTCTGTAAGATAAAATACAAAATGTGCTATTACCATCTATAGTTTTTAATTTACCACCGCTTAAATTTACATTTAGGTATGATTTTTTTCTATTTCTTAATGTAAACATTGTGATTTGATGCTTACAGTTAAATGCTTCTCAGGTGCAGAATTATCAGCCTACATTAAAATTGCCTTTTATAAAAGTTCATAATTAGTATAAACAAAAAACTACACGATTAAAAACGCAAAGGTACGCTTGTAGCTAATCATATGTTTCTTTTCAGACGGCCTCATACCGAGATACAGCTGGTCGCGTCACGGCAACGCTATCATCATCCTAGGGGAATATAGGTTCAAGAAACGTTCCAAACATGTTAATCAAAAGCAGGAGATGCACTGGGTGTGCAACAAATGTGACATTGGATGTAAAGCTAAATTGACCACCATTAACGATGCTATCATAAAAATAAACAATGTGCACAAACACGATGGGACGAGAAAAAGAAATGAGGCTGGTAAAGAAGACTGTAACAAAATTGAAGATTAATATAGCGTAAAGTGGGCGATGGAGTAACGAACAAAATACCGGTAGTTATAGAAAACCAACGACGGTTTTACTCGCCGCTCGTCTAGTACGATTGACGAGCGAGTAAAACAGTCCTGCTTTACACTGTCGAACCACGAGCTTATTTTGACGGTACGCAAAACCACCTTGGAAAAGCTTTACCGACTAGCCATACGTTATTCGTTAGTTGATCATCCACCTGAGTTCGTACACATTGAGCGCTTTTCAACGCTTTCTTTATGCGTTTTAAGAACCAAGGGGTTTATGAATAGTGAACTAAGGACTATATGATCTAGAATCCGGAGGGCCCGGGAAAGTTCAGAGCACTGAAAATAGAAGTCTGAGTTATTTGCAATACAGTTGAAAATCGAAGTGTCGCGTGTCGAGCTGTCATATATGACATTGACATTTGACTTGACACTCGTGTGTTCGATTTTCTGCTCTATAGTATTAGCGTAGAGTTCTATTTACAGTGATCTGAATTTTCCCGGCCTTACGGATTCCGCACAATATAGTCCCAGCCTTACGCAAGCGCACGTTTTCGGTATTTCTTCACTGAAAGTGCATGGGAAAACGGCCAATGTGTACCATATAATATCTTGAATGTATTCAATCACTCGTTTTAATTTAAAAATAACCGTTTGGGTTCCGACCGTTTTTGATAGGATTATTGACAAAAATCATTGGTCTAACCAATTGATTTTGAAGTGTTTTTTTTTATTTCATTAAATAATGTTCGTGTTTGTATTTTATTTTTAAGCAAATAATTTGAATATCGCTAATATGCCGTTGGCTTATTAAATAATTCGTGACTTAAGCTTAGTATAACATAATAATTAAGATTAATTTAAAATGGAAAATATAAAGTTTTACAAAAATGTTGAATTTTATAAGCTTTTAAAGAATTCCAAAATACCAACTTGTACGCTTAAAATTAAATATTTTTTTAACTGGTTGACTAGTTTTTTTTAAATTGTCCTCCTCTTGGAACCTGTTTTTTACATCCTGTATTTTATAAATACTCCTATAGATTATCTAGACCTATTAAGCATGACCATACAATTTAATTATTATTATATCTATACATATGCATGCATGCAAATGTGTAAGTGCACGCGTAAAACACCTCCCTCTTCCCACACTGCTTATGCGTATACTCCGAAACAAGATCGTAGATCGATAAGTAGTAGGTTAAGCTCTGGATTAAAACATACTATACTTTTTATCTCGAAAAAGTACAGTGTTCCCGTGGGATACTATATTTACGCGGGCGGAGCCGCGGGCAACAGCTAGTATTAATTAAATTGTATGCTATGGATTTCCGCAAAGTAATGCCTGATTCTATTAACTAAGCACGACCACTTTGCACAACATCTCGTATGTTCAACAACATTTTTTGTCTTGGCACAAATCCTAAAATGTTTGTAGTGGTAGTTTTATTTATTAAACCAATTTCATATTATGTTGAATACCTATTTGATCATTGCAAAATATTGTAAGGGTAAATGATTATGTAAAAATACCCACATCTTATGTTTTCAAATAAAAAAATGTAATGAACAGTAGCGAATATTACATTATTTTCGATTTATTCACCTGATACCATCAATCGCTTTTATCCCGAATAAACAAAATGGCTGTGGTGGCGTCACTGTGATTTTAATGTCAGTCAGAAATGACAGAAAAAGTCATTCATTCGCATTGTCATGTTCAGTCGCAAGAAACAATGTAGCATAGAGTATAGAGTAAATCTCTCTAAGGCAAGAAAGAGTAATCAAATAACAGTTTCAAAACTGATGAACTGGCGCTAGAGCTAGAAGAGAGTGTGATATGAAGTTAGCAATCAGAGATGGAGTGAAGTTAGTTGAGTTATTTATTATTTTTTACGGACTAGTAGTTCATTCAGAAAATCTTAAAAATTCTAAGTACTCACGTAGTCGAAAATATTTTCGTTAATATAACCGAAGAAAGATGATAATATTCAATTATCTGTTCAAATGCCGCTTTACACCCTTGCGACAGTAGCGCCTCCCATTTTGACGCTTTTTTACGGACACTTTTTATTGTATGGAGAAAGTGCGTCTTCACTCTAGTCTCCATGGTAGCTAATAATGAACAGATTCACCGCTAGATATAAGGGCGTCACACAAACGCCGAAGATACTATAATATTTTTAACCGACTTCTAATATATTTGTATGTTTAACGATTACTCCGCTGTATGTGGACCGATTTTCAAATTTAGTGTAATATAACTAAAAAGAGAAAAAATATTATTTTAAAACCAAAAAATTAAAACAATTGTGCATTTTTACTTTGGAATTTCCAAAGTAAAGTCCCAAAGTAGAAATGCACAAAAAGTATGACACCCGACAGTACCTACATCAAAATTATGAAGATTGAGTAGAGAAATAGTTTAAATTTTAGCCAAATTAAAAAGGTGAATTATTTAGAAAATAAGTTTTATTTCATACTTTTTTGTGCATTTTTACTTTGGAAGTCGGTTTTAATATCTTAAAATGCCTGGATATACTTCATATTACAGTATGTAATTTGAAAATATATACTATCTTAGCCTTAGATTATTAAAAAATATTATATTATGTACGCCGATTGTGATGCCGCTTACACGCTAGGCAAGCAGCTCGGTTTGGAAGCCGCTGCCCCTCTACACCTGTGGACATAGATTATACAGATATATACTAGTATAGACGCGCAACTCTAAAATTGGAACTAAGTCTTGGGATACCGTATGTAGATGGTGTTGTACCGTTTTAGTTACTATTAAACCCGCTAGATGGAGGTAGTACTGCCTGATAATTTTTGACCCGAAATATAGACTGAAATTTTGTTAATAACGACAGTCATAGACATCTACCAATGGATCAGTATGACCACGTTCCCGTATATTTGTAGAATACGGTCACCGTAATATAAAATGTTCGCGAGCCTCTTATACATACGGCTAGCGTCTTCGATAGCGCGATGTAGAAGCCGCTTAGTGTCATCTGTTGTTGCTATCCGAAAATGTTCAGACTGTTAGTATCGGATTGTCGTATTGAGACGTCTCTGTTCTCTGTAAAGTTGTACATGTATGAGAGTTTCACCCCTCGCCCGTGGATCTCTGCTGACTACTTGCCTAGCGTGTCTATTACAATATAAAACTTGTTCATGTTCAATGGAGGTATCATGTTAGTGCTCCTTGATTGAACATGAAGAAACATAAAAGATGTTACAATAATAACAATAATTATTAACTGTATGTTTATTTAAGCTTTAGGCATATTTTTAACTCATGTCGTATATACTTAAATTAATTTATAAATAATGTAAATTGTAAGCATAAGATCTTAAGTTGCCCTGTTGCTATAAGGGGCTTATGTATTTTTTTAGTATAGAATTTGAATTAGGCGTTAGTAAGCTGTTTACTTAGTTATTAATTATGATATTATAATAATACAATTTTTGTTATACCATCGAGTACCATTCAGTCTCTAAGTTTGTAGGTTTTTATGTAAGTTGAATTGTACCTACTCGTAAGTCGTTGTGTTACAATATTTAAAAAATATAAACAAAAATTAAACGAGTGCCTTAATTATACTAATTTATTTTATTCGTAAAAACCAGTTACTTTGTGTTCTTGTCTTTAGTAAAGTCACTAGACTCAGAATTATTGTTGCTTGTATATTTTTGCTCTTGTCCAATCATCACAGGGTATTATAATAATTAATGTAGTTTATCACAAATAAATACGATAGATTGGAATGTTGGTGAAAGTTGTAAATTGTCAGGATCCATCATGCGTGTAACAAAATCGTAGATAATATTAATGAACGTAATTAGTATAATGGGTACGTTAAGGGAATATAATGGTATCATATCATACTTTAATAGGTATGTAATTGTCATAGTATGTAGGTCGTCATAATAATATGTGCAAGCTATGAGAGTGATCTACCTGCTAGAACACCAAATTCCCTCATAGTACATAATAATATTGTAATATAAATAAGAAAATATTATTTATGCAACAGTACATTCCAAAGGTGATTTGATGTTAGTTATTTTATAGGAAAATAAATGGTAATATAAATAAAATATTGGTTTCATTCACAACTTTTTCAAATAATTTATAACATTAATGTTATGATTTTGTTTGCTATCAAGAGACTGACATAGCTACCGTGTGAGAGCCAGATGCTTTCGAGACTACCGCCTCACATAAAATCGACTTGACTCAGGCTGGCACTACATTGTCCGGAATCTGGTATGCCGGAAAAAATTCAGAGCATTGAAAATAGATCTCTGTACTAAAATTATATAATACATTTCAAAATATAACACATGAGTGTCGACTTGTCAAATCGACATTGACATTTGACTTGACACTCGTGTGTTCGATTTTCACACTGGCCTTACGGATCCCGGACATTGTAATCCCAGACTTACGCTTGTATCATGTATGTCCTAGGTATCCACTAGGCATCAATATACGCGCAATACGTGACGCTTAAATGCTTAGTAACGTTGCAAAACAACTGGTGACGTATGCACTATGGGTAGACAGAAAACGTCGTTAATTTGTTACACAAAAGTTTCGACATGTTGGGCAGGCAGCATACAGCGTGACAAATGTTGCCTAGTGGATACGAGGCTGAAAATATGAATATGTCTGCTTAAAACCGGCAACATACTCCTGTAACTCCTGTGATGTTCCGTTAGGCAATCTGTGTTTATTTTCCAGTCTTAATGGCTACATAAAACCTGCAGTGCAGTGGCGTAGCGTTGGTGTCTGCCGCCCGGGGCGGATGTATATTTTGCCGCCCCTTATTAGGTTTTTCAATTTAATGGTTACATTACATTGCCTACATACATTAATTCTAGATAACTTTTCGGCAAGAACAGTCATCGTTATTTTGCATTATACAGGTTAGATTTTTAATAATAAGTTAATCTAAGCACAAAAATTACAGTTTCAGAGCGTAACATAAATTACGATACGGGACAACGTGAAATGGTCAATAACCGACGATTCATCAATATAACTTTTCTTTGTAAACTTTGTAAGAATCACGAGCTTCCTTAAACACGTACTTTCATGCAAAATACGGAGAGTTTAAATACTGTTATTCGCTACTCGCTACGGAATATCATCACAGAATGAAGAAGTGATGAAAAATTCCGTATCCTTTTCAATCGGTCCGGATTCGTAGAATTGTCAGTAGCTATACGTAATTACCTGCCGTCATTTTAACAGCTTTTATGTATAACTTTTTATAATAAATATTATAATATTACTTATTTAAGTAGGTAAAAAAATATAGTAGGGTACCTACTAAAACAAAACAATCAATAATTTGCACCCAAATTACGCTGAAAAAACAATTCCGTCCGACGTTCGAGACGTAGTTCGTAGTTTAAGAATTAAAATGTCACATCGTTTATGTTTTTGCCACTGGCTTGTATGGATAAAAACAAACCTTATTTAGATGAAGAACAAATGAAAAACTGATATAAATATTGGTTGGGACACTTGAATAAAACAATGAATTAGGTAGATAATTTTGCATTATTCATTTAGCACCATAATATCTGGTAATATAGAATATCTGAAAAAAGTATGCTACAAACAGTTTTTGTACACTCTATTTGTTATACAATTCTCTATTTATTTTCTTTTCAAACTCAGAATTATAATACTGCCCGCGGCTCCGCTTGCGTCAATACAGTATCCCACGGAATCACTGTACTTTTTTGGGATAAAAAGTAGCCTATGTGTTAATCCAGAGCTCAAACTTCATCCATATCAAATTTCATCAAAACACGTTCAGTAGTTTTCAGTTCGAAAGAGTAACACACATCCATCCATCCTCACAAACTTTCACATATATAACGGTAGTGCGATTATTATTAGCAGGTGAGGCACATAAATAATTCACCACCACCTCGGTTCGTGGTTATGTTCGTTCTTGATGCAGACCACTTGGTCCGACATGGTGACGACCACCGCTCTGCACCCCAAGCGCTGCTTTGTACACCGCCAGCGGCCCTTCCCGCCGGACACCAGTTGCAGGCTGTACCGGTAGCCGTCCATGTCTATGTGCCTGCTGGTCCCTCGCTGGCAGATCGTGTAAGCAGGTAGATCTGGAAGTAAGTTGGTCCTGAATGAAAACCTGTGGGTTTAAAAGTAATGTTTGACTCCACTCCTCGTGACGTCCAGACGCCGCACCAACCTCAATTTGTGTCAACACTTAATCTCAGAATAAAAAAGTTAATATAATTTTTGCAGAACTACCGTTATGAACATCTTTGGAGAAATGGATGAAATAATCTATTTCTATACAAATACTAGCTGTCCCGACACTGTTCTGACTTAACTATAAACTGGAATAAATAAAAATACATGGCTTGTACAAAATACACGTGGCAGAAGTAAAACTTTATTGACATTTAAAATCCATATAAAAATGGTTTGCTATTCCAATGTCTCGCTATTCCAATGTCTCGCTATTCCAATGTCTCGCTATTCCAATGTCTCGCTTAAACTCGAGAATGGCTAGATCGATTCGGTTAACTTTGGTCTTGAAATAATTGTGGAAATTCAAGGGAAGGTTTAAACGGTGAGTAATTTTGGATAAATTGCAAAGAATTGTACTAGAAACTACGATTACATTTTCCCATACTGACTGTTCACTATGTTCAATTTGTCACTTGACTGTCCGAAAGGTGCATTCGGTTTACAAGTGTGGTTTATTTTTTTAAAAATCAACCGGCCCGAGTAGGTTGGTAGGTGTAGGGTGCAGGTGTAGTTTTTTTATTTATTCCAGTACAGAGTTAAGTCAGACCAACGTGTATAAGAGCTCATTACATAATAAAAATTACAATATTATTTTACAAAATTATTTTTTGTTTAACATACTTTTTTATTTTTTCTTTTATTTACCAAAAAACAAAAAGATACAATTTAACTACAATATAATCAGCATTTAAAACCACTGAGGTTTGTCCAATGCTGCATACAGCCTTATTCGCAATTCTAGTCTAAATACACAGTTGCTTAAATTAATAACGACCTCTGTGGCTCAGTGGTTCAGCGCGTTGGTGCTCGCGGGTTCGAATCCCGCCGAAGGAACAAAAATAGTTTTTCTGTGTTCCTGGGTCATGGATGTGTATTAAATATGTGTATAACATAATAAAAATCTTAATATTCCCACTTCCCTTAGGTAGGCAGTAGGCTCTAGGCAGTGATTATTGTCATTCAGTAAATCCGATACTGTGGCTTCAATGCATTTTTAATTTTGTTCTTCGGCATTATGTCTGTATGGTTGTGGTCGCTTATCTCGGAAACTATGTTCTCATCAATAGTGTCGATTCTCGCTGGACATTTCCGAGAGGACTGTCTGATGCACCGCCATATTTTCTTTTTCTTCCCATCCCATCTGAGGTTAAATCTGTTGTTCTTATATAAAATTGCCTTCTTACCGCGCTGCGTGGTTATGTATACCGGACCTTTAATATGTAATTCATTTTATTAAATTTTTGGTATAGCATTTGTAAAAAAAAAATGTTTTCATGTTTCTGTTGCATAATATAGCAGTATTAAGAAGTAGAACTGTCAATGTCATATCTATCTATCGACAAGACATATCTACAAGGGCGCATCGACAAGGGCGCGACGCTCTACAGGTTAGCCAAAAGGCTATATATAGTGTAGACGTATCTGTGTTAAGCATCTCTCACCGTTGCTGTATTATTACTATCACCACTCAAGCGTAAGAAGGATCTGTAAAAACCAAGATGTCGTAGCCCACAACAGTTTCATTATTATGTTATCGTTATAAAAATAATTTTAATAACAATAGGCAATAGAAGTTGATGTAATATTTTTTTCTTTAATACAATGATTTAGTGAATTTAGACAATTTGTGAAATATACTTAAAAGGCCTCGTAATCAATGATCCGTATTGATGATAGGAAATGATAACTTTTCAATTTATTATTTTATTAGTACTACAGAGGTCAGTAGTGCGCAAAAAAGTGTTCATTCATTAATTCGTTCACACATTCTCAAGTTCGTACAATGTCTGTACCAAGTTCTCATAGGGGTACGCTAAGATCACTGACCTTCATTGACAAAACTCTATTAGTAGAGTTGTTAAGCCTCTGAAATGTAAAACCTCCTGGGGGCCAAGTCGAGCAAAAAAGCGGCAGGGCCCCCATCCTTTTCTTTAAGCAGTTCAGGCCATTTTTGACGCCCCTATAACTTCGTTGTGGATTAAACTAGAAGCCTGACTCATCAGTTACCAAGCAGACATTATATAAACACGATATATTTCTCATTCTATTTAATTTGAACCAGTAATTTAAGAATTATAACTAGTCAACGTTTCTTATTTTTTTCACTCACTGACTTACGGACCAATCATCAAAGCTCTAAGGCACTTGTAGCAGAAATAGAAACTTCAAATTTAGAATACAATTACCCCCTTACTAATAAAACTATCTACACAACGGATAACTTAAACAACGTAGCTGTCTTTGTCTGATACGTTGGAAATGCCACATGATAGAAAAAGATAGCAACGTTTTTTAAGTTATCCGTTGTATATTTTTTATTAGTAAGAGGGTTTGTGTTTAGTGTATAAATCAAAACTAAAATATTTTGCAATTTCGGCACAGTTTTCTAGATACATTAACGAATCCTAATAATGACGCCTGGACAGATATTTTCGCATTAAATCAAAGTCATAAAATATAATGCGGAAAGAGTTTCAGAATTAAGAGGTTTTATTGTCAATTTCCTGCTCTTCTAGAATATTTTTTCAAAACTCATGATATATTAATAGTTTATAAGCAATCATGAAAACCAAAGATCAATTTTTGACATCTTTAATTGTACCTACTAAACAAGAATAAGCACCAATAAAATATGGGTAAACAAGGAAATTCAGAAGGCTGTACATTCATTTACTGTAACGATTTTCCTAGGTCAAAAGCCTCAAGTGCTATGTTGCAAAAATATGGTTTGTTCTACGGCATTGTGTCTGTATGGGTGTGGTCGCATATCTCGAAAACTATTTTCTCATCGATGGTGACTACTTTCGCCGGACATCCCTGATAAGACTGTCTCATGCACCGCCATATTTTCTTCTTTTTGCAATCGTTTGTCAGGTAAAATCTGTTGTTCCTATAAATCATTGCCTCGTTCCCGCGCTGCGTGGTTATGTATACTGGACCTTCAATATTTAATATACGTTATAGGATTTGTATAAAATACATAAATATTTGTTTGCACGTTTCATTAAAATGTAATCGTAATTAAAACAATTTTTAGTATAATAACTGTAAATTGTAATTAAATATTTCTTTTAATATTATAATTGAGTGAATTTCAACAATCTGTAAAAGTTACTTACACCGCCTCGATTCACGATCCGTGTTGACGAAAAAAAGGCATTAATAAAAAATAAAAACAGTTGTTTCAATTCAATGTACTAATAGAGGTTCACACATGCAGGGTGATTTTACTACATTTTCTCGTTACAGAATGAAATTAAACAATTTTTATATATTTTTTTAAACTAGTGGATAGTGCAACTTATTCCTTAATGTCGATCGGCAATCATTGCTTTTCCGTAGAAATTAAAGACGATGTATTAGAATATACGATGTACGATTCCGGAAAGACATTAAAAACGTAGTTGTAGGTAACTAGATAGAGTAGGTGTAGTGTGAGTAGTCACACTGTAAGCAGCCATTTTAGTGTTTCGTAATTTTTATTTGTTTTCAAAGTATAAGTTATCTATTTAAGGTATTATGTGTTAATCGTTTGTGGAACTTACATATTTTGCACACAAAACAGAAAAATAAGTCGCCAAAAATGGATGCTCATAACCTAGAAACTGTTTTGAATCACGCATGAAAGAATATGCAATGAACCTGGAGAATGTTTCTCATGGATCTAAGGTGCACCCAGATGTTGCTTCACCGCCAAAGGATTTTTCAGATTTCAAAGAGTTGATGTGGCAAATATTTTATAAACTCAAATCTGAAGTTCAACATCTAACTCTTCTGCTTGATAGACATGAGATGATTATGAGAAGAAAAGTGTTGTATTTCCATGGTGTGCCTGAAAATCGTAGTGAAAAGCTATGCAATGATATGAAGCTTGCCAATATATGTGTGAAGAATTTAAAAGTTTGTCATCGTCTTGGGGCTACTTCAACAAACAAAACGCGCCCCAATTATTATTAGTGCGGTTTAATGCATTAGAACCTAGGCAAGCTGTCTGGAATGCAAAAACTTCGCTCAAGGGTACTGGTATAACCATCTCCGAATTTTTGTCAAAAACCAACATCGGACCTTCATTGCAGTACGAAAGCATTACAGCGTGAAAAATTATTGGTCAGCTGATGGTAAAGTTGTAAAAATTTCTTTCTGACAAATCTCGTGATAAAATCGAAACTATGGCAGCTTTGAGGGAATCCTATTGCAATTTCCAATTAGTAATGCTAAGACCGAAGCTCAGGTAACGGATCTCAAAACAACCAGGGCTGCCAGACCAACGTGAAGGCCACAATAAACTATCAGCGTTGTGCATTTTCATCTTTACAATATGATGAGGCATCAAGTGATCATTGTGTAAGTATTTCACCATTTTTGTTATCTATCTCTTTCTGTGATGATAAATTAATCAGGTAAAAGCAAATTAATTTTGAAAACTTTCAAATCACAAATTGCAATTTTACTTTTACGACATTTCACATACGTCACCTGTGACAGTAGACACTCAACGTTGTTTTTTTCTTTTCTCCTTTTGCCTGATCCATGTCCACGATCTGAGATGTGATTGCCAATAGACCTCAATTTTTTTAAACGTATTTTTTTTAATGTTTGTTTTTTCTGATTATTGTTGGTATTTTTAAGAATGATGAAATAAATATTCATAAATTATTTACACATTTTAGTCATTTACATTTTTACATACACATTTCTTAGTTTTTTTAATGTCACTTCAGACACTTGAATGCCTCATATTTTCTCATTAAAATATCTGTCTTCTTTAATTAATAAAGCTTAGAAACTTTAAGCTCCATACTCGCTATCCAACCTGCAAACTCAAGGCCGTGGACTTGTAGGCAAAAGTTATAAATGATTGCCACTATTGACGCCAAAGTCGGCTTTTAGTACCGGTGCTGGATTTGCATGCTGGACCGCGAGTAAGGCGTTGTTTTGTTGTGACAAGTGTATAAACATATACTATGAATTGTAAATTCTTGCAATCAGTATTATATAAGTATATAGGTAGAATATAATCAAAAACCTTATTTATATTTATATTATATATTTTTTATAATATATATCATGGATAACAGTGATGATAATTTGAATGACATGAATTGTAGTTTTGTATCGTGTTCTTCCTCTTTTAGCTACAAAAGTGCTAACAGTACGCCTTCTTCAACTCCTCTTAAATTAAATGATGAACTTTTATCAGTATTTGACAAATTTTTGAGTACAAAGCGTTCCCAGCCACTTACACAGATATCATGGCATCCTTTAGTGCAACACATATTGATACCATTCTGATTCCGGAATCTTTTCTGAAACCCTCTAAAATCTACTCAGTTCTCTCTTCCAGGGTTCGTTCTCATACGAAATGATACAATTGGCAAAGGTGGTGGCGGGGTTGCTATTTATCTTCGTTCTGATATTCAGCATAAAATTGTCGACATGTCTCCTTCTCCTTACACTGAATCAGCCGAAAATGTTGTCCTAGAAATTACGTCACACCATAGCGAATTTATTCTTGTCGTTTTGTACAGCCCTAATATAAACATTGACTACTTTGATTACCTTGACAAATTACTTAATGATCATCGTATGTCCTACAGCCACGTTAGAATGATGGGTGATTTCAACACATGTTTACTTAAAAATAATTTTCGCTCTTTTAAGCTTCAGTCTCATTTATCTTCATATAATCTCCACGAACTTCCAACATCCACTACTCATCATTTTCCAAATTATATCTCTTCTCAGTTCGACCTAATGGTTGTTTCTTCACCTAATAATATTTCTATTCACGGTCAACTTACAGTCCCATTTTCAAATCATGATCTTGTTTTCCTTTCCTATAAAATCCGTCCCCTCAAAAGAAAGCCTCAATCCGTATTACTTCGCTGTTTTAGAAATATTTATAAGGATGCGCTACAGCGAGACGCTTTAAATACAAATTGGTCGCCTGTACAAAGCAGTCAAACTATGGACACAAAAATTGACACATTTAATAAAATTATTTTAGATCTATATTATTGATCGCTCCAATAAAAATGGTGAGAATAAAACATGACCAAGATCCATGGATTTCAGATTCCATCAAGGACGTAATGGCTATTAGAGACAAGGCTAAAAGAAAATGTATGAACCAACCTAACGATACGAACGTTAAAAAATATAAAACTTTGCGAAATCAGCGCAACAGTTTGTGTCGTGCTACTAAGCGTCGTCACTTCTATGCGTCTCTTGAAAATCGTACATGTGCTGACGCCTGGAAGTTTCTGAAGTCTATCGGTATTGAAAAATTCTCCACCACTTTACCGAGCGACTAAAGTGCACTAAATAACTTCTTCTCCAAACTCCCTGTTACTTTGTGTTCTATTGTATAAGATAACACCTTAAAGCAAATATCTAAATTACCTATAACAGCCCCACCTTTTTCCTTTTTTAATGCAACTGAATCAGATGTCAGAACAGCTATCTTATCAATTTCAACTCAAGCAGTCGGCTGTGTTCAATTGTGCTCTAAAATTATCAAATTGATACTTCCCTCTTTGTTACCCATTCTCACTCACATACAAAATTTCTCCCTATCCTCAAATATATTTCCCTCAACATGGAAGCAGCCCAATATTATTCCCTTGCCTAAGATTTCAAATCCTATATCTTTATCCTCTTTCCGTGCAATTTCTATATTACCCTTCCTTTCTAAAGTTTTAGAGCACATTGTTCAGCAAGGCAAATTTCTTTCTTTCTGTACAGTAACAACTAAATTAGCCCGATGCAATCGGGTTGTCGTCCAGGTCACAGCACATGTTCGGCACTATTAAAGGTTACTGACGATATACGTTTAGTCATGGAATACAAAACATTGACTAACCTCATCCTGCTTGATTTCAGTAATGATTTTAATTCTATTGACTTTGACATCCTTATTGCTATCTTGAAATCTCTTAATTAATCTTCTGCGCTATTAGCCTGGTTTGACTCCTACTTTCGTGGCCGCTCAAAACGAGTACAGACTAATGTCACTTTTTCAAACTGGTGTAATCTCTTTGCCGGCGTGCCGCAAGGGGGAGCGCTGTCCTTTACTCTATTTTCATTAATGAGACAACTAAAGTAATTACGACCAAGTATCACCTCTATGCAGACGACTTGTAAATCTATCAACATGTTACCCTGGCTGCGCGCTGGCGTGATGTCAGCAGTAACTTTAATAAATCAAAATGTAGACAATATTGGTGAATGGGCGAAATCTTTTGGCATCCTTGTAAACCCTGAGAAGTCTAAGGCATAAGGCATGTCATAGCAGACGATTGCGTGCAAGTCTTGACCTAACAGCGCTGCCCCCAGTCACGTTAAACGGTGTACAAATAACTTACTCAGAATCAGCTGAATACCTGGGTGTTATTGTAGATTCTACGCTTTCTTGGAATGCCACCATTAGCGACATCAGTCGCAAGGTTCACTGCGCTAATCACTCATTTAAAGCCCTGCTAAACTTTTTACCCATCTCCACCAAAATAACACTTATGCAGAGCACTATAATGCCTATAATTGACTACGGCGATGTCTGCTGTTTAGATGCTACCGAAGAGATTTTAAATAAACTGGAACTTTTGCAGAATCTTTGCATTCTATTTATATTTGGGATAAATAAGTATGATCATAATTCAGATTACTGTAATAAATTACAGTAGCTCCCTATTCGCCAGCTTCGAAACTATAAGATTATAAACTTACTTTTTAAAGAACTTTTCCATTGTAATTCCCCCTCCTATCTATAGGAGAAATTTTCTTTCCTCCATCCCAATCTCCAGGATGAATCTTGCAGATCTCTTACACGTACACTTCTCCAAATTCCTTCTCACAATACGGACTTCTTTTCCTACTCTTTCACTACAATACTATATACAGACCAAGAAAATACTATATCAGACAAACCAAAAATATTTTTCATATTTAATGCGTGTAGTATAACACAATTTAATACGTGTAATATTATATATATATATGTATGAATTTATTTTTATTGTATGCAGGTATATCAAGTAGTTATTTTAAATTTGTAAGAGTACACGCCTTACTTATTAGTCAACCTCCTCCATTCCTTTATCATACAGGTCTTTTGGAAGCCATTCCATTTTGGAATAAAACATTTTGTACCTTTGTACAAAATGTTTTATTTTTTACTAATGTATGTTAACCTATATATTGTGTGTACATAAATCGTACAATTAAAAAAAATTAAAATAAATAAGTAGGCTTATTGAAAGGTACTCGAAGTCGCCAAACGCACTGGGCCATGTTGCATCTAAAGATAGCCTCAGACCTAGTAGCGACAGCGCCGCCGCGAGACCGCGACCCGCTACAGCGACCAGCAAACCAGAGAATCAAGTCTCTCTGGCCACGCGCACCGGCCGCGCGTCGCGGGCCGCGGGTATTGTTTAGTGCTCAATATAAATTCGTACTGAAGCGTCGCGTGCATCGGAAGGCTATCTTGAGGTGGATATTGGCCTATATCAATCACTTGCAGGTTTTGAATAGATTTACGACGAATTAACAACGATACTTTTACACTGTGTGTAAAGCTTATTGGTCAATTATTATTAATAACTGTGTGCCCGCAACTTCGTTTGCGTGAAACTGTTAATGGAATCGGAGTCATATTTTTATAGACGGATTCTTAAGATAAAAGTAGCCTAAGGAGTAACTTACAACATTAGCTGCCAGTGTAAGTCCGGTCAAAATAGGTCCATCCGTCTAAGAGATATTTATTGGTTTCGTTTGTATCCTCGTGTTAAGCCAAGCGTAGCTAAAATAACAATATGTTGGTTCAGAAAAAAAAACACAGTTCTTGATGGTGAATACACCCGAGTAAATACTGCATAATGCAACACATTCGTACGTTTTTACTTTTATCTAGTCATAACGAATTGCAAAGCGAACGAAGGAGTATGAAATTTGGCACAGTTGAAATATAGTTGACGAAGGTGTGCAAAAAGCTAATATTTTTTAAATAATGCTTAGAAATACATATAATAATTAGTAAAAATTAAGTTACACACATCACCTGATATGATATAATTGTCAATCTTTCTTTCATACACAGACAACATGTAAGTACATATTTACTATTGCGTATCTAAGAAGCAAAAGAACCCTAAAAAGTTGAAACTTAAAACATAAAATTAAAAAACACACAAATAAAACTTTAAGCCAAACTACTGCCGACTTAAATATCTATACTAGAATAAAAAGAAAACTGTATAATTTTATACACAACACATCCAGTTATTTTTATAATTAAAACTGAAAACCTATTTCATATACACTAACAAATGAAATGAATTATTATAACATAAGAGAAAAAGAATACCGGATTTCCATAGGGGTAATCACAGGTCACTAACTCAGATCCTTCAGCTACATCCTACAATATAACAGAGTTCTTCTGCACTACGTCTGGATGGTTGTGGTCGCATAACTTGAAAACTATTTTCTCATTAATGGTGACAATCTTCGCTGGACATCCCAGATAAGACTGTCTGATGCACCGCCATGTTTTTTTATCTTTGCCACTTGCGCTCATGCTGTATTTGTTGTTCTTATATAAAATTCCCTTCTTTCCGCGCTGCGTAGTTATGTACACGGGACCTTCAAAATGTATTTACTTATATAAAAAAATTATGAACTTTAGTCTGTTATAAAATTCTTATAGTTTGAATAATTTTCGATTCTTCTTCTTAAAAGTAGGTAAGTAAATAAAAACAATTTTAATATCAATCATTTAAATCTTTCTTATAAAACTATGATTTGGTCAATTTCAACATTTAATAAAAATTAACGAAACAATAAACCTAACAACCTAACTACAATAAAGATTGAATACAATTTTTTATCTGATTGAAAGAACTAAATAAATAAAAATAACATTTCTGAGGATAAGTCAACAATGATAGTCCACGCACGAGTTGAATGCATTCGGGGTCTGATATGAGGAGAACCCTGCCGCCCGCACACCACGCCTCACGCGCCTGTATTGTATAGTGTCCGTGATAGCGATTGCTTTCCTTAGCACTGCATTCAATTCACGCGCGGAATATTAGTACTGTAACTTATTGTACAGTAAACGAGACTACAGAAAATCAGTACAGCGATGATCATACGAAAGTCAGTAATCGCTTACCATCAGGCTACTGGCACTATATATGTAATGTACAGTAGACTATCTTCATACTAGACCGCCTGAATCGGCGCACGCACACATGTACGTTATTTACACGGCCGCTAACGAAACGTCAAATAGCAGAAAATATGTAGTGTCACGCCGCGCGCCGCGCTGCCGAGACTTGTCGCTGAGTTTTAGTATAGAATATATATTACTAACGTAAAGAATCGTCATTCCACCGATTTACACGAATGACATCGCGGCTGTGTGTGCGTGGCGAGGCCAATGCGGAGGCGGGCGGGACGTGACTTTTTTTCCAGCCAGGACTTTCGTTCACGAGGCTGGCCACAAGCCATTTCGTGCTTTGACATAATTGACAACATTATTTCATAATATCTATGTTAGATTTGTCTGTTTTACTGTACGTTTAATATTATTTCAGTGTCAACTTTAGGCTTACGTCAACATTGCTGACATTCGCCGGTGCTCGAGCAGTCTTATGTAGAGAGTGTCGTCCCTGTGGTTTTAGTTCGTTGAGCCGCGACGCCTACGCACTGTCAACGCCTTCTTTGTAGACGTACCAGCCCTAGCGCTCCGCTCGGCCGTAGGTAAAAATTTCAAGGACACGGTTAAATTCCTCTACTGTACATTATTTATATTGCGCTATCGGTTTGCTCATATTCGATTTAAATATTAAACACGGTAAATATGGTAAGTTAATTTCAATGATTATGTGGTTTAACATGGACGATGGAGTTTTGGATCATGAGCGTCATAGATTTACAGCCACTTGAGTGTTTGACGCAGCGCCACCAGGACTTAGCCCCGCTTCGTCTCCGGAACCCGTATCTTTTGCCGTCCAAAACCAGCATTCGGCCTCGCAAAGTATCCTGGATGTAGTAGTCCTGTCGGTGGAAAAACATGTCTGAAAAATAACCATTATTTAAATTACGTAAAAAATTAACGTAGGCACACGTTCACGTCGGAGGGGTAAGTACCAACGTCAATCACAAGTACGTATTCGTAACGTTATCGAATGTCAATTGTATAGGAGCTGTCATAATTTTCATACTTTTGGTTCTCCATAAAACAGTTGGTTTTATGGAAGGCAGAGTCTTTGTCAATACACTTTGGCATTGGTGACTCACTAAGCAGCCACTTTAAAAAAGAAAAAGAATAAGTAATTTTAATACAATTCTAATACGATAATGTTACGAATACGTACTTGTCAATAGTTCGTGCTAGCCCCACAGTAATATTTATATTCGTAGTCGAATTAGCATTTTCTAATAATACGAATAGTTGACAAGTAATATTAAACTGAAAATGCTCTTTGCCGAATACAAATTCAAAAAATATTAGCTTTCTGCACACCTTCCTCCGCATAAACTTTAATTTACCGGCCAAATTTCATCCCCTTCCGGTTGCACAGCTCTCGTAAAACTGAACTGAACGTTTTTGGTTTTTTTTTTTTGCAATATACGAGATATTATACGAGTAGAACAAAAAGTTAAAGTAACTAACAATTTCAACATTTATTACATATTCACATTATTGTTACAAGCGGTCCTTACTGTCTAATAGTTGTAGGAAGTCGAAGTCGGTTTGTCTCGCGTGTAAGGGAGGGTGAGTGTGCTTGTTCTGCTTGTCGACCATCATGCAACCGATGGTGACCACGATCGCGTGGCACTGGTTGTGGCGGCTCTCCGTGCACAGCCACTTCACCCGGGAGGAGCAGACCGAGTGCCTGGTGTACCAGTAGCCTCGCAGCTTCATGATCCTAGCTCCGATTTTGGACGTAAAGAACAATGGACGATCTGAAAGAGATAACATGTTAGATGTCTTCTTCTGACATTGAACTTTTTGTCACCTCGCAGCTTAAAGGTAAGACCGCACTAGGCGGGAGCCGAGCGACGCGGCGCGACGCGTCCCTACTAGTAATACCGCAATGGAGTGCCGCGGCGCGTAGTTCCGCTGCCGCGTAGTGCGTTATATCTTATACAATTTCATACAACTAGTATTTGGCCGTGTCGCGGCGCATAGTTCCGCTGCCGCTTAGTTACGCCTAGTATAATCCCACCTTAAATTGACAGTCACTGAGCATAGTTTATCAGAAATTTCGAAAGGAAGCTGTAACTCAAAAATTGGATATAAAAAGGGTCTGAAACATATATTTTTTGTAGTTTTATGTCTACTGCAGGTATTCCTATACCTCTATTTTCTGTTCAATTATAGTTTCTCACGTCCCATCTCAAACCAAATTAAATTTATTATATTAAATATTTAATTAAGGGGCGCCAAATTAGGTCCAGCTTCTCCCTCTGGATCGTATCCAACGAAGGGCCGCTCGAATTGTCGACTGCCATAGTGTTTCCAACAGGCTTGACTCCTTAGCTACGTAGAGATGTATCGCTCTGCATCCTCTATCGGTTATATTACGGGGAGTGCTCTGAGGAATTGTTCCGACTTATACCTGCTGCAACTTTTTGCCACAAGCGACAAAACATTTATCATCCTCATCACCTTGATGAGTGGCAGACCTCCACCGGTGCGCTTTACCCGAAACTTTCTGCCGCGCACAGTAAAACTCTGGAATGAACTGTCGCCAGCAGTATTTCCGGACCATTACGACCTGCAAACCTTCAAGAAGGGAGCGTATTCCCTCCTATAAAAAAAAAAAAAAAAAAAAAAAAAAAAAATATATATATATATATATATATATATATATATATATATATATATATATATATATATATATATATGGTGCTCTTTAATCGATTTAAGGAATTCAATAGATTTAATAGATTTAATATTGTTCACGCCTAGACTTGACGCATGCACTATTTAATAGATTTAAGTTAAGGCGTTGTGCGCTGGATAGAACTGAAAATTGGAGTCCTTTGAAACCTTTTTTCTTAATCATGGTCGTATTGAAAAATCCCAAAAATTATATGTTAATCTGCATTATATTTAGCCGAGGACTGTCTTTTTATAAATTGAATTTTTTTATTTTATTATTAATTTAAAAATATGCTAAGTCCACCCTTTTTTTAAAGTTAAAACCTTTTTTTCTTCTATAAGTCACACGAGCGTAGAAAATTATTTCAGTATTTTAAGTAGGTAGACAAGATTTAGGGGAAGGTCGTTTTAGATTTTTAAAATTTTATCTCAAATAATTGTAGCTATATTTTTATTTTTGTTTTTTTTCTCTGTCTTGTCCTCTTTTCCTGCGGCACCGGCGTCGATGTCATATCTGGAAGAAAAACAATAGAAGCTACAGAAAATGAAAATCAAAAACACACGAAAATCATAACAACCATGGTGCCGTTTTAAAATAAATGTTAAAAACATTGAGCTTATGTTTCAATACAGAACCCTAAAAACCATCGTCACATAATTTCTGTATCTATGTTTTTTATAATAAGTCTAATCACCTGATTATAATACTTAATTATTATAATATTATTATTATTATTATATAATATATATATATATATATATATATATATATATATATATATATATATATATATATATATATTATTATTATTATTATAATACTTATACAAAATATTTGGTAGTGCTAATAACAATATAGCAATTTCAGTAAAATAAGACTGTAAATGTTTATTAATTCGTTTTTATACTGATTATTTTTAGGTATTATAATAACCTACAGCTACATAAACCGAGGGTTTTTATTTTTCTGATTACCGTTGGCATTGATATATTACAACCAGTTAATTAGAATTATTAACACTAAGGGTCAGTTCACACTGAGATGCGACGCGACGATGCTGAAGATGCAGTGATAATATGCAGTTTTGATTTTGAATCTCTATTAAAAAGTGCGCTCCGCGTCACGTTGCGTCACTGTGTGAGCTGACCCTAAACTTTGTTATCAAAAATGTGGTGTTACTAATTGGAAATTGCAATATTCACATACCATGAAAATATAATTTAATGTTTTATTTTTTATTCTATAACCATAGGCATGGTTAATGGTTATAAGTATAGCCACAAGAACTAAAGTATAATCATTCTAAGTACCTGTAAATACAGGTACATAAATATGAAAACGATAAAATGCGCATTTGCTACTAGGTAATTAGGTAATTAGGTAGACAGAAAATAATATTATATTCTTAAAATTTGGCGTTTTGTTTACATGTCATCGGCGGATTGTATAATTTAAACGTCATTTTAAAAATACATTTTAGCGCTTCTGATTGCACCTTAATTTTATAAAGTTTTTCCTAAGAGATCCTTTGACATTTAACAATTTTACTTGAGTTTTGTCTTCTACAAACTTGATGTAACTTACTCTAATAAATGCATATATCGTATGTACGATACGTATGTATGTACGTTAAACATATCTTTTTAGACGTAGGCATCTAAAAAGTTTATCCGTTAAGAAGCTTTTGACAACGCACCTACTTTTAAATTTACATTAAAAAATAATAATCATAACGGATTGTTACGACTTTTCATTAATTTTCATTAAGTATACACATTACAGCAGGCAGCGCTAATTACGATGACGAATTTTGAAATCAACAAAAATGGTATTGATTAATCGCGCGCTATGTCACGCGAACGATATGTCAATCCCATTTATTTTCCAATTCGAAGATCGTCATTGTAATTACGAATTGTCTCCATTAGCCCGCGTGCGGGTTACGGCAATCCTATCATTGCATTCATAATCTTCCACGCGTCATCACCTGGAGCGTGGATGAAAAAAAAACGCATGATAGAAAAAGGATACTTAGTACAATCTAGAGATAGTATCGTCTACGTAGGTGTATTGATGGTTGTGTGTGTTGTTGCACTTGACGACAGAGGCTCCCTCGGTGAAGGCGGAGGCCCTGCAGCCCTGCACGCTCCTGCCGCAGTACCACCTGGTCCTCACGCCCGACGCCCGGTGCCGGTGGAACTTGTACCCCCCCACCACCAGGATGCACGCTCCCCTAGTGGTCATCATGAATTTGTACCCTGAAATGTATATTGCGTTAATATATATTCTGTATGCAAACATCTCTTGGTAGCAAGTTGGATTTTTTTTATTGAACACTAGCTTTTCCCCGCCGCTCCGCCCACGTAAATATAGCATCCCACGGGAATACTGTACTTTTTCGGGATAAAAATTAGTCTATGTTTTAATACAGAGTGTCTGACTACTATCATACCAAGTTTCATCAAAATCAGGTAGTAGTTTTTGCGTGAAAGAGTAACAAACATCTATCCATTCACACATTTATAATAGTAGAAGGATTTATTGGCATCGAAGTGGTTCACCATATGTTACATTCACGCGTGGGTGAGAAGTGGGTTAAAAAAATATCAGATGTGCATTAGCTCATATCTTTTAAACCATTTTATTTATTTTGTACACTTTTTACGAATAGAACAGCTTCGAAAATTATTAGTACGAGCTAAAGGAACTGCGACTGATCAAATCTTGAAACATATCTAAACATCCTTTGTCTATATTCTTATTATTTCTTTATTTAAATGAGTTATACCAATTACTAATTAGCTTCTCGTAATGGGCATCACAGACGGTGAAGATATTATCTTATACTTTAAACGAGACAATCTTGTATATATAAAATCAGTTTCTCGAAAACGGTATGAAAGTATTACCATGAAATTTAGTATGTAAATAGTTTTGGGAGAGAAAAATCGATCTAGCTAGCTTATTCCTGGGAAACTGCGTTTTTTTCTTTCGTCGTGCAACAATATATCAATATTTTCGAAAAGAAAACTATATTATGTCAGTCTGATTGGCAATTTAGTACGGGATGTATAACATTTGCTTTGTCCGAAAATTCGGAATGTGGGTTCGAATTCCGGTCAGATAAATATTTTTGTGACTCTTTTTTTATTATTAATCATAACTCCGAGTAAATCTCGGTTACCCAGGTACTAATACTCTATGTTAAGATAAAAAATGGCTTGCTATACAGTTTGTATAAAATGTCACATACGGCTAAGATACTAAACATCATAAGATAAAATATTATAGTATCTTCGCCGTCTGTGACGCGCTTTAATGTGTAGAGGTATGTAATGTAAAAAGACATAAATATTTATTTACTTTAGGGTACAACTCCTTAGGTGTTGACCGCAGTAGCTAGTAGATACCTTTTTGCTTACGCACAAAGCCGTGGCGGTTCGCCTTAGGGTCAATTCACACCGAACCGAACTATACGCGACTTGGCGCTGCGTTTTTAAGACTATTAACATTTTAAACCTTATTCACTACAAAAAAGATATTTCATATGACACCATTCATACACTGCTCATGCTCTGTAGAGCGCGGTCCAATAAACATTCGATCTTCTACAATGAAACGGGTATCTTCTTGTGTAATGTTCATTTTTAAATAGCTATATTAAAAATGCAGCGTCGCGTCGCGTATCGTTTGGCTTTTGTTTGAATTGACCATTATTCCTACTTGCAGTGTTTGACAGAGATGATGCTCTACTAAGCCAACACTGACCGAATTTTTTCAAAGGTCGATGTGCAATTGTAATAAAAGAACCGGTTTTTTGTGCTGATGGTGCCGTACCACAGCTTAAAAAGCTGTACTCCTATTTTCTTGTATCGCTCATCTATACAAATAAATAAAATTGGAATGACTGTTTGTAATTCTAAATTAATAGCTTTTCATAAAATGCACATTTAAAAGTACCTATATATGGTTCGGTAAAATCAATTACGGATATTTTGGGCATATGATCTACTGCTTATGTATAGACGCTTAGGCAGAAGAATAATTGTGTGTACTGAGCGGAGATTCACCCATTATGAGATGATTTATTAACTTTGAGTATGACAATTTTTTTTTTCCTAAATGTCTTTATATGAGCAGTAGATAATATTATACCCAAAATATCCGTAGTCGATTTTACCAAACCTTATGCCTGGTGTTTATTCAGTGAGTGTCCAAACTTTCAGGAGTGAAGATACTCTTGAATATAAGTACTACATAAGTAAGTACTACTTATAATAAAAATAAAAAACTAATTTTAAAAACTTTGTCTCTCCGTCTGTTCTGTCTATTCTGGCTAATCTCTGAATCAGCTAGACCGATTTTCACGGGACTTCCAGCAGGCAGATAGCTGATGTTATAAGAAGTAAATTAGGCTACTTTTATCTTGGGGTTCCGTAATGGAGTTCCGTTTCCGTTAGTTCTACGCAAACGAACGCGGACACCGGCTAGTCTTTATATGAAGCTTACATCTGCCTGGTGTACGAACGGCAATTTGATCCGAAGCTGCGGCGCGTGCGTATGAGTGTTGTTACATTTGATGATCGTGTCGTCAACTGTGAAGACGGTCGCTTTACAGCCTCTATGGTGATGGGAGCTACAGAACCACCGGGTCTTGGCGCCGCTGACACGGTGACGAAAGAATTTGTAGGCGCCGACGTATAGACAGCGCGCGCCTCTATTGGTCACTCTGTAGTAAACTGAAAGTACAAAGCCATTAAGCCCGAGTCACAATAGATCCACTTGGCTCGCAGTGACGTCAGGGCTCGGATATGACCTGCCTTCGATTATAAAATAAAAGCCCTCGCGACACTCCTGCACGCTTAGCATAGCCACTTCACAAAAGGGGAAATGGTTTCTTCTACGGAAGAATAGACAAATGACAGTTTGACAAAGGAAAGCTGTCATTTTGTCCATATTATCAGTCAGTATGTCTAATCTTGTATAGACAAAACGCATTTCTATGGTAGTCGTGCTAAGCGCTGGCAGAAATAAAAAAAATCAAATCACTTAAAACATACAGTTACCTCCAGGGGGTAAATTCTGTTAAATAAAACCTGCAATAATACAATTACAATCAAGTCCCGACACGCTAAACTGTCAAACCGGTATTCTCACAAACGTTAAAGCAGCGTCTAACGCCTCCTGATTGGTCCAAACGCCACAAAATCAGTTTACGATAACAAGTAGCTTCACTTAAAATACAATCAAAGTAAAATGAAAATCTACTTTAAATACGAGAATCGAGGTTCAGGTTCGGTGTACCACATTGCGATCTTATTACTAAAGCAAAAAGGTTCAAAATTACACAGGATCTGTTGATTTAAACGAAATATTTCTTACGGTCGAATACTGAAACAATAGTTAAATTAAGACACGCTCAAGTCACAATTTACACGCTGTCCTTGTCATTTCGGCTAGCAGAGACAGAGACAGCTTGTGAATAAGAAGGCTCTCAATTTTGATTAGCGTTTCAGTATTTGGCCGTCTGTCTCAAAATAAGAGGACGGACGAAAGTATTTTGACAAAAGTGAATGTTACCTACTTACTTGATTTTAGAATTTTAATTATACGTCAATTATTTAAAATTATGTTCCGATATATATAATGCACACCGAAATGAAACGATACGCGACATGGCGCTGCATTTTAAGATAACTATTCAGAATTGAACTTTATTAACTACTCAAGTAGTTGACATTCGAACTCTAGCAATTAAACATATTGTATATATTTAATTGCTAGAGTTCGAATGTCAAACTGCACTCTTGCAATGAAACGTGTATCTTCTTGTATTCTGAAAAAAAAAACATTTTTTAATCGCTATTTTAAAATGCGGCGTCTCGTTTCGGTGTGAGATGATCCTAAATATCAATAATAAAACTAAATTCATTAATACTGACGCAAAAACTTTATTCAAATTACATTACATATCAAAATATTATATCCGACCCAGTCTCTCATCTAGCTACCGCAAATTATTATTATTTTAATAGTTTTTAATAATTAGGTATTCGAAATGCGTATAAAAATACAAAATAAAACAAATACATATTTTTTACTGAAGAATGTCTGTTTGTTCGTTATAGTTTGAAGAATAAAAAATTACGCAAGGAACATCTGCTATATTTATTGTTCATACCTAGATGCTAAAAATACCAGTTAACGTAATTCTTTTCACCTCTCGAGCGTCGATAGGCGGGTGCTGCCTTTGCTTCCAGCCCTCGCAAACTCGCTACAGTACAACACAACCGATACAATCAGTGCCTAATATCTCATACAGTATGCACTCCTATCCCAAATTTTGATATATAAATAGGTATGTCCTAAAATACCATTTTTAATATTTTTATGGTCGGCTTGTACACAAAACCGCGATGCGGAGTCGCATACTAAAAAAACTGCGATGCAGATTGCTGCGATGCTATTTCGTGCAAGCCCTGCAAGGTTATGATTTTTTTGGAAGATTTTAAACCATACTCCAGGTATAATGAAACTAAGTAGTAATGTGGATCATAAGAACAGTTACGTACCTACTTGGTATGTTAATAAGAAACATATAGGAAAATCGAGCATTGAAGATATTAGGATCATCAGCTATTCGGGTCGCAGTTTATTGCGATGCGGATTCGTATCGTGCCGCATCGCAGTTTTGTGTACCTGCCCTCAGCAAATATTTACAGTTTCAGTTTAGAAAGCTATTATTCTATGATAGTGTAAAAATAAGCATTTAAAATAATTCATTCATGATTATGTACGTTGTTCAGTTTAATGATTTGGTCATTAAAGGTGAAGGCACAAGCTCTGCAGCCAAACTTCTGCCTGCCGCAGTACCACCTGGTTTTGATCCCGGAGTCGAGGTGGCGTCGGAATTTATACCCTCCCACCACCAGCACTCGGGCGCCTCGTGCCCCTGTCAGAAATGTTGCTCCTGCAAATATAATTTAGTTAGAATTGCTTGGGAGCAATACTAGACGTACACGCCAGGTAAGCAGCTTCAGGCAACTTTACAAGTATCTACGCAAATATTTTCTTCTCCGTGCCCCCTTTTCTCTTTCCCGCGGCGTGTACGGGCGACATAAAGATTCGATCTTGTAGCTCCATGGAAAAGGGTTAAATATAATATATTACGTTGAGTTTTATTTTTTGACAACCTCGGTGACATATATAAGATACAATTTCGGTTTAAAGATCTTTATTATTCTCAAAAAGACACTGTCACTTACATGAGATCATATATAAAGTTAAAGCTATCAATTAATCTTGACCCAATTATGTAGGCAGACTGAAAAAAAGTATATCGAGACGTGTCTAGTGTCAGCGAGGTCGCTGCATAATATTATAAATATAAGTCAGTGGTCCAAGTAACAAGCGTTTTCAAGTACAAGTAACTGGGTAATAGAGCTTTGCTCGGAGTACTAGTTAATTAAAAAAATATAAAGAATCACAAAAATATTAATCTGACCGGCATTCGAACGCACCACATTCCAAATTTCCGAATAAAGCAAAAATTATACATAGGTACGCATACCAAACTGCCAATCAGACTAACATAATAGAGTCGAAATTATTGATATATTGTTGCACGACGAAAGAAAAAAACATATATAGCTTAAAAATGCGCAGTTTCTAAGAGATAAGACCTAACTAGATCGATTTTTCTCCCCCAAATCTGCCTGTATACTAAATTTCATGGTAATACTTGAAGACGTTGCCGAGAATCCCATTATATATATACAAGATTGTCTTGTTTAAAGTATAAGATAAATATGATCTGCGAGCTTTTTCTTAAAAATGTTGAGCAAAGTCGCTTCTTTGACAACTTTTGGAAGTGCGTTGTATAGCTGTGCTCCCTTAAATTTGATTGTGCTTTTCCCGTAATTTGTTCTTATTGTTAGGTTAGTTCAATTTGTTAATATTCACCAAAAAACATATATTATCATTGGATTTTTTTTATGTTCGTGGGCAAACAATTAATCTTACCTACATCTCAACACACGTCCAAAATGCTACCGTATATCACTTAATGCAGCACTTGGTAGTTGGTGCATTATGTGATATATGGTAATGCATCACTTTGATACAGTGGAAATATGGGTTCATGGTTATGAATATTGTTGCACTTGATCAGTTGCTCGTTCACGGTAAAGGCCCTGGCATGGCAACCTCTGTGGTTGTGTGTCCCGCAGCACCAGCGGGTTTTCGCGGTTCTCCTGTCTGTCCGGTGGCGATGGAACTTGTAACCTCCGACCGTCAGCACTCTGGCGCCACGTGTAGTCGTCATGAACACGCCGTCTAAGGGTTAGTAATAACATTCATGTACGTGTTTGTACTCGTATGTAGGTACTTTACTACTTACATGTAGGTGTATAGGGTTTAATACTAAATTACGTGCATGATCTCTGAGTGTGTATGGCTCTACACGTTCGCTAAATGCATATAACATATTTTTTTTGTATGTAGGTAACTGTTAAAATTAAACAGTCCATCAAGCTGATTATGTTTATCAGCTTGATGGTGATAACTGAAATTGGCTAGTTCGTTACTCTAGGCAGTCTGTACTATGAATTCCTTTTTACACGACTACGGCGAAGCCAAAAGGAAGGATGATGATTTTGGCAGTCTATGTATGTATGTTTGTTCCCTCGTAGCGTCTCATCTACTGGTCCGATTTTAATAAATGAGGTGTCAATAGATTTTTAATGATGCCGCGGGTAACATAATCTATATAATTTTTTTAAAAAAATTTTATCTAGAAAGTTAAACCTCAGATTCTAAAATCTAAAAAAAATAAACCGAGATAATCATCACGTGTTTGGTATTAAAAGAAAGGTCTTGGCAAGCGCACCACAAATATGAGTATATATTATACATATTTGCTATGTGCTTGCACAAATATGTCAAAATACACGTTTAAAATACGGTCGTACAATTCGTACTAACTAACCAGTTGTCCAATTTTCAAACATTGCGTAATATAAGACTATAAATATATAATTAATATATTATTTTACCTTCATAAAATATATTTTATTTTATAAATATAATTTATTTTAGATAATACATAACAAAATAAAAAAATTAGGTAACCCCTGAATTGTCAAGCAGTAAACAAGTTGATGATGATAGCTCAGAACACTCTGGATCATGTCAGCTTTCAAACAAAAAAAACTAGATTAAAATCGGTTAATCGGTTTTTAAATTCGTGACATCTGACAGCTTTTTGACACGACAAGGACCGTCGGGCTACCAAGCGCCGCCTGGTAACAGAAAAAGAATCGAAAATTCTTATTGATCGTTTTTAATACCACTTACGCCACCAGATGACGCTTTATGTGAGTTGGGTTTGCCTCCTAACGGCAGAAAAAATATCAAAAACCATCATTAGTTAATGCAGATGAAAAAAATTATTAGCATTTTTATTACTTATTCGTTCAATAGATGTCACTATACGGGTCTTACATATTTCTGAATCGTAGTATCGTTGTGTTTTGATATTGTGTAGGATATATTGAATATATATTACACAATAGTAGAATATTATACTATATTCTACTACATATATTATACGGTGAATAAGTGAATTGGTGTTGACTGTTGAAAGATATTAATTGCGTTTCTTTTTTATCATAATATAATAATATTTCGTTCATAATATAATATTATACTCGTTCTTTAAATCTAGAAGGAAAAATTGTCTCGCTCCGCACTCCTAAATATTAATTTATAACTAAATTTTTCAAATTTAAACCTATAGATTAATATAAAATATTATTCCAAAAATATGCTCGATTGGGATACGGAAAATACAAAATAAAAAAAATGTTAAAAAAAAACTATAACCCGACTACGTAAAAAAGGGGTCTTAAAAGGCCGTAACAAGAAAGTAATTCAGATAGAAATCCAGAAATGCATAGGTAAGAAAATGGTCAAGGTAGTGCCGTGGTCGCACCTACTTTGTAAGGTTCAGAACAGTCGATGTCAAATCGCAGCCGTCTGTGGGGAATCTTGGGGAATACCTAATGTGTACATCCCGCTTTCGGCGGGACAGTCCCACTTTCATGCTGTCTGTTCCGCTGTCCCCAGCAAGGCTGAAATTGTCCCGCTTTTGTCAACAAAAGTAACTTAAAAAAGTAATTTAAAATATACGTGAGCCATTTATACAATTTTTTAGAGCGTGATTCCGCATGTCCAGCTTTGGCAAGAAAAATAAATGGTCACGTTAGGTATACCGTATAATTTTAGAAACTTCTCTAGGCCTTAGCTCATACCTAGACGCGACGCATCTCGGTGTCACCTGACGCTTATATGCCATTAGTGTGTACGACCACGGCTCTAACTTGACCATTTTTTTACCCATGCATTTCTGGATTTTTGTTTGTCATTATTAATAATCATGATTAAATTACAATGGATATTCTTGCCTCACAACACTCATCATTCAATGTTGTTGAAAACTCAAAAGTTTAGCAAGTTTTGGAACGGAACTAAAAAGCTGAATAGTAAAATAAGACTCAAATTGTTCCATAAAAAATTCCTCCCAATGTCCTTTATAAAAAGTTACTGTGTTACAGCGGAATAAGAATAAGGAAATTAAACCATACAAACTATAAAAAACAGGTGTTAATAAACGCTTACAATTTAGAGTTAAGTGACAGCTGAATTTAAATTTGATCGCTAGAGACAAGGTCTTGTATCGTTAGTTGCATAATATTTAGTATAGTCTAGTATAGTAGTATAGTCTAGTCTAGTGGTTAGACGTAGTAGGTCTAGTAGTTAGAACCTGGCTCTCGACTCGTAGGTCGTGGGTTCGATTCTCGCTATGTTAGTGTTGATGGAATAAGTAACCCAAGTAAAATAGCTAATGTTTTTAGGGCAATTTTGTAGTGCAATCTGACTTGCCGCCGGTGAACGGTCTTGAGTATGGGCGTGGCCGGGAACTTATTACATTGTCTGCCAAAGACGTATTTACTGTTATAAAGAATATGAAACGAGGTAAGTCATCTGGTCATGACGGGTTTAGCATCAAGCACTTGCAGCATGCTGGACCTCATCTCTGTAGAATATTAGGTATGGTGTTTACTCTTTGCCTACGTCATTCTTATCTGCCAAAGGATCATATAAAAACGATTGTGGTACCAATTGTGAAGAATCCTACAGGAGACGACACATCGGATAAGCTAAATTTTAGATTTATTCGATTTCTTTAGCCAGAATCATGGCTAAGGTTTTGGATGAATTACTGGACAAGCAGTTGGATAGAGCGACGTCATTGTACACAATTTAGCTCTAGGCTAGGGCTTTTTACAGAGAGTGCTATATTAGCTTTAAAGCATACTGTTAATTATTATGTTATGATGAAAACTTCTGTTTATGCATGCTTTCTAGATCTGTCCAAGGCATTTAATATGGTTTCCTATGACAGGCTGTGGACTAAGCTAAGTGAAGCTGGTGTGTCTCCTGATATTTTCACAATATTTTCGTATTGGTATACTAATGGTATGCAATGGAATAAATGTTGTAAGGTGGAGAAATTCCTATTGTAATGAGTATTATATGAAATGTGGAGTAAGACAAAGGGGGTTAAAACTTCCCCTCGTCTTTTCAGTATTTATGTCAATTACCTGATTGAGGAGCTTAACAACAATAGCTTTACAGATAATGTTTGTGTAATTAATCTTAGTTATGCTGATGACATTGTGTTGTTAAGTGCTTCGATCGGTGGACTTACAATGCTGCTAAAAAAAGACCTGCAAAGACCTGTGAGTCTTATGCTGTGTCGCACGGATACATCTAACAATAAAGGGCCACCACTCATCCTTAACAGAGACTTTGAACCGTGTCTCAGAGTTTAAATATTTGGGACATGTAGTCACTGAAAATATGTATGACAATTTTGATATAGAGAGAGAGCGTAGGGTTTTGTTGGTGCGTGGTAATATGCAGGCACATAGGTTTGCTCGATGAACAACTGAGGTCAAGATCACACTTTTTAAAGCATATTGCCAGGCTTTTTACACGGGTAGCCTGTGGGGCAACTTTACAATGCCCTACGCATTCAATACAACAATATCTTCAGCGCTCTGTTCCGGCTGCCTCATGTTACTGTAGCGCGTTGGGTATGTTTGCCGATGCCACCATGGATGACTTTTACACAGTAATGCGAAAAAGGGTGCCTCGCTGGTGGACATGGTGCCTCGCTGGTGGACAGGGTGCGGCAGAGCTGGAACAGAGTCCTGAGGATGGTGGGTGACCGACTTGATTCAGCCCTGGTGGGCAGGTTCATTGAGCTACATGTGATGAAGTTTTGGTGAACCTGTCAACTAGAGGCATACTGCTTTTTAAAGTAGGTATTTTATAATTAAAACGTATACTAACATCATCTTAAGTAAATAATTGTTACTAACACTCTATGGATAATTATTATATTATATATTTAATAATTATTATATAGTTATGATATGTATATCAGCGTTGTACTCAATTACTCTAAGGGTCAGTTCACACCGCGACGATACAGAACGCTACACGGCGCTGTATTTTTAATATAGCTTGTTTAATATTATTCACTATACAAAAAGATAGACGTTTCATATGACATCAGTCATAAACTGCATATGCGCTGTGCAGCGTGTATCTTATTGAGTCGCGTATCGTTTCGTTTCGGTGTGAGTTGACCCTAATAGTTATGAGGTGTGTGTTTCCGAAATAAGTTTAAGGCGTGAATATCCAAAGCTTGGCTATAGATTTGCTAATATTTTGACAGTGCGTGCTATTTGGTCTTTTTCCATGAAAATGTTTTTGCGGGATACAGTAAAGCTAGACTTAAACCAATATCGACTAACATGTTAATGCATCTGGACTCTATATTTTAAATGTAGGTAATAAATTAAAAATTAATAAATATAAAAAATATATATATATATCTTTATTTATAGTCTTCAAAAACAATCAACCGTTTCAAAATATAGTTGATAATATAAATAATTAAGGCAACAACATAAATAATGTACAGTAGAGGAACTCATTCGTGTCCTTGAACCAAACGTCCTACAATTGAGCGTGGCCGAGCGGAGCGCTAGGGTACGTCTATAAAGAAGGCGTTGATAGTGGGCAAGCGTCGCGGCACAACTAACCAGTAACTAAAACTCGTTAGTTATTAAAAGCAGCGATAAGTCTCAAGAACAAGAGCAAAATATAAAATAAAAAAACTTCGTAAGTGCCGTCGCGTAGGTACAATAGATAGATAGATAATTTTATTTCCACTGTCACATTTAAAAATGGTTTTTGCCTAATTTCATACAAAAGCTGCCCCGATACTCGTCTTGTCTATGGCTAGGAAAAATCAGTTTTCTCTACCTCTTCAACTTCAACAGATTTGGTTGATCATGAATCATAATCTGTCTTTATCACGGTTCTTGGCTGGGTATGGTGTTTCTCGTTGAAACAGTATAAGCACATGTTCTGTTGGCACTGCACGCAAAAAGATTTTATCCTTTTCGTCGCTTTAGAGGCCTGTACGCTGTTGAATGAGAGCCTCAGCTTGTTGTAACACCCCACGCACCGTCTCTTCTTCTGACCGCGTTGGAAAGTGTGTTCCGTAATCCTTAAAGGCAAAAAGGCTGGAATATAAACATATAATTAATGTACGATAAAGTAACAATTTTCAAATCAGTACATAAGTATAACATATAAGTATTGGTTTGCTTGTTTCTTGATGATATTTAATTCCAAAGAGAGTCTACTGAATAGTATTAAATTAGAAGGTGCAGCATTCTTTTGACTGCTTGTGATATCATCCTTTTCATCATCCATACACACCATCCATTTCCATTCATCCTTTCATTATATTTTTCAATAGTTAATGTTTTTCAATAAAACTCTTTACACCTAGTATATTATTTTATTTCACACCCTATTTGACTTACCTTAATTAAATGTTAATATCAGTCAAAAGTTATTACTCGGATTTATAATATCAGTCACTATGATTTCATTTTATACATTTGTCAGTTTTTCAGTCATTAGTATTACGACTGAAATTAAAAGTCAGAGGACATAAACTGAAAAACTTTCCTACTTTAACATACACACAAATTATAAAGACAGGAAACTAAATACAAACGAAACAACAAACATAAAAGCGGCCAAGCGCGAGTCGGTAGGATTCCATACCATTATACCAATGTTTTACATGTTTACCTATTATTTCTTTATTTCAAATAAGCGCATTTTACAAGTTAAGTATCTATAAAAAACTCCTAAACTAACAAAGTTACATAAGCCGTTAAACTAATACCTAAAACAAAAAATAGTTTTAATGACACCCTAAACTATAAAGTAGACGCGAGAAAAAAAAACTTCCCCACTTTAAGTGTAGGGGAGGTACCCCAAAAAAAATATTTTTCGTGATTTTATTTTAGCACTTTGTCGATGTGGTAAATACACATAGGTATATATACAAAGATTCATATTTCTAGCACTAACCGTTTGGACGGTAAGCCGAAGACGGAGGGACGGGTGGAAAGACGGACGGACGGATATGACGAAACCATAAGGGTTCCGAAACATAACTTCGAAACCCTAAAAATGGTATGTGTCAATACAACGAAAAATAAAATATATATACCACAACTAAGTAAAAAAGTATCCTGAAACGGTCAAATCCAACGGATTGAAGCGTGAAAGATTGAACAATTACGAGTAGACTTAATTCGCGCGACAAAGCTATCTCGAGCCAATAAGCGACCCAGGCACTGAGATCCGATTGGCACGCGACAGATTAGTTCGACTTATCGGCGCGAGATACGCACTATAAAGTTATCTCGACCTATGTCGCATCTATAAATAATTGTGTTTGGGACGTGAAACATTCGCATTGATACTTATAGGATCGAACCAATTGGGCGCATGGTTGTGGTCGTTATGGTATTTCAGTATGGTGTGGTCGTCGTACGTGAATATGGCGGCCCGGCAGCCCCGGTGCTTGTCCGTGGCGCAGTACCAGCGCGTCTTCTGGCCTACCCCGCAGTGCCGGTGGAACTTGTAGCCTCCCATCACCAGAATCCGGGCACCACGCTCGCCGGTATAGTACCTTGGACCTGAAATGTATGAACATATTAGGTACCTACATTTTAACACAGTGGTCAAAAATCTTTTTCAAAACACAACCAAAAATAAGGAAGAGAATGCTCCATGCTTCATTATATTTTTATTTGTTCAACTTCGATATATCGTTACATTTTTTTATCGATGACAATTAAAAAAAGTTTGAATAAAATGTACTCCTACTGCAGTTAACATCATCTCGAAGTCCGATGAAACTACGTCTTATCTATTACACCTATCATTTTCAAGTATATAGTACAAACAAAAATACCTATGTAAACGATCGTGAGGTCTACTACCTGAGTCAATTTAAAAAAATGAAGATAAGAGTTCTGCGAACCAGCAATGGCCCGTTTCAATAACCTATCTATCTATAACTATTTGTTAAAAACGTCGCCATTCAATCATTTGACGGTTTTTTGCGATACAAGTTTGACGTTTTTAACAAATAGTTATTGGTAGATAGGTTATTGAAACGGGCGATTAGTAAGTAAGTCACCTAAATTGCGCCACGCCGTGTAATTACACAATGTCACGCACACACTTGTAACGAAACTTTTCGCGGTGTGTGGTTTTTATGTATGTAGTGTGTAGCTACACGCGCACTACATGCATTCTGTCCGTCCTCCGGAAAACCGTCCTCGGTTTTTGTTTCACAAAGTTCTCTCTCAAACATTTTTTACTTGGTCTGAGACTCCTACTAATAAATTATCTAAAAGTAAATAGCAACTCTGCAGCACTCGCAGGTATATTTCAAAATCTTTCCATTAATAAATTAAATAAAATAGTTAAAGAAGGTTTGTGTGCTAAAGCTTATTATAAGGTCAATGATTTTATTGACAATTACACACCTTGGGAATAAGATAGCCATCTGCAAGGCTACTTCTATGTACTATACTATGTATGTATGTTTATTGTATCCTGACTTTTGTTATATTAAATAGATTAAGTTATTACATTGTTATTTTTTTTAAATATTAATTTTCTTTTTTTGTTTAAAGTTGGCCACGCGCGAGTTCGGCCGCCGGCTCTTCTCGCCGGGCTAGTTCCGGAACCGGTGGTAACGTCAACAAGTAGGACAATTCTAAAATATTTGTTTCGAATTTATTCAGTAATAAAAAAAGATTAGTGTTTTCACATTTTTCATTTACCTATAATAATGTTAGTGCTCGTGACTAGTAATGGCCGGTTTCAATAACCTATCTACCAATAACTGTTTTATTAAAAACGTCGTCATTTAATCATTTGCCGGTTTTTTGAGATTTGCGACAAATTTGACGTTTCTAACAAATAGTATTTGGTAGATAGGTTATTGAAACGGGCCGTTAAAGGACAGGAATGGCATAATCTCATATGCCCCAGGCCACGTCGGTGAGTGTGTATGTACATTATTGGTCTTAACAATGACACCGTCGTAAGTGAATATGGAGGCTCGACAGCCTCTTTTCATGTGCGTGGCGCAGTACCACCGGGTTTTCGCCCCCCGGGACATGTGACGGTGGAACTTAAACCCCTCGTGGACCAAAAGACGCGCCCCGCGAGTTGTCGTTATGTACCCTGTCCCTGTAACACATCATATTATGTGACACGTGTTAAAAATTTTTAACTAAGGGCTTTCCTGTGGCGTGGGGTTCTTATAACTCCATTCCTATCGGCTCCACTTACCTCTTACCTTTTGAAGACCCTCATCCAAATCCCTACCTATTATACAGGCTAGGGCTTCCCTGTAAAGGAGGACCAGCCTTTGCCACTTTCACAATCTTTTAACAAGTCTCGGTTAACTTATATTTATAAGTTATGTAGTAACAAAAACATCACTTGGCGCAAAGCAGGAAAGTATTCCTGTGATGAAGTGATAGACAAAACTTTTGAATAAGCTATCCCGGCACTTACTCGTATTAGAAATTTATTACATAAGCCTTAAAGAACCTCCTCCGGTTTTTTCGTCGGCCAAAAATATGGACACAATGAAAAAGAACTAACATTCCTGCCCTGGCAATTGCGGCAACACTGCTGAGTGGCTCGGCACCCCCAACTTCCAGGCAACTACGGATTGGCAGAGTCCCGGGTCCTTAAACGAAAACCTTTCTCAGATACCCTGTTATCGTTCAAGCGTTCTTGGGAAAGAACGCAAACTTATTGGTACATGCTATAGCACCCTGCTACTTCTCTAAAGCTAATAAACAAACTAACATCACCTTCGAGCGCTTAAAGGTGAAAGTAAACTCTAAGAATTTTTAAGGCATATTGGTGGATAGACACTGTGGCTGGAATGTGGAAGAAGAATATAAACTATGCATGCGATAAACTTGATAAATCTGTATACGCAATAAAAATGTTACGATTTGAAGTATCGACTGAAGCGGCAATGTACGCATACTACGCGTATACGGGTATACGGGTTCAGTGCCCTCTTATGGGCTCTTTTTTGAGAGAAGGAGACTCTTCTCAGCTCGACGCCGGGCCCCTGAAAAGGGCCTTGGCGGATTACCAACGTCAGGGGCATAGCCCCTCTAATTGGGATGACGCGCCCAGTACGAGTACTGGGCGCAAAGAGTCAAGTTTTTTGGGAAGACCCCCCGCGGCAGAACGCGGGGGAAACCCGTGGGGGGGCAGCCAACAAAACAAGGGAGTGTCGTCATGCCAATCCAGGCCCAACCGAAACCGGCGGTCGGCTCCAAGCGGCGCGTGGGGGTCCCGACCCGGGGGCCGGGAAACGTGTGTGGTTCCACTCCCTCACGCGCCGCGTTTACCGGACCGCGGACGCGAACGACCTGGGGAAAGGGGGGAAGTCGAAGGGGAAAGACTTCCGGGCCCCGACTTTATTTGTCAGGGGGAAGGTGCGTCAAGGAGGCGACGGGGTGGCAAGAGGGCTGCCACTCCGACAGGCCCCAGACGATTTGTTGAAGTTTACACCGGCAGGTTTAGGTTTCTACCGGTGTAGGGAAAGGAGCGGGGGGGGATTGTGATCCCGCGAAGGTGGAGCGCCTGTACAGGCGCCTCGGTGTGGCGCATGTCATTGCGTCGGGACTCCTCCTCTTCGAGGGCGGTGTTCGGGCGCGCCATTGCGCCTGGACTCCTCCTCTTCTGGGGTGGGGGGGGCACATCATTGCGCCCGGGCTCCTCCTCTTCGGGGGTGGCGGGGGTCCGATGGGGCTGCCGGCGGGACAGCGTCCCTCGGCAGGATGTAGCGGTCGGGCGGGCGGGCGTGCCACGGCGCCAAGTCGGTCAGCTCGACAAGACGCGAGGCATCCGCTCGCGCGAACATGTTGCTGGCGAGTCGGGCCACGAAGGCCTCCACGCTCTCCATCCTAAGATCCCTCTCGATGGTGGAGTTGCGGACGTACCAGGGGGCGCTCGCAATGTAGCGCAGCACCCGGTTCTGGGCTCTCTGCAGCGTCCTCTTCTGGGGTGCAGAGAGCAGATGATGCCACGCAGGTGCTGCGTAGGTGAGGCGGGACCTAATGTAAGTATTATACAAGGCCGTCCGCATGTTGAGGGGGATCTGAGGAGAAGAGAAGGCGGAGTGCAGTTGCGCGGTGGCCGATTTGGCCTTCGCCACTGCGTGCTGGCGTTGGGCGACCATGGAGAGACGGCGATCTATGATGACACCTAGATATTTCGCCGTTCTTCCCCATGGTATCTCGGCGTCTCCGATCTTCAGAGGAGCTGGGAATCCCGTTCTCGTGGTGACGGCGAGCGCCTGGGACTTACCTGCATTCACAGACAGTCGCCAGTTGCTCAGCCAGTCAGGGAGAAGGTCCAGCGTCCTCGGAAGCTTCAGGGCAGCATGATCGGGTGTTAGCGAGCTGGTGATGAACGCCGTGTCATCGGCGTATAGCGCTGCGGTGGTACCCGGGTCCTTTGGCACGTCGCTGGCGTAAAAATTGTACAGGCTTGGCGAGAGCACGCTGCCTTGAGGTACGCCGGCGGTGATGGGACGCTCGCTGGAAAGAACGCCGTCGACACGCACCCTGAAGGTGCGGTCGGAAAGAAAAGATGCCATGAGTCTTACCAGAGGGGGTGGGACGTTGGCTCGGATGAGCTTGAAGAGCAGACCTTCATGCCAAACACAGTCGAACGCCTTTTCCATGTCGAGAAAGACTGCGACCGAGGATTCTTTCTTGTTGGCCGCAACGGACAAGTGGTGGATGACCCTTACCAGCTGGAGAGTGGTGCTCAGCTCCGACCGGAAGCCGAATTGGTCCTTGCGAGGAGGGAGGTGGGGAGCAAGGTGCTTGAGGAGAAGGACTTCAAAGGTTTTGGAAATGGTTGAGAGGAGGGTAATGGGGCGGTAGCCCTCTGCCCTTCTCAGGTTCTTATGGGGTTTGGGGATAGTGGTAATTATCCCCAATTTCCAGGTGGTGGGAAAGTGTCCGGTCCTGACGATTCCGTTGAACAGACGGGTCAGGGCGGCCACCGTCCTGAAGGGGAGATGACGAAGGGCAGAGTTGGGAATACCATCTGCTCCGGGGGCCTTCTTAGGTTTGAGGCGTGCGATCACCTTCTGCACTTCCCTCGGAGAGAAGGAGAAGGAGGGGGGGAGGGGGGAGAGAGTAGGAATACCTTTACCTCCTCGGAGACCGTTCGGGCGTGGTCCGTTGCGGTCGTTGGCAGTGGTGGAAATTGGCGCTCGAGGTGTTCAGCATGAATCTCTGCTCTATCCTCTGCACGGTACCTTAAATTACCATCCGGGTGGAGCAGGGGGTAAACAGGGGCAGTGGCTCTGGTAAGACTGCGGCAAAAACGGTGTAGGGAGGGCCAATCCTCACCCGCCTCCTGGATGCGTCGGGTCCAGTTTTCCGCACTGAGGAGCTCTAACTTAGATCTTACCTCCGCGGTGAGGCGGTTGAGTTGCGTCTTCAACGCTGGGCATCGGGTGAGCTGCCATCGTCGTCGCAGGCGCCTCTTGTCGGCGATCAGGTTCGCTAAGTGGCGAGGTAACAGGGGCCGCATGTATTGGCGGTGGGTGGGCGGCTGGGTAGCCGCATCCATTGCAGCTGCAATCGCCCCGGTGAGCTGCTCCGTCATGGCTTCGACGGTTTCAGCAGAGTTCACCGGGAAATTTGGAGTGTTCTCGTGCAGCTGCAAGGAAAAGGCGTCCCAATCTCGGACTGGGTATGAGGGGAGGGGAGGGACACTAACCGGGGAGGCTCGGATGGTGGCCAGGACCGGGAGATGGTCGGAGCCATGAGCCACGTCGAGTACCTCCTGGTGAAGGTCGCCTGCGATGCGATGGACGATTGCCACGTCCAGGACGTCAGGGGAATACGAGGGGCTCTCAGGGTAGTGGGTGGGGGTGTAAGTACCCACCACCGTGTACCCAACTCGTACGGAGTCGGCAAGAAGTCGTCTGCCGTCCGCGTTTGGCGCGCGGGAGCCCCACTCGGGGTGCTTACAATTTAGATCTCCGGCAATCACAGTCGGCTCATCTGATATGAGCCTGTGGATGTCGGAGATATCTAAATGTGACCCCGGGGGCTTGTAGCACGCGAATATGCGGGTGCGGTGGGTGCCGAGTGCCACTTCGATGCCCAGCGCATAAAGGGAAGACACCGAGGGGGTTGGGAGGAGTTGGTGGAGGATCCTCCTGCCGACCAAGAGAGCAAGGCCTCTACACGCTATCGCTCCGCCGAGATAGTCCTGGCGGTATAAGATGTACCCAGGAGCATGAAATCGGTCCGAGGGGGAGAGATGGGTTTCGCTTAAGAGCGCGATGTCAATCTCCTGTTCCCTGAGGAGATGACGGATCGGAGCCATTTTTCCGCGAACCCCTCGGACGTTCCAATGAATAATTCTTAACGAGGATGGGGCGTGGGAAGCCATTTGGTTATTAATTTAGTAGCGAGGGAGGCCCCTTCAGGGAGGGCCGACAAAAGAGTAGTAAATATGTCTTCCCCGGCCTGAATTTTGGAAAATATATCCAGGGCCAGGGAGAAGAGAGCGCGAATTAGTTCGGCGGTGGATTCAGGGGCCTCGGGGGCCTCTCTCCTGGGACGACGCTGAGAGGGCGGTGGGGCGATTGCTGGCAGGGTGGCGGCAGCTGCTGCTGGATTGGCAGGCTCGGTAACGACCTCGGCCACTTCGGTAGTTGTAGTGGCCGCCGGAACCTTGCGCGAGGCACGAGAGGTGCGCGGGGGGCGCGGGACGCGCTGGGGTAGGGGGGGGCCGACAAGGTGGCATCGGCCTTAGGGAGCGGAAGCGCGAGGGGCTCGTATTCCGAGTCCGTTGCTGCCGCAGAGGTGGCTCCGGACTTGGGGCCCTTCTTCTTCGTCCTTACTCTAGTCCTCTTCTTCCGAACAGAAGGGGTGGGGACTGTGGATGACGCGGGACGGGGGGTGGGGGCGTTAGCCTCGGCCATAAGGGATGTGGCCGTAGGCGGTGGGGGGGGGACCTCTTTCTCCGTAATGGGAGGGTCGTGACTTACTCGGGGGGCACGATAGGTGCGGGCAGTAGGTCCTGCACGGCGGTTCCGGGACTCCCGTTTATAAACCGGGCAGAGTTTACTATTTGCCGGGTGGGCCCCTTGGCAATTGATGCAGGTGGGCTGCTCGGTGTGTGGGCGGGGGCAGTCAGCTGCGCGGTGCTCTTCGCCGCACCTGACGCACGCCAGCCTACGATGGCAGTTCCGGCTAGAGTGCCGGAACTGCTGGCAGCGGTGGCATTGGGCGGGGCCGTCCTTACCACGCCAGGCTTCCACCCTAATACCTGGCATGTTTAGCAGCTCCGTCAATTTGTAGATCCCGGGCAGCAGGTCCGGGGTACGCTTCAGCAGTACGAAGTACACGCAGCCGGGGCGGTCCTTCCTAGCCAGGATCCGGGACACATACTCTGCTTCGTATCCCTGCTTTCCCAGCGCGGCGGCTATGGCATCGGTGGGGGTGTTGACCGGTAGGCCGCGGATGCCTACCTTAAGTCCACGGTCCTGCGGTAGTGCATAGGAATACCAACTTACTTGTTCGGTATTGCTCAGGTCGTCCAGGTATTTTTGGACGACACGGTATTCTTTTTCCCCTCCAGGGGTGAATTTGACCCCTAGTCCCAGCGGCTTCGCGTTGGGGGGGGTGGCCGAGGAGCTCCGCAAGGTTGCTGAAATGCCTCACCCAGTCCTCCAGCTTTTCCACGATGAGTGGCGGGCAGCGGGGTGCGGGGGGAGGCGGTGGCGAAGTCACATTCCGCGATGGTGCCGCGGTTGTTGCCGTGGTTATGTCCATCGGCGATGCGGCCCTCGAGGTTGGGGGCGGTGGAGTTCCGGTGGGGGCAGCAGTGGTCGCTGCTGCGTAGGAGGCCGGGCGGTCAGCGCGTTTGGCAGGCGGCGAGACATCAGAGGACACCTCCTGTCGCTGCCTCTTGGTTACCTGCACGGGCGGGGCGGGGGGCGGGGGCATGGTGCTCGACGAGGGAGCCGGTACTGGGGCCCTCGGAGCAGGCACACTCACCCCTCTTTGATCCTCTTCGGGCGGGGAGGCCGGCGAGGGGAGGGCGAGCTGTGGGCTCGCAGTAGATGGTGTAGGCGGTGGGCGCGGGGCGCTCACCTCCTCGGTTCGGCGCACAGGGCGCGGTGGAGAGGCCGAACCCTTATCGGCTGGGCGGTGCGGAGGCCCAGACTCGCGGCGGGTCGCCGTCGGAAGGCATTGGGGCAGGGGGGTGTCAGTACACCCCCGCGAGAATGCCGAAGACGGCCCGGGGCGAGCGGTATCCTTGCCGCTCAAGCTGGGCTCGGTGGCTGAGAGGTACGCGCGCTCGGACGTACGCGAGCTCGACCTCGATGAGGTGGCGCTACGCGACGCACCGGAGCTGGCGCGGGAGTGGCTGGGGCGGTCACGGCTATGTGGCCGTGAACCACGGTCGGCCATGGTGTCGGGGCACTAGTTTAGCGTCCACCGTATTTTAGGGACATACTTGCAATGTCTATTATGACGACACTAGCATAAATGTACACGTATTCAAAACAATTAATAATAAAGTACTCACAGTCACACGATAGGTCTTCACACAACACAGGTAACACTAAACACACAACACGTATTCAGTGTCTAAGTAGTCACTATAAGTGTACGTACTTGCACGGTGATAAGGAGAGGCTGTCTCCCCGTGACCCGACGTTGGAAACAAGTTTCCAACGGAAGGTCAAAGGCAGTGCAACCCCTCAGCAAGGCGGCAATCCGCTCGCTATTCTTACGAATAACGAGAAGATTGACGATCGCGAATGGGGTATAACGGCACTGCACTTAGGGGCGGGTCGACACGAGCGTGGAGTGAGCGAGTCACTCGACACGTTCCGAGCGGGACGGCACTACCGCGGAGTGAGCGAGTCACTACGACGCGGATAACGCGAGACGGCACGAGAACGCGGAGCAACTGAGAGAGCACTAGCACGCACGAGAGACAGGACGATCCTCTTATGGGCTCTTGTTATATACAATAGGGTCTTTCTTTATCTTCATCTCTTGTTGATAAGGTCTTTAAGGTACAAAAGAAATGTGTAAGAGCCATCTGTGAAGCTTTGCCGTTAGATGGTTGTAAAAAGTTATTTCAGAAGCTTATTATATTGCCTGTAGTATGTTTGTATTATTATTATTATGTTTGTATATAAGACATATTTGTGGTTTTTTAGAGCAGCATTCGAATTATTTCTTAATAGAAGTGCCACATCTAGGTATAAGCATACTATAAAACAAATGTATATAAATGCTATTAATATCCATATTGAATTACCAGATCATTTTAAAAAATTTAATATAAATAATTTCAAAAGGCAAATATCTATATGGTTGTCCAAGAAATGTTTCTATACATTAAAAAACAAATAATAGTTATTGCTATAACATAAAATACCAATAAAGGGCCAATGGACCATTCCAAAATGTATGGGCAGTGTCCCCACCCCGGCACCCACCAACAGATTTCAAACCTATCTCAGTTAACAGCTCTCAATTTCTATCAAATCCGGGGGGGATATCGCCATACTGAATAACAATCAGCGTGACGAGAGCTATTAACAGAGATAGGTTTGAAATCTGTTGGTGGGTAGGGACGATTTTTTGCATGTACCTTTGTAATTGTTTATTAATAATAATTTGACAATAAAAAAAAATTAACAACAATTATAAAAATGTATTACACTCTATTATAATAATAATATATTTTGCATTGTAATGGCAGATTGTTAGAATCTATATTATATAATTAATTTTTAACAACACCATTGTAAGTACGACATTCTTGCAATAAATGATTATTATTATGAAAGCTCAAAATATACAACCTGACCAGTTAGTTACCGAATTTCAACATGTCGCTTAAGGTTAAAAAAAAGTAGCACCAAACGTACCCTTATATTCAATTTACCTAAAATGACTTTCATTGAAACATTCGAGACACATTGCTTTGTTACAATGTTGGCAGTGCGTTTTAATCTTCTTTACTTTTCTGTTCGCTTCCCGGCTGCACAAAGTGGTTCTAAGTTTTCCGTAGCAGCCTACACACATTCTTCGTCTGCTACTTTTTTCGTACTTGTGATTGTTTAGTATAACAGGATTCACTAAAATGAAATAATTGGTTGTTCAATGAGCATATGAACTATTACATTGCGCTTTTTAAGGCCCTAAGGTAATTAGTCTCATAGAAAAAAGAGATTTAAAGAGGAAACAAAGACTCTGTCCTAAATAAAATCAATACAATCAGCTGTGTTAGGTTAATGACCTTAACAGCGCCGTAAAGAGCGTAATGTAATTTTATTTAGTATAATTTATTTGCCAATTTTTTTATGTAAAAATCTCTTCTCTCGCCAGTCTTGTCGGTCATCCGTCCCACTGGGTTTTTTTTTTGGGTTTTTTCGTCCAACTGACGACAACTTACGAGAGTATAGGAAAAGAGAGAAAGAGAGAGAGAGATCGAGCTCTTGTGTACCGTGCACACACTTGGGCACTATAAAAAATAACACCTGTGTAGCTGGTCTGTTTTCAAACCAGTCACTATTACCGAAAATTTTATCGATTCTGAAAATTTTTTTTTTTTTACTCTATAAAAATAATAGTCTATATAAAGTTCGCACTTTTCGAGTATTCTCGCAGGTGTTTTCAGGACTCTTAAGCTAGTGTTAGGATAACTCGTATAACAAATAAAAGGAGTTATAGTCATAATTCCTTATTTATTAATATACTTAACATATAATAAAGTAGGTACAAAAAATAAGCTTAGGTATATTAAAAAAATAAATGTGTAAATTGTAAAATATTATGTTTTTTTCAGACGTATTAATTTGTTTTGCAGAAAGAAACAAACATAATGGCTCATATTTGCAAGGGTATTCCTGTTCCTACCTAGTCAATGTTCTGATATTCTATTAGGTAAAACTGTCTCTTGTCACATGTTTGTAACCAAACCCCTCCGAAACTTTACATAATCTATTCGATAGGTCTGAGAACAGGTTGTAAATATTTTTTTAAAACAACGAGTGATACTTAAGATGGCATAACAGCGTTTGCTGGGTAGATAGTAACTTGTAAAACAACCTGTAACCGATGCTTGATCCATTCACTATTGTTCACGCCAATTAGTGCGGGCGAAACTTTTTTTACACATACCAAACACGCTAGATCTGATGAAACCTTGACACTTTTTTTGGTAGCATTGATTTGTCTTGATCACACGTACGGACTACCGAGTAAAAGGGGAAAACAGTACTCGGTGTAGTAAACAGAACCTCTCAGTCATACAAAACCACGTAAAATGCTTGGCCAAGAACTCGGAGAAATGTTACAAATGGTTTACGACCAAAATTCAATCATCAAAAGACATTGTAGGTTCGTGTGTATGGATGTTGTTGCATTTGATGATTTCGTTGTGTATGGTGAATATGCTGGCTCGGCAGCACTTGTTGTAGTGCGTGGCGCAGTACCACCTGGTCTTCAAGGCCGTAGTCCTGTGCTTCCTGAACATAAAACCACCGATTGTTATGACTCTTGCTCCGCGTGACGTCGTCCGAAACATAGCACCTATAAGAAAAACGATGTCTGTAAGGCTGGGACTATATGATCCGGAATCAAAAAGAAAGAGAAAATTCAGAGCGCTGAAAATAGAACTCTGCTATATTAAAATAGAGCTGAAAATCGAACACTCGTGTGTCGTGCCAAATGTAATACATGACAGCTCAACACTTTCATTTTCAACTCTATTGTATAGTTCTATTTTCAGTGCTCTGAAATTTTCCGGACACGCCGGATTCCGGATGATATAGTCCCAGCCCAATACTACAATATATGAAGAGCAGCAAATCATTATTTCCTTTTCCAAATAAGTTGAAGGTTTAGCACGTCTTCGATCGCGTAATTCGTTTTCCATAGTGTAGTTTATCGATAACACATTTCGCGATATCGTGTCTCTCGAAATTCAATTTTGTATAAAACCGTTTCAATTCGGTTGACTGTTAATTGAACTTAATTTAATTGTAATCGAATGCAGCTGATATTACGCGACCGAAAGTAAGGTTCACCACCACAGAATTACGCTCGATTGGCCTCCCTTCCCAACACATTAATGAGGTTAATGAGCGCTTTTTCAGTCAAATTGTATTCAAATCTGTCAACTAATATTTTTTGTCTGTATCAATAATTTATTATTATCAATTATCAACTATTGGCTAGTGTATAAATAAAATATATATTCCTGTAGGTAAATAAAAATATATTTAATTTCTCTAAATTATCTTCTATAAACGTCTGATTATAAATTATTATCTACAGTAAAAACGTTGCAATTTTAGCGACTACAATTTCCTATGTCACAACCCAAATTTTTTGCTCTGGAATCATACCCATCTTCAGGTTATAACTTCGGGTCTAGTGAAGAATCGATACTTCAGACTTGTCTTAAACCTAATGGCTCCAAAATATAACCTCTTACATTTTTATAATAGAGCAACAACAATCTGGAAATATGGCAGTAAAATAGTAAGCTACATTAGTTTTTTTCATACATTTTTCACAAATTTTTCCTTCAATATACCTGGATACAATGCTAGCTTCTTCTGATTTTGGTCATATCATTTGTGGTAAATATGTCTATTCGTAGCTATCAATATCCGTGGGTTGGTGATTATGGTCATTATTGATTTTAATGATCTTGTCATCTATGGTGAAAAGGCTGGCCCTGCAGCCGGAAGGCTGGTGGGTTGCACAGAACCATCTGCTCTTGAACCCTCTCTTGTACTGGTGGAAGAATTTGTAGCCGTAAGCATATATGACGCGCGCTCCGCGACGCGACGTCGCATATATGACATCTGAAATTTGACAACCGTTTTTAGAAACTGTATCCAAAGCTGCGACTCTTAAAATTATTGGACACAATTAGGTACAACAAGGTTTTTTTGACCTAAGTCAAAAATAAGTTTAAGTTAAAATACATATTATGTATTTTAACTTAAACTTATTTTTCAAATATTTGCACGCCTTATGTGGCAGAATATGTTGGTGATGTTATAATAATTGTAGCACCATTTATACCATATTCTGGCAAATAAACGATTTGATTGATTGATTGATTGATTGAACACCTGTAGTACACCAGAGGAGTCGCAAGTGCGTTGCCGTTCTTTAGCAGTAGCTGCTTATACGAACATGGGTCGATTTGCCGTGCGGCGCGACGACTCGCTTGTTAATCACCTTGTCATTTCAGGAATAAATTAACTTTTCCTTGTAAATACAACAACTAAACTTTTCCTTTATTACATATTGAATTTGTCACAGGGAGATTTAAGGAAAGAAGTTTAACTCTATAAAATTATATTCTACTATTATGCTCGTAAGTAGATATTAATAAATCTTCACATAATTACATACTTGTTATACTATTAAAATAATGTTACTGTTAAAGTTCATAATATATCTAATGTTAGAATATATATTGTAATGTTCTTAAACTTAAAATAGGCTACATATTGTGAGGACAAGTAGAGTCACCTTCTATCAAACAAACTATAGCTGCAAACAAATAGTTTAAACAGTATCTACATCGGTATAGACCTTATTTTATTACTATTACGTAGATCCCGATGGTAGTAAGTTTGTAATAGGTACAATGATTCAAAACTAAGAATCGGCTGTGACGTAACTACATTTGACAGAAAAAATATTCATTCAAGGGAAGTTACACTATTTTGATTTCAGAAGATTGTGTCAAATAAATGCGGACATGAAATTGCGGAAAGCAAGAGTCAAAATGTCGAGATGACAAATTTCAAACCTCGAATGCCCCAAACGACCCCAAGAGTAGGGGGTAAGTATGGCCTTTTGCCTCGACAGACCTAGTTACGTATACATATTGGTCTATGGATATTATTGGACCTTATTTTTAGGCAACAAGATTTAAAAGTTGTACATACACCGGATCTTAGCGACGTAGTGGGTACCTACTGCCACAATATTAATTAAAGGAATATAAATATTATCTATCTTTGGTGAACTTAACTATATGCAGCTAAAAAGCAAGGTTACGTAAAACTTTTAGTACCTATAAAAGGAGAGTTAACTAACGTAATATTGTAATATGGCATACCCTACTACTATCCTACTTAATATTATAAATGTGAAAGTTTGTGAGAATGGATGGATGTATGGATGGATGTTTGTTACTCTTTCACGCAAAAACTACTGAACGGATTTCGATGAAATTTGGTATGGTAGTAGTTTAGGCTCTGGTTTCAAACATAGGATACTTTTTATCCCGAAAAAGTACAGTATGCCCGTGAGATACTTTATTTACGCGGCTCCGCGGGCAATAGCTAGTTTGTTATAACAGTAACTAATACTTACAATAAGAGGCTACTTCATGAAAGGACATTTATAACATTTATAAAATTAATCAATAATACTTCGTGGAACTCTCTAGACTATTTACACAATATTATTCTTTCTGGAAGTTGCAATCTGCTACTGGTCAAATACTTATACCTATAATGAACATTTAAGGATATCTATTATCAACGTATAACTTCACTTAAGTAATAAAGAATACCTACAGAATATTTATTACAATGTGTGAAATATACTAAGTGTGTATTACAATAAAATTTCAAGAATACTAATGAGTCCTTTGGTATGATTAAGTTTTATTTTTATTTATTTTCGACAGAATTATTCAAACTTATTTCTACACATATACCCTTGTATATGTGGTGTATTTTTATGGTAGCCATACACGTAAAGGTGAACCTGACAGGTTTTCCTGCACAGTTACACCTGTCAGGTAAGCATGAGCTGAGTAGTATGGAAACCTGCACAGTTGTGCAACATACAATCTCCGGTTTAGGTTCCTGTAAAACTCAACTATGCAGGCAAATCTGTCAGATAAACGTGAATGGCTAGCATTAGTCTCTCTCATTAGTAAGTCAGAAGCGCCCCTTAGCGTCAGTTCACCCCGAAATGAGACGAAACACGACGCGGCGCTGCATTTAAGACAGCAAATCAAAAGTTTATCCGCTACACAAGAAAGTACACGTTTATTTGAAAGAGTTCGAATGTCAAACTGCACCACTCTGCATAGCCCAGCGCCGCTCTTGCAATGAAACGTGTATCTTCTTGTGTACTGAATTAAGTTCAATTTTGAATCACTATTTTAAAAATGCAGCACCGCGTTGCCTCACCGCGTTATTGTCTCGTTTCAGTGTGACCAGACCCTTACTCTTCTTAGTATTTTTTTCTGGGTTCATTAGTTTAAGGAGTATCTATAAAGTACGTAGTCTTCTGTTTCATATTATTTTAGTGGCATCTCCTTTCTACAGATGTATCTCTCTTTGCTCATAACGTCGGCGGCGGCGGGTGCGTGTGGACGTTCTTGCACTTGACGATGTTGGCTCCTATGGTGTAGACGACGGCGCGGCAGCCGCGGTTGTAGTGGGAGCCGCACCACCACCGCGTCTTGCATCCTAACTCGCACTGTCGGAGGAACTTGTATCCGCCTATACCGATCATACGGGCTCCTCGGGACGACGTCGTGAATACTGGAACTGAAAGCAATGCTCAGTTAGCACCAATACCGAAATGTGCCTGCATAGAACAAACAACTTAATTAGTACTCAAATATGCGGAGACCAGCGATGACACCTTAAAGGACGTTTTATTGCTTGTATTCGCACCATAAAATCATCCTTAGAGTGATCATCAGTAAGAGCGCGTTTATACGACCACAATAATCATAACGCGGCCGCCCAATAATCATAACGTACAGATTCTTAAGAATTACCTAAGCGCGGTCGTGTGCTTGCCATTAGGTTGTACGTTGTAGCCTAGATGATAAAGCTCAATTTGCTAAGAGTAATAACAAGCGCCCGTCTAACAGGTCCCTTAGGGCTAGCGCAGACAGACAGGAGCGCAGCGGAGAAGATTTTATTAACGCACTCGAAAATCAACTTTAAAATTATTAAAATAAAGTGCATACATGCTTGCACCTGACAAAAAATGCTCGCACGTGCTCGAAGATACACCCGATATAAAATAAAATATGCCCGTGTCGGGCATATTTTATTTTATACGCAACGATTGTTCCTCTCTATCTGCACTAACCTTTACTGGGGGTCTAAAAAGGCCACTTTAGGTGTTTCATATATTTTTTTCAACTCATATTATGTTTTATTCAACTCATTTTACGCATTTCTATTGAAAACTGTCGCAATTGATGTTTTCTAATATGATGAAATCAGATGAATCATGTAGGTAGCCATTTTTCCATTTCACGATTTTTGTATGGAAAAAAATATATATGAAACATCTAAAGTGGCTTTTTTAGACCCCCAGCTCTTACAGACAAACGGCACTCCGCCATCCGCAGCGCAACTGCAGCCGTCAACTGCCGTTAACAAAAACCTAACATGTGGGGATGTTAGGTTTTAGTTACTGGGACACGGAATTGGCTTATCTCTATCTTTTATTCTATATCCGTGCTAAATTTCAACCAAGTTGGTCCAGTAGTTTCGGGTCCTATTCAATGCCAACAAACAAACAAATCTTTCTTCTTTATAATATTAGTTTAAATAGAAAAATACAGACTATAAATAGTTTTTTATTAATTTTGAAAATATTATGTTGTTACATGATTTTAGGGAGGGCATGTATTTGAAATTAAAATTAGGTATTTTTAATAAGCAACAATATATTAATCTTTTTTACAATTGAAATATTACAATTTTTTTATTAATGTTACAAATGCCTAGACTCATTTGGACGAATATTTGTATAACAAAATACTGTATATAATTATATTTCTTGTTATAAATTAAGTATCAATATAATATTATTTGAGTTTTAAGTACAAAATCGTTTTCTGAAGTAAAGTAATAAAGAAACCGGCCAAGGGTTCCGCACAAAACGACAAAAAATCACTTTTCACACAATTTGTTGTACGGGAGGCCCCTTAAATATTTATTTTATCAGGTTTTCAGTATTTTTTGTTATAGCGGCAACAGAAATACAAAATCTGTGAAAATTTTAACTGTTTAACTATCACGGTTAAGGATAGCTAAACAGATTAAATAGAGCCTGGTGACCGATGGACGGACGGACGGACAGACAGACAGGCAGCAAAGTATCACTAATAGGGTCCCGTGTTTACCCTTTGACTACGGAACCCTAAAAATATGTACGACAAGATACGATTCAAAATTGTAGTTTAGGTAGATGATTATGCGCATTGCGTCTTTTGATAATCTCGTCGTATAGCGTGGTCAAAGTCGCCCGGCATTGTGCTGAGCAGTGTTGGGAGCATCGCCATAGTCTCTTGACTCCGGCAGCGGAGCCCATCTTCAAATGGTAAGTGTACCCCTGGTGCAGCAGGAGAGGCTTACCGGTTCGGTTCCTGATGTATTTCACTGTCGAACTGAAGAAATCTGGAACATTCGAAATGTTAAATATCTTTATGAGTGATAATTTATCAAATATGCGTATAGCTCAAAAATTCGTTGGTAAGCATGATGTGGAAATCCTACTAATATTATAAATGTGAAAGTTTGTGAGGATGGATTGATGTTTGTTACTCTTTCACGCAAAAACTACAGAACGGATTTAGATGAAATTTGGTATGGTAGTAGTTTAAGCTCTGGATTAAAACATAGGATACTTTTTATCCCGAAGAAGTAGTCTTCCCGAGGTATACTGTATTTACGCGGGCGGAGCCTGCAACAACAGCTAGTAAAAAATATATTATTATTCCAACAAGACTTGTTTGCACTCAGCAAAAGAAGAAAGGACAGCATTCACGAAAAGGACACTACTATGCCCTGCTAGTAGGTACTTAAACAAAATACAAAAGCGCTTAATAACATGAGTAGAATTTACTTATTCTCAACTTCAAATTAAACCATTAAATTAACATTAATTTACTTTATATATGTAATACACTGTAACAATTTACTTTAACTGACTTTGAGAGATGATTGTGGATTCCTCTGACATGAACTATGTTGTTGGCGATTGTGTATAATATAGCATTGCATCCTAGATAGGCGTGAGTGGAGCACCTCCATCTAACTTTTGCACCGTTGAGGTCAGTTTTCGTAGCATAGTACGTGTATCCATTTAGCTTTATTAATCGCCTTCCTCGCTTAGATGTGACAAATTGAACTGAAAACAATTAATAAAAATGTTAATAGTCACTAGATAAATGATAATAATAGATAAGAAATTAATATTAAAAGCTATCTTATTGAAAGGTTTCTTGATAATTCATGGGGTATCTTTAAAAAAATTAATACTATACACATTTGTAATGACAATGTGTTGAAAAAAAAGTGTTAATTATTATATATTATATATATTTTTGATACAAATCTTTGTCTAAAGCAAAATGTTCACATCTCTGGTTCCGTAAGCGTTTACAAAAGTTTTAAGACCAATTTTATCCCTTCCCATGTAGGTAATATAATTTATTTAGGTATCCGGGTTACAGTAAAAAAAACCAGCGAGCCACAGTCGCATATGACATTTTATGTAAATATTTAAAAAAAAAACACATCGCTAAGTACGATTTTCTAATAAGATAAAAACAATACGGATACTTGTCCATGAAACAGTGACAGAAATCAACGTCAAAATTTAAAAAGCTAAATACTGAAATATTTTATTCGAATCTGACGGCCAACTCTACCACCGCGCGCTCATTGGTCAATATAAATAGCGCGCGCTTCCGCGACTTCCTGTTACACACTTTCGTCCCATTTCACGAAATCACTCCCACAAATTGCAAGAAAGCGAGAGGAAAGATGTTACACACCAAAAATACAGTAAAAATCAGTCATTGTTATGTAAGTATGTATAAAAATACTCCCTTAAAATAATTTCACCCTATAAATATGTCTACTTTACCCATGCTCTGCTCTCTGCCACCCTTGACTTAAAATTTGTAATAGGGTACAGTAACTTTAAAACAGCTAATAAATTACAAATCATAGCTAAAAAATTAAATGCATTTTAGTTGTCTAAACAGGAAGAGCAAATAGACTTCATGTGTTTTTGGCACATAGGTTTTTCACAAAATCTGCAGTAGCTTAATATTTTCATGTCCTTGGAACGGGGACACACTACGCAGCGCCGCTTTTTCTTCGGTAATGCTTCTTTAGAACTAAACGCAGTTGTATTCAACAATCCTTTGAATGGCAACGATGTTTGGATGGATTTTTGTTGGATATCATTCTTAAGCCTCAAACCATCAAATTTGAAAAGGGTATTCCTTTCTATCTTCGGCTGTGGATGCTCGATGTTCAAATTGTAGGTGGCATTCGATTTTATGTCAGATGTATCTAAAATGTAAAAAAAAATAAGTATATCAATGTCCATTGCAAGTATATCCTCGATATGCTTTATTCGTCATACGTTTGGTCAGCAAATATCCACGTCGCTTTTAGTTTAGTTGTTTAGTCTAAATGCGCTGAGAAGGCAGTAAGTCATGCGTATAAAATACAAATGTCAAAATTGACCTAGGACGCTTAAGCTGTGTTCACGTTAAGCAATTAATGTAAGAAATTTAGACATATTGTGTGCGCAAGATTCCTCATGATTCACTGCCCTCTTAACGCGAATAGACTATAGTGAAATATATTATTCTGGACGTGACAATAACAGCTGTGAACCGTGACAAAAATGACGCGAATATACAATAGAATGAAAAAAAAACGGTTTTTTTTTCTAATTTCTAGCTCTCGTGACAATTATATATATTTGCCGTGATAATTATAATATTGACGACCTCTGTGGCTCAGTGGCTAGCGCGTTGGCGCTCATGCCGGAGGTCGTGGGTTCGAATCCCGCCAGGGGACAAAAAAGTTTTCTGTGTTCCTGGGTCATGGATGCGTAATAAATATTCATAGTATATAATAAAAACCTTAAATATATAGTATAAAATAAAATAAAATAAAGTATAGTATAAAAAGTATTAAATATATTTCCGTTGTCTGGTACCCGTAACACAAGTCCTTCGGATAACTACCACGGGACGATTTGAGGTGGGGTTGAAAGCGTCCATAGATATTATTTATTATTATTATTATTTTTTGTTTTATTCTTCCGAAATCAACGACACCGAGCATTAATCATGATGTTCAAATTTCAAACCGCATGTTACCAGCAACACCAACTTGTGTTTTCCTGCAATTTACTCACCATGTTATTTCGTTTTCCAATAAATCTACTTTTCAAAGGTATCTAATTTGAAGCAAAGAATCGCAGTTTTTGGTAAAAATATTTATTATCATTTGAAAAGGTTTCAAAACCGTGGACAATGTTATCAAGCGTACATAGTATAGTAAATTATATTATTAATTATTCTCATAGATTTTCTTGCCATAATATACCTATGTAGATTGTACGTATTAGCCGTTACATGGCTTAACTAATTTTATTTTTAATACATTAAATGTGGTGTCACTTAAAAACCAATAGCTACAGGTTCTCGTAGATAATGTATTAGCTACTACTATAGCCAATTAATTATTCAATTAGGAAATCAAAGAATTGCATTGCTTTCAAGAAATGTACCATTGCACATGTAGCTATATATATATATATATATATATATATATATATATATATATATATATATATATATATATATATATATATATATATATATAAAGGCAAACCTGATTGACTGATGTATCAACGCACAGGCCAACGTATTTCTCATATGACCGAAGGAGCTAAAATAAATGATTAAAGTTTGTATTAATAATAGGTAGGAAAAAATAATGAGTTACGTATTTCATTGCACATGTAGCTATATATATATATATATATATATATATATAAAAGGCAAACCTGATTGACTGATGTATCAACGCACAGGCCAACGTATTTCTCATATGACCGAAGGAGCTAAAATAAATGATTAAAGTTTGTATTAATAATAGGTAGGAAAAAATAATGAGTTACGTATTTCAGCGTTTTATAAAATTCAGCTCCAAGGTGGGTAAAATAGGGGATGAAAGTTATAAACCTAATTTCACACGGGCGAAGCAGCAGGCAATACTATATATATATATCTTACTTCACTATTGACACATTTGTTGCATGATTATGGTTTTCGTTAGCGAAAATAATGGTTTCATCTATGGTATGTAATAAGGCTTTGCAGCCCAAACGCCCGTGGGCGCAGCAACGCCAAAGCACTTTGCCGTTGTAACTGGAAGAGCCGTAGTTAGTAGTATAATATTTGTAATTGTTAAATTTTATCGACCTTGTACCACGTTGCGATGTAACGTACTCGTACTCAACTGGAAAGAACCATTTTTATCGATTTAAAAAGATGTTATGAATTTTAAAACGAAATCTACTTGTTATTAAACAAAATAGGGGTTGTTGTGTATTAAATTAAACTGTTATATTATAATCATACCATATATTTAAAGAATCACTTTACTTTAGGTTCGATCCGTAGAGGATGATTGTGTTCAGCTTTAACATGGACAATATTTTCATTGTGAGTGTGAAGAATGCGTAGACGAGTAAGTGTAACCGTTCAACATATCATTCTTTTCCCTCTCTGTGATAAAACATATTATGTTAATGAAAATACGTATAAGAATTAAAATCTTTTGAGTGCCTAAAGTGTAAATTGCATGCTGTCCTTGTCCTTGTCATAGCAGAGACAGCGACGGCATGTGACTTTAGGAGACTAAAGGATACCATTTTTCAGCGTCAAATTAAAGTTATAAAAATGGAGATAAGATTTTGGAAAATTGGGAGTATTTTATTACAAATATCCTGTTCTCTTCGAATCGTTTTATTTTTTCAAATTTCTTAAATATTTATTTACAATATTAATTCATGAGCTATTAACGAAAAACCAAAGTCCCTCTTGGCTAACTTTAATTGTTTATAACTTTTGTAATGTTTTATGTGCTAACATACGCTTCTAGTGCAACTTTCTAGACATAATTCCGTATCCAACGAGGTATCGCACATATAATATTTGTAGGATCCGTGTCTCAATTTGTCACCATTTTCAACTTCTCGAGTAGACTATAATAATAATAGTTAATATACAAAACGTACATTTCACATTGTATATTTAATGTAACTTACTCATATATGTACAAATAACTTTATCTAAGGTATCAGTAGCTCGGTGGATGTGAATGTTGTTCGATTGCTTTTACAATGATATCTCCTACAGTGTGGAGTACAGCGTGACAGCCTCTGTTTTGGTGGGTTGAACACTTCCATCTAACCTTCGGCCCCCCTTTGTAAGACGAACCATAAGACGTAGAGTAACTGTACCCGTCCAACAATATCATTCTCCTCCCTTTTCTCGACAATATGTATTTTACTGAAAGAAAACTAAAATAATTATTCTTTACAATAAGCTAGGTTAGACGACTGATTTTTTCTTGCATAAATGAATAGTACTCTTAAATATGAGTAATTTCTCAGTGGAAACAGTATATTAAAAATATATTTCCATGTGTACAGACATTTGTTTACAAAATTTGGCTAGTCTCGTGAAAACGCCCCATACAAAAGTAATGTGACGTCATATCAAATATATCATGTAAATATCTCCGAATTTTTTAATTTTTTTTCGTATTTTTGCATGTATCTAATTACTAAACTACACATAAAATATTATATTTTTTAATATTCCTTAATATTTCTGATTTTTTTTTTTCGAAAGGGTCTACGCTAAGGGTCGGGTTAAGACCGCTGTAGCTAAATCGGACTATAACTAGCCTGGTGGCTAGTTTATTTGGTAAGAGTCGATGGGAGAGTTTGACCTCCCTAACATCACCCGGGTGATGTTCAAACCGGATATTGGGGACAGCTACGTTTAACTAACTATTTTGTTTAACTAACTATTGTGAGCTATTATTATGACAGGGGAGACGCGGGTTTCTGCTGCTAAGGGGTCCGACCCCTTTCTCGCTCGCTGAGGAGTGAGGTTGCTCGCGCGCGGTAGCAAAAACTAGCGGCGTGCGAGTTATCGCGATAGAGGAGCTCTCGTTTTTATCGGTATCGGTACTGAGAGGGCCGTCCCTCTCCCCTTCCGCGTACGGTCGGGATGACTCGCGCGCGTAAGTCCTAATGTCGATGAGGTTCGCGGTATTGGTAGAGCTCTCTATATCAATATCGCGGTCGCGGACACTATTTTGGTGTGTACCTAGAGTACTAGGATGCGAACTCGAACTCGGGTTCGGGTCCGGTCTTGTGTTAGGGTCGGTCTGTACGTCTGTACGTGTTGTCGTGTCGGATGTGGGACCTCGGGGTAGGCGCCGGCGTCGACCCCGGTGCGATACTAACCTCGCGGGTGCGTGTGGTTTGTGTTTACGTAACTGTACACAGTACGTTACGTATTTTGTGATCGGGTCAACGGGATCGGCTAAGATATGCTTAGGCCGTTTGTACGGGTGTCGGAAAGTCTGTGCGTCGTGATTATAGTTCAGTGCCTTTTTGATAAGGGGGTTTGGATGATTTTTGCCTTTATCAAAGAAACTCTCTGCGAGTTCCTTGATATAGGCTTTAATAGTGAAGAGTTCGCAGTCCCTATGCAAGTCGATGTTACGCATGTACTAGGGGGCGCCTGTTGCCATGCGTAGAAACCGGTTCTGGACTCTTTGCAAACGGTCCAGTTGAGACTCGCTTATCTGTGCGAAAGAGACGCACGCATAAGTGAGTATCGTTCTAATGCAAACCTTATACAAGCAACCTTATAAAAAACCAACAAACAACCTTATAACTTATACAAAATGTCCCTAAGACAGCTTATGTCTTAGGGACATTTTGTTTCGCGAATTAAGTAGCGGATATAATTTGTAGAGTACAAATTTCGCTTTGCGTAATGTATTACTGATGTGACTCGAAAACGTCATCGACTTGTTTAGTACTACGCCTAAATATTTGACCTGAGTGACCTCAGGGATTATGTTGCCGTACAGGCTAATAGGGCTCATTAGTTTACGGGGGCAATTACGCCTCACTGCCCTATTACTATTGAATTGGATGGCGTGACTTTTGTCGGGATTAACTTCTATTCTCCATTTGGAAAACCAATTACCGAGAGCGGTAACTGACTCCTGGAGGGCTTTAGACGCGGTACAGGCTCGTGTGTGGGAATAATAAAGGGCTGTGTCGTCCGCGAACATAGCTAATTGCACCTTAGCGTGTTTAGGGATGTCACTAGTATACAGGTTATATAGGGAGGGCGAGAGGACCGAGCCCTGCGGGACTCCCGCCTCCATATATCTTGGCGACGATAGTGCGCCTTCTACGCGGAAATGAAATTTACGATTTTTTTAAAAGTTACTAATTAGTAAAATATTTCTGAGTAAATGAATTAAACTAAATATTTTTGTCGTCGTCTCCTCTATTGGGGTTCTGCCCGTTCTGGTCAACCGTTTCATATGGATTATATCGTATCGTATGGATTACAGCCTGACAGCACCTGTTCTGGTCAGTGGAAAACTTCCATCTTTTCGGCTTGCTTTTATAAGACACAGAATAAGATATAGACTATAGAGTAAGAACAACCATTTATCAATATTATTCTCTTCCCTATTCGCATAGTTTTTGTTTATGATGTCATGTCAAACGATGAATATGTCAAACGAAATTTCATCAATCTATCATGAAAACAAAATAAAATGTAAACTAAACGTCATACGCTGGCTCGCTAATTTAAATTATGATGATACGGACAAACTCTTAATGCGACCAAAATAACATACCATAAGCAAATAAAGATACTTTGCCCTCTCTCTCTCTCTCTCAGACACACACACACACGCACATACACACACCCACACACTCCATCTTCTAAAATACACTGGGCTTTTATGAAGTTATGACCCGCTGCACGCTGTTTAAAAAAGTGTCGACTACAAATTAAAATGCTAATAGATTGTACGATTTTCGTTGCATGGAAAATGACCAGTGTCCTTTGTAATGTAATTTATTTTTCATAGATAATAAAAGTTTATATAGATGTTAATAGTTTGTGAGGGGGGCACCAATATACAGGCTCAGTTAGTTAGGGCTCCACGTCTCCCACAAATTGCTTTTTAATTTTTGGGAGAAATAAAAATCTATTATTATTATATTTTATTTTTATTAAATACCAACAAGTAAAGTATATTGTTTTTAAAAATTTAATTGACTGCAGGCTAATCTCTTAAGATTACATAATATAAGCAAGTTCCTTATTATACAATTTAATGTTATTGGGGTAGAAAAGCAATTAAAAGAAAAGAAATATCAAAATATAATATCTTTATTGTATAAATTAAACTGCGTTTCAACGTTGAAGGTCGGTGGATGTGAATGATTCTCTCTACTCAAAACGATGACGTCATCAACAGTGTGGACTACCGCTGTACATCCAGCATGACGTGAATGTGTAGAACACTTCCATCTCATCTTCAGCCCCATCCTTTTATGTGCATGATATGTGTAACCATTCAGCAATATCATTTTCTTTTTTTGTCTTGATAATACATACGTGCATTTTACTGGAATAAAACTACCATTTTTAAAGATATACCTAAGGATAATACAACTTCAAGAAAAATACAGTGAGTAGGTTTATTCCATTTCAATTGGATTTTTTTAAATTATTTACACATAATCTGGCAAACGAAAGTTGAACCCTGACAAATGGCGTTAAATTTAAAAAATCTAAGGGTGGCCACTGGCCACATTTTAATTCCTATAAAAAAATCAAATAATCTGATGAGTTACATGATAATGAATTAGTAATAACATGATAAATAAAATGTGAAATAAATATTTTTTACTCTTTCAAGCAAAAACCAATGATTTTTTGGCATGTTTTGGTTTGTCAAATTGACTTTGAAGGTTGTATAGTGTTCACAAATTAAACATTTGCAAATAACCCAGTTTCAACTTTCGTTAACTAGTTTGCGTACTCTACTTTGATATTTATTTTTTTTAATAAAAAGCAGACAGCCAAACATTCACATGAAAGTTTTTTTGTGGTGGCGACAGAAAAAAACAGCACTGTAAATAGAACTCTGCGCTAATACAACGGAGCTGAAAATCGCACACACGAGTGTTGAGTTGTAAAGACAACTTAACACTCTTGTTTTCGATTTTCAATCTTTACCTCATATCAACTACTTAATAGAAGTTTTTAAATTGCCTTACTAATTGTTCTTTTCCACTATTTGATATAGAGGCAAACTAAGATCTGTTACACATTTTTCTGACAGGTGTAGAATTGCATAATCATAAACAAGGATTTCAGTATTATTTAAAAAACGGTTTTACTTGTAAAATATTACAGAATAAAAACAAAAAGTTATATTTGAACCAAAAAAATCTAGTTTCAGTTTATTTAGTAAATTATTCTATCTTACTATGTTTACGGTTGGGCGGTGGATGTGAATGATTCTCTTTACTCATAATGATGACGTCATCAACAGTGTGGACTACAGCTGCACATCCAGCATGACGGGAATGTGTAGAACACTTCCATCTCATCTTCAGTCCCATCTTTTTATGTGCGTGATATGTGTAACCATTCAGCAATATCATTTTCTTTTTTTGTCTTGATAATACATACGTGCATTTTACTAGAATAAAACTACAATTTTTAAAGATATACCAAATGATTTTTAAAGCTAAAACAAGGCAACTACAAGATAATACAGTAGGTTTATCCCATGTCAATTGGATTTTGTAAAAATTACTTACAGAAAGTCTGGCAAACGAACGTTAAGCCTGAGAACGGGCGGCAAATTTAAAAAAATCTAAGGGTGGCCTGGCCACATTTTAATTCCTATAAAAAATCAAATAATCAGATGAGTTACTTGATAATTAATTAATTAGTAATAACATTATAAATAAAATATGAAAAAATATTTGTATATTTGTCCCGGATCCGTAAGGCTGGAGAAAATTCAGAGCACTGAAAATAAAACTCTGCACTAATACAATAGAGCTGAAAGTGTTAATTAAAGCCCCAATCTAAGATCTGTTCTACATTTTCATGACAAATGTAGAATTGAATATTCATAAATAAGTTTTTCATTATTATTTTACTTTCAAAACTGTTTTACTTCTAAAATGTAAGAGTGTAAATTACCAAAAGTTCAATTTAACAAAAAAAAAATTTGGTTTCAGTTTATTTAATAAATTGTATTATGTACCTATTCTATCTTACGATGTTTACGGTTGGGCGGTGGATGTGAGTGATTCTCTTTAATCATAATGATGACGTCATCAATAGTGTGGACTACCGCTGTACATCCAGCATGGTGTGCAGTACACTTCCATCTCATCTTCACTCCCATCCTTTTATGTGCGTGATATGTGTAACCATTCAGCAATATGAGTTTCTTGTTTTGCCTTGACAATACATACGACCATTTTGCTGTAAATATAAATTTATTAAGAAATAGATTTTTTTTATTGCTTAGAGCGTTCCCCCCTAATGCAATATGATATCAGGTATCAGTCCGATAAACTACGTTAGACACGATAAATACAGGGATATATTTTAATATGAAACATATACTTTTCGGCGCGATATCTGACATTTTTTAAATTTAATTTCCAAAACATATTTTATACAATTTTTGAACTTAATCTATACAAGTGCGCCACAAACCGCATCAGTTTATCTGGTCACTATAGTTCGCACAAACACGTACGATTTACTTACAAAAGAAATCATTATTATGTATTACAACATAATATTATGCTTAACATACAACAACATATAATTAATATACATAAATTTGAGTTAATTTATAACTTTTTCAGTATAGTCCTTATTTATTATTATTTTTTTAATATTTACGAAAATTATGCTGATTTACAATTTTGTCTTGCAATTTTGGGGGTAAACTGATAACAAGTGTTGGTATTTTATTTTTAACATTCTAGAACCATACACATTATTGACTATATGACTTTAAAATAATAAACTTATTTTTGTACGCAATTGCACGTTATTTAACAGGTCATGTTTTTGTATAAGTATATCTTTATTTTTACATAAATTAGAACAGCGAATTTAATTTTGTCAAAAACCACTCATCACATTACAGAACTTATGCAAACCTTCTGGGTCTTTTTTGTATTTTAAGTTTACATTCTTTGGTACAATTGTCTTTAGCCTTACTCGAAGATCGTATGTCACTTAGGTAAGTTGTATATGTCCTTCCATAACTACTGACGCCATAACCGACAGCAGAATCAGCAAGAACCATAGGTAAATTAATCTCAAGGTACTGTATGGTGATTTATATTTTAGAATGGCCAATTTACCCATTATAGACCTTCATTTATCGCAAACGAAATCTTTGTGTGGCTGCCAACTAAATCGGCTGTCGATTATTAGTCCAATGTATATATACTGGTTTACAAATTCTATATCAGAGCAACCACAACTCGCTATGTTCTGACCATGCAGGCATCTGTGAGTATAAGCGACAATTTTAGGTAAATAAGTAGTTTTCTTTTAGGTAAATAACTAGTATGGCTTTTGTTTTCTGAACAATATCAGGCCAAAAACTAGGCCAATGTCAGACATGGGATTGGATATTGAAAAAACGCACATATTTCAAAGACATAAGAGCGTTTCCGGTCTGTTATCTGATATCAGTAAAAATAAATTAATAAAAATCACAAATTTGGAAAAACTTGAGATGATAAAAAAGATATATTTTTTTTAAATCTTAAAAGTACAAGATCTTGTAAAATATATATTTTTTAAATTGAAATATTAAATATAATAAAATAAAATATAATAAAATATTAAACTACAACCCCATAAAGGATCAACATCGACTTGACACTGTATATATTACTCAATATATAAAAAATATTGAACCGCCATTCAAAGGTTAACACGAATGACAGCTTGTGGCTATGTGTGCACGGCTAGGCGAGTGCGGGGGCCGGGGTACGTGGGTTTCTTCAAGCCAGGATTAAACATACACAAGCTCGTTTAGTACTTGACATAATTGACAATATAATTTCATAATTTTTATTATAGATTTGTCTAACGCGTCGTTTAAAATTATTTCGGTGTCAACCTTTGGCTTAAACATGGCTGACATTCACTGGTGCTCGAGATGTCATTTGTAGAGTTGTAAATTTCGAATGAAAAAAAAAACACGTTTATGAAAAAAAAAGTTATATTTAATGTTATCTATTCTATTTTATGTTGTGTTTACGGTTTGCGGTTGGGCGGTGGATGTGAATGATTTTCTCTACTCATAGTGATTTCGTCATCTACAGTGTGAATTACAGCGCTACATCCAATATGTGAATGTGTAGAACACTTCCAACTTGTCTTCGGTCCCGTCCTTTTGGGTGCATAGTAAGTGAAGCCATTCAGCAATATCAGCTTCTTTTTTTGTCTTGATAATACATACGTCCATAATTTTGCTGTAAAATTAAATTTATTGACAAATATTTCATTACAAAGTACAGTTAGATTAACCTCATATCAACTGGTAAATATAAAAGTTTTTAAATTACTTTAGAATATTATATTCTATTCCCCTGTTTGATATAGAGGCACACTTAGCATATTCATAAACAAGTTTGTCATTATTATTTTATTTTCAAAACCAACCAAAAACACTTTATCTGGTTTCTGTTTAATACGTTTATTTAAAAAAAATATTTTACGTATCTATTCTTTCTTACGTTGCGTTTACGGCTTACGGTTGAGGGGTGGATGTGAATGATTCTCTCTACTCGCAATGATTTCGTCATCTATAGTGCGAACTACCGCATTACATCCAGCATGTGAATGCGAAGAACATTTCCATCTTATCTTTGGTCCGTTCCTTTGTTGAGCATAGTAAGTGTAATTATTAAGCAACATCAATTTATTCCCTCTTCTTGATAAAATATACGTCAATTCTGTTAGTTTTCCTGTATAATGAAAATAATGTTTATAGTAAGCATATTTGCGTAGTAGGTAGTCAGTAGATAGTTAATAGTTATATACCTTATGTTAACTAGCTACATATTGCATGCATTTTACGAGTAGGTATTTCTATGTAACTCGAACAATATCTACTTATAACCTATTTTTTTTGCTTTTTTTATTGTTTCGCTTTATAGGCACTTCCACCCAGCGCCTGCGAATCCAAGGCCGAGACCTTGAAGCGGACTTGTAGGCAAAAATTATCAATTATTGACACTAATCACGGCCATTAGTGTCTGGCCAGTAGTGCGCTTCTGGATTTTTAGGCTAGACCGTGAGGATGTGGTATTTTACTATATTTAATATAGGATGTCACTTTAGTAGTATTTTATTAAACTATTTGAAAAAGTGGTTTTATGGTGGGCATTTATTACTATTAATTTACAATAAGTTGTTCCGAACTCTGATTTTGTAGGTAGGAAGGTGTGAATGATCTTCTTTTGCGAAGACGATCTGGTCTCCCAGGGTGTGGAGCACTGCCCTGCACCCGCAGTGGTTGTGGGTAGAACACTTCCATCGAGACTTAAGCCCCATTTTCACGCGTTGAGAGGAATAAGTGTAACCATTAAGCAATATCATTTTCTTTTTTCTTTTTGATAGTACATATGTGTAGCCTGAAAATAGTAGCAGTTACAAGTACCTATACAGCAATGTGGACATCTTAACAGTCAGTGGTGGATTTACACTAGGGGCAGTCAGGGCTAGTGCCCAGGGCGGCAAATTTTGTGGGGCGGCAAAATTTGGAAAGTAAAAAAAATATTTTTAGAATTATTTTTTTACAAATATCAAAATTGCACATTATAATAATTAATTAATTCTAATTAATTAATCTTTTTTTTTTTCTTGTTTGAAACGAGTTAAAAACTACTTACGTTTTACAATGACTGCAAATAGTCTCAAAATATTGGCTATTCTATGCATAGAATATGTACGTGTACGTCTACTTTAACGTTTAGATTGTGAAGATTTAATCGACCAATTTAAAAAGTCAGGTGTGTTTGCCTGACAAACAAATGTAATACAATCATAAGTCGTCGTTATTCGTTAGTGCAAAATTCATGATTCTTACAAAGATATATGATTGGCTTCGCTGGGCCAAAAATCAATGATTTGTCTATGGATTCTTGGAAAAAAACAAATATTTTTTTATATTATTGAAGTATATAATATATAATAAAATTTATGCAATGAGCAAGCAATTAGTTATTCTATTTAAAAAAAATAAGATATAAAAACTATAATTTTAATTAAAATTTCTGTGATAGGGCGGCATTTTCTTCAGTGCCCAGGGCGGCACTAATTTTAAATCCGGCCCTGTTAATAGTTGTAGATATGGATTTGTTTATGTAAAACTTGCTTATTTGTTTCATTTTATAAAGATTTACTTACAGCGTGTAATGGAATTACAATTTTCAGACCACCAATTTATTACTCAGTTTATTACAAATTAAACTATAATATTAGTATAATGTAATACATAACTTTTTATGTATTATACATATTATATCAACAGAAAATGAAAGTTTGTTCACTGGATATTTACAATTGCCTGTTTGCCTGAAGAAGGTTAAAAAGTCTCGTTCTATCCATAGGTTGATGTGAGTGCTCGTCTTTTATTTTAACGACTTCATCTTCTAGAGTGTGGATGACGGCGTGGCAGCCGCGGTGCTGGTGTGTAGAACACTTCCATCTTTTTTTTGGACTTGCTGTCGATGAAATTATTGATGAATACGTGTAGCCGTTTAGCAATATCATCCTTTTTCCCTTTTGCGATACAATATATTGAACTGAAAAATGTAGGTATAATCATATTTTTGCTATGTTATACAACACTCTACCGAGTAATATAGGTTACTATAGATTAAAAAGGCTGTTTTTTGACTTGTAATGAAAATTTCATAGTACACAATATTAGGTTTTATCAAGATATGTAGACAACCTTCATTGTAGACAACTTTTTTGGTTTTGTTGAGGTGTAAAGCGCCATACTCACCGTCCAGCCTGCGAATCCAATGCCTTGGAGCGGACTTGTAGGCAAAAATTAAATGTGATTGCACTATTGACACTAATGGACGGCTCTTAGTACCGGTGTTGGATTTGAATGATGGACGGTGAGTAAGGCACTTTAACAAAGACACCTGAAAACGATTCTGCACTTTATTGATTTATGGAATTTGCACTAAAACGCCATGTTCTGGACTTCCCTGCAATTCGACCTTTCTGTAGGTGGATGTGTATGGTTCTCTTTAATGTTGATGACTTCGTTCTCCATGGTGTACACAGCTGCTTGGCAGCCGCGGTTCTGATGCGTGGAGCACTTCCATCTGACTACAGCTCTCTTAGAATTCACGGCAGAGTACGTGTAACCATTTAGCAAGATCATTTGCCTTCCTTTCTGTGATATTATGAACTCCACTAAAACAGTGAAAAATAAACTTTCATGTTGATGGATTAGATTGATGTGCCTTGGAATTCTATGTTTTGCAGTTTCAAATATTGCAAATTCATTACAGCTTCTTTTGTGATGGAATTGCTACATGAATCCAAAAGTCTGACAACAAATGACACTTACGTGTAAATAGGCAAGTAAATATTAATAATAATTTATCGATTATTTAAATATAGAATGAAACTATAATTATTTTGTAACAAGTAAATGCTTATAATTAAGTACAAATTTTGCTCATGCACTCAACTCGTGCATAAAAACAAAGTGAAACGTAAGGACTGATATAGGACAGTTATAGACAGGGTATATAAGACCAGGACCGTCTTAAAATAAGCTCATTTTAAACCTTTGCCTCTGAAATACGCAATGAAAATATGTTAATGGTATCTTTGGAATGTAAAAGAAAGATTGACATTGGTGTCAAACGTACTGTTACTACGCATAATAGTGCTCATACTATTATGCGTATGTTGCGTATGCGAAAATAAAGTTTCATACACTACCTCGCTCATGGGGTAGGTGTATGAAACTTTATTTTCATATTTTATGTTTTTCTAAGCATTATTAAAACAAATATAAGCTTTCTTCTCACTGTCCTCTACATAAACTTTAACTGTGCCAAATTTCACACTCCTTCGTTCGCACAATTCTCGTAAAACTGTGCTCGAGTTTACGTGAACTGCGATTAAAAAGATAGTTTCGAGTCAAGTTGCTTTTTTTACTCAACATATTTTAAACAATACCTAGTCGTTTTATCTAATAAATATTACAATATGTCTTTTAAATACTGAAATTATAGCGATTTTTATACGGGTCTTTTTGACCCAATCCTACACCCGTTGTTAAATTTTTCACTGTTCGCTCCCCGGGTTAATTACATCACGATTATACAAAATAAAACAAAGAACTACAATTTCATCAGTCGTAAAGAAAAATAATCAGGGCCTTTAGTCCAGATGCATTCGATAATTTCGACGGTAAAGTTCGAAAACAAAATGTATGGGATTTGACACGAGTCATCGTTAAGTGACATGTCGCTTGCGATGCCTTATGTCAAATCCCATACATTTTGTTTTCGAACTTCGCCGTCGAAGTTATCGAATGCATGTTGATTAAAGGCCCTGTATTTACATCAGAACTTTGGTGGATGGTTGTGCTCATCCCTAAGGTAGCTAGTATTGTCTATGATGATCAAGTAACCTCTACATCCGTGGTCATGCGTGGTACACCTCCATCGGGTGTCGGGACCTGTCGTTTTCACGGAATAGTACGTGTAGCCGTTCTTTCTAACCACAGTTCTGCCTTTCCTCGATACTGAATATTCCACTAGAATCATATAATTACCTCAATTATATTATAAATAATTAATTGCATGACGCAACAATACTATTTACACCCCCGAAAAAAGTGGTCTACGAAGATTACTATCACAAAAAGTGTCTATCATTGTTAACTTTGCTCTGTATATTATAATTTGTAATTTGTTGTGGTTTATTTAGAGCATTTTGTGGAGTTATTTGTTTCTATTACCGTTCTAAGAAATAACGATACTAGAAACAATTAACTCTGTGAATGTATTTAGAAAAATTACTATTTAAATAAAAATGTAATTTTAGTATTCGTCTATTACAGTTTTTATAGCCAAATAAATTACATATATGTAGGTACCATCGAACAAGTTGCCGCTCGACCAGGCATACAATAAAAATCGCTCAACAGCGCCGTTGAATCGTGCGCACGCACACATACCTACTCACGTGTACTTACACGTAGTTCAACCATGCCGGCAGTCGTTTAGGTCGCTTCCTTCGTGCTTAAATATTTTGAGGAAAGTGCTAGTGCAAAGGAAAATGTTTAGAAACTGGTCGAGCAGGAACTTTGTTGATTTGGAAATCACGGTTGAAAAAAGTCTCTCCAATCTTCCCTATATACAGGAGGATGATTGTGTGTGTCGGACACTTTGACGACGCACTCGTCGACAGTCATCAGCATGCCTCGGCATCCTGCGTGCATGTGCGTGGAACACCGCCATCTGCTTTTGACACTCGTTTTGCTTATACAGTAATACGTGTATCCATTCCTTTTTATTAAAACTTTGCCTTTCTTCGACCGGATAAACTGCACTGCAATCATTAAAAAAATCAAACAAAACATTTTAAAGACGCGGCCATGATGTCCTCATGTTCCAATATACACGACCTATTGCAATGCAATAGATATCCAAGTCTAATATCTACAGACGCTTTCACACCACGTCAATCTGGTCCTGTACTAAGTATCCAAGGAACTTGTATCACATGTACCAGACAACGGAAATATATTTAATACTTTTATACTGTACACACATTTAAGATTTTTTTCATTTTTTAATACAAGACCCAGGAACACAGAAAAACTTTTTTTGTCCCTTCGGCGGGACTCTAACCCACGACCTCCAGCTTAAGCGCCGACGTGCTAACCACTGAGCCACACAGGTCGTCAAAAATTATTATAGCTATGTCGACCAGGCGAAAATCTTTGGAGTAATAGATATCCATTATGAATATCATAAGTGAAGTTTTATTACAGATTACTAATTACTTCGTAAGTATTAGTAAATAAAATACATATTTAATGTTAGTAATAATTCTATTTTTGAATAAACGTGTTAAGTAGGTATTAATTAAATAAAAACAATTTTAACAAAAATACTGTACGACCATGTTGCTAACGGCCCTCGGCAATCATCTTTTTCTAAGTAAATGACAGACGATGTATGAAAAACGACGATTCCCGAAAGACTAGAAACATGGTTCTACTGGACATATTTATTAAATTATCTTTAAAAATTGTTTCTCACTTCGGTGTTCAATTTTGAAATTATTTTTTGTGGCAAATACTGTATGTCATCCGATATTAGATTTAGATCTGATGAGACTATTACCACTGTAACTAGTTCCTGGTGGGTCGTGATTGTGGTCGTCATTGAGTTTCACAATTTTGCCGTCGAGGGTATGGACCATGGCTCGGCACTTTCGCCCTTTATGAGTAGAGCACCGCCACCTAATTTTCCTATCATTAATATTTGTAGCAAATTTACCATATGTGTAACCATCTTTGATAATCATTATATTCCCTTTGTTAGATGTAATGTATTCAGCTGAAAAGGCAAAAATATTTCAGTCAAACTTAATGAATGTTTATTTTAGCTTCTCTATGAATATGGATGTTAATAAATTTCAGTATTTATATCTAAATATGTTATTTTTTGCCACAATAGAAATTCGCGAGGTGCTCATATTTTTAGGCATAGATAAATGATTGGTCGCAGCGCTTGACAAGATACCGCTGACGTGCTTGAAAAAGGCGTGCCCGAGGCCATCACATTGAAATCTTCGTGTCAGATATACCTACCGAATTCACGCACACCAGAAATTGTTTTACACACAACGATACTATAAACCCACACTACATTAATGAGGTACCGCATTCACGGGGCTGTTGTTGTTAAATAGCGCGGTATCTTGTCGAGCGCGGAGACCAATAATTTATGGAATATGTTTATTAGGGTTAAAATCGAATAAAGATATTGATGTTAACATAGTTTATAATAATATGTAGGCTTTTGCATCTGCATCGGTGGATGCGTGTGGCTGTCATGTACATTGACAATTATTGAATCTTCTATAGTGATCAATCGTGCCCGGCATCCTCTGTGCAAGTGAGTGGAACATCTCCATCTGGCTCTAACGCCGTGCCTCTCAGCCAGGCAGTACGTGTAACCGTCTCTTAAAATCAATTTCTTGCCTCGTTGAGATTTGATGAATTCCGCTGCAAAAAACTTAACTGTAAATAACTTTAGCATTTGACCTTAAATGCAATTCACCCAATATCTTCATTGAAAGCGGGACCTTATGTAACTTTTTGGAGAATCCGCGATAAAAATATTAAACCTTTAAGAGAAACCACACGAAAAATGTTTGAAATATGGCTCCCAAGTATGTAACTACCTTGTCACTAAAACACACTTATGAAGTATAATATAAATAAAAATAGATACAAAACATGACGATTTGTATAAATATACTCGTAACTTATCAAATAAGGCACGGTGTTTTTTAAAACTTTATTCAATAATTAAAAAAAATATGATTTTAATGCTCGATCGCGCTTTGCTGACATTAAAAAAAAATTCAATCATAATTCTATATGTTTGAGTATTGTAAGTGCACTCTACATTCTAGAAACTTAGGAAGGGAGCAAATCCTTTTTTCCCTGGAACCTAAACGGCGTCGCTCGTCAATCCTCGCTTGCCAAGCCTCTTATGTGTGCGAGCTACATTACGATATCTTTTAGAAATGATATGAAGGTGGGTGGTTATGTGTATTCGGTACTTTAACTATCATCTCGTCGACGACGTGAAGCCGGCCGGTGCAGCCGGTCACAGTGGAACATCGCCATATACTCTTCAATCCGCTACCTGCTACTTCGTAATAAGTGTACCCATTCTTCAATATTAAATTCTTGCCTCTTCGAGATCTTACGTATTCAACTGTAAGATAAAATAAATAGGTAGTGCATTTACCTTATTACCTTAATGTACGTATTGTATGTCCCTCACCACCTAAAAATATTCTAACTAATCGTTACTCTAATTTCGATTTCGCTTTATTTGTTATTACAATATCTAATTTTCGTTTTATTAATGTTCTATCTTGTTAATTTTGTTTTATTACTCTGTCTATAATATTAAGTTTTGTAACATTGGTCCTACATACAAACTGAATAACATTTTCCTAGGTCTTTATTTTATGTTTTGTGTTCATTGGTATGAAATAATAAATAATAATAATACATTGACTTATATACTATTGTAAGTACGTATATAATATAATAGCATAGAATAGAAAATTCTACACACTAAACACGCTAGGTACGCTAGAAGCGGTTTCTTACAGATTTGTACCTAATTTATTATACATTTTTCTTTAATCATTTCAGGACTATAAAAAAACGCGAGGGTGTGTATTTGTTATTTTATCAGGAAGGTAAAGCTGTTCATTAAATATTCATATTTTAATTAAACTCATACCAATACTTACAGGTTTTTAATTTACGTTAATTCCTAAGATTTAAACTGTACGACGTACAGGGTTTTTATATTGTGTATGGAACGCTTATATCTAGTGACCACTGACCAACATATTTCATTTGATATCGATTAATACTGTATCCAGATGGAGAATAGACAGGTATAGTGAGCGATTCTTATATGAACTTTTTTTGTAGATCCATAATTGAAAGTCAATTCCAACATACATTGTTTTGTTATATTTATGGCAGTGTTTACGATTAAAGCTCCCAGATGCACATGATTTTTTCCGACATTTTCAACTACTTCTCACAAAATCTAAAAATTATACACCTAAACCTTCCCCAGGAACCACTCTGTCAACGAATGGAAACCGCAAGAAAATGCGTACAGTAGTTTTTGTGATTATCGCGAACATATAGACGGGGCGAGGGAGTTTAATTTATAATATGTAAAGATAAAGGTACATTTGCTATGATAGATTCATCTATCAAAATCAAATGATAAAAATTTGTTATTTATATAGTTAACTTTTATATAGTTATATAAATATGCGATTTATTTATAATTTCGAAAATAAAGCTGTAGGTTTATTATCTGTATGTCACGTGACCTAAAACGCCACCCGCAATATTTTTCTTGTAAGTGACGTCATAAGAACATAATCAAATCGAATAAACAACAGCTAAAGTTAAATATTAAGTTGATGCACTACACACGCACATATGACATTTATTTGATGCTGTTCTTATGACGTCACGAGAATGTTGGCTGTCGTTTTGGCGCAAACATTTATCGTTTAAATTTTAATATTATTTTCTTTGCATAAAGAGATATTATTTCCAGGAAATAAAAATACTAGTTGACTAACGAATCAATACGAACATTTAAAAATATATTTGAAAAAAAATGTAGAATATAATAGCCTATTTAGATGTTATGATACTCAGCGAAACAATTTCTTTTGGTCGTGTGGCATAGGTGAAGTTTACACAATGTACATGTGTTGTGTGTGCGGCTTTCTTTTTTTCTATATCTAGCACAATAGAAACACCTTTTCCGTTTGGGCTTTTGTTGCATCTGGTGCGTGAGTTTAGATTTGCGTAATAATTCCAAAGTGGAAACGTGTTGCTGCCTGACTGATAATCCTTTACTTAAGTCTCGAGATGCTGCTGCCCTTTGTTTTTCATGAAGCTTGATGTAAATAGTACGTGTGTTTTTTACTGAAATATCAAGAAGGTCAATTAAAATCGAATACAACATTTATTTTCTCGTAAGGTAGCCTTCTGATTTTTGCGACTGCGACACGAGACCGCGACCAGCAAACCAGCGAATCAGGTTCTCTGGCCACGCCCACCGGTCGCGCCTTTTTCGACACGCGATTGTCGCGGGGATTGTTTAGTGCTCCATATTATAAATTAATACTGAGCAGTGGCTCCGCGACCCTATTTCAGTCTCGGGTCGCGGCCTCGCGTCGCTCGTCGCGTGCATCGGAAGGCTACCTTTCTTAGGAACTTAAGGACTTAGGTCCCCCGGAGGTTTGTTATCCGACGAATTAAAATTCAAACCTGATATCCTGTTGCGGTGTCACATCTGCAACATAATTTGGAAGAGCAAGAGGGGGCCTTGGCTGGCTTTTTTATTTCGCCTGGAGAAAATAATAGGCACACGAAACAGAGTACTATGGCATACTCAGTTTACTTTTTTTTCAATTTTTTATCGTGGTGAAAATTGTGTTACAAATTACAATAATGCACTTCCAATTTAAAATCGTTATTTACTAATAAAAATAAAGTTAATAAAATAAAATATTAGGTCATTATATATTAAATTGGCGTTTTGTAAAGGAGGAAACATAAAGTCGATTTTTTTTTAACATAATATATTTATTTAATCAAAGTATTATACCATTGCTATCTATGCAATTTTGCCATCTCATAGGTAGTTCATTGATTCCTTTACTAAAAAAAAACCATTCGGACAGGAATCAATAAAATCTTTGAAGGCGCTTTGGACTGCCCCATCGGAGTTAAATTTTTTCCCTTGCAAAAAGTTATTCAAATTTCGAAAAAATGTTAATCTGTTGGAGCAACGTCCGGGGAGTACGGTGTACGGTACAGGGTGTCTTAGACATTCCAATTGAATCTCCTCTAATTTGGTAGCCATCTGTTGTGCAGTGTGTGGTCTAGCGTTGTCCTGAAGCAGCAGTGGCCTAGAGCGAATGACCAACCTCGGTTGTTTAGCAGCTAGCTTTTTCATCATGATTTGCAGTTGCTGGCAATAGACATCTGCCGTAATCGTCTGGCCAGATTTAAGAAAGCTGTAGAGATACTGGCACTAGTCCACCAAACGCTTACAAGTAACTTTTTTTGAGTCAATTTTCGCTTGGGGCAGGCTTTGGCTGGTTCGCCAGGGTTCAGCCATTGCGATGAGCATTTCCGATTATCGTACAGGATCCACTTTTCATCACAGGTAATGATTCGATTTAAAAACCCTTCATTATTGTGCCGGTTGAGTAATGTAACGCAGCAGACGACGCGCTTTTGTCGGTTTGCTGCACTCAATTAATAAGATTCAAGCTTTTTCACCTTCCCAATTTGCTTCAAGTGGATTAAAACAGTTTTATCACTAACACCGCAGCCTGCAGCAAACTCGGACGTGGTTTGCGATGGATCCGCTTCCACAATAGTCTTCAATTCTTCATTATCAACTTTGGTCTCCGGCCGTCTACGGGGGTTGTTCTGCAGGTCGAAATTTCCAGAACGAAAACTTTGTAATCAAAAACGCACAACAACACTGTGTTTTCTTTTGCGACACCGTCGCCATACAAATCATTAATCCTTCGAGCCTGTTTCTGCAGCACTGGTGCCACGGTGGAACTCGTACTCGAAAATAATATGATACCTATTTAATGTTTTCCATTTTGTAAACAGAGTGACGCAAAGAAATAGCCAAAAGAGGAAAAAACAAATGAATTAGGGGTTTCGAAATACAAATCCATGAGTAAATAGCGGTATAAATTTGAAATTGGAATTCCTAGCCAAAGAAGATATATTTGGGATAAAAGTGGCCAGTACGACAAAACGCCAATTTCATATGTAAGGACCTAATAAAAATATGTTTATTGAACACTTAAGAGACAATAACATAGCTAAAAAAGAAAAGAAACATATCAAAAAACAGAAACAAATCTCCATACCACAGTAGTGGGCGTGGTACCTATTCCTCTTCAGATGAAGGTGGGACCGAACCCCAAGCAGATATGAGTTTATTGGTAGTTGATCGTTTCCTGGTTGAAAAAGGAGGTGAATGGCTATGTTCTCCTTTAACTGTGACTATTGCTCCGTCTTTGACGTGCAATCTAGCAGAGCAGCGAAGCATAGTAGAACATCGCCATATCTTCTTTTTACTGCTATTCGATTTCTTCGAATTTCTTCGTTCCTCGTAATAAGTATAAGTATCCTTCAGTATTAATTTTTTACCTTTATGTGATTTTATGTATTTGACTGAAAAAATATTACAATCAGATTATTATAATTGTGTATATTTATTGCAGATGTATAATTTATCTTTTATAAAGGGATAGGTTAAATTTGGGTTAGGTTGAAAAAAATATAAGGTTTATCGGATACTGTATATTATGAATGAATACTACATTAAATTTGGAGTAGTTTTTCTTTATTTACATTATAGCAGTTGTTTTTATTCTACGCAAAGTAAAACATTTTACTTTGTGTCCTACTAATATTATAAATGTGAAAGTTTGTGAGAATGGATGGATGGATGGAGGGATGGATGTTTGTAACTCTTTCCCGCAAAATTACAGAACGTATTTTGATAAAATTTGGTATGGTAGTAGTTTCGGCTCTCGATTAAAACATAGGATACTTATTTTCCCGGAAAAGTACAGTGTTCCCGCGGGATACCCGATAGTATTAAGTACTAGCTGTTTCCCGCGGCTTCACTCGCGTAAATATAGTATCGGGTATCCCACGGGAAAACAGTACTTTTTCGGGATAAAAAGTATGTAGTCTATGTTTGATTCCAAGCCTAAACTACTACCATACCAAATTTCATCGAAATCCGGTCAGTAGTTAATGCGTGAAAGAGTAACAAACATCCATCCATCCGTCCATACATTCATCTATCCATCCTCACAAACTGTCACATTTATAATATAAGTATATTAAGTATATTTACGCGGGCGGAGCCGCGGGAAACAGCTAGTAAACGTATATAAAGGAGTATATTCTATGGAGGGCTATTATACTGTATAGTATTCTCAGCTGGGACGTGGTTATGCTGGTTGCTGACGTCGTACACCAAGTCCCCCGCCGTCTTGAGTTTGGCGCGACATCCGAAGTGGTTGTGTGTGGAGCACCGCCAGTGTTGAGTATGACCGAAATATTTCGAACGATAGAATGTGTATCCACCTATTTTTATCAAAGTCTTACCTTTTTTGGAAACAATATATTGCGCTGAAAATGAACACGACAATAGAGTATGTAGTCATTGTTTTTATCTTATATATCTTATATATCTTATATAGTAAAATGCGAGTATGAGCTAACTGTATATAATATTAAGTAATAATAAATTCAAGCATATACAACATGCTCTAAATCTGTATTTTCTCACCACGAATGACAAAGAATGGAGATCGGCAAGCCGCCATACATTTACTGCCTGGTAAATAAAATACGTGGCCACAAAAATTATTTATTGTAAGTTGTACTTTATGAACATGGGAACAAAAACAAGAATTAATATTTTGCATCAATAAAATTTATATAAAAGATAATTTATAAAAATATATAACCTCACCCATTGTTCAATAAATTGCCCTAGTGACGGTTTGCGGTAGAGCGACATCTAGTATTTGAGATTTCAATTACGTTATAATGAAATTAATAACTAGTTTGTTTGGAAACGCAATATGCTAACAGATAAATGATAGATGTCGCTTTACTCCAATTTAAAATAAATTTACCTATAGCCACTAGATGGAGCTTTTACGCTTCAACGGTTGTACGGTTGTAGGTTAGGCGACCGCCCAGGGCGCTGGAAAAAAAAAAAGGCGCTGCGGTGCCTCTTTTATCTCCTCGCTCACCGAGTGAGACCTATTTACTCGTAAATTCTTTATAAGTCCTGGGATGTCGCTGTTCTCTGTGAAATTGTTTACCCCTGCTTATGTTTTAAATTTTATCAAAGATCACAACTCACTAGAGCTGTATCTAAATGTATGGGTATTTGGATAGCATTGCGAATATTGCGGCGGGGGAAGGGGTGCCGTTAGAAATCTCTCCCGGAGCGGTGGTAATGCTAAAAGCGGCGCTGTGAGTACAGCTTCATTTATGATTATGTTCATTTTTCTTGCAGAGAACCTCATTGTCAACGGTATGAAGAGTGGCCAAGCAACCTCGAGAGTGGTGTGTACAGTACCATCTTATTCTCTTCCAACGAAAATTTTCTTGTTCTGGGTTAGCTCTTGTGGAATATTTAAACCCTTCAAAACTTAGTTGAATTTTGCCTCTTTTTGTCCAAGTAAAAGTTGGCACTGCGAGTAAAGATAACCATAAATTAACAATTAATATTAGTGGAAGAAATATGTTTACTCTATTTTTAGAATATTTGAACAATAGTTGAACAAAGTTGAAGTTGAAGTTGAAGTTGAAGTTGAAGTTGAAGTTGAAGTTGAGTTGAGTTGTTGAGTTGAAGTTGAGTTTGAACTTATGATAAAATAAATAAATAATAACAAATGCAACATGCTCTAAATCTATATTTTTTCATCACGAAATAAAAAAATAATAATTTGGGGAATAAAATATTATTTCATTCTACCCCTCGTTGAGTAGGTCTTTTAAAATAAAGGCAATTTTCGAGTAATCTGTCTGTCTGATTTCACTCAAAATTATTTTCCTAAAGATGTTTTAGCATGATCTATCAACATGAAAATATCCAAGTTTCTATCTCCGATAGTTTATAAATGCCAGGGAGTTGACCACTTTGGAGCCCGAGCCAGACAGACAGATTTTTGAAGTAATTCAATGAAAACCTTTCGCGCATTGATAGTTACGGAACCCTCCTTAGACGTGTCCTGACATGCTTTTATTTAGGTTTGGGTTATTAAACAGTTAGTACCGTTCTCTGGTCCTGGAATGTCCCAATTCTCTGTGAAATTGTTTACCCCTGCTTATGTTTTTAATTTTATTAAAGATCTCAACTTGCAAGAGCTATATCCAAATGTATGGATAGCATTGCGAATATTATTGCGGCGGGAGGGGCGCCGTTATAAATCTCGCAACTCGGGCGCTGGTAATGCTAATAGCGTCTCTGGAAGTACAGGTTCATGACTATGTTTATTTTTCTTGCAGAGAACCTCATTGTCAAAAGTATGAAGAGTGGCCAAGCATCCTCGGGAGTGGTGTGTAGAACAGTACCATCTTATCCTCTTCCTACGAATATCTTCTAGTTCTGGGTTAGCTCTTGTGGAATATTTAAACCCTTCAAAACTTAGTTGAATTTTGCCTCTTTTTGTCCGAGTAAAAGTTGGCACTGCAAATAAAGATAACCATAAATTAACAATTAATATTAGTGGCAGAAATATATTTATTCTATTTTTAGAATATTTGAACAGAAGTTCATTTACTTATGATAAAATAAATAATAAATAAAAACAAATGCAACATGCTCGATATGAATATTATTTTATCATCACGAAATCAAAGAAATTGAAATTTTCATTGCAATACAGGCTCATGGTTATGTGCATTTTTCTTAAAGAGAATCTCAGTGTCAAAAGTATGGAGTATGGCCAAGCAACCTCGGGAATTGTGTGTGGAACAGTACCATCTTATTTTCTTTTCACGAATATCTTCTGAGGTAGCTCTTGTGGAATATCTAAACCCTTTATAACTTAGTTGAACTTTGCCTCTTTTTGACAGAGTAAAAGTTGCTGCAAATAAAATTAAGATTATATTATTAACATATATATACCCACCTAGGTAAATATCGACAGAAGTTTATTTAAATTAAAATATTATAATCTTTTATAAATATTATGATCATGCTAGAATCATTATGCTAAGAATATATTTTGAACGCAGGTTTCTTCATCTTATTATAACGACTGCAAGTATTAGTATGAAATTTATATGCAGGGAGTTTTGGGGAAGAAAAATCGATCTAGCCTTATCCCTGGGAAAATGCGCATTTTAAGCTATATGTGATTTGTCTTTCATAGTGCAACAATACTATAATATCAATAATTTAAAGTATATTATATCAGTCCGATTGGCATTTTGGTATGCGTATGTATAATTTTTGGTTTGTTTGAAAATTCGGAATGTGAATGTATGAATTTTGATGTAACACCGAAACGAAACGATAAATTTTTAAGAAGCTATTCAAATTGAACTTTATTCATTCCACAAGAAGATACGTTTTATTGTAAAAGTTCTAATGTCATGTTGTGACTACATTTACTATTATAATTGTGAAAGTTTGTGAGGATGGATAGATAGATAGATGGATAGATGAATGTTTGTTACTCTTTCACGAAAAAAACAGATTTTAATTGAAATTTGGTATGGTAGTAGTTTAGGCTCTGGATTAATACTCTTATCCCGAAAAAAATACAGTGTTTCCGTGGGACACTTAATTTACTTGGGCGAAGGCAAAGGGCACAAGCTAGTAATTACATATGTTTGTAACAATAGAGATGTTGCCTAGTGTCGAATATCACATTTATTATTTTTATAAATTAAATTTTGAAAAGAGATAAGTACTTACCTACATAAATCTGAAAGAAATGGTTAATTAGGTTGACGCGATAAAAAAATTCGTATCACAAGCTTACGACTAAGGAACTCGTGACGTCACTGCCCGATACATAGCTCTCTTTTTTTATTGTAAAATGAAATTGATGGAAATTTCGTTATTTTTTAAGATTTCCAAAAATTCGTTGTAGATTAAACAATCTAAACGACAATAAACATTATCGTATTGTCTAACATTGAATATGCGAAAAAAAATTTTTAGGCAACATGCCTATTACTGGATGCGGTTTCCCACATAAAAAAAATATCAGCGGTTATGATTATTATTGTAGCTGCATATGATGTCATCGATCGTATACACTGAAGCCTTGCATCCCTCGGTCCGTCCGTGGCTGAACCAGCGTGTTTTCACAGAACCGCCTATCTGCCGCGAATGTTGTACAGTGTAGAGGTGTATATGTTGATGCGCATGATACGGCCCTTGCGCTTGCCCGTATGAGAGCTCCACGTCTGGATCCAATTTTGTTGAACTCATCACAAAATTCAACGACATGCAAGTAGAGAGAGGACGAAGAGGAGTTAGGCTGGGACTATATGATCCGAAATTCGTGAGGCCGGAGGAAATTCAGAGCACTGAAAATAGAACTCTGCGCTAACACAATAGAGCTGAAAATCGAAGTGACGAGTGTCGAGTCAAATGACAATGTCATATATGACAGCTCGTCACTGGACACTTATATTTTCAACTCTATTGTATTGGCGCAGAGTTCTTTTTTCAGTGCTCTGAATTTTCCGGGCCGCCGGATTCATGTAGTCCCAGCCTAAGAGGATTTGATTAAGAGTGGGTGTTGATTGTGATCCTCGTTCTGATATTAGTTTATTTTTTATTTGGAAAACCGACAGGTGAAATAAATTTTTCATTAGTATTTTACAAAAATTTAGCCAATTGTTATTAGTCAACTATTAGCACCATTGTTATTTATGGGAAACCTACAGGATTCCCATAAATAACGTGAAAAGAAGAATGATAATTTGAAAGTAAGAATTTAAATTGAAACTAGAATTTCGTAAAATAAAGGAAATCATAATAATAATCATTATTGTACTATAGTATTTGCTCTGAGAAGTCAATTAATCATGTGTATAAATGTCAAACTTGACCAATGACGCTTAAGCTATGTTCACATTAAGCAATTAATGTAAGTCATTTAGACATGTGCGCATGATTCTTCATGATTCACTGCCTTCTTAACGCGAATAGACTATAGTGAAATATATTATTCTGGACCGGACAATAATTTTCAATCTAAATGTTCCTTTATCCCAATGTAGACAGCATTGCGTAGATCACATTAGCCAATTATTTCCTGATCAACATATTTATTTATTTTCTGCCTTTTTATTCATTATTGGCCTACCATCTGCGAGAACTGTATCTATTTTTGGGTGTCAATTTCCAAATTGGTATTATTTTACCCTCACTCTTTCTTTTTAGATAATTTGCTTTCTTTTTTAATTTCCAGTGAGCATACTTTTCAGGATCATTTCGTATATTTTCCATCCTTCTTCGTTCTGCAAGTCTTTTTTTCTCCTTCCTTTCATCTTCAGTTGGTAGTATTTCTATCTTAATCTTATTCTCTGCAATATTAAAATATTAAAATTACCTCCTATCCAAAATACTATTCGCACAATCCTTATTATTAGTGCTGTTAGGTTACCCTAACGTTTGTTGTTTAGGTATAACTGAGGAGCTCTTGAGTATACTTGAACTTCTCCAGAATAGGCTAGATGACAAAAAAAAATAATTACATAAATGAATAGTATCTACTCTTAAATATGAGTTACTTCTCAGGAGAAATAGTATATCAAAAGTCAATATTTTCAAAGGCACAGCGATTTGTATACAAAATGTCGCAAGTCTCGTGAAAACACTCCATACTAATGTCGTACCTAGCTCTGACGTCACGCCTAGGTTAGTGTATGAAGTATACGGCCGCAGGAACATATTTGTGCTTGGCTATTCCTCAAGGGAGGCCATTTTTAAAGAAGAAGAACATATTTGTGCGTTTAAGTTCATACTTACCATAATAAATGTTTTTGTATATGATGTAAGTAAACTAATCATGTAGGTTTTGTTTACTAATTGAGCAAAAAAAAAATTAAACTTTTTTGTACTTTTAAGATGTATCTAATTTCTAAACTACACATAAAATATTATTTTTTTTACAATTACCAAGTAGTAATGCAATATATCTGATATTGAATATATGCAATATATGCAACAATCAATATATCTGTGTATATTAATGAAACTAAATAGTTTAGATAGTCATCATCCCTATTCGTGCATACGTTTTATTTTCGGACCGAACATACATTGGCTTTCCATCAGCCTTCTCCGGAAAACTCACATCTCAACTCTGTTGTTTAAAAATTTTAAATTTACTACGCCTCCTTCTTAAATATGAACAATTTTCCTACACTGCGCCGAGCGATAGGCCTTCGCGTACTTGCAGTTCAAAAAAATACGCTTACTTGTTTCCTGCCAGAGGCCTTCGCGTACTTGCAATCCAAAATGGTGTAGGTTTATTACTTCCTGTTATTATTTACTACGTATATTCATTATTTTTATTCTGTTTTATGTAGGTATCACAATATTTACTGTATATGTCACAATATTTTACCGTTCTGACATTACATTCATAAACATACTAATGTTTATTCCAGTATACTTAAGTCTAGAATATCGTATAATAAATAAAACCATAATAATTATTATTGAACTATATAGTATATAGTCCATTCGCGTAGAAGTCAATGAATCATGCCGAAAAATGTCAAAATTGACCTATGACGCTTAAGCTGTGTTCACATTAAGCAATTAATGTAAGAAATTTAGACATATTGTGTGCAAGATTCCTTCACAAGATTCACTGCCCTCTTAACGCGAATAGACCATAGTGAAATATATTATTCTGGACGTGACAGTAATTTTAAATCTAAATGTTCCTTTATCTCAATGTAGACAGTATTGGGTGGATCACATTAGCTAATTATTTTCTCATCAGAATGTTCATACATTTTTAGTATTTTTATTAATTTATTATAATATTAACATACCATCTTCGAGAACCGTATCTATTTTTGGGTCTTAATTTCCGAATTTGTACTATTTTACATATATTTTACCCTCACTCTTTCTTTTCAAATAATTTTCTTTCTTTTTTAATTTCCACTGAGCATACTTTTCTGGATCATTTCGAATATTTTCCATCCTTCTTTGATCTGCAAGTCTCTTTTTCTCCTTCCTTTCATCTTCAGTTTGTGGTATTCTTTTCTTAATCTTCTTCCCTACAATATTAAAGTCCTTATTATTCTCGATGTTAGATAACAACAAAGTCTGTTATTTAGATATAACTGAGGAGCTCTTGAGTAAACTTGAACGTCTGCACATATATTTTGATAAAATTAACTGAGTTTTGCGACAAACTACAATGGCTTCCCATCAGCCTTCACCCGAATACTCACTTATTAACCCTATTATTTAAAATTTTTAAATTTACTACGTCTCCTTACATAATATGAACGAGCTTCCTACACTGCCCCGAGCGACAGGCCTTCGCGTACTTGCAATCCAAAAAAGGTACTCGACGTTCTTCGGTGTAACTACGCGAACTCGTTTACTGTCAGACCTGCCCAGCTGTGGAACGCTTTGTCTGAACATGTGCGGCAGAGTCCAACATGTTTAGATATTTCATTGGGCATGTTAATTACTAGGCTGAATTATTATTCTATATCGTCACTAGATACAAAATAGTTAATTAATCCTGTTATTTATAAATTTTTTGTTTTTATTTTGTTTTATGTAGGTATATATATGTATTAGTATTAATATATTTTTTTATTTATTATATACTAGGAGGTGTCGGCGGCTCCGCCCACGTAAATACAGTATCCCATGGGAAGATCGTACTTTTTCGGGATAAAAAGTAAACATACTACTTCATCGTAATCTACTCTGTATCAGTGCCCAATTTCATGATGATCGGTTTAGTATTTTGGCTGACCACCTCTGTGGCTCAATGGTTGAACATGTTGGTGACCAAGACTGGGTCGTGGGTTCGAATCCCGCCAAAGGAAAAAGTTTTTCTGTGTTCCTGGGTCATGGATGTGTATAATATAATAAAAATCTTAAAAATATGTATAGTATAAAAAGTAATAAATATATTTCCGTTATCTGGTACCCGTAATGCAAGTTATTCGAGAATTTACCACGGGACCAGATTGACGTGGTGTGAAGCGTCCATAGATATTATTATTATTAGTAGTAGTATTTACGTTAAAGCGTATCAACTAAACTAATAAACTTATATTCACATTTAAATTATTAAGGTCTGCCGGAAGAGATTTCTTTTTAGAGATAATCAAACCTTTGTACCATCTTTTCATCATTTTTACATATTTTGTAATCATAATTAAAGTTTTATTTTGCTGTACACAAAAATAATAAAAATAGACATTACAGAGATCTTATTCATTTTAATTATTACATTAAGAAATGTAATGTAAGCCATTTAGACATATCTTGTACGCATGATTCCGCACGATTCACTGCTTTCTTACCGCGAATAGACTATAGTGAAACATATTTTTCTGGACATGACAGTAATTTTCAATTTAAATGTTTCTTTATCTCGGTGTTGACAGTATTGAGCTGTTGATCACATTTGTCAATTATTTCGTCATGAGGGTGTTTATTCATTTTTTGTCTTTTTAATTTATTATTGGCATACCATCTTCGAGAATTTTCTCTATTTTTCTTTCGAGCTAATTTTTGTTTTTTGGGTGGCAATTTCTCAATTGGTACAATTTTACCCTCACTCTTTCTTTTTAAATATTTTTCTTTCTTTTTTAATTTCCACTGAGCATACTTTTCTGGATCATTTCTAATGTTTTCCAGCCTTCTGCGTTCTGCGAGTCTCTTTTTCTCCTTCTTTTCTTCTTCTGTTTGTGGAATTTTTTTCTTAATCTTCTTCCCTGCAATATAAAAAATCCTTATTATTACCGACGAAAGATTACATTAACGTCTGTTATTTAGATATAACTGCAGAGCTCTTGAGTAAACTCGAACGTTTCCGCAATTCGTGCATACGTTTTATATTCGGACTGCACATATAATTGAAGTTTTATTTTTCTGTTTACATAAATAATAAAAAAATAGACATAACAGAGATTCTAACTGATAAAAAATGTTTTATTAAGGAAGATTTATATAAGTAACATTCTCGTTTTAAAAGAAATGGATATCTTTTAAACAAATCATGCCATTTTATTGTCTGGTTACAGAAATGTAACCCAGAGGACATCGAAATTTTGTATCTAATGAATACTTTTTATTTACAAAATACACATTACACACTTTATTTATTATAAATATATAAACTTATCACTAAATTAGACTATCCTACAAAAATGCTTTCGCAATTTACAAAATATAAATATTACTAGATAATCAAAAAAAATATCATAACGGAATACAATCGTAAAATAAAACTTAAAAAATTACGGTACAGCAGGAAAATAAGTATTTTTATGAAAGTAGGTAATTTCTCTAAGTGTCGTATGCTATTATTATCATCAAAAGTTTGTTGTTTATAAGCAACACTATATTATGTAAGTGGTGCTTATTATATATAATACCTACAGGATAACATAGTTTGATTCTTAGTAAAATTAAAATTATTAAGTTTCATTTATTATCTAAATCGGACTCAAGACTCGGGAACTTTTCGCTAATACTAATAAGTAATAAGTTTCAACTTCACTTACTTTATCATTTTAGAGATGTGTTATCGTATCGAACATGTTCATATTAACTTTTACAATATTATAACTGATAACTTATTTTTTGTTAGCCGGCACAAACTTGTATGGATCGTGAATGAACATTGAACAATAAGTCTTTACAAGCGTTATTATTTACAAGGGCTTGTACCTAAATTCGAATAAAATCTTTATAACTATTATTTACATGGTTGAATAAAACTAAAGAAATAGTTTTATTTATGACCTTCACACATGAAATCTGCTGTTAAAAGCTCTTTGCCTCAAACGACACATACTGTACAAAATAATCGATATAATATGTAGGATAGGTAGCGTTTAGCGATTGAGGGTGAAAAGCAGTAGCGAAGGCTGGTTTTCTAATAAAGTTAACCCCTAGCCTGTAGTTGTAAGACCAGTTGCAGAACTTATTTTAATACCTATCCTAAGAAATTTAGTATCTCGGACAAACAAAAATGTTTATCCGTAAATAACATTGGCCAAGGCTGGTTCTCCTTTATAGGGAAGCCCGTATAATAGGTTGGCAGGCAGGCAGCCTGTATAATAGGTAGGGATTCGGATGAGGGTATTCAAAAGGCAAGGGTAAGTGAAGCCGACAGGAATGGAGTTTTAGGAACACCACGCCACTGGTATTTACTTATCTAAGTACCTACAAGTAGGTATTAGGAATACCTACTTGTAGGTACTTAGATAAGTAAATATGATATGATCTAGAAGTCAAAGGTTCCTAAGTTTCAAACTGTACTTTCATAATAATTCTATTTTAGTTTAACGTTAAGCCGGCGTAAATCGGGTTAAATGCGCACGTCGCTACTGGTGAGAAGCGAGTATTCTACATGTTAATGATTATGTATCATGTTATATCTAAGTATGGCGTCATTTAAAGTGTAAACTGATGCTGTACAGCCTTTGGTTCGGCGCCTGCAGTGCCACCTTTTCTTCACATTTCCCGCAACCTGTCTAGATGAATGTATTGTGAAAAGATAATCGTTGATCTTCAGAATGCGTGTATTTTTGTTCCGACCCAGAATAAACTCGTATTGGACATCTGTAAAATTAGCACCCCTTTATAAACTGTGTGTGATTAAATTTTTTATTTAATTGACGATCATAATATTTAAATTAAAATAAAATCAAAGTTTATCAAGGTATACTCACAAGATGCTACATAATAATATAGCTATAGATTTATTGGGTATCAACTTGAAATGGATCCTACTAACTCGTTTATGACAGTCTAGAACTGAGAGCCTATACCTTGATGCTGTGGAAATCGTCCGATTCCCCAGCATCTAGGTGTAGGCAAATCTGAACACTGACAAATAAAAAATAGGCCGATCCAATATTGAAATTGGATAGCCATGGGCAAGTAAAGTGTATATAAAACATATACCTGTCTTTCACATTATCGGTCCAATATCGGATATCGGATCGGATAATGAGAACACGCTCTTAGGATGATTTTTTACATCATTTGTCAATGACTAGATATTACTAGGGATGAAATAATTACGATTAAGGTTATTGATGGCTTCAACATAGCTAATATTCATTAATTAAAGCAACTTTCATCCCAACTTTTTGATACACTTCTGGATATTCAAGGTGAATACAGCAATAAAATCCTCTATTAAATTAGATTTGTTTAATAGGCGTTTGCGTGTGAGTATCAAGTTCCCGGTAAAGTTTTGATGAGATCTCGAAAAATTAGGGCAATTTGTATTAGTTTACAAAGTAATTAGATATATAAAATAATCACCTTAAATTTAGTTAAAGCGACAATTTAAATACCTAATATGATACAAAGCTAATGGCTTCAAATATTAATTAATATTCGGCAACGAAATTATTAAACAACCACTAGATACTTGGTAAAAAAAAAAAGATATAAATGTATATTTCTAAATTGTGTGGTTATGCTGCAGTTTTGCGGTCCATACTCTGTCGTTGATAGTGTAAACGACGGCTTTGCAGTTGTAAATGCTGTGGTGCGAACAACGCCACCTTATTTTCGTCGTTGTTTTGTCGTTGCCGAGGTGTGTCTTGTAGTGATGCGAAAACGTGTAGCCGCCCATCGACAGTAGCTGCGTACCGACTCTACTGCGAATGAACGAGAAACCTACAAAATTTGCACAATTATTACGTTTTAGTAGGTTATTCGCTTAGATCAAATAAGAGTATTTATGCCCAGTTTTTGAGGTATGTTTGTCTGTAGTTTATCTATTCAAATAGCGCTTCTAATTTGATAACGCGTTTACGTAATCCAAACAAAAGCGCTGTTGGATATATGAACCACTGACGAATTCACTCATAAAAAGTGATGTTAAATATTTCCAACGCAAGTTTGCGTAACGTAAGTTTTTAGTTTTCCAGTTAATTGCGAAAACTTCCGATATTTCAACATACTTTTGTAGTTTCAAAAAAAAAAAAACAATACATCCTACTATTATTATAAATGTGTAAGTTTGTGAGGATGGATGGATGGATGTTTGTTACTCTTTCACACAAAAACTACTGAACGGTTTTAGAAATTTGGTATGGTAGTAGTTTTTGCTCTGGATTAATCCTATGACTACTTTTTCAATTTCATTTAATTAAGTGTTAAAACTCAAATTTAATTGTAATTAAGTAGCATATGACTACTTTTTCGACATAAAAAGTAGTCATCGGCTACTTTTTATCTCGAAAAGGTACAGTATTTCCGTGCGATACCAGATACTATATTTACGCGGACGGAGCCGCGGGAAAAGCTAGTAATATATATACAAGTACTGAGAACCTTCACGCATAGTGCAGTGCAATTGAAGAATATTTTATAGTAGGTATTGTATAAGTAAACAATAAAAAGACCAATGTTATATTTTCTCTTATTTATTTCCTAAATACATGTAGATATCTATCAATACAAATACATCATGTCCACAATCTGGCAAAGTTTAGTAGGCAGTAGAAAAATGTTCGTCCTACATCTTATTTTTACAAATTTCCTGAAGACAAGTAGTTGCAACATTTTGATAATGAAAACAAAAGGTCTTTGCAGACAAGTTCAATAAAAAAAAATTGGCAGTTATACGGACTGCCGATAGAAGTGAAAAATAAAAATTATAAAAGAAATACGAAATAAAAATATTTCGTCTGACCGATATTCGAAATCGAAACCAATTGGTCAACAATGCAAAATCCAAGCGCCTACTACGTAACTGCGTTACGCGTATCTGACATTAGTATTCGAAATTACTCATGTCTTATTTGTATTACACGACGAAAGAAAAAACATGACAAACTAAGATCCTTATGTCGTATTTTGAACGGACTTTCAACAAGTCAGTCATGAGCATATCGGTGACGCGAACCCATAAGATTTTCCCCTATCAAAAAGTGCTCAACGCGCGGCTAAAGAGGTTTTCATTTTAAAAAATTGACGTGTACAGAGTACACGGGGCAGAAGTAAAACTTCATTCGCAAATTAAAATCCAAAAATACGCTCATCGTGCCTAAAGCACATCACTTTAAAAAATAAAATTTGTATCCCTAGATCCATGGGACATATATCCATATATTCATCTTGTATTGGGCTGTACTTAAAAAAGTTAAGTTGTTATGTAAGAAGTATACGCAGCTTCCGACTTATGGCGTTATATCCAAAAACGTGTCGTGACGTGTCGCAACCTAGTCGACCTTGAAATTTCACTCTCACGCCGCTAAAGCAGTTTTACCTCAAAAACAATATAGATTCATCACATACTCATTTAATAAGTAATCGTTGTACAAACTAGTGTTAGCGTTAAGATATTTAAAAGTAAGACAATTAGAAACTGTTAATGATTATGGTCATTTTTAACAAAAATTATTTCATCATTCACAGTATGAACAGTCGCTTTACATCCTTTATTGGCGAGAGTGCAGCGCCATCTCCTTTTGGTGAACTCATTGTTAATTGCCTTTTCAATGTGAACACTGAAGCTGTAGTTGTCTAATTTCATTCTCCTCCCGTTCTCATTATAAACTGCAATGCCTAAAATTACAAATACAAAAGAATTAAATATCATCAACAATAACCAAGACATTTAAAATACGGATTACTTGTAGGAATACAAAATAAAAACGTATTATTCACAAAAATATTGATTTTCAATAGTATATAGTTTTCCTTTACCAGACAATTCAAACAATGATTCTTAAAAAATCACGGGGTATGAGTATGAAATCCTTTTCTTTTGACTATAGCATCGTTGAGGGTGATGATGGTGACGGGACACTTCTGGCTGTTGTGCCTCGTGCACCGCCACACCTGACGCGCCAACAACCTGTTCCTTCTGTAATTCTTCTTATTACAGAACTTGTACCCATCCAGATAAAACATCCTTTGACCTTTTTCGTTCTTCAGGTAAGTCACTGAAAAAAATATTATTGAGAAGTTACTATAATATATAAGAATATTTTCTAAAGGTGGTTTCAATCTTTGTTAAAAAATATATGTTTGATAGCTCACTTCAAATATTCACTATTTTCAGTCAGAGCCTACCAGGTTTATTGAAATAAAAAGTCATTATTTATTTATTTATATTTTTTATTTATTTATTTATAAACTTACAATACACTTCACTTGAACAATGAACAGTTAAAGAAGTTGGTAGTAACGATACCCGAAAGACGTTAAGAACATAGTTGTAATGTATTACATATTATGTTGGACTTTGTTGGTGACTCTTGGTTCTTGGTGTAGTATTTGTAGGTACGAGTATAATCGTTCATACCTACGACTACAATTTCAATGTATGAGGTACAATTTCGGTAGTAGGTACTTTTTTTTTTAAAGTTCTGCGATTGCGGAGGCCAAAGCAAATCTAATCTATAACATTTATTTTTTTAAAGTCTACTAGAAGTATGCTTTAAATTATGTTGACAATGAGTGAGTCCATACCGCCATCCTCCATCCATACATTATCTTACTAAATAGCATTTTTTGCCATTTAAAATCTCGTAAACTATACACACTATTTTAATGAAATTTAAAATATTCATGTTGCCAATACTTGTCTTCAACAAACATTTATACTGCTGGCTTTATTACAAACGAAAATAAGGGGCCACAACAAAGCCGCGAAATGCTTCGAGAAAAGATTATTGCACATTGCACAGACCTCAATTTGGTGTAAATATTAACCCTGGCCCCCAATTTTTCGATTCGATTTTGGGTGCACTAGCTTCTAATATGCTAAGAAATTCCTCAATACGGTTCGTGGCTGTGCTTGCCTCGCACCTGAACAACCTGGTCTTCCACAGTAACCAGCATGCTTCGGCATGCGCGGCTCGAGTGTTTGGAACACCACCACATTTTCCTAAAAAAATTTCTTTCCTTGTAATTGAGTGAATACGTATGTCCTTCCCAAACCATCGTCAGGTTCCCTCGTAGAGACTGTATGTATTCTATTTTGTCACCTAAAATAAAAAATCGCATATTAAGTATATACAAATGACTACGCTATATGTTTGGTAACGAACCATGTAACAGATTTTGTTTTAGGTAAAAAAACTATACATATTAGCTTTTTAATTGTTAGATCAGGCTTAGATTAGAAATAGCAAAAAAAAAGATACAATTTGTGGTTTTCTATTGTAATTGGTACTTCCGCGATTGCTAAAAAATAAATGTCGACGTCAAAATGCTTTACCATAACTAAGTACCTACCTTATTTCAAAATCACGTAGGAGTCTGACACTCTATTGTAGCAGACTGAATGCTACAATTTATTCCAACTGTTTTTTTTAACTTTACATTATTATTTGTTATGGTTTGGGTAAATAAATTTTATGTGTTTTGTTTTTTATTCTTTATTATGAAAATCATAGAAACAGTTTCGTCTGTCGGGAAGAAAACACAGTCTTATTTGACATTTACTACAAAAAATATTTGTTTGACCTTTCTTACAAAATCTGCAGCGACCGTATGTAGTGTCAGTTTGGTAATGGCCAATATTATCAAACCTTACATCATCACACGGTATGATTTGATGGTTTGCAATTTTCCTGCATATACGCCGTCTCCTGCCTGCAACATAGAACAAAGGTGAAACTTCTGCAACGGAACTCTTGTAACTTCTTTTAATAGTAGCGACTACGACTAATAGACAGGCAAACTACTGTGGCGAAGGCCGGTTCTCCTTCATAGGGAAGCCTTGGCCCCCTTTAGATGAGGGTCTTCAATAGGCAAGTGATAGGAATCCCACGCTACTGGTACACTATTACAAAAGGCTAATGTAAGTTAAGTTGTGTTAGTAAATGTGAAATATACCTAGTTTCACAGTCTAATCTGAAAAATGTAGAACTTTTGATTTTAATAATAAAAATACGAGCGAGCCTCACAGGAGTCGCATATGATGTGTAACATTTGACATCTCACCTTAGTAAAACACATGCTTATGCTTAGTACGATTTTGTAATATGATAAAAACAAATGCAAAACTAAGCAGTGACATAAATCAACCTGAAAATTTAAACCTGAAAAGCTAAATACTGAAATATTTTATTTGAATTAAATCACCGCGCGCTCATTCGTCAAATCAAATAGCGCACGCTTCCGCGAATTCCTGGTACATACTTACGTCCCATTTCACGAAATCACTCCCACAAATTGCAAGAAAGCGAGAGGAAACATGTTACACATCAAAAATTCATAGACACACTAAATCATTACTTATTTTCAGATATTGCATTTTGTACTATTGTAGTTTGTTCTTGATATTACTGTCAACTTGACGTCTAAAACACAGTAATAAATTAAATAACCCATTACTTGAGCTTCGTGTCCGTTGAGATCTTTTCTATGAGAAGTCTTTTCAAATGACTGCTTTGATTTATGATTTTAACATTATTAGGATGAGAAAATATGTTTAGCAATTAGAATCGTAGGTCGTTAGAAAAGCTACAAACGTCAGATGTTATATTTTTTATTTTAATTAAACAGGACATTTTGTTTCTAACCAAATTTATTTCATAAAGTTTATTTGAAAATAAATAAATGAATAATTATTATTATTACCTGCATAACCCTTAAATGCTAACAATAATTTTAGCAATAACCGACTAGACAATTTAAATATCACGCTGGAACATACAAGTGTTATATATTTTTCGAATTTTATATTTTAAATTTATAATTATGTACAATAGACCTTTGATGATTATATATTTCAACCTTTCTCCTAGCTCACACGAAAGTTTTGGTTCAAAACACCATTATCAATAAAGACGGAAAAAATCCATAACAAATGAACAAATCATTTAATGAAACGTATACTAGTCGTCGCATCTCGGCGTGAGATTTCCTTAGTATCACCATTAATTTAAAGATTACAAAGTCTTTTAGATCTTTGGTTCAGTCCCACGTAAACCGGGTCATGGTTGTGTTCGTTCTTCATACATATGATATTATCGTCCAACGTGTACAACACCGCGTGGCAATGTTTCGACGAATGCGACGAACACTGCCACCGCCGCTTCGTCGAAACACCGATATTTCTACTCTCCCTTATACAATATCTATAGTCGGATAATAGTAAGATAGGATTCCCATTCTTGGACATAATATATCTTGCTCTGCCTGAAAAGAAAGAGTAACAGTTAAATTAGTTAGGCTGGGACTACCTGATACGGAATCCGGATGGCCGGCAAAATATCAGAGCATTGAAAATACAATAGAGTTGATAATCGAAGTGTCAAGCTGTTTTATATGACATTGACATAAGCTCGACACTTTTGTGTTAGATTTTCAGCTCTGTTGTATTTTCGCAGAGTTCTATTTTCAATGCCCTGAATTTTCCCCGGCCTACCGGATTCCGGACAGTATAGTCCTAGTCTTATATTAGGTTTTACGCTACGGCCTACCCAATGTTAGACCTGCGCAGATTTACCTTCGCTTTAAGACATAATATACGCTGCGGTCTCCCGCTGAGGTTACCTATACAGGTTAGCCTGCGCATATCAGCTAACGTCGGTAGCGTTTGTTAGGATGTTTCAGAGTGCGGTCTCCAACTCTTTTGCGATGGCATCGATTGAACACGATTGGCATTTTGGGCCCGTTTTTCGTACACCAACTGACGCGACTTGTGCAGGTGATCGGATTACATAAACGTCGAACACACAGGTATACCGTCCGGCAGTGGCGAAGGCTGTATCTCCCTTAAAGGGAAGCCCTAGCCTGTATAATAGGTAGGGATTTGGATAAGGGTCTTCAAAAGGTAAGTGGTAAGCGAGGCCGACAGAATGGAGTTATAGGAGCCTCACGGTACGGTGTCACTCGAAATAATTGCGTTTCTATCTTGCGCCGGTCGCCTGTGCAGGGCCAAAAAACTGCGTAGGTGAGAATAGACCTGCGCAGTTTTCGCGCACAGGCGACCGATCTACTTGCTCAGGCATACCTGCACAGATATACCTCACCGGTAGACCGTAGCTTGGTATGACCAACATAAGTAGATCCTCATTTCTCTGCCGACGCGGCGCCGATCACGTTGTGGAGGTCGGGTCGTTGAGAACACCATTTATACTCTTTTGGAACATAAATTAATTGTATGTTAAATAAGTAAAACGAAAACTTGTTACAAAATATTGTCTATTTTATAGTAGGTACATAAAAGTATAAAAATAAACAATCAACACAAATATTTCCGAGCGAAACTTATCTTCAACTGATGATTAAAATCTTTTGGAATAATACAAGAACATATTGGGTGTACTATAATATACCGGGTATTTTTCCATTCAGTATCCAAACTTTCAGGAGAGAATATACTCTTGAATATAAGCAACTTTTACTATAAGATCAACTTTCCTACTTAAAAAAAATCAGCTGTTTCATACAAAAGGGCTACGGCATAGATATTTTTTTGAAGGAAACAGCTACAAAATGCTATTTTCAAGTAGGAAAGTTGATCCCACGCTAAAAGTTGCTTATATTCAAGAATATATTCTCTCCTGAAAGTTTGGACACCGAAGGAAAACACCCGGTATAATTAGTATATGAATTCTGAATTTCATAGGTAATATTGTAATCTACACCTGGTGATGCGGGAATTATAGCGATGGCATGGCGAAAATCCCCCATAACACACAAAATAAAATGCACCTATTCTACCTAATATTCTACACTAGCTGTTTCCCGCGGCACCGTCCGCGTAAACATACTATCGAGTATGGCGCGGGAACACTACTTTTCCGGGATAAAATGTCTATGTTTTAATCCAGAGCCTAAACTACTACCATACCTAACCTCATGAAAATCCGTTCAGTAGTTTTTGCATTAAAGAGTAACAAACATCCAGCCATCCTTACAAATTTTCTCATTTATAATATTAGTAGGATTGCTAAAGTTAAAATTAATATAAATTTTTTATGACTAAGCTACTATTATGCCTAACTACTTAATGGTCGCCAATGATCCTGTTGTCTTCTCTTGTGTCAAGAGACATGGTCGCTTCAAACGTGAAAGAGACAAGTAGCAATGAGTCAATGTACGAAATTCTACGTGCTCCGCGACCGCACTTTATGTTATTTTTCCAGTCGTTGACTGTACACTAGCAGCGTCTGAACATTTTTTTAACTATTAATTATGGTAATCACATCTTTATATACTGAGATACCTATATAAAGGTTAACTTTATATAGGTATCTTAGTACTTATATCTTATACTTGTACTTATATAGTATCTTAGTAGGACTTCACTTTATATATACCTATATAAAGTGAAGTCGCGGAGCACGTAGAATTTCGTACATTGATTCATCGCTACTTATATCTTGCACTCGCGCAAGAATATTTTGCTATCGCGCTTTATCGCTCTCGAGGAGCGCGAATTAACGCGATAGCAATATTTTCATGCGCGAGTGAAAGAGACAAGTAGCGATAAGTCAATGTACAAAATTCTACGTGCTCCGCGACTTCACTTTAGTAAAGTGTAGGAGGAATATAATAGATATCATATTATTAAAAGATGTAATTTACATAACGATTACGCTTCTCAAGAAAGGAGAAACAGACATTGGACATTTATTTTACTCTAAGCGTCCGTTACACCAAAAAGGAAATCCCCCTTAAGAAACGTGACTATATGTGACGCAGCCCTGTATTTTTAGATAACGATTCAAAATTTAACTTTATTCACTACACAAGAAGATACACGTTGAATTGCAAGGGATCAAACGTCACAGCTCTGCATAGCGCGGCGTCGCTCTTGCAATGAAACGTGTATCTTCTTGTGTACTGAATAAAGTTAAATTTTGAAGTACTATTTCTAATAGAGCGCCGCGTCTCGTCTCGTTTCATTGTGAGATGATCTTGACGCCGTCTTCATTGTCTACGCGACCCTTTACTATCGTCCGTGTAGTTTTATTGGCAATAAGGCAAAATTTATTTTATTAGTAAGTAGAAGAATCGTTAGGTACAACTTTAATGCTGCAGTGTCCCAACTTTGCCAGGTATTTTTTTTTATTTCTAATACATTTTAAGTGTATGTTTATATATTACGTTGCATGAGTGAGTTTTTCTGGATTGAACAGCATCATTCTGGAACAAACAGAAAATAAGAATAAGTACCTACAATCTATAACATACAGAGAAAATATCAGTTTTTATCCAACTGTGGCGAAAGTCGAAACCAAAAGGAAGGGTAATGATTTTGAGCGTATGTTTGTTTCATCGTTATACCTAAACTACTGATCCGATTGTAATGAATCAGGTGTCAATATATTTGTAATAATGGCCCAGGTAACATAGGGTAATTTGTGTATTCAGGGTTGAAGTTTTAAACTTTTGATTATTCCCTTATGTACCTACTTCAAGTAGCTAATTAGTGTGGCGCTTGCTTGTGTAAGCAATACGGCATACTTAGGGCCTGTTTCACAATCTTCTAATAAGTGTCGGATGGCTTATTCTGAATGTTTGTCGCTGCTTACTTTATATCCAGCGACAGTGGCAAAACATACAAATATCACAAATATACTATCTGACACTTATAAGTAGATTGTGCAACACGTCCTTTAAGGAATTAATTAAGTAAAATAACTAATAATAAGTAGCTAAAATTTGAGTAAGCCCGAGAACGCGCACGCCTAATGTGGCACCCCCACATTAGGCGTGCGCGTTCTCGGGCGCGTCGGCGATGCACGCGCTGCTCGCGCCACTCACACGCCCGAGGAACGCGCACTCCTAATGTGGGGTCAGCCTTAGTGTAGCACTTTACTATAAGAATAACCGCATACCTTCAGGGTAACAGCCCCAAAACACCTCTCCTTTCTGTACATGGCGCATCGCCATACGGATGCACCATTTTTGTATTCTTTTCTCTTAAAATACTTGTAACCTTCCACAATCACATGCATTCCTCTGTTCGAATGCACGTATAATATACCTGTTTTTTTCGACAACCCTGTAACAGAAAATATATATGACTTAAGTGTTATATTATCTAATATACCTCAATCATATCTATATAAAATTATCTAAAACCTACTATAAATTGTGCCATATATCATGTGTTACCGGTTTGTTATGGTAATCGTCCAAATATCAGCATTACAGGCAACGGATGACGTATCCTGTACGATGCGGACATGTGGTCGCTTACCTCTAAATGAACAATTTATAAATTATGCATATACATATATGAATTATGACGTCACAAAGTTGGTGGATTCGCTCATACATATCTATAAGGCCACAGAGTAGCATTAGGCCGCTGCCGCGAGTTTCGCGTTGGACGGCGCGGCGGCGGGGAGTGACAGCTGCAGCGGCGACGCGCGCAGGCCGCCGCGGCCGTAGTCACTACTTCACAGGTGTGCATTTCTGACAAGCGGCATAGTTACCCGTTAGCCCGCCTGCGCGCGTCGCTGCTGCTGATAAAACCCGCCATCGCCGCAAAATTTGAGGCCGCAGCTAGAATCATCTAGTCTTACAATTATTTGTTGAAACTAGGAGATGAAAACAAGAGTATTTCGAATATTTTATTTGTTAAAAATACGACGACAAAAGTAAAGGATTTGACACAGATATATGTTTTCTAAAACACTTTACACTCAATCTTCTAAGACTATAAACAATAATAGATGGTTAGCTACACCGAATAAATATATTAAATTATTTTCGATAAATGGCTCCTTATTTAATAAGGTTTCCCGTTCTTATCGTACATTAAGATTATGATACCTATAAGTTATAACACAACTTGTCTTAACTACGAGTACCTAGATTTAGGAGTATTTGAAAACATTTATGCTAAAAACATCAAACCTATGTAGTACGTACCTATCTAATTTAATATAGTAACTTCTAGAAACTAATATAATTACGATATGCGCTACGCGCATTATATAGTCGGTACTGGTTTCAACGAAACCAGTCAAAATATTTGGTTGCTTTCGGTAAATTTTAAAGGTTTTATTTAGAGTAAGCATAGGTTATTAAGTACACCATTGAGTTGAATCAACTGGTCTTTTTTTTAAATTGAAATGCAAAAATTACCTAAGTAGAGATCAAACAAAAATAATAATAAACACCTTCTGCCTACCTAGAATTTCAATATTTTAATATCACTAAAATATAATAAAAGTTAAATACAAAGTATCATCTTAAGTATCTGTGTGCTAAGTGTGAGTTCTTCTTTTCGCATTCGATCGTGAGCGCGTTTGGCGTTTATTAGGAATTTGTATGTGATTTGTACAGCGCCACCTAGTAGTAAACGCGACAGCTAGGTCAAATCACATACAAATTCCTGGTAAACGCCAAACGCGCTCACGATCGAATGCGAAAAGAGAAACTCACACTTAGCACTCGGGAGATCGAACTATTCTCGGAGTTCCGGTGTGCAGAAAAAATTAATAGATGAAGATTGGTATTTAAAAAAAAAATCACAAAAATATTAGTCTGACCGGACTCGAACCCGAGACACCAATTTGCCTACGACGCAATTACCCATACGTTGCTGAGCCACACGATTTGATTATAATAATTAGGGAGCGAAATAACTCATAATATTATCTAATTACGCAACGAAAGAAAAATTATATAAAAACTCAAAAGTTCGCGATCACTGATTCTGTATTTATGTATATAACTTCCTAGTATTCTTGTATAGGTAATTGCTCGTTAAAAGTATAAAATATTTGTATATAAAATAAATAATAAATAAAAAAATTATGTCTCTAATACCTATGATGATTTTAGGTATCTACAGAAATAAATAAGATTTGGCAAGCCATTCGAAAGCACAATGAATAATTATATTATATTGTTGTAAAGTAGTAGTAGTAACTACGCGCCTTAATCATAACTTATAATCTATTTTAACTACTGAACTACTTCGATATTAAAACCAACAAACTATACATTTATATAGATATTGAAAACAGACACCGAAAAACACGTACACGATTAAATAATAATTTACAAATATTTTTATTAATTTTTTCACTTCTTTCAAAACAAGCTTAAGTAATGTTGGCCGAAACTAAGACCTCTTTGCAGGTTTAATTTCTTCGTAAACTTCTCTTGCACGGGCTCGTGGTTGTGCTTGTTCTTCATGGAGACGATTTCATCATCGAAAGTGTTGATGAAGGCCGAACAATATCTGTTGGCATGGGTGGAACATTGCCACCGTCGCTTGTACGAAGTTCCCATCTGCTTACAAATCTTCATAGAGAATCTGTAGCCTGCGAGTATGATCATAGGATTTCCGTTTCTTGATTTTGTATAAATTGGCGCTTCTGGAAATATTTTTTCGTTAATCTTTGTTCCAGAGGAATAAAGCTTTAAGAAGTTTATATTTACATGTTACCCTAAACACAAACGCAGGTACAGTCGCGGACTTATTGCCATATTAATAAGACCGAAATGTGGCACAAAGGGGGTTTGTCAGCGACTGCACATTAAGGTTAGGTAATAATTCATAAAAATAAATAGGTAATTAAAGGCATGTGCGATTATTTTTTTTTTAAGAGTTCAGAAAATAAATTATTGATACAATATTACATCTTACTATCTTTTTTTTAAATACCGACCAGCTGGTGCCATCAACTTCTTTTGCGTAGAACTATAAATCGAAACGGAATCCTATTTTTTTAAACGGATACCTAAGATAAAAGTAGCCTAAGTAGTAACTTAGACTACTTTTATCTTGATGTTATATGAAGTACTCGTATCTTATAATTGCCAGTGAAAATCCGGTCAACATCAGTCCGGTCGTTTCATAGCTTAACTGGAACAAACATACAGACAGACGGACAGACAGACAAAAAAATTATGTATCGATTTTTTTGTCTAGGTACCCGTATATATACTATCATATACATTTAGTGCAAAACTGTTAATTTAAAGTTACAAACATACACTTCAGTTTTATTTATTTATACGGACAGATGGACGGACAAGGCACTGCAGTGCAATAAGAGTTCTGATGGGGGATTTTCGCCGTGGGGCGAGTCGCTTGGCAAATCGCCCTTTTTTTTTTGTTGGCAAAATTGTCTTGCGGCCTGGCCTAGCCACATTGTTCACGGCGGATAAATCGAGTGCGTTGAAAATTGACTCATTTAAATTCCGTATAAATCGGAACTAGGTATGTATTTTTTTTCTATTTATTGTTTCATGGTAGGTATAATACATGGTAGGATTATTTCAGTATATTAGTGACGAACGCCACTCAGCTTCGTATGCGTCGAGATTTGCCATCTAGTGTTGTACTGTCACATTAGGAACACATCTTCATGAAATGTCCCTATGAAAGTGTTGAATTGAGTTCAATCCCTTCTTTGATTTTCATTGAATTCGTAAATTAAATTTCTGGAAAAGAAACAAAAACTTAAGTAAGTAATGGATCGCACATGATTTGGCATACACGTACGTATTTTTGTATTATAATATTTAGGCGTACTACGTTTTCTTTCTAATAAATACCTAATGATATTTTATTGGTCAAATTTAATAAGTTTGTACCGTTACAAAAACTATCTACCATGTAAATAAATATAATGTTTTTTTTTTTAAAATTATTCTACTAATACTTTGCCTACATTTAATATTTTCCAGCATATCCAATGTATTTAAAAAGTTCCTTTGTATCAAATTAAACTATTTAATCAAATACAATTTAATCTAGCACATACCAACTCCGACATTCGTCATTGATCATACCTGTAAGGAAAAACAGAAATAGCATTATTAATTGAACCCTTAACACGTAGAAAAACAAACATTTTAACGGAAAAATGGTGCCATTACCAATTTATAAAAGTCCATCATTACAATAAAAATGGTCGCTGGACTAATACTGATTTGTATATTGTGAATTATATTCAAATACACATTAACATGAATTATATTCCAATACACATTAACATAAGGTTGTTTAAAATCAACTGCGGATATTTTGGGCATACTCGTTTGTATTAAATAAATGAATAATATCTGTGGACGCTTCCACACCACGCCAATCTGGTCCTGTATTAAGTATCCGAAGAACTTGTATCACAGGTTAGGTACCAGACAACGGAAATATATTTAATACTTTTATGCGATACACATATTTCACATTTTTATTATACTATACATATATTTAATACACAAGACCAAGACCCGAGAACAGAGAAAAACTTTTTGTCCCTTCGGCGGGATTCGAACCCGCGACCTCCGGCTTAAGCGCCGGCTCGCTATCCACTGAGCCACGGAGGTCGTAATTATGTATACTTTTCCACCTAAATGAATTTACATAAGCAGTATATCATATGCCCAAAATATCCGTATCTAGCTTTGAGCAACCTTATACACAATACAAACCCTTAAATTATCTACTTAAAAATTGTTATGGCTTTTTCAGATTTCTACATTTTAACGAGAGAACATCGTATACCTATACATTTAATACTGTTTTAGAATTTAGATCTTATTTTAGGAGGTTCGTGGCTAGTCTCTTGGTGAGCATTCGCCAGTCTCCGGCTGGTGGGGGCATGGTTGTGGTTTCCGTTCAACCACATGACTGCCCCACAGTAAGTGATGGCGGAAGCTTTACATTTAAAAGTCGACTCTGAGGTACACCTCCACCGGATGGTACCGTCCAGCCCGGTCCTCTGGTGGGTTTTCTTTGTGAAACGATATCCGTTTATGGATATGATACAGTTCCCTCGACATGACTTGATGTATTCATATTTAATTTCACCTGAAACAAATATCAAATTAGATAAACGAAGTAAAAAATATAATATCTGCAAATTATAGTGCTATTATAGTGCTATTTATTATATTTATAGGCAAGAAAGAACTTGAGAGTTCTTCTTTGAGGTTAGTAAGAGAGAAAATGTCGTAAAAAAGTACGTTCCTATAATGAAGATTGTTATATTTATAAAGGTTTTGTTAATATTTTGATATAAGGGTTAAAATTTAGATCGGTCGGTCAATCTCCAAGAATTTTTTTTTTTAGGATTATGACAGTATTGGAGGTGGGTATTTTTATCACTACACGGAATTTTAACGTCCGGCAGCAAATTATTACTTATGATTCCTGTATTACTATATATAAATAGAGCATTATTAGTAAAATTTCACACCGTCATTATCGTCATTATCCTGAACAAGATTAATAGAAAATAAATTCTTGGATACCTATTGACCCCGATTATATTTTGGCTTACTCTTAAGTAAAGCTATAATATCTAAAGTATTTATGTATGGTAATACAAATCTTCTGGTGGTCTTTTTTCACCCGGGGCATGGTTGTGGCCATTTTTGCGAGCGACTAACACATCGTCTATAGTAAATATACACGCTGTACATCTGAAGTTATGGTGCGAAGCGCACACCCATCTCTTCTTGCCTTTGGATTTTTTGTTAATACTGTGGTTAATATATTTGTATCCATTCAAAAATATCGCAGGGTGTCCCTTGTTTGACACACCGAATGTAACTGAAATGAACAATATAATCGATTACTGTAGGATATTTTTTTCTATTTTTACAAACATTGTATCCGAAATTCAAAACGACGGAGTGTTTTGTTTTGATCAAGGTCCGGCTACAGGCTAAGAACTCACGGAGCTATTTTCAGTCGCGCCCGCCGCGATTTCGGGCCCGCAACATCTGTAGATTGTAAATATATATGAAAAACTCAAAGCACAACTCATGACGCGATTTACGTTTGACGCGTGCGCGATTGTTTGCGGGTGTCGCTGCGCCCGCGGGCGACTAGTAGCATCGCGCGGGACGCACTATATAGTCAATCAGCTTTGCCTTTTACATTTAAAGATAGATGGATTGTAATTCCAATGTCTCGCCAAAACTTGAGAACGGGTGGATTAATTTAGTTTATTTTGGTCTTGAATTAATTGTTAAAGTTCAAGTTCAAGGAAGATTTAAACGGTGAGAAATATTCGAAAAATTACAGAGAAAATACTGTAGATGAAGGTGTAGGTGTAGGTGTAGGTTGTAGGTGTAGGTGTAAGTCGTAGGTGTAGGTTGTAGGTGTAGGTGTAGGTTGTAGGTGTAGGTGAAGGTGTAGGTTGTAGATGTTAGAGTGAGTTGTAGGTGTAGTTATTTATTCATTCCAGTTCATAGTTGAGACAGCACAACGTGTGTCGGGACAGCTAGTCTATACTAATATAATAAAGAGGAAAGGTTTGTTTGTTTGTATGTTTACATTGACTAGGCTCCGAAACTACTGGACTGATTTTGATGAAATTTGGCACATATATAGAATGGACCACGGGGAAGGACATAGGCTACTTTTTATTGCGGCAAAATGTACGGTTCTCTCGAGATTTCCTTTTGCGCGCACGAAGTCGCGCAAACATCTAGTTAATTATAAAACTTTTTTGCTTACCGTGGTCTTTCTACATTATTTTTGTAGTGAAAACTTCTAACATAGGCGCGTTAGATATTTTTTGAAATGGGAAAAATCTAATTAATAGGCTCGTTTCATCTATTAAAATCAAATTATATTTTGTTATTTATATAGTTTCTATCATAAGAAATATGAATGAATTTATAATTTCGAAAATAAAACTGTAGTTTTATTTTTTGTATGTCACGTGACCTAAAACGCCAGCCGCCATATTTTTCTTGTAAGTGACGTCATAAGAACTTAATCAAGTCGAATAAACAACAGCGAAAGTTAAATCTAAAGTTGATGCACTACACACGCACAGATGAAATTTATTTGTTTCTCTTCTTATGACGTCACGATAATGGTGGCTGTCGTTTTGGCGCAAACATTTTTCTTTTCAATTTTAATATTTTTTTCTTCGCATAAAGAGATATTATTTCCAGGAAATAAAAATATTAGTTGACTAAGGAATTGATTCGAACATTTTAAAATATATTTGAAAAAAAATTAGAATAGCCTATTCGCGACACTTACCGACACCGGTACCCTCTAATCTAATATTTAGATCTAGGTATGCTAAACTTTGCTAATCTTCAATGGGAGATACAACGAAAATAGCTCTGATTAGGTCTGATTATATCTGATTTTTTAACTGTTGTATGTTAAAAATTTAAATATTTTAAAAAATTAAGAATTTCCTTGTCTTTATTACAAAAGACAATAAAGTATATTTTATAATACTAATAAAAAATATTAAGTAACCCCCGAATAGTCAAAAGTAGCTGATGAATTTATAGCTACGAACACTCTCGATCATGTCAGCATTCAAACAAAAAAACATCAAAATCTGTTCATCATTTTGACAGCTAGGATGCCACAGACGGACACGTCTAACTTATAACAACCCTCTGTTTTTGTCGGCGAATAGTTCGTCCGAGCACTACAGATCTCTAGGATATAGTGAACTACAATAGGGAAGCGTGAGATCTGCGGAATTGTAAGCTGCGTGATTCATTGCAATACAGATTAAAATATATATTTCAGTTTGATTGCACTTAGCGCCATAATAAATAAACCATATTGTACTCATTGCCCACAGACATACTGCTACACGAGTTTTGTGGCAAATATCTAACTGTTTGTGAAAGTTTATAGTTATAATAAATAAATAAATATATTGAGTCATATTCATAAGGGTAGCTATGATGTCGAGTTGTGCACGCCTCGCTACTGGTGCGTTTATATCCAGTGTTCTGTGATTTAAACCAATATTTAAGTAAGTATATCGTCTCTTTTAATGACGACTTCTGTGGCTCAGTGGTTAGAGCGTTGGCGCTCAAGCTGAAGATCGTGGGTTCGAATCCCGCCAGGGAACAAAAAGGTTTTCTGTGTTCCTGGGTCATGGATGTGTATTATATAATAAAAATCTTAAATACATGTATGGTATAAAAGTATTAAATATATTTCCGTAATCTGGTACCCGTAACACAAGTTCTTCGAGAACTTACCACGGGACCAGATTGACGTGATGACGATTGACGATGTGAAAGCATCCATAGATATTAATATTATTTTATTTAGGTACGTCATGATTGTGTACATTATAGCAGGTCACTATTTGATCATTAATTGTGTACAGCTTTGCTTTGCATTTAGACACATATCCGGATGCACAAATCCACCTCTTTTTGTACATGTTATTTCTTGTGTTACTATGTTGGAGAAACCTGAACCCGTCCACGTTTATGACCGGATAACCTCTCTGAGATATGCCGCGGGAAACTGAAAAACAACAAAAATTAAACCTTCACTGTCATAAATCATAAACATTTTTAGTTATCGTGTTAGTTGGTAGGTACCTGCTCTGATTTAAGTACATATAAAAAAATTAGTACGTAAAAGAATTTATTTATCCATAGCCTATAGTAAAATACATAATCCAAAGTAGTCCGTCCGAAAACTACAGAAGGTTCTGTTGAAATCCAGCAATAATACAGTTACGATCCAGTCCTGATGAGTTGAAACTGCAAAATGGTATTCTCAAAATCGTCAAACCAACTTCAAAACCGTTTTGATTGGTCCGTAGTCCAAAAATCAGATTATGATATTGTTACGGCGCTTCAGTTTCTACAGTGTTCTAGTATGTTACAGCCGCGGCGCTCGAGTGTGTAGTGTTCTAGAAGCTTCTAGTATGGAAAGTAATAGAACGTTCTCGAACGTGCACTGTACCATTCTCGGCCCGACTCGAAAATTCTAGATTGTTGTCTATGTAGAAATATCTAGAAAGTTCTACACCGCGAACTTTCTAGTAACTGTATCGTCGGTATATAATATAAAGAGGCCGCCGTCGACCGCCGGGAGCTCAGTTAACTACTGTTCTTCGAGTTAATTTCGTGCTATACCTCTGCGACTCCGGCTACGAATTACGATTCCGACTGTTTACGATTTCGACATTGTGGTGTGTTGGAAGACAAGACCAGTGTTGGTCTCCTCCCTCAGAAGAAACTGGCGTTTTACTCCGAATATCGCACCATAATCCCGTACAATATCAAGACAATTCATTTATAATTTAATAAAAGTAAAATGAAAGTGTAAGTTAATTACGAAAGTCGAGAATTTGGGTTCAGATCTCTGTTATATTGCGCTGTGATGTAAATCAAATGGTCACATCAAATTTAAGTATACCGCCTCTTCTCATTTACGCCGTGATTATGGACATTGTAACAGTTCACTACACGATCTTCAATCGTGGACAGCTTTGCTTTGCATTTAAACACGTAGGCGGACGCACAAATCCATCGCTTTTTGATTAAATTGTTTTTTGTGTTACTATGCTGAAGAAACCTGTACCCGTTCACGTATATGACTGGACAGCCTTTCTGAGATATGCCGCGGGAAACTGAAAAACAACAAACATTTTATTAACTACAAAACTTTTGATTTCCTTGGCAGATCACGTGCACTCTATACACTAATTATACTCGTAGGCTATACTGTGTACACTGCACATTTTTCTATATAGACAAAAATAGCACACGACTTTGGGGCCTTGACATTACATCTAATTACGAGGGCTGATTGATAAGTTTCCGAAACGACAAAGAAAAACTTCAAAAATCTATTTAAAATAAATTTATTTCTCAACGTAGTTTCCTTCTACCTCGATGCATTTAGTCCAGCGCTTCTCCAATGCCGTTACACCAGTTTTATAAAATGTTTTCTCCAACCCCTCAAAATATTCGTCCACGGCAACAATGACTTCTTCATTTGATGAAAATCTCTGGTCACCTAACCATTTCTTCAGGTTTGGGAATAAGTGGAAGTTGCACGGGGCCAGATCCGGGGAATAGGGTGGATACGGTAGCAATTCGAACCGCAATTCATGGAGTTTGGCGACTGCAACCATTGACGTGTGTGCAGGTGCGTTGTCATGGTGGAACAAAATTTTTTTCTTGGCCAAATGTGGTCGTTTCTTCTGGATTTCTTCACTTAATTTATGCAGCAAGCTTGCGTAGTACTCTCCATTTATTGTTTTTCCTTTTTGCAGATAATCCACTAAAATAATCCCTCGAGCATCCCAAAAAACAGTCGCCATCACTTTGCCGGCCGACAAAACCGTTTTTGCTTTCTTCGGCGCAGGTTTTCGGCTCTCAGTCCACTGCTTAGATTGTTATTTTGTCTCGGGAGTATAATGATGTATCCAGGTTTCATCGACTGTTACATAACGCCGCAAAAACTCATTAGGATCTCGGTTAAACAGCGCCAAACACTCCGATGAATCGTCCACTCGACGTTGCTTTTGGTCTACAGTGAGCAAACGCGGCACCCATCGCGCGCAAAGCTTTTTCATTCCCAAATGTTGGTGCAAAATATTAAAAACGCGTTCAGATGAAATGCTCACCATCTCTGCTATCTCTCGCAACTTTAAGCGCCGATCATTCAATACAATTTTGTGAATTTTTTTGATCATGTCCGGATTCGTGACTTCATTTGGACGGCCAGACCTGTGGGCGTCTTCGCAGCTCTGTCTTCCACGTTTAAAATCAGTTACCCAGGTGTGAATTGTACTCAATGCAGGAGCAGAATTACCTAAAACACTGTCTAGCTTGGTTTTAATCTGGGTTGCTGTTTTCTCTTTTAAAACGTAAAACTTTATCACCGCACGAATTTCGTTTCTTTCCATTGTTAAGAAAATTTACGACAGAGAAAGTTCTACGTCCTCTCAAACAAATTCCATCAGTTCGATTAAATTCAAATTTGGCGTTCTATTTTCAAAAAGATGCCAGAATATAATGTAATATTCCTTTTTTGCGTATCATTTTTTTAAGTTCGTCGTTTCGGCCAGCTATCAATCAGCCCAGGTATGCTAAGTCCAGACGCCAGTTGAAGATACAACGAAGATAAAATATATGGCATGTCATATTTTTGTATTTGACTATCTACTAAAACTAGAATTTAACAATAATTATTTACAAAGGAATGAAATGAATATTTAGCTGCTAATATGCCTGCTGACATAATTTTATATATTTATTATATAATAAAAAAAATGTTAAGTATTTCGCAAAAACTATGAGATCATTTGGTGCACTTAAAATATTTATTTAAATCCTTACATCGGTGAAGGCGACGTCCAAATTAACTGTCACATGGCATTTACCTTAATTCGATATTGCTTATTTGTTCTAAAATTTACGTATGGCTTGCGGTGTTGCAACGTTTGGAAGTTCTCCAACTCCTCAAACGTTTAGATGACACCATAAAATATACGCTTTCTTCCAATCTTAATATAAATTTTGACCACCGCTCATGGACTCAAGCAACGCTTCCGGTAAGGTTCAGTGGCCTGGGCATTCGACAAACGTCTGACGCAGCCTTACCGGCGTTCCGGTCCTCAGTCCAAGCAAACCAGTGCTCGTCCAACCAGTCAAACGCAGTGATTTTGAAAATATTAGAGCACTCATCCTGCCCCTTCATTATTCCTTTTGCAGGCGAGGCCAAGGACACCTGGGGCATTGCTAGTGCCGATAACAATGTGCACGAGAACTCATCTTCCCAAAAGCTTTGGGACGAGCCCATCAGGTGGAGAGGTGGGAGCCGGGCGGGAACATTGCTGGGCCGCACTACATTTCGGATAGCTACTGCCATGCGTCTTGGTGCCCCCCATGTCGTTCCTCATCAGTGTGTTTGCAGTGCGAACGTTGACAGCCACGGTCACCACGGGCTGTGCTGCTCACGAAGCACTAGACGCATTTCCCGGCATCACAGCCTGAATGACCTCATTCGTCGGGCTCTTCTCACCACCGGTGTGCCAGCTATACTGTAGCCCTCCGGTCTAGCGCGTGACGATGGCAAGAGACCTGATGGAATAACCCTGGTTCCTTGGAGTGTGGGACGGGCTCTTGTATGGGACGCTGCTTGTGTCGATACTCTTCCTCCGTCCCATGTGCAAGGCACCTCGAACTGTGCGGGCACGGCTGCAAACCAAGCAGAGAACCTCAAACGGCGCAAGTATGAGAACCTTAGCGGAGACCTCATATTTGAACCCCTAGGCGCATGGGTCCGGGTGCATATAAGTTTTTTGAAGAAATATCAAAAAAGATTACTGAAGCCACCCGAGACCCCAGAGCCGGGAACTACCTGGCACAACGAATAGCCATTGCTATCCAACGAGGCAATGCTATCTGTTTGCTAGTTACTCTGCCAGATGGGGACGACCTGGGGAAGTTTTTATATTTATAGATATTTTTAGAGATATATATATTTGTAGATAAGTCCTCTTTTTTGTATTAATATTTAGTTTATTATTTGGCTCTTTATTGTATGCAATGCTATAATAGAAATAATATTTTAATCAATCAATTTTTTCTTCGTTTCTTCCATAATAAATCCGGTATACCACTGTTCCTGGTAGACTTAACGTTTCTCTTGGTGGATGGTTATGGTGGTTATTAATACTGACTATATCTTCGCATGCGGTGTACAAGTTTGCCTTGCATCCCGAAGCGCTTCTACAGCAGCAGCGCCATCTTTCTTTCAAAGATGGTGGACGATCTTTTCTTAGGTCTTTGTAGAATTTATACCCATTGATTGCTATGAGACGTTTTCCCCTTTCCGAAGTAAAATAGGCATAATGGATGCCAACTGTAAATTAATAAAAAGTATTTGATTAAGATTTAAGAACCTAATTGAAAGGAGGAAAAGGGATGATTTTTCGAACATTAAAACAGGAAACAGGTATATACACTGAAGTGCTAAGAATATCCAAGCTGCAACTTTTAATTTGACAGATTCATAATAAGTAGTAATTAATTATTAAAGACCTGATTGATATAATAAATTTAGCTTTATTTTGTCTAATGATTGCTTAATAAATAAAATATTACATAAAAGTCTTATTTACCTTGTTGGTAAGTGGTAGCACAATAAGTTACTACAAACTAAAATAAATAAGTACACACAGTAAATATTTTCACTATTTTGGTTTCCTCATTTTCATCAGACTTTTTAAGTCGGACTAGTGGGCCCAGATTTTGCCGACTCTCCTCCATTTTGAGATCAAATTTAATATGTTAATTGCTACGTTAAACCAATTTTTAATCTCAGCCAGCACTAAAGTACAGTCGCGGGCACCAGTGGTGTAAAACTTTTAAACCATATTACCATGTAAAAATTTGGTACACAGGGGTTTGTCCGTGACATACTACATATCTACCATATAAAACATTAATTGTTTAAAGTATTAACCACTTCAAACAATTAATGTTTTACAACATTCGACGTGTTTTTTTTTAACTAGAAATTAGCTTCAATAGGTAGATGCGTGTGAGAGTTGTTGGCGACGACGATGTGGTTATTGATGGTGTACAGGCGGGCGTTGCACTTCAGAGCGTTGCGGGAGCAGCACCGCCATCTTTGTTTGACGACGTCCTTCCTGCCTTTGTGGGGGTTCTCCTTGTAGAACTTGTACCCGTTGACGGCGATGATAGGCCTCCCGCGTTTCGATCTCATGAATCTGTACTCCGATGCTGCAATGAAAAACAAGATTAACACTAGTCTGATGTTTATATTTAGCTTATACTTTCAATTTGTTATGAAGATAATTTAGTAATTAAAATACACCATATTTTTGGACGTGATAACGTCTTATGAATCAGTGAACGCCGGCTGCACGCACGAAGAATTGGCCTGTTCCGCCTGATTGTCACGTTCCGCCTGAGCCGAGCGTGCAAGCGAGAGCGCGGAACAAGCGACGATCGGCCTAAGCGCTCGGCTTGTGATGACGTTATCACGTAAAATTATCGACCGTAAACCGATTTAACAGACAACGATTTTTTTTGAGAACGGTAAGAAGATAAAGTATTTTTTTTAACAGAGCATGAAGCAATGTATTGCTGGTGCAACAAAAATCTTTATAACAATGATACATCTAAATATAATATAATTATTTAAAAAATGTATCATTTTGGACATGTAACGAATAAATGATATTCATCGAAACAATCCTTGCATAGTCCGATGGGTTTCATCGACAAGGTCTTGCAGGTGTCACAGCCGTAGTTGGTGGCTTGTCTCTTCCCGTGCATTGCACACACCCGACATCTTATTCGTTTGCCCAGCCGTACACACTTGTGTTCGCTTTTGTCAATGTCGTCTGAAATGTGAACAGAATTGAATAATACTTATAGATTATTTGAGTGGCGGCTTGGATTACGCGAGACTTTTCGAGAGTCTGTATATATACACCGTATGGTACAACAAAAACCGCTACAGTGCGTGTCAGACCATGCGTAGAATACGATTCTGTAGTCATCTATGTATGTTTTTTATATATTAACATGTTTACTTATTATTTCCTTCATACAAAAATAGTACGAAGTTTTCCAAGTACCTCAGCGCATTTTACAAGTTACGCCTCAGCCGTTATAGTTTTCCTTCAAAGTTCATCACATGGACGACCATCATGATTTTTTTCAGATTATTCGAGCCAGGCGTTTATCTCGCAGACGAGTACCTAAATCAAAAATCGTTAGGTTAGGTTATGCTACCTCTCAATGTTTTTTAAATTCCTACCTAATAATACCTCGCTCTCTGTGGGGTAGACGCGAGAAATAAAATGAGGCATTATGGGATATTATTTGTTGTTAAAACGATCAATAGCGAAATGAAATATCTAAATCTGGGATGAATATTGATAAAAACAAAATACTAAATTATTATTGTAATTCAATAGTTTCATTATTTTCTAATATTTGAGCTACTTTGTAATACATGTATTGTTTATGATACACACGCTGTAGTTCATGATTATGATCATCTCTTATGTTCACTATGACATCTCCTATGGTGTATATGACAGCTTTGCACCATTTTGTGGAGCAAGCCCATCTCTTCTTTATGCAATTACCATCACATATTTTCTTATTGTAGTATATAAAACCACGGAAATTAAGCAAAATACGACCACGCTTGTTAATCACATACGTCGCTGAAAAATAAAATTAAAACAGAAAATATATTATATATTTTACAGAACAGGACACTGAAATAGGACTGAAAATAACCTGGTGTGATATAAAACAGAAAAACCATACGTGTTTGAAGTGTTTTACTTTTGAATCGCATCAACATGCATTACAATATATTCAATTTAACATTTTAATAATAATAATATCTACGGACGATTACACACCACTAAATCCTCTAAAAATCTAAAAAAAAGGTCCCGTGGTAAATTCTCGAACAACTTGTGGTAACTTGGGTAGGTAACCAGACAACGGAAATATATTTAATACGTTTATACTATACATAATATTACATTTATTTAATGTTATTATTATATTATGTAACATATATTTAATACACGTCAATGACCCAGGAACACACAATTTTGTTCCATGGCGGGATTCTAGCCCGTGACTTCCGACTTGTGCATCGACTCGCTCAACCATTGAGCCACAGACGTCGTCAAAATATTCTTTACGTTAAATAATATTTACGTCTTAATGAGTAGCAAAATAAAAAAATAAAAAAACTAAATATTAATGTGAGATCGAAATTATTTATTTAAAATAATAATGAAGGATTATAATACACTACTTTCGTACTCTTCTGAAATTCAGCTTTTTTGTAAAACGCGTAATCTGTGTGGCAGTAAAGCCGTTGTTCATGATTATGATCATCTTTTATGCTCACTATAACTTCTTCTATGGTGTATATCACAGCTTTGCACCCTGTTGAGGGGCAAGCCCATCTCTTTTTTACACAATTTCCTTTAAATATTTTCTTATTGTAGTATATGAAACCTCCATAATGCAGTAAAATACGTCCGCGCTTATTAATCACATACATCGCTGCGAAAATAAAAATTATCAATATCAGAAAAAAAAAACAATATGATAAAAAAGTTTTAAAAAATAATTAACTTGATTTAAAACTGGAGTAGGACTGGTATATTTAATTTTATAAAACAGTAAAACCGTTTTAAATAATCTTAAAGTCATAATCAATAGCAAAATAAAAAAACCCAAATCTCAATGTGAGGTTACAATTTATTTAAAAAAAGTACTAAATTATTAATTGTTATTGTAATTCATAAGTTTCATTATTCTCTAACATTTGAGCTACTTTGTAATACGTGTATTGTTTATGATAGACACGCTGTGGCTCATGATTATGATCATCCTTTATGTTCACTATGACATCTCCGATGGTGTATATCACAGCTCGGCACCCTTTTGTGAAGTTAGTGGAGCAAACCCATCTCTTTTTTATACAATTTCCTTTATATATTTTCTTATTGTAGTATGTAAAACCTCCGCAATTCAGTAAAATACTTCCACGCTTATTAATGACATACGCCGCTGAAAAATAAAAAGAGAATAGAATAGAAAACTATATCGTATGTTTTCCTATATCAGTAAGTTCAACTAAATTAGGACTGAAAATAAACGGAAAAGAAACGGAATTAGGACTGAAAATAAACTTGTGTGTGGAGTAACGCGCGGGTTGTTCCAGCGGACGCACGTATTGCTCTGCGGCGCTCGACTTGTACGTAATCGAGTTATTAGAATAGATACCTATTCCAGTTGTTTTTACACGAGTGTTTACAAACAATTCATAAGGGCACTCCTGGCAACAGGAGTCCCTTAGTATCATAATGTTTGAACCCCAACAAGATCTTCAACCCACCGTCATGTCTAAACCCACCGTATCATCTCAACCCACCGTGATATCACAGCTGGTACCTAAACATACAAGTTATGCCAATGTGACCTCTTCACTGTCATTTCCAAGAAAAGACCAAGCAATTATATTAGATTCCATCGATGGGATAGCAATAAGGGAATATCTCGTTTCATTGACAGCCTTGATACCTGCTTCGTCGATAAGATTTGTATCGAGAATATCGAATGCTAGAATATGTATTTACCTAGGCTCCAAAAAAACAGCGGATGATCTTATTGACGTTAAAAAGAAAATAACGGTTAAAAATATATTGTTGGAGATAAAACCATTAATTACTAGGAATAAACGCATAGTTTTATCAAATGTTTGCCCAGTGATTCCAAATTATGTCATAGAAGAAAAGTTTAAAGAATTAAAAATTCAAATTTTGTCACCTACGAGGGCGGCACTGAAAATTTCGGGAATCAAGGAAGTGACACAACATTACTATTTAAAAATGTATTTATTGCTTTTCGAAGTATTCTCCGCGAAATTTGACACATTTTTCCATACGATGGAACCAATCATTGAAGCAACCATTCCATTCGGAAGTTGGGGTCTCCAAAATGGCCGTTTTGTAGGCGTCCACAGCTTCTTCAGGTGATGAAAATCTCTGACCACGCAATTTATCCTTTATTTTAGGGAAAGTATAGAAATCATTAGGGCTTAGGTCGGGGCTGTACGGCGGATGGTCTAATAATTCTATGATTTCTTGCTCTAAAAACTCTTTTGTTCTGTGCGCGGTGTGAGAACTCGCATTGTCGTGATGGAGGATGATGCGGCGGTTGCAGTTCTCTTTACGGAGTTCAGAAACGACCTGTGGCAAACAAATGTTAGCATACCATTCTGCATTAACCGTTCTTTGTCCCTCAAGAGGAATAGTCGCAACATGGCCGGTTTTGGAGACAAACGTGGCCACCATTTTTTTTGCAACACTCCGTGAACGAACAATTTTTGTTTCGGGTTCGTACGCGTATATCCAGGATTCGTCACCAGATACGATGTTGTATACAGCATTTGAGGATCCTGCGTGGAATCTTTCGAGAGTTCTGACGCACCAAGTAACGCGAGCCGCTTTTTGCTCTTCACAGAGCAAATGCGGTATCCATCGGGAAAACAACTTTTTTACACCTAATTGTTCATTCAAGATTATTTGTATTTGACTCATGCCAATGTCTAAAGTTGCCTGAATTTCGCGGTATGTCACATGTCGATCTTCCTCAATCAGCTTACGCACAGCATCAACGTTTTCTTGGGTGACTGCAGTTTTTGGACGACCTTGACGGGGATCATCACTGAGCTTGACACGTACACGTTGAAATTCAGCAAACCAGCGATAAATTGTGGTTTTGGATGGGGCTTCATCACCAAATGCAGAAATCATCCGGTCAAAACACTGTTTTTGTGTTAAACCACTTCGAAAATCATAATAAATCATCGCTCTAGAATTTTCTCGAGACAATTCCATTTTCTCAACGACTAAACAAGTTTGACAAGACCTTGTGACAAGACCGAGAATCTTTTTTTAAATAAATAAACGGTATTCGATTTTTAAAACCAAGGAGTTTTAAATTAAAAAGATTTTAATATGACAGGAACAGTGGAAATATTCCATTCCCGATATTTTTAGTGCAGCCCTCGTATTTCCTTTGTTAAAATTGGTGTTCCGGATCCTGTATTATCACATATCTTGAGCTTTAGGAGACAATTGTACATCAATCCGGAGGATGAAAGGCATCTTCCAGAATCCTTCCAAGTAAACTTTGATGGTACAAATTATTGGATTTACCTATCATCTGATTTGCTTAAATGTTTTTCATGCAATACGACCGGTCACATCGCAAAAAATTGCCCAAAGACTGAACTCAATTTCACAATTTCACACCAAGACGCTGAAGTAGGAAAAACAATAACCATTCAGGACAGAATTTTTGACTATAACAATTTAGAAACAACGCCTATAGTTAACCCTAAAGTAGATGTAATATCTGAGCCTCAAACTGACCAGAAACGAATAAAACGCACCCATTCACCAAGCACCAGTGAGTCTTCAAAAGCGGAAACTATTAAACCTACCAACGTACTGAAAAAGTCAATGGAAATTTTGGCGACTTATGATGACTCATATAGCACTACATCACTTGAAGAAACAGAAATAAAGAAAAAATCAAAAAAGAAACTTAAAAAGACAGACACAAGACCTGACGAAGACACCTGGAGAGAAATAAAAGAAAATATTATGAACTCAGAAAAATAAGTTTTTCCAATAGATATTGATAGGCTTATAAGTTTGTTAGATAACACCAAAGGAAAGAAGAATATAAAAGAAATAGTTTATTCTTACACAGATAACATTAAAGACTTAATCAAAATGTGCAATATACTAGATGTAAAATTAAATACTAGTTTAAAGAATAGATGTTCGCGATTGTCTAGTAAGTTACATGAAATTTTGGATCCTAATTCTACGTTAAAAACTTAATTTATTTCAACTCTTTCAATTTTTTTATTATATTATATAAAAATATTATATATTACTTAGAAATAAAAATATGAACATTTTACAATGGAATGTCAATAGTTATTATAAAAGACTAGAAAATATTAAAATGAGTTAAATCCATCCTGCATTTGTATACAGGAAACAAATTTCTCTTCCGATTTCAGTGCGTCCATGAAAGGATTTAATTGCTTTTATAAAAATCGTATACATGGCAACAGAGCAAGTGGTGGCGTAGCCATTTATATTAAACCATATACCCTTCCTGAGCCAATAAATATTAACACAAATTTAGAAGCAATAGCAATAAAAATTTAATTTCCGTTTAGGTTTACTTTATGCAATGTGTATCTTCCAAATAGTACTTCATTTAGTAATAACGATCTTAATCACCTTATGAACCAATTACCATCTCCGTTTCTCATTCTAGGAGATTTTAACAGTCATCATTACTACTGGGGCTCTGATAAATGCGATACTCGAGGCAATATCATAGTAGATTGGCTAGAAGATCATGATAATAAAATAATTTTAAATACTGGTAAACCAACACATTTTAATAGTAACACTGGTCGCACAAGTAACATAGATCTAACTTTAGCTTCACAAAATATTGCAGCGTATTTTGAATGGAATGCTTTAGAAGACTTGTACGATAGTGACCATTTCCCTATTTTCATAAAAACATTTACAAGACAAAATATTCCAAAAAAGATTCAGGTCCCCAAAAAATGGAAATTTGATAAAGCCGACTGGTCTTTATTTCAGGATGAAATTGACAAAAATATTTCAAATTTATTTGACTTAGATAATGTGTGTAGTATCTATAGACGAAATAGTTCTTAAATTTAGTAATTTAATTATTGATGCAGCAAATAAGACTATACCGAAAACTTCAGGGGACTTAAAAACTAATAACGTGCCCTGGTGGAATGATGACTGTAGAGTAGCTATAAAAGAAGCCAAAAAGGCTTACAGAAATTTTGAAAAATATGCTAGGGCTGATCATGATTCTAAGTATAAAATAGAGTATAAAAAGAAGAGGGCGTTTTGTAGGAAAGTTCTTAAAGAAAATAAAAATAGATACTGGCAAAGGTGGACGTCTTCAATTAACACTAATGTACCTGTCAGCAAAAAAATAAAAATAATAAATAATACTAATTGTGGTCCTAATACTATCGTACTTAATAATAGCGATGGTTCGTTAACAGTGAGCTCAAAAGAAACTTCAAACTTACTAGCAAATACTTTTGCAGCAAATTCTAATAGTAATAATTACGATCATGAATTTAAGATTTACAAATTGGCCAAGGAAAATGATAATATAAGATATGAATTACATAATAACTCGGATGCAATTAACAAAGATATTTTAATGCATGAATTAATATCAGTACTCTCTCAAAGCAGTAGCTCTAGTCCTGGGCCAGACAATATTCCTAAAAATATAATAAAACATCTTCCTAATAGCGGACTTAAATATTTATTAAAACTTTACAACTATATGTGGCAAAAACAGTTGTTTCCAGATTGTTGGAGAGAAGCTCTGGTGATCCCAATACTTAAACCTGGCAAAAACTATAGTGCACCATCAAGTTACAGACCTATAGCATTAACCTGTAATCTGTGTAAACTATTAGAAAAGATTATTAGCAACAGAATTAAATGGCATACAGAGATAAATAATTATCTATCAAATCATCAGTACGGATTTCGACAATTTAGATCGACTTATGATCAAATAATTAATATAGAAGGCGAAATTTTAGATTTTTTAGCAGATAATAATTATTTAGTTCTCGTAGCACTTGACATTGAAAAGGAATATGAAATGGTATGGAAGCATAGAGTAATCGAAACTTTGCAAGGCTTGGGTATTAAAGGAAACACACTTGCTTTTGTTAAAAACTTTTTAACTAATAGGTCTATTAAAGTGAGAATTAATAATACACTATCTGATCAAGTTATTATTGAAAATGGTTTGCCACAAGGATCGGTTATAAGTGTAATTTTATTTTTACTTGCCATCAATGACGTAATTTCATATATCGATAAACCCTGGAAGGGTTTTTTATTTGCAGACGACTTGACAATTAGTTGTTGTGGTAAAACTTTAGATCCTACGAACACTTATTCAAAACACTATAAATAAGCTTCAAGACTGGTCCAAAAAGTCCGGATTAAGGTTCTCTAAAACTAAAACAGAATTCATAATATTTACATAGAAAAAGAAAATAAATAGACATTTACAGCTATCTCTAAATGACCACAATATAAAAAAAGTAACTAACATAAAAATATTGGGGTTAACTTTGGACTCTAAAATGACTTGGAACATGCATTTAAATAAATCAAAACTCGAATGTAACAAAAGATTAAATGTGATTAAAGTTTTATCATCACTGTCATGGGGTGCTGATAAAAATTGTTTGATTAATACCTATAAGGCTCTTATTAGACAAAAATTAGATTATGGTTCTATTTTCTATGATTCTGCCAAATCTAGTAATCTAAAATGTTTAGAAAGCATTCAAAACACTGCTCTTAGATTAAGTATCGGTGCCTTTAAGACAAGTCCCGTTATGAGTATATTGGCAGAATCAGGGGAAATGCCACTTTCTTACAGAAGAAAACAACTTGTTCTAATATATGCTACTAAAATAATTTCACAACCATCCTGTCCAATTTATGATTATTTTACAAAGTCTTCGTCTAACACAGAGTATGAGCTTCGCCCAAACCTGACTCAACCATTACGCATTCGAGTTAGGAAATATTTGGATGAAATTCAGTTTTGTTTTCCGTCTGTTTTCCCTAAAAAAAATACCTGCTTATGGCCCATGGGCCAATTATGAATTACCTATTAACCTTGAATTAACTAAAAATCTTAAAGATAAAACCCCACTAATCATTTATAAAAGTTTATTTAACGAAATTAAATTTAAAAATCAAGATTGTATACAATTTTACTCAGATGGATCAGTAATAGATAATAAATCAGGATGTGCTGTCGTTACTCAAGATAATAGTTATTGTTATAAACTTACAGATCTCCACACAATTTTCAGCTGTGAGGCTATGCTATTTATAAAGCTTTAGAAATAATACAAGGTAGTAGTAATGTAGATAAATTTGTAATATTTTCAGATTCTAAATCGTGCTTGCAAGCCCTACAAAATATTAATAATAACGAACCACTTATATTAGTTATACGAGAAAAAATGATAAATTTAATAGAAAATAATTTCAAATTTGAAGTATTGTGGATCCCTAGTCATCAAGGTATTGAAGGTAATGAGAAGGCTGATATAGAAGCTAAAAATGCTGCAAACTTGAATTCAATAGACCATTCCATTAACTCAAATGCAACCTTACCAACCAACCAACAATTAAAAGGATGTTAAAAACCACATTAAACGTAGAATAAAAAAAATATGGGATACTGTTTGGCAGGATAAAAACATAAAAATTAAATTATATGCTATAAGAAATTCTATTTTTGACAAAGCCCCAACTTCGTTTACTACTCGAAAAGATCAGACCGTCATCACTAGACTCCGTATTGGTCACACAAATATGACATATGTACACATTGTGAAAAAGATAGATAAACCAAAGTGTAAATGCAGGATGGATCTAACTGTACAACATCTGTTAGTAGAATGTCAGGCTTATGTTAGTGAAAAACTATCATGTAACTTACCTAACAATATAAAGGATTGTTTAAATAATAATGGATATATACAGACAATTAACTTCGTTAAAAATATAAATATGTATCATAATATATAGATGTAAATATAGTAGTCGCTAATGACCTTAGCTGTTAAAAAGCGACTTTAAATAAATAAATAAATAAAAAAAAAACGTGTGTAATAAACAGATAAACCCTGATGATTGATTGATGATTGATGATGAAGAGAACCCTTACTTACGCGCTTGAAGTTTCTTACTTTTGAATCGCTACTACTGCACTGCATCAATAATTTGATTTACATTATGTTAAAAAACCTCTCTTAGGTCATAATCAAGATAAAAAATTAAATCTTCTTGGTCAATATTTATTTTAAAAAGTACTAAAAACTGATTTTCTTTACATTAGTTTCAAAAGCCTCTAATATTTGAGCTTCTTTGTGAAACGTGTATTGTTTATGACAAACTTGCCGTTGTTCATGATTGTGGTCATACTTTATGTTCATTATGACTTCTCTTACGGTATATATTACAGCTTTGCACCCTGTTGAGGATTTTGTGGAGCAAACCCATCTCTTTTTTACATAATTTCCTTTATATATTTTCTTATCGTAGTATATGAAACCTCCGTAATTCAGTAAAATATTTCCACGCTTGTTGACCACGTACTTCGCTACAATAAAAAAAAAATTATAGTCACGCCAATTAGCTCAATTAAAAACTAAAAGAGGACTGAAAATAACCTGGCATGCTAGAAAACAGGATAATCTTACGTGCTTGAAGTTTGTTACTTTCGAATCGCTACTGCTGCACTGCATCAATAACCCCCTTATTAATAAAAATATTTATACAATGTATATTGTATCAACTGTATAATGTTTTGTCCTTGTCTGTCAAGTGACTTTTCTGACTTGAAGATAAGAACAAAACATTGTATAGCTTATACACTGCATAAATATTTTATTTTATCATTAGGTACCTATATTAAATACAATAGGTATAATTTATGCGTATACTATTTTTTGGATAGGTAGTACCTGTAAAGCTTTTGGCTATCATTTAAAATGTATACTTATATTATTCAAAATTACTTTGAAAGCAGGAAAAGGTCAGACTTGGGCCAAAACAATGCCTTATGGGACGAATACCCAACATGATCAAAAAATGCCGAAAAAACAACCAGTTTTATTTAAATTTTAGTAAAGGACGATTCATAATACTTATTAAACAGTAATTTATTAACATTACTTACTGTACATACTTTCTATTATCCACATTGAGATTCACCTTATTTACGATTTTTGTCGTGAGTCCCCCAGAAAAAAAAATATGTAAAAATTACACATTTCATTAATCTGTTTGAAATAAGTACGCTTTTTTGAAAAATCTATATTCCCTGGAACAGAAAGGCCGTGGTGGATGATCATGGACATTTTTTACTTTCACTATGATATCTCTTACAGTATATATCACAGCTTTGCACCCTTTTCCGAAGTTAGTGGAACAAACCCATCTCTTTTTGAAATCCTTTGACGTAGTATATAGTTTTTTATTGCGATATATGAAACTTTCATAATTCAGGAGAGTACTTCCGCGCGTGTTGATCACAAACTTTCCTACAAAGGAATAAAAACAATTAGAAAATTAATAAAAGGAATTATGGTTCTGCAACATTTGAGTGCTAACATATTGATTTTTGACTTGAATTGAATTTGTATGTTATTTATAACATAGATACTCAACACAATACTGCCATATTTAATACCGCTCGCTGGTTTTCATTTTACGAATCAACTCACACAGATTGCAAAAAAAGGAGAGATGTTGCACGTGAGTAAAATAGAAAACCATAAGCGCTATAAATATAAGTTTCTATTTTCAACGTTTATTACAAAAATGATTATTTTTAATAAGTACTTTAGTTACGATGAGTATGTAGTAGGTACTCGCATTTATCCACTACTATTTAATATCATAGAATAAATATGATTCTGAGACCCTTTAAAATACGGTTTTCATTATATACACAGTATGAAAAAGTATAATAATTTATGAAACAAAAATAAATAATCTTTTAAACAACTCCACTCTCCCGCTCTCTCGGGCGTCCCATCACCATTGTACGGTTATATGCTTTACCCCCGTAGCGCCCGGCCACCGTTGTTCGATTCGGCAGTTGAGTAATAGTACCAAAAAAACAATTAAATTACGTGCAAAAAATATATGTTGGTCTCTTTTTAATGTATTTAATATTGAAGCTAATAAAAAGGATGACAAATTTAAGATACACACATTTATAATCCTAACAAATATCAAAAGCTATAGCCAATTGAAAACAACATAAGTGGTGTCAAATTGCTTCCATTATTTAGTATACTTCGCGACTGCATTACAGTGTGTTGTGAAGTGCAAATTTGCTACAAAACAGGATAATCTTACGTGTTTGAAGTTTGTTACTTTCGAATCGCTACTGCTGCACTACATCAATAACCCCCTTATTAATAAAAATATTTATACAATGAATATTGTATAAACTGTATAATGTTTTGTCCTTGTCTGTCAAGTGACTTTTCTGACTTGACAGACAAGAACAAAACATTGTATAGCTTATACACTGCGTAAATATTTTATTTTATCATTAGGTACCTATATTAAATACAATAGGTATAATTTATGTGTATACTATTTTTTTGATAGGTAGTACCTGTAAAGCTTTTGGCTATCATTTAAAATGTATACTTATATTATTTAAAATTACTTTGAAAGCAGGAAAAGGTCAGACTTGGGTCAAAACAATGCCTTATGGGACGAATACCCAACATGATCAAAAAAAGCCGAAAAAACAACCAGTTTTATTTAAATTTTAGTAAAGAACGATTCATAATACATATTAAACAGTAATTTATTAACATTACTTACTGTACATACTTTCTATTATCCACATTGAGATTCACCTTATTTACGATTTTTGTCGTGAGTCCCCCAGAAAAAAAATAATGTATTAATTACACATTTCATTAATCTGTTTGAAATAAGTACGCTTTTTTGAAAAATCTATATTCCCTGGAACAGAAAGGCCGTGGTGGATGATCATGGACATTTCTTACTTTCACTATGATATCTCCTACAGTATATATCACAGCTTTGCACCCTTTTCCGAAGTTAGTGGAACAAACCCATCTCTTTTTGAAATCCTTTGACGTAGTATATAGTTTTTTATTGCGATATATGAAACTTTCATAATTCAGGAGAGTACTTCCGCGCGTGTTGATCACAAACTTTCCTACAAAGGAATAAAAATAATTAGAAAATTAATAAAAGGAAATATGGTTCTGCAACATTTGAGTGCTAACATATTGATTTTTGACTTGAATTGAATTTGTATGTTATTTATAACATATATACTCAACACAATACTGCCATATTTAATACCGCTCGCTGGGTTTCATTTTACGAATCAACTCACACAGATTGCAAAAAAAGGAGAGATGTTGCACGTGAGTAAAATAGAAAACCATAAGCGCTATAAATATAAGTTTCTATTTTCAACGTTTATTACAAAAATGATTATTTTTCATAAGTACTTTAGTTACGATGAGTATGTAGTAGGTACTCGCATTTATCCACTACTATTTAATATCATATATATTCATTATATATTCATAATCCTAACAAATATCAAAAGCTATAGCCAATTGAAAACAACATAAGTGGTGTCAAATTGTTTCCATTGTTTAGTATACTTCGCGACTGGATTACAGTGTGTTGTGAAGTGCAAATTTGTTAGAATGTTTTTGGTAAGTAGCTAATTTTATCTAAAATAAAGGTAATATAAATTTTCGTCATAGTTTTGCTATTATGAACTTGTATTTTATAATTTAGTTGCCTCCATATACCAACTCAAATAATAACCGTTACAAAAACAGTTTTGTATTTTAATAAACTATGAATATTTCAGGTAATATTTAACTTCTAATAATAGAAAATATTATTTACGATTGTTTTACTATAATAAAAAAACTAGTTTGTGTTATAAATAAATCAGAAAATAAAAATAATAATACGATGTTTGCTATTAACCGTTGTACGGTGTCGGGACACCAGGCATTTTCAAAACAAAATGGCGGCGAAAATTTAAATTACTAATGAACATACAACTGTGGTAAGTCGCCTAAAAGTCGGTTTTATTTTCGACATACTACCCACTTTTTTATTTTCGTATAAAAAACATACTAAAACATAAAAACTGTATGATAGATATAACTATAAATAAATAAAATATATACTTTTTATTTAAAATCTATAATCTAACGTACTAATATTTTTATGTAAAATACTCAATTAAGTTAATTTTTATGCCTAACAAAACATTAAAAAAATTGACGAAAGACGACTAATATTTTATGTAAAATAGTCAATTAAGTTATTTTTTATGTCTTACAAAAACATTTTAAAAAATTTGACTTGAAAAGACGACTCCAAAGATTTTTTGTTCGTAAGTTTTACGTAACATTGAAATTTTATCAATTTTTCAAACAATTTTTAATAACTCTAAAGAAGCCTAAGAAATGTGTATTTATTTATTTTGGTTTTATATTTTGTGTAGTTTTTGACAAAACAGCTCATATATAAAAATATCAAACTATTAAACTTTTATCAGCCTGTTATGTAAGAGTTGTATTTTTACCGTTTTTTTTGTATATTAAGATTTATAATGATCGGGCAATTTAATATACATGATTTTTAAAAAGAAACTATATTAGGTAAGGTTTAATAGGAGACCACAAAAAATACATTTTTTGTGGATAATCAGGTCCAAAAAGGCTTTTGAACTCGCGTCTCTTACAATGATTATTTTTGAAATAACGCATTCGCTTTAAAGTATTTTTTTTTTGCAATTTTCTTAAGTAATTTATAATAACAAAATAACTTTCTTTTAATATAATTAGTCTATTTATAATGTGTCTAGCGTCTTAAATTGTTTTTTAAATGCTTTTTTCGACAACAAAGGTGTGATTTTACAAACTTGTGCGATATTCTTATTAGAATAATTCCACTTGTTCATTCTTTTAGATTATATTAAATACTTATTAAAACAAATTTTACGTAGATTCCGAATATACTAATATAAGCTAGTGCACTTATTCGAATTTTCGTCGAAATCTGCATTTTAGCGCTGACCGACAACATAGGTCATACGTCAGAATTGAACGAAACGCCTTATGACCTAGGATATAAACACTAGGGGGCGCCCGAGAGGATTCTATCATAATGTCTTATCTCGTTATCTAAAAGATATCGTTAATAATCCAATTCCAATTCCACGCAAAGCCGCGGGAAAATGCTAGTTTATAATACTAGTGTGATAATTATTATCAGATATTTGCCAGATATGATGCAATAAATTTCAAGTTTTAGAATTTCGACGTACATTATTTTATCTGAAAAATGCTACTTTTCAGGAGAGCGATTTAAAGATGATTTTTCGTATAAATTTGTCCTTAATGAAAATTTTCATAAACAGTATTGTTAGGATAATAAATTAGTATATTGTATCAAAAATCCAAAATGTTGAATAGTTTTCGCGAAAATTGAGTTACAATAGTATACCACGTAAATGAGAAAGCTCTCTTAATCGTAACTGGCACTTTCAATTATTTCTAGGAACTACATAAACCCAAATGTATCGAATTTGCCGATTCCGATAATCTACGTTGGTATTTATCAGGAATATTTTATTGTAAGTGTCACATTCGATTATGTACTTCGTAGATTGCTAGTACTTACGATTAAGTTTAATGGAATAACAAGAACAAAATTTACATAAAATATCTTTACTATCGTGGTTATTCACAATACTTTGCTTGGGGCACTTATTTGTTGTTAGTTATTCATAGTAACAGAAAACCACTGTATTACAGTAACAGAAAAAACTTAAATTATTCGGGAAATACGTATTTTGTGTATAATTTGGTACTGGGATAACAAACAATTTTATTTATTTTTTGTTTGTGGCACGTGATGTAAATTGATGTTTTCTTTCATCATCGATATATTCACTATCATTGTCAGATGAGAAAGCTAATAACGTCTTAACAAGATTTAGGTACCCATAACTGTTTTCATAGCAGAAATTGGCAATATATAAGAGGCACCATTGAAGAGGAATGGTCAAATTTATTCCCAGTGTGACAAACTTTCTAACCTTTTACTCCACAAAACACAAGATCTGTAAATATCTGTAAAGGCCAACAGACTGTTTGCTACAATTAAGACTTCAAGTGCGGAAGAGGAAATAAACAAATCGTTAATTGAGACCAAATGAGGATTGTTTTACTTCTATTTCTTTTATTTCATTATTTAAACCTTAAACGTCTTAACATAAGATCACTTACACTTGAAAAAAATAAAGGGAAATATCCTGAAATTTAAATTTGACAGCTAAGTGGTAACTTAGCTAGAATTTTAAGCTGGTATTCTGAAATAACCTCGAAAAAGGCAAAATTATGGTAAAAACCTATTTGAATAGGTGAAAAATATCAAAAATTATAATATGGTTTCTAAATTAGGAAAGCCTTGTGTAGGAGTCATATCAAACAGCTATGATAATTATTAGTCTTCTTCCAATATTGTCTTAAGACTTGAATAAATAACGTTTTAATTTTTTCACTACTTTTAAACTGAGCTAAAAGAGGATATCCGACTAGTGGACGTTAATTAATACCATTAAAACTTGAAATTAATACAAATTACACCTCATACTTCATGGAAAAAGCTTTTATGTGAAGCCATACACCATACCGCCTATCGTGTATCGTCCAATCAGCGCTATCGATTAGATCAGTTAGAACTGACCATGTGTAGGCGTAGGTTGCTATGACAGTTGACACTGTTTTATTTCAATATGGAACTGATCCAATAGATAGCATTAAGTTGATCGCATAATGGGTATGTATGGTATATACTAGGGTACTGTAAGAATATTAATGATACTAATCTGCTGTAATCTTCGATATAACTACTTTTAAAATTACTTCCATAATTATTGACATAAGCTTCCAACTTCCACATTCATAAAATATTTTAACTGTTAGCTGACCTAGTCATTTTCTGTCAAGTGATCTTTAAAAAGTATCTGACAATGATTGATTAACTAATTCGTCAATTAAATATTTTCAAAAAAACGGCGCTCGGGCTTGTATATAACATATTGTGATAGAGCTTGCTGCCTGAAACTTTAAAACTTGCTGATGAAATTTTAAAACTGAGAAAACCTCTTCTATCCAAGAAGGGTTCATCACTCACCAACTGAATTACACCAAACTGCAATTTTCAAATTATTCCAATAAGCAGGTAAATTAAATAAATATGTACCTAATTTAATATTGTTTTCATACAGAAAATCAATTTCGTCCCTATAATAAAACATAAAATTTCATTTTTACATAAGTACTTATATGGAATCTGTATAAAAACTGTAAAACCTCCAAAACAATCGTAAGCGGCACTTTCGATAAATATCAGAATTTCACGTAAAGTATCGTAATTGTCAGATTCGATACAAATACGTTAAGGAAAAGCCATGTAAACTGCCGGAACTGCCACTTACGTTATTTTTGGAATATGAAAATCCATCTTAAGTAATCGGTTCTGCCCGATTTAATACTTTATTCAGTAACATTTTCAATTCAAGGAAAACAATATGAATGCTAATTGGTACAACATATTTAAGTAACTAACTCTTAAAAATAAAAAATACATGACGGGCGTATATTGCGGAGACAACTCACGTTAGGCAGTTACGGCCGTGTCGCACACTTAGGTGCGCAACGTTAACTCGAGTTAGTTAACATACGTCGCTATTGGTCGGACAGACTTATGTTACGATATATTACGACTCAAAAAAATGAACTTGCAATGGGACAATTTCTGAAAACGTGATACTAAAGATACCTATATATAGACTCCAAATCAGTAATAAAAAAAAAACCATTTTGCAGTTACAATAATGTACGTAGGCGCCGTCGATTTATAACACCATATCTGGCAAATGATTATGTATATTTTTTATGAGCACAATTTGATCTTCGATAGTGTAAAGCACAGCCGTACAGTGCTCATGTCTCCTGGAACACCGCCATCTTTTCTTCACACGGTACTCCCTCTTTTTCTCCATTATTTGAGTAAACCTATAGCCGTCGATGCAAATAATTTTCTTGCCGCTCTTTGAAATTGTTACTGAAATTAAATTAAACAAATTAAATACCATATTAAACAATAATTACGTTGGTACAAATCCATTGCTGGTGAAATCATGATATATACTATAATAATAAATACAAGTAGGACCTGTTGAACCGCCCACTCACGGTCGGCTAGCTGATTATGTATCTTTAGCAGATAATTTGCAGACAGCAACCGGTCGCGCAGTTGTCTCGCGATCGGTTGCTAATCGCTGAAAAAAATCGTATTACGTTCGATTACGTAATCGTATCGTTGCTCTGCTGTTGTTCGATAACTTTGAAATGCATTTTTAGCGGTATAATCAGCGCCACTAGCAATCATGTAGCGACATGTGGAACTAATATACTGTTATGAAGTATTAAGTGTTTTGTTTACTCAGTCGATTCTTTTCCGTTTATAAACAAAATGGGACGAAGTTTCGATAGAAAGTACTTTATGTGGATGTAGAATAGCCCACCATGCTGACATTTCAGCGTAATATTCTCTTGTATGCCTATATAATTGGCACTGAGCACTAATTGCCTCATTCCTTAGCCTGCAAAAATTGAAATATACCTAGCCTAAAAATAACAGAAACGCACGATATTTATTATTTCTTTGATGTAATATATTATATAACATATTGATACACTACAACATATAATTCACTTCAATTTAACGTTGAAAACACTGTCTACATTGATTTATAATACCAGCAATCTTTCAACAGCAACCTAAATGGGTTGTCGCTCTTTGACAATTGAAATTGCTGTATGAATTTTGAGTAAAAAAAGGTCATAGGGAACTAGATCAAGCTATACGTCAATCTGTTTGTCTCCTAATGTTCTTTAGAAAACCGTCGGTCTAGGATGCTCAAACCTGCCAAAAACTCAGCGAGACCGGGATAAAGTTACCTCCTGTGATGCTTACTAATAGGTAAATAACGAGTAATTTGCACTTAATGAAACATGATTTTAATAGACTTGTATGTACTCTTAACGAATTTAAAATTTGCCACCTCATATTTCTACCACTCGATCCGCCATCATGAAAAAATGGCGATGTCTTTAAATATTTCGGCTATATCTCTTCAGTGACACATTTTACGATAAAAGTATGTTCTGCAAAATTGAATTAAATACTATTTTCTACAATTTATGCTATGAGCAGTTTTATGTCAAATTAATTTTAGCGCTGCGGAGTCTTAGAGGGAAATTTCATTTGTGTTGGTATATATTTTTATAATTAACTACAATATTCTACTATTTATGTCCTTTCAGATAATATCCATATCGAGTCCATGGTCCAATGCTTGTTCTTGATGACCTCCTTTTTCGACGCCGAGCTCTAGCTCTATCAAGCTTAATATTAGTTTTTCCTTTCTTTTTTATAATTGAAACCGAAAAGAACATTCTCAATATTTCAATCATTATTCTACTGCACATGGCACAATTCTACCATACTGACGTGTGTAGACCATAGCCTTCCTCTGTGGGCGCTTTTAGAAGCAATTTTTGACATATAACATAAATTAAAAGATAAGGAATAAAATTCTATGTTTATTTCTTTTCATGATTATGTTTATCATTTATAGCAACAATTTTATCATCCACAATGTACAGCATAGCTCTACAGTATCTGTTTTTGGTGCAACACCATCTCTGTTTCCGTGCAGAATAATTTCCGGGTTTACAGTAAAAAGTATATTCCCCCACCTTTATATTAGTTTTTCCTTTCTTGGTTTTTATAATTGAAACTAAAAAGAGGAAATGTTGTTAAATTTAAATTGTAGTTACACAAAAGAAAGTTACTATGGCACTCTTTAAGATCTGGTTTGACCCTTCGACGTAAAGGGTACGTCGAAGGGTCAAATCAATCCTGCGCTAGTAGTATGGTACCTATACCCCCGTTTGTTGACCACCTGTCTACCACTACCACTTTTCACTATATTTACGAATGGTGTATATGAAGACTAATGTATGATTGTCTAATGTCTGTACTGATTACAGGTCTCTCATACTGTAGATTGTTTTTTTGGCGCTTTTAGTAGCCATATTTGGCACAAACTAAATTATCTTGTCTATGGTAACAAAAATAAATGTTTATCGCTCATGATGATGTTCATTATTTACAAAACAATTTTATTTTCCATGGTATACAGACTGGCTCTGCAATTTTTGTTTCTCGTGCAAGTCCATCCATTTTTTCTAACTCTCCCGGACTTGTTGTTTTGGTATGCTTCCCTGACATTATTTTAATATTTCCTAAATTTTCTCCATTAAACCTAAGATGTGGAAAGAATTCAAAATAAAATAAAATAAAATAAAATAAAATAAAATAAAATAAAATAAAATAAAATAAAATAAAATAAAATAAAATAAAATAAAATAAAATAAAATAAAATAAATAAAATAAATTTTAATCAGTTTTTGTAAAATGGTTTAGGAATCTAGTAATATATAAAATATAATAAATATGAATGTAAGTTAAAATACGATACCTACAAGGTACGATGAAATTAAATTATTCGCTCCAACTGGAGACGAAAATTTATTAATTTGTGGTTACGACGAAGAAAATATATCGCTTGTTAATAAAATAGGTCGCATCGACATCATAAACGTAGGACAAATAATTTTATTTATTTGTTAATCATTGAAAAAATAGGCAATATAATCCGTTCACACTTTTATTTTCGATAATATAAGCCTGAGAATGTATCTTTAACCACACAATATTTAAGTAAATAGAGTACTTCATTGTTAAAAATAAATTAAAGAATAATAACAAATACATGACATTTTTTAGTGTCGAATAATATTTACCTTCTTTAAATTTATTATTTATTTATTATTACGATTTTGCTGACTGCTTCTTTTTTCTACATTTAACACTATAGTGTTACAGCTTACAACTTTGAAAAACATCGTATCGTATTAATACACCTTTAATAATCGAAGCTTTATGCAACTTTCTGTCTCACAAAACATCAATGGCAAAAACCCAAAAGAGTTAAAGAGAAAGCAAATCCACGTCGTCTCGCTTTTTTGGGTTCCGTAGTAACTACAAGAACACTTATAATTTTTATCCCGTCCGCCCGTCTGTCCTCCTTTGATACCATCGGGAATTATGAATATAAATGGACAACATTTTCTATTTCGGAGGTTGTTTGTTAGTTGTTACAATTTAGTGATATTTTTATAGTCTTCTTTATTCCTTTATTTTAGTTATCAATCTGAGGTCTACACCATAAAGTAAATGCCTCATTTATGCAAAGGATGATTGTGGTTGTTTTTTATATGAACAATCTCGTCATCTACAGTTTTCACAACGGCTCTACAGTTTTTTGTGCTGTGAGTGGAGCACACCCACCGTTTTTTCGGCCCGGAAGTGTACGACACGTTGAATTTGTACCCACCGACGCACAGTAGAGTTTTCTGACGCTGTGACTTAATGTAGTATACTGAAAAGATAGGAAAAATTACCTAATTACAAGTACTTCTATATAGGTAGTATACGTGCTTCACTATATATAAGACATTTTACAATTTATATGTGTACTACGAAGGATATACAAAATAATTACAAAGTTCGACCAATTCCATTTTTATTAACTATTCTTGGAATTAATGTTAAAACTAGTAGACGAGGAACCTCTAGTCAAGATGCATTCCATAATTTCGACGGCGAAGTTCGATTACAAAATGTATGGGATTTGACATAAGCAATGCAAGCGACGTGTCACATAACGATGACTTATGTCAAATCCCAATAAAGGGAAGACTAAAGGCTCTGGATGGGATTTCAAATACTTCTTTAAAACAGTAGGTAAATTAGAATTTATTCGCAAGTCACGTCATGCTGAAAGTTACAATTGGTGCAATAATAATTAAACATAAATATTTAAGAGATTCGATATCGATTACAAGACCATTGAAATATACAAAGAATGAATTTGAAAACCTCCACATTCCACATGTCACTTTGCACTACTCGGTATGGATTATTGGTCATATATACTCGGACGCGGTTTTCGGAGTGCTCCGTACGATGGCAATTTAGTGGACCCATTTGTACCTACCTACTACAGAGTAGAAAATATATATACTTACGTACAGAGAAACAGCTTTCATAGAACGATCAAAATCTATGCAAGTTTGAACATTTTTGACGTCGCCTTCAACGGACCACCTGTTTTTATGTCGTTCCCCTTTAATCTGTGCTCTATCGGAATACCCACTTCAAACTCTGTTGTGTACATGTGGACTTTCGCTTTAATGATTATGATTGTTATTTATATGAACAATCTTGTCGTCCATAGTTTTGATTGCGGCCCTGCAGTTTTTGTACCTGTTGGTGGAGCAAACCCATCGCTTCTTCGAGCCGTTTTGGTAAGACAGGTTGAACCTGTAGTCTCCGATACACAAAAGCATTTTCTGACGTTGAGATTTCATGTAATACACTGAAAATATTATTAGTAAGTTAATATGACGTAGAATACATTGTCAATAATAAACCAACTATTACCTACTGAAAACCACTTCAACATCGTACTTAAAGTTTTGAAGACAAAATATTACATTAGTAGCGACAAACCCCTCTCAGTCCAAACGCATATACCGTCTCCGTATCATCACAGATAAAACTTACCTAGCCTAGCCCAGTCTTTTGTTAGTTCTGCCTGGATAGTTTTTCGGGAGTTTTGCAAATTGGTGATTTTATGATTTTGATGTGCTTTTTTTTTCGCATTTCAACTTTGCCACCTCGTGCCATGCTCGTTTGCCACCACTTGGCAGGTAGCGCCGCCATCTTGAAAAAATATACTTTAAACTGTTTTTTGATGCTATCTTCTTTGCTGCGACTCATTTTACGATTGAAACATATTGTATTTTAAAGATAAACAAGAGAAAATTCTGTACAATTTAGAGCGTTATATTGCGCGCGATAATGTGAGTGGCAGCTGTATGTTTTATATTGAAACATATACCTTTGTCATGACTTATTGGCGCAATATGGGATATCGAACGACATAAGAATAGTTTCAGATATCGGCTAAAAAAATATATTGTGGAAGAAACGATGCGTACGTTTAATAAAATTATAATAGAAGGTCGATTCTACTAAATAAATCCTGCAATGAAACAGCTACGATATAGTAATAAAAAGTTTCATACAAACTTTTATCACCTATTTTACCCCCTTACCAAAATTTCTAGCCTTAAGGGTTTGGCCTACGCGTTGATACATCAATCAATCAATCAGCTTTGCCTTTTATATAATATACAGATAGATAAAATAAAAATAAAGTGTAAGTTAATTACACGAATTGAGGGACAGAATTAATGTAGATATTTTAAATAATTTTGTTCAAAATATTGTGTGATGCTAATATTTAAACCAAAAAAATATTTATTTGTTATATTACGTTCATAAAATATTTGCAAAAAAACTCAATACACTGTAATTTTCATAAAGGCAAACACAGACACACTTCACACGTCATGATAGAATACAAACACTTAAATTAAAATCTATATCTGATGGTTGTGGTTGTTATTAAACTGGGTAATTTTGTCGTCCGAAGTTTTGACGAATGCTCTACAGTTTTTGGTTCTGTGAGTGGAGCACACCCATCTTTTGATCGAGCCATGGCAGTACGCCATATTGTACTTGTAGCCTCCGAAGCACAGAAGTTTCTTATGACGCCTTGACATTATGTATTGCACTGCAAACAAACGAACATATTTTAGTTAAAGATTAACTGGTTGTTTATTGACAGTGGGTAATATGTATAATGGTGTCGCATAAGATAATAAATCGATTAGTATATGATTTTTTTCAGCAGAGTCGGTCTATTTAAGTATTGTTAAAGTCTATTTAAGTTGGTTCCGACACTCATGTACGGAAGTGAAAGTTGGGTATGGCAGAAGAAACATGAAAGCAGAATAAATGCAGTTGAGATGAGAGCGATAAGAAGTATGATGGGAGTTAAACTGAGTGACAGGATAAGAAATAGTGAGATAAGGAAACTTTGTGGTCTGAAAGAAGATGTAGTGACAAAAATTGAGAAAGGTATGCTGAGATGGTTTGGCCATGTCGAGAGAATGAATGAAGAACGATTGACGAAAAAAGTGTATAAGGCGAGTGTGAATGGAAGTGTTGGAAGGGGTAGACCTAGGCGGACGTTTGGAGACCAAATCGGGGATGTCTTGAAAAAAGGCCTGGTCAAGAGTACCCTAAACCGAAGAGCATGTATGAAGAGAATAATGAAAGTGGACGAAGCGAAACAAGTATGTAAGGATCGTAGCAAGTGGAAAGAAGTGGTCTCTGCCTACCCCTACGGGAAAGAGGCGTGATTATATGTATGTATGTATGTATGTATGTTAAAGCTGGTTTCTTGATAGGTTTTTTGTTAAATCGTAGGCAAGTCATAATCCAACCCTGACGTCTTATAGTACCGTCCCCAGTCCTATGCTGCTCATAAACTGAAGGATATCATTGGGTTTTTTTATTTATTTAATAAAAAACAAACTACCGGCCTAATGCATATACCCTTTTTAACCAAATATTACAATTATTATGCTCAGGACAATATAAATTCCTAAAATTATTTTAGATGTTCAATTGTTTACGAATATTATTGGGGTTGGTTCCTCTGTGGTAGAGTATTCATACTGCCCAAGGTACCAGGGCCTTTAGTTAAGAAGCTTTCGATAACTTCGACGGCGAAGTTCGAAATCAAAAATATATGGGATTTGACATAAGTGATATGTCGCTTGCGATGTCTTATGTCGAATCTCATACATTTTGGAAAAAAATATGGGATTTGACATAAGGCACATGGGATTTCCCAAAAATTTTATCAGTTAAAATGTGATTTTCGACACTAGGCAACATCCCATTTAATAGTCTTGTTTCTGAACACTTATTTGGCTCGATTGTTGTCAGTGCTTTATAAGTTCAGGTGACGTTACCTTTAATGATTGTGGTCATTGTTGACCTTCACAATCTCCTCGTCTATCGTATACAGGTAGGATTTACATCCCTTGTTACTGTGCGTCGAACACACCCAGCGGCTTTTTACGTTAACTTTGACCTGATGCCGAAACGTGTAGTCACCGACTTTGATCATCGTTTTTCCTTTTCTAGATGTAATGAACGATACGTCTGAAAAGAACAAAAACATTGAGGTTATAAAAAGTAGGCAGTGTCAATTTTTTTTTCGCATAACGATAAATAGAACGTACTTATTGATGTTGTCAATTAAATAATATAAATATGAAATCCGTTTATTGCAAGAATTACGTACAGTTTCGGTACAAAATATGGTAAAAATTTTAAGTAGCATTATTTGTCGATTCGATTTTTAACATAAATCAATTACTTTCTCTTAAATATCATATAATATACCTATCCTATCATACCTATGTATTTTTTTTATATAGTAAAATCAGCGAGTATTTCTAAACCTGTAGTTTAGAAATACTCGCTGATTTTACTATATACCCGATTATCGGTCAATGATTGTGGTCATTGTCCAACTTGACAATGTCATCTCCTATCGTGCACAAGTTGGCTTTACACCCCTTGTTATTGTGCGTCGAACAAACCCAGCGGCTTTTCATATTACCTTTCATTTTATGACAGAAAGTGTAGTCGCCGACTTTGATCATGGTTTTCCCTCTTCTAGATGTAATGAACGATATGCCTGAAAGATAATAAAACGTTGAGGATATAAAAAGAAGGCAGTAAACCGTATAAATAAATTTTTAGATGTGTAACATCTTTCCTCTCGCTTTTTGCAATTTGTGGGAGTGATTTCGTGAAATGAGACGGAAGTCTGTAACAGGAAGTCGCGGAATTTCATTTGAAGAATGAGCGCGATTCGGATCTGACGGCCAACTCTACCACCGTAGAGTTGGCCGTCAGATCCGAATAAAATATTTCAGTATTTAGCTTTTTGAAATAATGACGTTAATTTATGTTACTGCTTAGTGGAAAAGTTTCCGTATTTTTTATCATAATATTAGAAAATCATACTAAGCATTGTGTTTTTTTTTTTGGAATATTTTCATAAAATGTTACACATCATATGCGACTACTGTAAGGATCGCTCGTTTTTTTTTATATGTAAAAAATAGAACGTACTGATTGCTGCCACAGATTAAACAAAGAGGAACAGATAAACAGCTACATACTTAGTTAGCTTTCGATAGTAATGTAGTAGTGACAACTACAATCATACGTGTGTCCACGATTGCGTGGAAAAATTGTGGGCCGTTGAAGGGGACGTAAACTTTTTTAAGTCAATTAGATACAAATCATTTTATTGCACTATCGTCGTACAAAGGTATTCCAAATGAAATATCATGTCTTTTACATTCTGACATGAATAGTACAATAACATAAAATATAAATTAAAAATATTAAATAATTATATATATTTTTTTGTCAATATTTTAATAGTGGATACGTTAGGTAAATATCAATGGCATCATACTATTTTATGCATTGTAAATGGGTTTAATAATTTATTTAATATTAGGTATGTACCGATTTAATAATGTTATGTCAGATTTGCCAATTTAAATATCATTAATTAATTACTTCAATGCCATTATAAAATAATTTCCTTTATTGTATATTTATCAATTGTTCAGAAATAGAAAGCGAAACTCGGCATTTTACTGTCGGTCCGATTATTATCGATCAATGATTGTGGTCATTGTTCAGCTTGACAATCTCGTCTCCCATCGTGTACAGGTGGGCTCTGCATCCCTTGTTCGTATGAGTCGAACAAGACCAGCGGCTTTTCATGTTAACTTTAATTCTATGGCAGAAAGTATAGTCGCCGACTTTGATCATGGTTTTTCCTCTTCTGGATGTCATGAACGATATGCCTGAAAGATACGAACACTAAAAAATCAAAAAATTGTAGAGTCATTGAATTTGTACTAAAATCCTATTACGAGAAGATAAATTAACCGTCGGTACCAGCCCAAACAATATCCTGATAAAATCAATATTTTATAGAACTCACGTTCAAGTTGGCTGGTACCCACTTCAAAATTAGGAAGTATGAGTAGAGAAATAGTTAAAATTTTAGACGAATTTAAAAGGGCAATTATTTAGAATACACAATTTATTTAATACTTTTTTATGCATTTTTACTTTGGAAGTCGGTTTTCATTTTTTGTTTAAAAATTATTCTAAATTCTAACTGCTCTGGTGATCCGGAGACGTCTTCTCGCGCCGGGCCCCTGAAAAGGGCCTTGGGCGGGGAACCAAAACCAGGGGCAGAGCCCCTCTACTTCGGGTGGGAATTACGCGCCCAGTACTAATACTGGACGCATGTGTCATAGTTTTGAGGGAAGACCCCCCGCGGCAGAACGCAGGGGAAACCCGAGGTGTCAAGGGAATGACGATGGTGGCGAGGGCCGCGGATGGCCAAGACCTGCGGTCGGCACCGGCGACGCGTGGGGTCCTGGTCCGGGGACCAGGAAGCGTGTATGGGTCCACGGACACAACCGACGTGGGAACTCTGATGATAAGCAGTCATTGGTTTATTTAACCAAAGAAGTACGGTATGAGACATAGCGTTCTATGTTTTACCAACGGTTGTGTATAGTATAGTTTCTGGTATCGCCATAATTCTGCTATTTTCAAAATCTTTTTGTATTCTACCTAATATAATATAGTATATTGTGTTATTTTGAATACAAAATTGGTGAATTGTTCCTGCAATATTTCGTAATTTTTATATAGATTCCATCGCAACCCGCTGCTTTCCCATTCTGTGTAGGTTTCAAAACATTTCAAAACTCTATCAAACTCCTCCCTTAAAATCTCAAGTCCTAAATCATCAACTGATACGCACTCTTCCCTTTCTACATCTTTTCACAATATCATAATCATTAATTAATAAGGTTCCATTTTTGTCGTAAATAGCTGTACTTTCAGTTTTTTTTTCTTGCAATCATTACTTTTAATAAATCTGCTTATAGAATGCAGATTGATTAAAAGTGTCTCGTACCTTGACTCTTCTATCTCTTCACAGTTCAGAGTAGTATATTCTTCTTTTCTTTATTTATATTTTTGTGTAATCTTCTATAGTTTCATAAGCTGTTTTCATTTACTATTTATTATATTTTTATGTACTTAATATTATAATAGTATGTAATACTGGATAATTTGTAGATTCAATTGTCATAAATTAATAAATACAAAAAACATAAAGTACTTTTTTATAAAAAAATGCCATTTAATAAATTTATAAAAAAAAATTAACAGAAATATTACGCGAAATTTGCTGATTTATTATCAACCCGTTAATAAAAATATATAATTAATGATTGTGGTCATTATTTAACCTGACAATCTCGTCTCCTATCGTGCAAAGGTTGGCTCTACATCCCTTGGCATTATGCGTCGAACAAACCCAGCGTTTTTTCGTGTGAACTGTGATTTTATGGCAGAAAGTGTAGTCACCGACTTTGATCATGGTTTTTCCTCTTCTAGATGTAATGAACGATATGCCTGAAAATACCAAATCATTGAAGTTAAAAAGGTAGTACCTATAATCGAATACGTTACTAAAAAATTTGCATTACGATATGAATTATACAATCAGGAAATTAACAATTTTAGTTTATTATTAACCGGCGTTTCGCCCCGGCCTCGCAGGGGTGCAATGAACTATACATGTGTATTTAAATCATCTTCTTGTATCACTCTATCTGTTGCTGAAAACTCTATTCAACGACAAAAATTCAGACCTTATTATAAATTCTTCGAGAAAAGATAGTGCGGCCGCTTAAATACTAAAGACATGGCGTTAGCGTGGCCGCGCTATCAGATTAAAATATGTTAAGTATCGATACGATCAGAGATCGGAAGCGACATCATTGTATAATATGTAAAGAAGATAAACTGTCATCAAAACTGCACTCATTCTAAGGTACTAACAAAATATACTAGTAATTTGGCAAAGTAATTTTATAAACTAATAAAAAATAATTAAATAAAGATGAATGTATCTAATAATACATTTTTATTTCAGTCTTTCCCCATATGATCCTCTAGCCTTTTCCCGCGGCTCCGCCCGCGTAAATACAGTATACCACGGGAATACTGCACTTTTTCGGAATCAGAACTTTTAAATCGAAATTAAATTCTATTTTTTAACCCAGAGCCTAAACTACTACCATACCAAATTTCATCGAAATCCGTTCAGTAGTTTTTGCATTGAAGAGTAACAAACATCCATCCATCCATCCTCACTAACTTAACGGTCAATGACTGTGGTGATTGTTTAATTTGACAATCTCCTCGTCTGTCGTGCGCAGGTTGGCTTTATTTTTTTTTTTTTTTTTCGAACGGGTCTATGCTAAGGGTCGGGTTAAGACCGCTGTAGCTAAGTCGGACTATAACTAGCCTGGTGGCTAGTTTGTTTGGTGGTAGACGATGGGAGGGTTTGACCCTCCCTAACATCACCCGGGTGATGTTCAAACCGGATATTGGGGACAGCTACGGATTAGAAGCTATTATTTTGACAGGGGAGACGCGGGTCTCTCCTGCTGAGGGGTCCGACCCCTTCCTCACTCGCTGATGAGTGAGGTTGCTCGCGCGCGGTAGCAGAGACTAGCGGCGTGCGAGTTATCGCGATAGAGGAGCTCTCGATTTGATCGATATCGGTACTGAGAGGGCCGTCCCTCTCCCCTTCCGCGTACGGTCGGGATGACTCGCGCGCGTAAGTCCTAATGTCGATGAGGTTCGCGGTATTGGTAGAGCTCTCTATATCAATATCGCGGTCGCGGACACTATTTAGGAGTGTACCTAGACTACTGGGATGCGAACTCGAACTCGGGTTCGGGTCCGGTCCCGTGTTAGGGTCGGTCTGTACGTCTGTACGTGTTGTCGTGTCGGATGTGGGACCTCGGGGTAGGCGTCGGCGTCGACCCCGGTGCAATGCTAGCGACGCGGGTGCGTGTGATTTGTGTTTACGTAACTGTACACAGTACGTTACGTATTTTGTGATCGGGTCAACGGGATCGGCTAAGATATGCTTAGGCCGTTTGTGCGGGTGTCGGAAAGTCAGTGCGTCGTGGTTGTAGTCCAGTGCCTTTTTTATAAGGGGGTTTGGGTGGTTTTTGCCTTTATCAAAGAATCTCACTACGAGTTCCTTGATATAGGCTTTAATGGTGACTAGTTCGCAGTCCCTATGCAAGTCGATGTTACGCATGTACCAGGGGGCGCCTGTTGCCATGCGTAGAAACCGGTTCTGGACTCTTTGCAAGCGGTCCATTTGAGACTCGCTTATCTGTGCGAAGGAGACGCACGCATAAGTGAGTATCGTTCTGATGCAAACCTTATACAATGTAAGCTTATGTCTTAAGGACATTTTGCTTCGCGAATTAAGTAGCGGATATAATTTGTAGAGTACAAATTTCGCTTTACGCAGTGTGTTACTGATGTGACTCGAAAACGTCATCGACTTGCCTAGTACTACGCCTAAATATTTGACCTGAGAGACCTCAGGGATAATGTTGCCGTGCAGGCTAATAGGGCTCATTACTTTACGGGGGCACTTACGCCCCGCTGATTTATTACCATTGAATTGAATGGCGTGACTTTTATCGGGATTGACTTCTATTCTCCACTTGGAGAACCAATTACCGAGAGCGGTAACTGACTCCTGGAGGACTTTAGACGCGGTACGGGCTCGTGTGTTTGAATAATAAAGGGCTGTGTCGTCCGCGAACATAGCTAATTGCACCTTAGCGTGTTTGGGGATGTCACTAGTGTACAGGTTATATAGGGAGGGCGAGAGGACCGAGCCCTGCGGTACTCCCGCCTCCATATATCTTGGCGACGACAGTGCGCCTTCTACGCGGAAATGAAATTTACGATTTTTTAAAAAGTTACTAATTAGTAAGACGAGATAATCGGGTATTTCCATTTGATAGAGTTTGTATAACAGTCCGCTATGCCAAATTTTATCAAAAGCTTTTGCAATGTCAAAGAATACGGCGCATGTCGTCTTCCTGTCGTTTTTGCTAGATAATATGTACTCCGTTAAGCGGTGTACTTGAGCGGGACAGCTGTGCATTTCGCGGAAGGCGAACTGCTCGTCTGGAAGGAGTTTTTTGTCGGTTATAGGTTGGCTTTACAGTATAGTAGTTCCTTATGCTATTTTCATTTACTATTTATCATATTTTTATGTACTTAATATTATAATAGTATTTTATTCTGGATCATTTGTAGATTAAATTGTCATTAATTAATAAATACAAAAACTTATAGTACTTTTTTATAAAATGTCATTTAATGAATTTTTTTTGAATAGTTCAGAAATATTACGCGAAACTCGCCGATTAATTATCAATGCGTTTATAAAAATATATAATTAATGATTGTGGTCATTATTTAACCTGACAATCTCGTCTCCTATCGTGCAAAGGTTGGCTCTACATCCCTTGGCATGATGCGTCGAACACACCCAACGACTTTTCATGTTCACTTTGACCTTATGGAAGAAAGTGTAGTCACCGACTTTGATCATCGTTTTCCCTCTTCTAGATTTAATAAATGATACGTCTGAAAATACCAGACCATTGAAGTTAAAAAAAAAAAACAGCAAGTACCTACAATCGAATAAATACCAAAATTCTATTAAAAAGATAGATAAAAAATTGGATTACGAATTACGAATAAACTAAATTATTAAATCAAGATATTTATAATTTAGTTTATTCTTAACATTTTATCAAAGTTTCATATCAACTAAATGTGCTAGTTATTTGTTACAATATTTACTGCTTATTATTTTAAGTTTATTCAAATTGAATTAACTAAAAAATGATAAAAGAAAACAAATGTATAATTAAATTTTCTTTTATTCTTTCGACTCATGAACGATGATAATACGGTCAATGAAGGTGGTGATTGTTCAATTTGACAATCTGCTCGTTTATCGTGTGCAGGTTGGCTTTACAGCCCTTGGCATGATGCGTCGAACACACCCAGCGGGTTTTCATGTTTATTTTGGCTTGATGACAAAACGTGTAGTCACCGACTTTGATCATGGTTTTCCCTCTTCTAGATGTAATGAACGATACGTCTGAAAATACCAAACTATTGAAATTAAAAAAGCAGTACCTATCAACGAATACGTGAAAAAATACTATTGTGACGATAGGTAAAATTTGTCATTACGAATTGAATTATAAAATCAAGATATTAACAATTTTAGTTTATATTACATGTTAGCATTTTATCAAAATGATGTGTTCATTTTATAATATTTACAAAGTGTACTAGTAATTGAACGCAGAAAACAAAAAAATAATAAAATAAAATATGTATGTAACAATAAAAAAAAATGTTTTGTCTTTATCCATACGGACAATGATAATAAGGTCAATGACGGTGGTGATTATTCAATTTGACAATCTGCTCGTCTATCGTGTGCAGGTTGGCTTTACAGCCCTTGGCATGATGCGACGAACACACCCAACGGCTTTTCATGTTGCTTTTGGCTTGATGATAAAACGTGTAGTCACCGACTTTGATCATGGTTTTTCCTCTTCTAGATGTAATGAACGATACGTCTGAAAATACCAAACTATTGAAATTAAAAAAGCAGTATCTATCAACGAATACGTGAAAAAATAAAATTGTGACGAGAGGTAAAAATTGCCATTGCGAAATAATTTATTATTAATAATTTAATTACGAAATTGCCAATACAATTTTAATTTATTCTTCATGTAACATTATTATAAAATGTATGCATTAATTTTATAGTATTTCTAAAGTTTACTAGTAATTTAATACAGAAATTATATTTTTTTTAAATGTATCCAATAATAAAATTTTATTTTTGTCTTTATCCACACGAACGATGATCGTACGGTCAATGACTGGGGTGATTGTTCAATTTGACAACCTGCTCGTCCATCGTGTGCAGGTTGGCTTTACAGCCCTTGGCATGATGCGTCGATCTATACCAGCGGCTTTTACAATTGACTTGGGCCTTGCGATAGAAAGTATAGCCACCGACTTTCATCGTCTGATGTCCTCGTCTAGATGTAAGGAACGATACGTCTAAAATATACAAATCATATATTAAAAGTTAGCAAAGTAAAGGGTAGTGTCAATGAAATATATGAAATATAATTTAAATTTAACAAAGACGATCATACCTATATGCAGATTTCAATTTTAAAATGAAATAAATCTAAGCATTTTCGTTTCATCTAAATATTCAGGAAAAAAGTATTAATGATTAAAAGTATTTTTATTACATTAAAAACACTTAGATGGCCTTAAACATGACTACATTTGACAAAACGCCCTATTTTAACAAAAAAAAAATTGGCAGTTATAGGGACTGCCGATAGAAGTGAAAACTTAGAAATTTTAGGATTAAAATTTGAAATTTCATAATGTTTAAATTAAAATTACAGATATAATGCTATAAACATGTCGGTGACGCGAACACACGAGATTTGACTCAACCAAAAAGCGTCTAACGCGCACAGCACACGACCGCTGAGCATGCGCCAGTCGGTGGCATGTCGGTGACGCGAATCTATAATATTTTCCCCTACCAAAAAGTTCTCAACGTGGCTAAAGATGTTTTTGCTTCAAAATGGGATTTAAAGTTGAATATCTCGGAAACTGATACCTAAATAAAAAAAACCGTTTAAGCAACTAGGTCTTCTAAAAATTTTGACAGGACAGGACATACTAAGCGAATAAAAAGCTCCCCACTTTACATATAGGGGAGGTACCTACGCCATTATTTTTTTTTGTAATTTTATTTTAGCACATTGTCGGTGTGGTAAATAAATATATCCAGTCATTCTAGCACTATGTCCGTCCGTCTTCGGCTTACCGTCTAACGTTTAGACGGCAAGCCGAAGACGGGCGGACGTAACGAAACTTTAAAGGTTTCGAGACGTGAACTCCGGAACCCTAAAAATATGTTCGGGGTAGGCCCGGGTAGTGATTGTGATTTTGATTTAGCTTGATTATAAGAGGTAATTTACTATCAACGCCATCTGCAGTATGCAGTACCGCTCTACAGCCTTTGGAGTGGTGAGTAGAACAGAACCACATAGTTTTGCCGAAACCAACTCTCTTCTTACAGAACGTGTAGCCATCTACACGAATCAGCTTGTTTCCCCTTTGCGACCAAATCTCTTCTATATATCCTAAAACAAACGGTTTCGCTAAAAATAACAGTTCTGTAGCGGACGACCTTGGCTGAACTCGGAGAGTCCAGGCACATAAAGTTTAAAATTTCATATTCATAATTAGAGAAATTTCATGGCATGAGCTATGTCTACCGAGAAAAATATGGAAATTGGAGAATGAAACTGGGCGCATGGGGCGTAGGAAATAAACGTTTGGAAGTTGACGCGTGTATTCGGCACACCAGTTGTCATTCAGAGCAAATACGCCCCCTATGCCACAGTACACTCAAAAAAGATTACAGTAATTTGAACATTAATTTAATTAATTATTAATTTCAGGTGCATTTATTGACTAAAAGTATTTTTACATTTGTATATACCTATACCTAATGGTACCTAATGAAAAATAGAATAGATATAAAAAAACCCATCGAGCCCTACAGTCGCCTTACATGAGTTGATGTTTAACATTTTATGAATATATAAGAAAAAACACAATGCTTAGTACGATTTTCTAATATGTTAAAAAAAATCTATTAAGCGGTCACAGAAATCAACCTCAAAAGTTAAAAAGCTAAATACCTACTGAAATATTTTATTCGAATCTGACACCAACTCTACCACCACGCGCTCATTTATAAAATCATATTTGATTATAGTGCGTCTTCCTTTACACACTTCCGTCCCATTTCACGAAATCACACCCACAAATTGCAAGAAAGCGAGAGGAAAGATGTTACACATCAAAAACACTTAGTTTAATCCAACAGTTTTATTGCAAATTTTTATTATAGTTTAGGCAAAACGATTTTCTTAAAAAGGTCATGTAACGGAAACCCTGGGACACTTAATTTTCTGCTAATATTATGTAGACGTCTACCAAATAAAATTGCATTACAAAAAACAAAATATGTGGTATGAATCGTTCGCGGAACGTTTTGAAAACACCTGTGTGAGATCAATGACCTTCTCAGTTTCAATTGCTATTTCTTTTTAACACAGCTGGCTTCGTTCGTTTTTTTTTTGCAATGTTATCTTATTAAGTTCAATATTTTCTTCGAGTTTCATATTTAATTTCTCTGCCTTAACGTTCATAAAGATTCCGTAATTACTTTTGAAATAACCTATTTAAATATCTCAATGTTATAGGTAATTTTGCTAACATTACTTGTCATGTTAAATTGCCACGGCATATTGTGTTGTATGGAATAAATCAAAAGAATATAATTAATTATATGTACCTATCCGTCCGCTCATCACTGCATGATGTAATAAGTGTATCAAAATAATTTAGAAGTTCCAGCTCCGCCAGACCTTCTATAGCAAAGTATCTGATTCTTATACGCATGATCGTTAGCCATATAAATTACTTTATTGTCGAGGGTATGGACGAGGGCGTTGCATCTGAGCCGGCCGTGGCTGGCGCACCTCCATCGCACTTTGGGTCCAGAAAATCCGTTCACTCTAAATTTATAGCCGTTGACAAACAAATATTGCTTATCATTCACCATTGCGAAGTGCACGTTAAGCGAATCTGTAAACAATGTAACAGTTAAGCAGCGCTACAGCGGGTTTAAGTGTATTGTAAGCGTTGAATAAATGTTTTAATTCAATTTAACAGTGCAGTTATGCCATTAGAAAAATTCATGTATAACGTAAAGCTGCCTATGCACATAAGTTTGTTTCTTTTGCAGAAAAATCACTTAATTACCTAATAAATCAAGTATTTTTGTGAGGAGGACGAAAATAAATATTTTAGAATTTTAACAAACTTTATAAAAATAGTAACTTTTATAACATTTATCTTAGAAACAATATTATTTACAAACTTTAAAAATGAATTAGACAAAATATACATCCAGTACACCTACATCTGAAGCTATGAAAAGATATTTCTCTCTGTACGTCTTATTGTCTATTATTGCAATTTCAAATTATAACGATATTGTGTTAGATATAATATACTGTTGCAGTAATTTCCTTCGATCGTGTTTAGTTCGCCGAAGGTTATTTCATACGTTTCATTTAAATAGGCAATTTTGAATAGTGAGTATTAACAGATAAGTAAAGTTGTTCAGTTGGAATCTCAATAATAATAATAATTAATAAGATAAAATATATCTATTTAGGTATTGGCGTCACTGTCATAGTACTTGATGTTCGATAGTGTAAAAAATTACAGGAATCATTGACAACTTTTTCTGGAAAAATTATCCAAACGTATGCTCGTTAGCCATATAAATGACTCTATCGTCCACAGTATGCACGATGGCCCTGCACCGGAACCGCTCGTGCTTGGCGCACCGCCATCGGATTTTGGTGCCGACACATCCGTTCACTCTGAACTTTATACCGTCTATGAACAGATATTGTTTATCGTTCATCCTGGCGAAGAACACGTCGGGCATATCTGTGGGAATGAGATGTCGTTACTTAATTTTTTCAGGTTCCATACGAAAGCAAGTTTTCTTTATTCTTATATGTTCTTTATATTTTGTTAGTTTTTGCTACGCAACGTTGTGTAACAAAAAGTAAGGCTCGGACTATATCATCCGGAATCTCTCCGGCCGAAAAAAAAGCAGCTCCGAAAATAAAAACGCTAATACAATAGAGATGTAACTCGAATACACGAACGCGTTCAGTTTTTAAATTGATGCCGAGTGTTCGATTTTCAGCGCTGTTTTTTTCCGGCTAGATAAATTCCAGATGATATAGTCCGAGACTATCACTGGATGTAACTTTTGTTTTAAAAGTTTGTTACCAAAATGTTATTTATAGAAAGAGGTAAAAGGTCTCAATGTGTTATTGAATAGTCACAAAACAGTATTCAGGTTCCTGAATAATTTATTTAGAAAAGTGATGAATTATAATAAAATAACTAATGTATAAGGTAAGTATTGTTAGTTTATATAAAAGTAATAATAATAATAATATTAGTTTGTACAGCAAGCGCCACTCAGAGTCAATTGTGTCAGTTCTGTTAATAAGCGAGGCTTGAAGAACAATTGTTTTATTAAGTTTTAAATGTTGCCAGTGACTTCGTACGTACAAAAGAAAATCTCGAGGGAACCGCACATTTTCTCGGATAAAAAGTAGCTTATGTTCTTCCCCGTGGTCTATACTCTATATCTGTGCTCTGTCTCTGTTTTATGATGATCGGTTAAGTAGTTTTTACGTACATGCGTAACAACCAACAAACAATCAAAATTTCATGTAAATCTGTTCAGTATTTTTTGCGTGAAAGAGTAACCAACATCCATCCATCCTCACAAACTTTTACTTTTATCATAGTAGTAGGATATTCAGTAAGACCGTTTGTACTGAAAAGCACGTGCTCCTTGACGTAGGGTAACTGATTAAATTATTACTTACCTACTTATTACTTATTAATGAACAGCTTAGGCTGGGACTATATGATCGGGAATCCGGAAGGCCGGGGAAAATTCCGAGCATTGTAAATAGAACTCTGCGCTATTACAATAGAGTTGGAAATCGAAGTGTCACGTGTCGAGCTGTCATGTATGACATTGACATTTGACACGTGTCACAGTTCGACAGAGTTCTATTTTCAATGCTCTAAATTTTTCCCGGCCGCCGGATTCCGGTTCATATTTAAATTTAAATTCATATTCGTATATTTTAAAAATTGGTTCTCGCTCATTCGACCCTTAAATTAATCCACCGGAAAAAAATATAGACATATCCTGTTTCAAAACTAGCCAATTTAACGCATGATATTCATGTACACGTAACATTAATATATTATATGCTTCAGTCTTCCCACATCACTTCCCACATCACTGGTAAAATCGGTGACCGTTTTTCTCAAATCTTCAAATACGAAGTCAGAAATACAATCAAAACTCGCCGATTTATTATATGACGTCGATTATCTATGCATCTATACAAATAAATAAAATTGAAGTATATGTTTGTAATATTAAAATAACAGCTTTTCATTTAATACTAATGGAGATTTATACAGTAGGTACTAACAAAAAAAATCATTTCTATTTTTTGGATTAAACAGATGTTCTGTCTAATCTCTGAAATGGCTGGACCGATTTTCACGGGCTTTCACTGGCAGATAGCGGATGTTACAACGTCTAACATAGGGTACTTTTTCTTAGGGTTCCGTTTAAAAAAATAGGGTTCCGTTTCCGTTAGTTCTATGCGAACGAAGTTGCGGGCACCAGCTAGTCGAACAATAAAAAGTCTCTTAAAAATTAATTAATGATTGTGGTTATTGTTCACCTTCACAATCTCCTGTTCGATCGTATACAGGTTGGCTTTACAACCCTTGTTATTGTGCGTCGAACAAACCCATCGGCTTTTCGTACTAAATTTGTTTTTATGGTAGAAAGTGTAGTCACCGACTTTGATCATGGTTTTCCCTCTTCTAGATGTAATGAATGATGCATCTGAAAAATACCATAATATTATTTTAAGGTTAACAAAAAATAATGCTTTTTCACACCAAACCCCTAAGATAATGACGTACGCATAGTTCTATTTTGAAATGAAATGAAGACTCTAACGTTTCCTTATTTAATTCATTCATAATACAATAATACCTTATCGAAAACATATTACTTTATCTAGCAGAAATAATGAACGCAGCTAAGTGTCTTGTATCTGGACCTCAATTTTCGTAACTAAGTTATACTTTAATTTTACTTTTATTGAATTATAAATGAATCGTTTTGATATCGAAAACTGAATTTTGGAGTCCTCGGAGAGAATTAGGACTGGATTGTAACTGTATTATTGCAGGATTTAATTAGCAGAACCGATCGTTTTATCTAGTGTCTAAAATAAATAAAAACTAAGACTTTAGCGCGGCCTCTGTTACTATTTTAAAAAAATTGTTGCCTCTCATTCAACCCCGAAGATAACATGTACACTAACGTATTTTACTTTTATCTCCTGTGGTTTACAAATTAACTTGTAAAACGTTTATATAACGTTGCGCAAAAATAGGTAAAGATGATTTAAAGCAAAGAATGAAAGATGATTTAAAGCAAATAATGAGAAAGACATTACTACAAAACGAAAGTATGAACCGTCCGCGCAACGATTGGAAATCAGCTGTATGAGGTCAACAACCTTCTCAATGTAGTAGAGAGTATATTGTATTGCTTTCATGTTTTTCACACAGCTACCCTTGACTGGCGAAACGTTATATACAGGGCAATTGAAGTCCTGTACATCTCCGTCCAATTCCGTTTATAAAGGTAAGTCAGGGGCGTGCGCTCCATATAGGCAGAAATGCAGTGCTTTACTTGTCATTCACAGATATTTTAATAAAACGTTCGTACGTTTTAGATGACTTTAATTAGTAGTAAATAAATTAATTAAAAAATATAATAACTTAAAAACGCCTAATATTTTATAAATATCCACTCATCTCATGCCGTTGCGTTCTTCAGGACAAATCATCGCATGTATGTGTAATTTTCATACTTCGCGAACGCACACACCCATGAATATCGACATGATTATATAGCGCCAAGTCCCGCGGAAGGCTCTCCGATCTCGGCTATCCGATCGCTTCCGAAAACCGCCGAACTGGCTTGTCGGAAATTATTCGTTGCCTATAATCCGAGTAAAAAGAATAGTCGGAAATCTAATAAATCACATATGCACATTATGCATTTTTGTTTAGTAAGGTTATATTTGTTTAAATAGAAGAAACGTTTTGTGTTTCGCGGGGGCCATATTGCATATTTCATGTGATAAGCATTGTTTACAATTGAATCGCTCCAGTTTATGTATAGTTTTCTTAAAAGATTTTTCATTTTAACATTTGAAAGTGTGTACATTTAACAGTTTATTACTGAGTTTCTATAATAATTGTAGTGATTTGCTTTTACTAGTGAGTTAGTTGATTTTTTTTTAAATGTTATTTGACTGTGAGGTTTGTGTTGAAAATGTGTGTTTATTAAAAATTAAAAATAACAAGTTCTCACAATTGTCATTCAGTGAAAAGATTCAAATTCTGTCTAAAGGTAGGTGTATACCCGAGTTACAACAATTAAACCAGCAAAAAAAATAATGTAACTCGAAAATTTCATGTTAAAAGTTATGAAACGTATAACTGGCTGTGTGGTTGTGTACACACGATTAAATTATATTGTTTTCCTTGCATATTATTTAGTAATTTACATCGGGATATAGTAATCTCAAGTAACCGGAACCTTGAATATGTGAAAATTGAAGCTGACTGACTGGTGAGTAGTTATAATATTTTAAAATATGCTTATTATATTACTTATTAGAATTTCTTCCGCCGCGACGATCGATCGCTGTTTTGTCTGCGTTGCCGTAGAAGATGTACATGAATATACTGTACATCTAAGACTTGCTCTGTTGGCATGGTTTCAACTTAGAGATCCGTCGCTTGGCTGTAGCTATGCTAAAAATCTATAAACGAAAAAGTTTGTGTGACCTAGTGTGACTTCGCCGCATACCTAGTGTCATAATCCTGTGCACGCCACTGAGGTAAGTAGATAATAAAACTTTTTTTACTTAAATTTAATTTACACTAGTATCATGCTAATAGTTTGCTTAACTATATATATATATATATATATATATATATATATGAAAGGAGCTGTCCACACTGACTGACGTATAGACACTCGCACAGCCCGTAACCCACTAATGGTAAAAACGTGTAATTTGAACAATAGTTTTCTACAATGTAGACGCGCAATAAGAAGGGTTTTGAAAACTACTAGCCTTAAAAGGGTGAAATCGGAGTTAAAAGTTTGTATGGAAAATCTTAAGATTCTGCACCGATGTCGATGAAAATTACGATTCATGTTCCTAAATATATTTAATTAAATACATGTTTCAGGGTTATTAGAATTCACCTTCTGAGGGTTGTAATAAGTGTTTAAAGTTTAAAAAATTTAAAATCTTCAACGATATCCATGAAATTTTATATCTGAGGTTATTAATAGAAATTATTGAGGACGTATTTCATAGTTTTTTGAAATTCGTCCCATGAAGGGGTGAAATGGGGGTCCAAAGTTTGTATAGTGAAATGATCATCATCATGGTTATTATGATGTAGAAATCCGTCAAAAAAGAATCTTTCCATACACCCCCGACGGGGGTGCAATAGGGATCCACGCGGATGAAGTCGCATGAGAAATAAAGTAAAATCTAATGTGTAGCAATCCTCAATGATTGTGGTCATTGTTCAACTTAACGATGTTCTGTTCTATCGTAAACAAGTAGGCTTTACACCCCTTGTTATTGTGCGTCGAACAAGACCAGCGGCTTTTCTCGTTAACTTTGTATTGATGGTAGAAAGTGTAGTCACCGACTTTGATCATTGTTTTCCCTCTTCTAGATGTACTGAACGATATGTCTGAAAAATACCATAGCATTAATTGAAAGTTAACAAATTACACATCCGCATTTAATACATAAAAACACTTTTTCTCATATCTAATGGCAGTTACAGCTGTGTATCTTGTAACTTTTCTAGTGTCTAAAATCACACTGAGGCGATTGCCAAGTGTGGGTCGAAGTGGGTTCCTTTTAAAAAAATCACGTTTATTGTCCCCATACAATCTCTATTGGTTCCTCCTCCTCCAGGAGGCTCCTCCTTGAATATTTATTTTATTCTACTTCCTGTATTTTCAATATCTTATTAAATTACTAGTACATCTAAATTGTAAGGCTCAACTCACACTGGTAAATCTTTTAAAGGTCAATGTATACGCTTTTACAATAGAATCCCAGAAAACGGTCAAAATCTTTCCATGAATAAATTTAAAAAAGTTGTCAAAGAACGTTTGTGTGCTAAAGCTATAAGGTCAGTGATTTCATTAACGATTGCACACCTTGGGAATAAGATGGCCCCCTGCAAGGCTACTTCTATGTACTAAAGTATGTTCTATGTACTTATGACTTCTGTTATATAGATTAAATTACTATATTGTAATATTTTTTTTGAAAAGAAAAATTTTCCAATATTTTTGCTAAGAGGTGGCCCCGTGCGAGTTTCTTACGCCAGTTCTTCTTGCCGGGCTAGTTTCCGAACCGGTAGTAGGCATCATGTAGACCGACGTTCAGAAAGTGTATAAAAATACCAACTTTGAATAAAAATTATTTGACTTTGACTTGACTTGACTTCGACTGGTGTAGAATCGTAATTGTCGCGCCATTATTTTAAACTAAAAGTTCGTTCATCTCTATTTCTCCGTAATAAATGACCGCTACTCACCACAATGATAAAACTGCGCAGTTTGGTCACAGTATACGTATACAGTACTACATCTTCATACTAGAACACCCGAATCGATGCACGCATACATACCCTACTTAATATGCACCGAATATGCAACCGAACGGTGCAGTTTTATCGTTGTGCTCTGTAGCGGACATGAGGTACAAATTTGTATTATAACAATATGGTGACAAACGTTTACACAAGTTGTGCGCCGACGCGCGTCTGTGCGCGACGTCACGCACTACCATATTTCCGTAATACAAATTCGTACCTTAATAATGGAAATATAGAGATGAATATTGTGATATAGGTGAAAAACATGACACTTTGCGTCGTTTGAACTCTGTTCTAGTGTGAGTTGAGCCTGATATAATCGTTTGATTTATTACATAATAGTATCTGGGAGACCGAGCTTTGCATCGGAGTTTTAATAATTAGAACTATAAGATAATTAAAAATAAATTTAAAAAATATTAAAGAAAAACATTCGCCTGACCGGGATTCGAACCCGAGACACTTCACACAATTTGCTGAAACACCTACAATGCTGGCTTGATGCTAAACAAGCCGCCAATCGAATTTAGAGATCAAAATCACTCATACCTTATTGCGCAAGGAAAGAAAACATACATATGACTTAAAAATGCGCAGTTTCCCAGGAATTAGGCCTAGCTAGATCTATTTTTGTTCCCCAAAGCTCCATGCATACTTAATTTCATGGAACTACTTGCAGCCGTTTCCGAGATACCAATTATATATACAAGATTTGCTCGTTTAAAGTATAAGATTATTAAATACAATACAATGTGTAGCGAAACTCAATGATTGTGATTATTGTTGATCTTAACAATTTCCTGATCTATCGTGTACAAGTGGGCTCTACATCCCTTGGAGTTATGCGTCGAACAAGACCAGCGGCTTTTCATGTTAACTTTGGCTTGATGGTAGAAAGTGTAGTCATCAACTTTAATCATCGTATTCCCTCTTTTGGATGTAATAAACGATACGTCTGAAAATACCATCATTTTACAAAATAGAAGGTAGTGTTAATAAATTGTTTAAAAATTAGCAAAATTCTATTATGTCGGTTACAGATGCCCATTTTAACTTTAAAATGAAATAAAGATATCTCCCGTCACGCCTCGTTATTTAAATTATATACATAATAGAAAATCAAAAATATTCCGTTCACTTGTCTATTTAATGGCAGATACTGAATACAGTGAACGCAGCTGAGTATAATGGACGTACTGACGCGTTCGCACCACTTTCGTAACATTTAATTAAGAATAGGCTCGCCCTTAAAGTCAGTCGAACTGAATAAAATAAGTATTATATTATTTATCTTTATATTTCCTGTATTTTCTGGGATGGTGATTATGGTTCTCGCAGCACATCACAATTTTCGAGTCGACGGTGTGCACGCGCGCGGAGCATCTTCGGTTTGAGCAGCGCCATCTTGTCTTATTAGCCGTTACAGCGTTCCTCACGAACACATAGCCGTTCAGATGTAAGTAAACATAGCCTAGTTCTGTTTTACAGATTTTCGCTGAAAATCACAACACAACCGAATATTGTTAAAACACCTAGGAAACAAGTGACAAGTCAACACTTAAAATACTCGCAGACAAACCGTTAATTGCCCCGCCCCATAACATCGTCACGATCTAGGGGGATGCATTTTAAGAATGGTTTATCTTTACCTATATAACAAAGGGTTCTTATTAATTTTTAGTTACTTAAGTGAACGCTGAACTAGGCAGCCCCTAAGTAAATCCGATTTGAATGTGGTTGTAAGAGTTTTTAAAAATAGTTTAAGGTAAAACTTTAGTTCACTGGATTTAAAATCTTTTAAAACAACCAAAATTCGACCTTCACCAAAATATTTTCTACAATAGGTTTATTTTAATTGGATTTTTTTTGTTTACAATGCAACATCAAACAATAGAATATAATGTTTTTTTATAATTTAAATAAAAAACTTTTCAACATTCTTCTTAAATCAAGATATTCGAGATAAAAGAAAAGCCTATCCTATTAAACAGATTTTAAAAACGGCGAGGTCTGTTCTTATCATAGGAGAATATAAATAAATAAAAAATTCAAAATATCATAGTCATGGCCTGCCATGCCTTTTCATAATTTAAGGCCGGGATTATATGATCCGGAATCCGGAATGCCGGGGATAAAACAGACCGCAGAAAATAGAACTCTGCGATAATACATTAGAACTGAAAATCGAACACTCGAGTGTCGAGTTGTTAAATTTGACATTGACATTTGACTCGACGCTCGTGTGTTCGGTTTTTAACTTTATTGTATTAGCCCAGAGATCAATTTTCAGTGTTCTCAATTTTCCCGACTTTACGGATTCCGGACAATATAGTCCCAGCCAGAGAAGAATATACAGTACAGAGTACAGACTGCTAACTAAATATTACTTATATAAAGAACCAGCTAGATATGCAGTGTTTTTCAATAAACTTTTTCTTGACTTACAATAGCGATTTACATTTTGGAAAAACTTCGAAACTTTATTGATAAAACTTTTAGGCCAAAATTTTAAACGCTCTTCAATACTAGTAAGTTTATTGAATTACTTAATCGAATACGCTTGAGATGAATTACTTGTAGATACTCGTGTTCAGCTCTAGCCACTCCGTACTCAGCCTGCCCACACACACTTAATTTGACATTCTTTAAGGATTTTTAAGAATTATGTAAAAAGTGTCAAAACAATCTGACATTTTTTAGGATCAGAACGATTCCGTACGTGTTAGGACATGTTTGTTTTGTAAATCTGGACTGCGATCTGAATTTGACATCCATAAGTAATAAGTATGTACATAGCACTTGCACACATAGCTACTTAATTTGACATCCTTAAAAGATGTCAAATTAAGTTCGTGTGTTTTGCAGGCTTAAGCAATAAATTAACATTAATAGGTACATTGCGAAACGAGCTGTTTTAGTGTTAGTATCGTAAATTACAGTTTGAATTTGGTTTTTAAACTGCTGTTATTATAAATTACTTAATTTGACAATTGTAATCTTCGTATAGCAGTATACTACAATTAGCAGTCATGCAATTGCCCTAGTATGAAGCTAAGCGGTGAATTTCATTGCATTGCAACATGGTACATTGCAATGAAAATCATCCTGTTCGTTCAGCAATGATTATGCTCCTCTTTAGCTCGTACCATCATTTGCTCGATGTAGTAGTAATACGCTTTACATCCACGTTTTGTACACCGCCATCTCACTTTGTTCCTCCCTTCGTACTGTTGGTAAAACTTTTGGTTCTTATATATCATTTGCATTTTTCCATTTGCCCTTGTAAAGAAAAATGCTGAAACAATATTAATAGTGTGTATTAGCTTTCAATTAATTTGTTTTTCAAATTCAGATGTGTTATGTCTCAGTAATATATCTTTAAAAATTCACATTTCGCATAAAATATTAACGATTTTTATTTTTAAGAATATATTATATTGGGAAAGTCAAAACTTATTTGATGTAAATAAAAAATTAAAGATATTGACTATTTATATAATACAAATTACTTTTAATTTAATTAATTGATTAACTTTCTATATATGTATTTACAATTTTATACAGTGAGTCGAGAGACAATCGTGATCTCATCCTTAGGAACGAACCGAAGCATCTTCTCTATTTGAATATGATTTTAAAATATTATAATAATACTGGCTGCTCCTAACCTCGTTTGATTAGGACTAACGGAAACGGAACCCTAAGATAAAAGTATCCCAAGTGACTCCTTATAACATCAACTATCTGCCAGTGAAAGTCCCGCGAAAATAGGTCCAGCGTTCATCCAGGCGTTTTATTTATTTGTATTGATTTATATTCCCGTTACAGTTGCGTAATTAATATTGTACCTATCGTAGTGTCGAATATGATTATGTTCGTTGTAAAAAGCGACCATTTTTTGATTAACCGTCATGAGGGAGGCCCGGCAGTTCTTACTCTTCTTCTGCGAGCAATACCATCTGGAGTGGCCGTGCGGTTGCCCCTTTACTCCGCACCAGAATGAGTAACCGTCGTAAACCAGCTTCACATTACCTCGACTTGTCGGCACATATGTCACTAAAAAAAAGCAGAAATAAAAAAATCGTACGTATCTTCTTCTCTCCACAGAGTCTTTAGCCAAGTTGCCATCGCTAATTACGTTGAGGAAGACGATGACGTGTATATTTTATCAAGGCTTTTTAAAACATACGTTAGAAATAATGCCCGTTCAAGTAAAAAATGGCTTGTTACTACAAAATAGCAAAATAGCTGGTAAAATAGCGGATGTAGTAAAATTTAAGGCTTAAAGGTGAATAAAAGCTCTCCACGGAGCCTTTAACCACGTTGCCATCGCTAATTACGATGACGAAGTTCGAAAACGGAAATGTATGGAATTTGACGTAAGCGTCGCTAAGTGACATAGCGATGCTTCTGTTGTTTTCGAACTTCGACGTCGTTATTGGCGATGGCAACTTGTGCTCGTTGGGCTTGTAGACTTGGGCTAGATACTAGGACTAGGGCTTGTATGCTAGAGTACCTTTAAAGAGTAATTACGATGTTTAAATAAAAACCTGTGTTACGTATATTCTTATATTAATTTATTACCTCTAAATCACAAAAAAACTGTCTACTTACATTGATATTGTTATTTGGCATTTTATATAAGTATCTCGTCAATATGTCTTACATAAATCTCACAACTTACAATAAATAACTTTATTTACTCAATGTATTTTGCTAATAAGTAGCTCGTATCTACAGAATTTGAGATCATTTTATTTTTAAACTAAATTACACTCGGTTTACAAGGACATTCATAGAAGATTTAACACAACCATCAGTAGATAAGACAACTACGTGTTCTAAAATTCTTTAAAAGTTTTAGATTTCGGATTCTTAAAAAATAATTAATTAAGGTTATTATTAATTTCATTCAGACATGTTATTGTGAAAATTATTAAACATTGTAACGATTTTTAAACGATTGATTATTAGGCAATTGGTGTGCTAGTCGCCTTCTGTCCACATTTCAAAAGTATTTGACAAAGACAGGAACAATTATATTAATCTAATTAGGTGTTAAAATATTTTTATGTATCTCACAGACTAAAGAGAAGAAACAGATAAACAGCTACATAGAAGGCATTCGATTTGATTGCACTACTACAAACAAGCATACGGTGAATGTATGCGTGTGCACAAAATAGGAGGATAGGATAACGTGTGCGCGATAGGAGTCGCGTACGCGGCTATAGTGGAAAAATCCGGTAAAGATTGTGTCCCGTCGAAGGGAAGTCTAAATTTTCAAATTTCGTGTTTGAGTTTTTATGTCATGTGAGATTGAGAATTGTGATGTGTGCTACTGATTAGTATTTATTATCAACCCGACAAATAACAAAATTATGATTTTATATTTGTGTTTAGTGAATGTTTTATAACTTTATAATATCAGAATATTGAATTAAAATAATATTAAACAAAAAAGTAGTTATGTATTGTACTGTCCGTGTGAAAAATTGGATAAACAAAAATATCTCTTATTTTGCCTGTCCTAAGGATAATAGGTAAGTAGGTAAATGTTTCATTTTCTAGTAGGTGTCTTGCTTTATTATAAGAGGGACCATGAGTCCTTGAGTTCGATGCCGGATTGTTAGGTGCACCAATTAGTATTTCACAATAACCGTATATTGACACTAGACTTAGTCCCCTCTATCTTCTGTGACGACCTTGATTAAATTTGAATCGTTCTATGAAAGCCGTTCATCTGTACATAAGTATATATTGTACTCTGTAAAGGTGTTCCGGTTGTTTTCCTAAATCCCTAATCATGATTGTGACATCCGCGCAGTGTAATAACTCTCTCGTAGAGGGTTTTGACGAGGGCCTTACATCGGCTGCCGCTTTGCTTCGAGCAGTACCAGGTCCGAAGACGAGACTGCCTCTGCCAGTTGCTCCAGTACGTGTGACCACCGATCTGCAGTATGAAGTTCCCGTTCCTATTCGGAAGAAAAACTGCATCTGTAACTGTAAAAAATAACTTTAAATTATAACTCATTCGCGTTGAGTATGCTTTGAGTCCTCAGTGCAAATGTCAAAATAGCATACTTCAATTGGTGAATGTGGACGGCATAAGCGTCATTGGTCAATTTTGATTTTTACACCGATGATTCACTGCCAACTTAACGTGAATGAATTAGATATAGTCAGTTTATAATTTAAAAAAATAGACTTAATTGTGATTTGATGTTTACGAAAAAACAAGTGTATTCGTAATAAAACTACTTTCATAGATTAATTGTATTTAATTTAAATATTTCGCTATCTATTTTATTTCGCATAACTTCAGATGTTTCGCAATCTAGTTTATTTTGAAAAGATTACACATTTTAGGTGAATCTAAATATAATTACGGATTTTTACAAAGCTGTTTCGTAGAATTTTAAAGAGATTGAAAGGTCAAATTCAGACCTATGGCACCGTGTGTTGCACCGCTTCTTTATCATTGCACTAGACTGGATTTGGTATGTTTTTAAAATCTTATAAGTAGTTGACTAAATTAAATTATATTTTTGGCATGATTCTAGCTTTAAGTCTGCCTGATAGGTAACGTAAGCTGTAATTAATTTTATGATTAGACTTAACCATTTGTATTACAGTTTTCTGTATGTAGCTAAAAGTTAATGTATTTTTGTGTTTAAACCTGTTTCTTGAACATCAGCTGAGAGAAAGTCTACAGTTAGCAGAGAGTCTTAGGAGTCTTCAATATTTTTCTGAAAATTGGACTAGTAGGTACCTACGTCTCAAAATTATAGATGGTTATGGTTTCCCAGTACCAGCACCACTTTTTCCTGGTCAGTTTTGACGAGCACTCTGCAGTTTTTGCGCCGTCGTTGGGCACAGTACCAACTCCTGTAGCGCGAGTTCCTCGCCCAATTGCTCCAAAACTTGAACGAGCCCAACAAGAGAGAGTAGTTGCCGGTGCTATTGGGAACATAAATTGGATCTGTAAGTATAGGTATAGTTATTGATAAAACAATCTGCTGGTCTGTGGCTTGAGTCATATAAAACTTCAAGAAATGTCATTAGATGAACCAAAAAAAACTATGCATAACCTTTTTGAACTATTTATTATGATTAAACATTAAGTACAGCATGAATCAAATGGATTAATATCGTGGCGGGTAGTTCCACTGACGTGAAGTTTTTTTAGAGCAATTGACCCAACGCACAATCCCACCACTGCAAGTCATCAGTATGTATAGTAACCAGCACAAAACTTTCGATATCAGGGATATGATAGTAAGAAAAAAACATATTCGTACAAAAAAGTCTGCTCGTAGGTACCCTATTGCATTTTTCTTTCAAAACTCAATGTGTATGCTGCCCAGTCACTTTCTCTAGAAGGTTGCCTGACATTCTAGCAACGACTCTACATTTCTTGGACTTTCGTTCGGTGCAATACCATATGCTCTTCTCGGTGTCATTATTAACATACTCCAGTATAAACATAGAGGATCTAACACGGAGTCTAGTTATATCGTGATACATTGATTTAATTAATTCGTAATCTGTAAGAAAGAAACATAGCTGACCCGACAGACGTTGTACTGTCTTAACTACGAACTGGAATAAATAAATAACTAACTGAAAGAGTAGGTATTTACTGTAGTACATAAGAGTTATCGACCACTGAGGATTGAAGATTATAACAGTACAAATATCTCTATTAAACAATTGGGTTAGAAGGGTGAAAATTGAAGGTAATACGTAATTTTAATGCTAAATCATAAAATAATAATAAAAATTAACAAAAAATATAAAATAAAGAGGTGGGCCCATCCTTATCACTTAGGGATGATAAAATAGCTTACATTCTATTCTCATACCTACCGAATACACCCGCAAAATTTCATTAAAATCGGTTAAGCCGTTTCGGGGGAGTTCTCTATCAAACACATTTTATACAGGTTATATATTTAGTCGATGGATCGATGGAGTCGATCGATGTTTTCGTCCCCATAAGAAACCCACAGGTTTTTCAGTGAATTCTGAAAACATCTTTAATAGGAAATAATGGTTGAAAAGCTGTTAGTTAAAACGTTGATATTTTTCTACATATCTGCAGAATATATTTTTTAAATCTGCCTCAAAAAGTACTTAGTAGGAAGAAAATTGTTCTTTTAATTTATAATCTTCTACTAAAACTTAGTTTTCGTCGTTAGTGATAATAGTAAGAATAATAAAACAGCCCATTAGGTACATAACAATAATAAAAAGAAATAAATTGAAAGTATAATTTAAAAAAATGGACAAAAAAATCTTTCTAAATATTTGGGTTTTTAGACGAAAGAATTAGAAATTATGGGAAATACATATCCTTAAAGAATCAACTTCGTCATAAGGTTTGCTCATGTAGGTAGTTGCAACTTTCGTACAAAACTCAATGTGTGTGCTGCCCAGTTACTTTGTCGAGATGGTTGCCCGTCATTCTCGCAACAACCCTACATTTCGTGGACTTTCGTTCGGTGCAATACCATATGCTCTTCTCGGCGTTAACATACTCCAGCGAAAACATAGAAAAGCCAACACGGAGCCTAGTTTGACATCTTGATTTAATTATTTCGTAATCTATAAGAAAGAAAATTAGAACATTAGACGTGTTATATAGGTACTATAAAGATATTAGTGGTAGGTAGAGAAAACTGGAAACAGTTGATTAAAACATTTTGATTTTTATTTAACTTTAAAAAAATCACACTGTAATCCAGTCGGATTTTATCTCGTGGAATTTATCTGGCTATAAGGATCTGCAACAACCAACAGAATATAAGTGAAAAAAGTACAAAACCTACAAGAACTGAAGACACTTGATCTCGCATACAATTACTATGCTAATTTAAAAAGTTAAAAAAAAAACGTTTTTTTAGCCTTCGTTTATTGCTTATTAGATCACTAAAAGCTTAAATTGATAGTATTGTATTCGCATGCGGTGTTTGAGTATTAATTTTAGCATAAAATTAAATATTAATAAAAATAATATAACATTTTTCGCTGCCTTTTTTATGGTTCCGGTACTAGGTACTTCTTCTTGTTTTTTTCTTATATTTTTGAACTACCTACATATGTACAAATTATTTATATATTGATGCACGACAAAAGAAAATACATAATAGCTTAAAAATGCGCAGTTTCCCAGGAATAAGACCTACCTTGACCGATTTTTCTTCCCCAAAACTCCCTGGATACTACATTTCGTGGTAATTGTTGCAGCCGTTTTCTAGATACCGATTATATATAAACAAGATTGTCTCGTTTAAAGTATAAGATTAATATGTGAGCTAACAAAAAATATACGCTAAAATTATACGTACTCATTTATTTTAAAGGGTGAAACAAAAGCATGATTTACAAAAATGAATCTACTGCATTCACAGTCGTCGAAAGACCGGTGTACCACTTTTGAACCCGTGTACCATCTAATTTTATCCTAAGAATAAAGTTACGGTGCAGTGTAAACTGTCAAGTTTTTTAGATACTGTCTCATACAGCTTTAATATAAAAAAATATTTTCTAATCTAGAAAATACTAGTTTATTACAAAAATCAGTCGCGGCATGTCCTATGGTCACTTTTAAAACGTACACCCCACCAGCTCTGCGGCCAACACACGGAAAACATTCGTTCAAGACATATGTATGCTTGTTAGCGCCCGTTCCCGCATTTGTTACGAAAATCATTGATGTGTGTGCCCCCCAGTCATTTCCGTGATTATATTGCCCGTCATTTTGACAACAACTCTACAGTTCTGGTATGTTCGTTTGGTACAGTACCACATGGTGTTCCTAGAGTGATTCTTAGTATACTTCAGTGTAAACATATAGGTACCTACACGAAGTTTCGGTTTGCCATCTTTTAATTTGAGTATTTCGTAATCTGTAACAAAAAAACATGAGCTTTAGTATTACTCATAAAATAAATTTACCATTACAGTAACCTAACTTAAAATCATTTTATTTAGCAATGACTGATAATGTTAATCGAAAAAAATTATAAAATTAAATAAAAAAAGTGCAGCATACTAAAAATAAACAACTATACAGGATGCCAAAAATAGATTTTCAAAAAGCATAATCAATTCTCTTCGACCAGACTATCCTACGAAGTACTTAAATTCGATTTGTAACCGCGAGGCCGATACTACGCGGCGGTCGTGTGACCTTCAAAGCCGTCGCGACGTACGACATTACGTCATATAGGGTGTCTATGAGTAGTAAGAGTTGTCAGGAAATGTTAATCGAAATTGCGTAATTTTCAGAAAAATATATTTTTTTCGGTAAATTACTCAAAATATTCGATTTAACCATACTTTTAAATTACTTACGTAACATTGTAGCCTAATGCTGAGTTAACAATTTCATTCTAATAAAAATAAACCCGGTACACGTTAAAAACATGAAAGTGCTAGTTTATTTAAAGGAAATAAAACCGTCTTAAAATAGTTTATATCATACTAACAACACAGTACTGTCAAACAAAACGAAACATTTATTATTGAAAAGGAACACTGTTTCACAATCATCTGATGAGTGTCAGATAGCTTATTTGCACGTTTTGTTTCTGTCGCTCTATATAAAGTACGCAGCGACAAAAGTACCGATTAAGCTATCCGACACTTATATTACACACTTATTATTAGGAACATCAGTGGGAAATTTTCCTTATGTGAAAGACGAGTTACTAAGTAAGTTAGTATGAAACTTAAAAAAAATATTAATAAACTTTATTAATACCTATCGCACACCATTTAAAAGACACTCTTTAACTATAAATTCAAAAATAGTTTTCATCGTCTTTAAATATAATTTTTATTGCTTTTTCAATACATAATATATATAGAACATTTTCTGTATCACAAAACATTTTCACCCTTTTTTTATTGACGGAGGGCAATAGTCAATATGCTATATATGTACAGCTTGGCAAAAAAGAGTATGACGCGGTCACAAAAGGAACCAAAAACATTTTCGACTGTATCATACTCGATAGATTGTAATGACACTATATTATATTTAATTATTATATTATAATATATTCAAATTAAATATGTCATTCCAATCTAATAAGAATAAATACTTTTTTGCCGAGCTGTACCTATTTTTTTTTAATCATGGATGCGAGTGTTGTCCAACAACTTGAATGATCACATCGTTCATCATCTTGACAGTCACTTTACAGTTCATATTCTTTCGTTTCGAACAGTACCAGATGCTTCGGCCGGACGCACTGTTGTAATACCTCGTGAACGACTGACCGTCGATAAGGAGTCTATTAGTTCGGTCTTTATAGACAACGAGTCCATCATCTGTAACAATAATAATCCACTTAGTAAATAAACTTTTATTTTTTGTAAAATTGAGACCCATTCTCCAGGGGAATGAGGATGTAATGATAGGTATACAACTAGCTAAATATTTAAACTTTTCACTCGAAAATTCTACAGCCATAGCCGCTAGCGATGGGAATGTTAAATTTGGACAGTTTGAACAGACAGTAGTTTTAATATACAATGAAGACAGGGTATGAGGGTGTAAAATAAGGGTTGAAATTTTGTTTGTAAAATATTTCAAATCTGTCCATGTTGTCGATTTCAATGAAATTTATATCCAAAATGGCAAATAAAAATCATTGAATACGTATTTTATAGTTTTTTTTTAATAACATTCATATTAAAATAAAATATATTTCACTCCTGTGAAATGGAGGTCCGTAGTTTGTATAGTGAGATATCAACAGCTGGACGGATTGCATTGAATTCGGGCACACATATAGTTATTATGACGTAGAAATCTCTTAAGAAAGGATTTTTTGAAATGGTGAATAGCGAAAAATCACAGCGGTGCAATGGGATGCGCGGACGAAGTCGCGCACAAAACCTAGTCATTATTAATAGTGTTTTATCCTGGCGCGGGGAAGAAGAAAACTTGTTTTCTAGTTTTGTACATACTTTTGTTGAAACAAAAACTGACTTCCATGTGCTACAGAGGTTAAATTAAATTGGCCGCTACAATTTTTTTATGCAGCAATGACTGAGAAGCAATAAATCAAAATTAACAATTAAATAAATTTTAAATCTGTACTTTACTAACAAACTAACAAACATAAGTGAACTCCATAAACAAACACAAATATAACAACATACAACAAAAACTAAGCTTTATGTAATAGGATTAGAAAAACATACATTTTTAAATAGTGAAAATACCTGCAATCAATACACTTTAGTTTTATTTTTAACAGTGTCACAAAATTTAAGTTCATAAAAACGTAACAATGAGCATTATTACCTAATTATAATATAAGACACATAGATGGGCATTTCTCTTGCTTTCATATTAGTTAAACATGAATAAGGTAAGTATTGAAAAAGGTTTTTATTATATACCATATCATCAGCTCTTTTTCGTCTTGGATGTGAATATTGACCAACGACTCCGATGATCTTTTCGTTTCACTTCACTGTCACTTTACAGTTCAATGGTTTCCGCTTCGAGCAGTACCAGGTGCTTCTGCCCGAAGTGCTATTGGTATTGTACTTCGTAAAGAAGTGACCATCGATATGTCTTCTTATATTAGTTTGGCCCTTTTGGACAATAAGTCCTTAGCCTGAAACAATCAGCAACTAGACATAGTAGTTAGGTAACTTTACATTGTATTAGGGCTGGTTTTCCTGTTGCGCTGATCGCACGCTGACGGTCGGCGCCGACAGGTCGAAATATATGCAATTCTAGGAAGCATTTTCGAATAACGCGTAGCGGTCAGCGCGGACATTTCATACATTTCGGTGTCGGCGCTGACGATCAGCGAGCGGTCAGCGCGACAGAAAAACCAGCCTAAGCACTTACGGATTGTGTCGCGGTGCACTTTTCTTTATTCCGACATTTCGGCTAACGTCCAGCAGCCGTGGTCACTGACACTACTGAGGTGTCAGTGACCACGGCTGAAAATTAACCGAAACGTCAGGAAAAAAGTGTTTAATACAATAATATTCGAGTTAACATGAGAAATCAATACCTATACTTTTTTGAAGAAGAAGCCCGTGCTCCAGCAGTTGAATAAACAATGATGAAGTGTGAAAACGACTACGGCTCTGACCATAAGGCGATTCTGCTCATTAAATCTTACAGTGACACAGTTTCGATGCAGTCTCGATATGGTAACAGCAAAATGGTCAAAAGCGCTTTCAGTGATCCAAACTCATAAATCAGTTTATGGTATAAAGGCGATTCATTTATAATTCATTGAAAGTAAATATTAAATGCGAGAAAGTGTGAGTGAAATAAAATGATAAAATGTTAAATTCGAGAATTGGGTTCAGAATAAAACACGAATTTCAAAAGGAGTTTCCACGTTGTCAATTTAACAATCGAGGACAACAAAATCAAAAACATTGTTTGAGATCAATTTATTACATTTATTATAAATATTATAGACTAGATTTAGTGCCATAAATTATTAATATTTATTGGCCTTAAAACATTTTAAGGTTATAAGCCATTACGACTAGAGCTTATACTATAGGACGAGGCCACAACACTGCATTGCGTTGCCGCATCGCCAAAAAGCACGTCGCACTGCAATACAATTTACAAGAATTATACGACGCCGTTTGTGCGATGCGATGCGTCGTCGAAAGGCAGTGTTGTGGCCTCGCCCACACGTATACTTCATATTTGCCTCACACGTACACTATTTATAATTTTCCACATTTAAGGGTCAATTCAATACGATACGCTACGCGACACGGCGCTGCATTTTTAAGATAGCTATTCAAAATTAAACTTTATTCACTACACAAAGAGAGACACGTTTCATAGCAAGAGCGGCGCCTTCGACATTGACTTTGATTGACTTGACATTCGAACTCTTGCAATTAAACATGTAGCTTCTTGTGTAGTAAATAAAATTACATTTTGAATAGCTATCTTAATAATGCAGCGCCGCGTCGTATTTCGCCTCGTTTTGGTGTGAACTGAACTTAAGGTAGCCTTTCTATGCACGCGACGCGCGACGCGAGACTCGAGACCGAAATGGAGTCGCGGCCCACTGCTTAGTATGATTTTATATGGAGCACTAGATTTTCCCGCGGCTTCGCCCGTGTGGTATAGTGTTCTTAGAGAAAAAACTTCTTCAGAAAATAACTTTGCTCACTGAAATATACTTCTGTATACAATATTAAAAATGGTTTTAGGGTTTCGTACCCTATGGGTGGAAAAGGGAAATGGTCCGAAACCCTATCGTGCGAGACCGCTTGATATAGTATTTTTCGCGCTTGAATATAAATTTTACGATATATGTATTCTGAATATAAGATATTAATTTAAACTGTATGGTTTACAGGGCAACTATAATGTGTATAAAATGCTGAAAGTGAGTATCCGTCTAAATAGCTTCTGAAAATACCATATACAATAATAAGTATAAACTGGGCACGGGCAGCTTTATTAAGTAATCCGCTATGTCCCTGCATTTTAAATCTGTGATATCTTCGAAAATATTCATGTGAAGGACCATATTGATCTATATTAAATGCACAATGTATTTAAGGTACTTAATTAGAGAAGGATTAATGCTGTATTGCTTAAATTCGCGTCGTAAATAAGCCATTATTTCTCGTAAGAAGTAAAGGATAAAAAACGGTTATTGTGGGTTATCCCTAAGAGATAGACATAAACCATCGCGGACTTTTTTGTAGGCCTTTTTAAGGTGTACAATACTGTATACATTATTTTGACCTATCTCGTAGGATTCAGCCAGCGTTTGCAATGTAAGTGCAAAAAATGTGTTTATTTACGACATTAGAAACCTCTAAAATTATCAGTGTTTGTTTATTATATTATGTATATTATATACATATATCCCCTTGAATCACTTTATCTATTAAAAAACCCGCATCAAAATCCGTTGCGTAGTTTTAAAGATCTAAGCATACATAGGGACAGACAGATAAAGCGACTTGTTTTATACTATGTAGTGATTAAACGATCAATGCGGCCCGCGTCACGCGACCGGTGTGCGTGGCCAGAGAACCCTGGGTCTTTATTCAAGATGCATTCGATAATTTCGACGCCGAAGTTCGAAAACAAAATGTATGGGATTTGACATAAGGCATCGCAAGCGACATGTCACGTAGCGATGACTTATGTCAAATCCCATACATTTTTATTTGCGAACCTCCCCGTCGAAATTATCGAACGCATCTCGACTAAAGGCCCTGATTTGCTGGTTTGCTGAGCGCTGTCGCCGCGCCGTTGTCGGAAGGCTACCTTTAGAAGAAGATTATTTTCACTAACGGCCGAATCCTCATTTTTTAAGGAGCGTTTGAGAATCTGCAGGTCTATACAATGGCCACATTAAATGAATCGTACTACCTACAAACACCAACTTTTGAAGAAGTTGCTCTTTCTTACAGAAACTTTTAATGATAATCTTAGTTTACCGTAAAGCTATTATTATTATGTGTACCATTTTACTCATTTCTATTAGAAACTGTCAAAATAGAATTGTCAGAAATTACCGTAAGAGCATCTTCTTTAAAAGTTACGTTCTTTAAAAGTTACGTACGTACATAGTACGATTGTTACTATGAAACATCAAGTTTTAAAGTATAAGGTGGCCCTACCTGTATTTTGGACCTGCCGGTCGTTACTGTACAAACTCTACAACAAACCTAGCTAAACCTTGTAGGTAAATCTTTGGCACACTCTATTGTAATGTTAAATTAGTCTTAGCCAAATTATCAAATCAAAATAGAGATGTTATTAAAAAACTAAGTTTTCGCGTCTGTTATTTAACAAAATAAGTTGTTTGTTGCACATTTTTGTTTTTGCAAAAAATGTTATGCTTGAAATAAATTGTACAATAATATGAACACAAACGAAGTCCTATACATTGTTTCATCTTACTTTTTTCTCACTATCAACATCAATAAATAATACAGTACTGATAGTACAAAACACCTACAATAAATTTTCAATAATTGTGTTTTTGAGTGTACTACCTATTTGAGATTAACTGTATCAGATCTTAAATAGCATTACAATTTCTAACTAGTCCGAGATCCATTGGCCAATTTTTTCATACATTTCCTCAATGTGTATGAAGCGCTTGCATGTAAACGATAACGCCGTCCACCATCTTCACTGAGGCCTTGCACCTCTTTCTTTTCCTCTTGGAACAGTACCACACGCTCCTCCCGCAGCTCCCTCTGTAGTTGCTCGAAAACGTATGATTGCCAATCTTTAGTAGAAAATTATTATTTGATATCGGTATCAATTCGTAATCTAAAAACAAAAAAGGCATGTGACAATGTTACCCAAGTCCATCTAAATAAATGTTCCAAATGTGTGTTTCGAGATGCGATTTTGTTGTCAAGTTAATATGCAAGTACCTAATAAAAACCTCTAACAAATATTGTAAATAATAAGGCTTTATAGAGGTATATGTTTCTTTTTTATCTATTACTAGGGAATCTCGCAGGAACGGTACATTTTGCTGCAATAAAAAGTAGCCTATGTCCTTCCCCGTGGTCGATTCTATGTATATATGTGCCAAATTTCATCAAAATAGGTCCAATATTAAATGCAAACAAAGAAACAAACAAATCTTTTCCCTTTATTATATTAGTACAGAAGTATAGATAATACTGATAAGTACCTGGGTAACCGAGCTTTCCTCGGAGCTCTAGTAGATTTAAAAAAAAAGGAAACAAAATATTTTACCGGGGCGCTACCTTGACCATTTTTGTAACTATGCATTTCTGGATTTCTATCTGAATTATTTTCTTGCTTCGTCCTTTTTAGACCCCTTTTTATTACGTAGTCGGGTTATAGTTTTTTAACGAATTTTTTTAATTCGTTTTTTTTCGTTTCCCAATCGAACATGTTTTTGGAATAATATTAATAAGTACCTAACCCAAACACTTGAAATCAAAAAAATATAATATCTTGTTTTGAGCCAATTTTTTTTCTAGATTTTGAGAACGATAATAATAATAATATTATAATATCTATAAAATAAAATATATTTTATGAAGGTATGTAAAATATAAAATCATATAATTACATAGAATAATCTTATATTAGGTAATGTTCGAAAATTGGACGACCATTTGGACAACATTTTGTACGGACCGTATTTTAAACGTGTATTTTGACATATTTGTGCAAGCACATAGCAAATATGTATAATATATATAAACATATTTGTAGTGTGCTCGCCAAGACCTTTCCTTTGATACCAAACACGTGATGATTATCTCGGTTTAATTTTTTTAGATGTTAGAATTTGTGGTTAAATTTTCGAAATACAAAAGTTAAAAAATAATAATAATATAGCCCGCGGCATCATTACGTAAATTACCTCATTTATTAAAATCGGACTAGTATTTTAGACGCTACGAGGGAACAAACATACATATATACATAGACTGCCAAGATCATTACCCTTCCTTTTGGCTTCGCCGTAGTCGGGTAATAATAGCTCCTTAGTGAATCGCTAATGTCAGAGTGTGTTGACGGAGACCACGATACACACAATTTTGTTGCACGTTGACGTGTGTCAATCTGTCACAACATTTACATTAACTTATATTTTTTCAATGTAAGAGGCAAAAGAATCCTTATAAACTCCAAACTTCAAAATTATATGAATTACTAGCTGACGCCCGCTACTTCGTTTGCGTAGAACTAACGGAAACGAACCCTAAAATAAAAGTAGCCTAAGTTAAACCTTACAACATCAGCTATCTGCCAGTGAAAGTCCCGAGAAAATCGGTCCAGCCTTTTTAGAGATACGAAACAAACAGTAAGTACCGTAGATATTTTCGTATGCATTGAGTGAAAAACTATTAATTTAAAATTACAAACCGACACTTCAATTTTATTTATTTGTATAGAAATAATATAATAATTGTCGAAATTTGCAAATAATCTATATCAGATTATTTGCGAATTTCGACCACAGGGCGAGCGAGTTCTAGTTTTTACATATTACTAGGTCGGCCTTCCAGGTGGTGGACCTTCAGGATACCTGCAGGTCTAAAATGGCCACAGTATGTGAATCGTATTATGAAACATAATCATCATATTAAATTTCATTAGATGATGTTTCATTATTGATTGTCATGTGAATGTTCTCCGAGCATGGCGATGATGACTTTGTCCGCCATCTTGACTCGCACCGGGCACCTTTTGCTGACCCGTTTGGAGCAGTACCAGGTCGTACAGCCCTCGAGACTCTTGCAGTTCGTCGAGAACGTGTTCAAGCCAACCTCCAGCAGAAATCGACCGCTGGGTAGAGGTATAAGTGAGATATCTGTAAAATAGACCACGTTTATTGCATAATATAATAATGGAAGTCCAGAGGTAGGAGCATCGGTTTTAAAAAGCGGTATAGTAGTAAAATATGTGACTATCAGAAGGTATCTTATCAATATTTTAGCAACCGTAATATGAGAAGAATATAATAGAAGTCTGGCGTTTAGTAAAAGTTACTAAAAGCCTATTCAGTAAGTGTCAGCTTAGCTCTAGATCTTTGGTCTCTGTCACTCAATATAAAGGAAGCAGCGACAAAATTGCCGGATAAGCTATTCGACACTTACGGCCGGTTCAATAACCTATTTTGGTAAATAGGTTATTGGTATAACTATTTGTTAAAGACGTCACGTTTGGTATATTTGCGGGGTTTTTGCGTTTCAATAAACTAACTTGGGTAGAGGAATATTTGTCTGTGACAGCGATACCAAGTGTGAGCTTATTGAAACCGGCCGTATATAGGCGATTGTGAAACCGGCCGTATATAGGCGATTGTGAAACTGGCCCTTTACATAGTAATCTAGGTAGACGTTTTTCATAAAAATTATTTAAAATAAAACTTTTAAGTAGTTTTTGACTTATACAGGAATAAGAAAATAAGTTCAGATAATTCGTTTACTTCGAATATTTGAAATACATACAATTAATTTTTTTATGAATATTATTTTCTTTGACATTCAAACCAGCACACCACTACGCCTAATTTTCGAAACATGTAAATTTTAAATAATGACATCAATTACATTCTACAATTTGAGACATTTCACAAGTTTATTAATGACTAATGATTACCTATTAAACTTATGTTAAGTATCTGATAGCTAATTCAGAGGTTTTCTGTCACTTGGCAGAATGTGGCAATTACAAAACTTATGTATTTACCTACATGTAGCACTTATGTTAGTTACTCGACACTTAACAGAAGATTTTGAAAAACAGTAGGTACAATTTAAGCACTTATGTTTTAGGTGTATACATTATAATAAAGCCTGAATAATCTCTGTGTCAGGTCTAAGACATCATAATAGTAATAATAGGCCTCTGGCCCAGGATATACTTACTCTACTTGACTAGAAAATATTCATGACGACATAAATAAAATAGAATTACAAATTCATAGCACATCAACTTATACATAAATAATAATACTAAGTTCAATTAATAAATACTTAAGTACAAAAAAGACAAAACTGTTTGAACTCATACCTACTTACGTAATAACTTAAAGCTCACCTATTATAAACTTAGCCCAAATTTCAGTAACGTAACGCGTTTATCAGTGAGCTTTTGTTTAAGATCTGTTTGTCCTATTCTAACATTGAATGAGAGAAGGGATCAAATCCGAGTTTTAACAACAATAATAAACACGTTAAAAGAAGTTTGGTGAAATAAGTACTAATACGTTAATAAATTATGTTTTGGTATTACAAAAATAGGAAGAACATTAGTTTTTCCAACTTTTACAGGCGAAAGAATATGCCATCTTGGATGAAGAATTTGGGTGGTCCATGGTTATGTTTGAGGTGAGCTCTAGTGACTTCTTTCCGCCCGTCGTTCGTCATGGTGAGTCTGCCCTTGCACTGGGACCCGAAGGTACAACTCCAAACGTTGGTTTTGCTGAGCCTTTTGTGATGGTAAAACGTGTACCCGTTGACGATAGCCAACATTTTGCCAGACGGTTTCATCGCCCAATTCAAAATAACTGAAAGAAAAAAGGTATTTTTAGTGACTATATCTACCATGTAGAATTTTTTTTCTATAGGCACACAAATTAAAATTAAACCTCCTTATAATTTTGATAAGGTATAATAATTTGGAAATAGATTAAAAAACTCTAAAATACTTTTGGTTGTAAGTAGGTAAAGAAATAGCATAAATAAAATCAAATATTAAGATCTTTATTCACAAAACAAATATAAACGGTTCACTTAGGTCTAAATAAAATTATATTTGTTAAGTTATATATTACATTAGGTGACCATGAAATTGTAAACATACAATAGTCTAAAAATTAGAGATCATTATGTATAGATTTAACACGTACCTTTTAGGTATCTAAAGTAAGAAGCAACTTTTCCCGGGCTGATCAGAAACAAAATATAACAACTAAAGACAGATAAAAAGATAAAAATATAACAAATATTCCTAGATGAAAGCAGCAATAAAGTTAACAGATAAGCATCAGATTTTAAAAGTTTTTAGGTAACCTACAATGACTCTACTGTTTACTAAACCTATTCAGTATTCACATTATAACTACTACACGCTTAACTTATGTAATACACTAGTTGGTGCCATAAACTTCGTTGGCGTAGGACAAACGCAAACGGAACGCTAAGGCCTATGTCACACCTTATAACATCTTATCTGCCAGTACAAGTCCCTTGTCAGGTCAGGCAACTTCAGAGGTTAGCCGGAACAAACAGACGGACAGATAAAAAAATTTGAATTTATTTTTATTGCAAGCAGGTACCTACCTATATACTTTCATATGCATTAAGTAAATAGCTGTAAATTTAAATATAGCTGTTACAATAGCTGTTAAATTAAAATTACAAACATACATATCGATTTTATTTATTTGTGCAGATTAACATCATATTTAAACTAAAGTTTGTAATAACATCCTTTGCTAATAACAAAAGTGGATGGTGGATGATGGTGGAAAAGAATCGCTTTTTTAATTTTTCTATTCGCGTTGGAGAGTATAAATCTCGCCTTACATACGTCGGTACCCCTTGTGCACCTCCAAATGCTTGAAGTCATGCTTTTGACCCCGCAATAGTACGAGTAGTTGTCGATAACAGCTAAGTCCTTGCCGGTTTTGCTTTTCACCCATTGTATACCAACTGAAATGTTAAAATAGACTAGACTATAGTTAACCAATAATGATCTACTGTAAAGAATAGATAAGTATAGATACTAATATATCAATGGATTGCAACTACAATATTATAGTATTATATCCAAAGTTGATTTTGTAGCATTCTCCATTCGAAAGGTATGACATAATTTGGCTTAAACAGATTGTTAAAAAAAAACCATTGTGTTTTAAACAATAAATAAAAGTCATGTATTTCAACTAAGTTTTATTAATAAACATTAGAGCTCGTTAAAGGAAACAACGACTAAACAAGCAAAGGTTTTATGATCGTACACCCTGTTTAAGGTCCTATATTATGATAATTCAGATACATAAGATAATTCATATAACCAAGTACCCCACGAAGCCGCGAGTTTTACATAATTATGTAATAAAATATAATAATAGAAACAAAAAACACCATAGAATATAATTAAGAAACAAGTGGATTAATTTAAAACCAAACATACGAGAAGCATAAGAAAAAAGCATCACACATCTAAGACACGCTTCAAGCGCCACGCGATGATTGGTATGCCAAATATAATGAGTTCGTCAAATGTACTAGCGCGAGAAAGTTACTTCAACTTGGTTTATACTGTGTTTGGCCCCTAGATTTTCATACCCCGTCCTACGTAACATCTTTCTTAAAAGAACGAGGATTGAAAAACTAGGGGTTGAACACTTAATAAACACTCAACTTGTCGCACCAGTATTTATGACTAATTTGTGGCGAGCCGTGGCGCTACCAAAAAGCGCGCAGTGCCTGGATCGCGTATTGGCCCAACCTTATGTCAATTTTTATCTCCTCCTGATGGGAAACATGCATAGTTTTTGTTATCGGCCTTTCAAAACGTACGGAATAAGCCAGGAATATTGTCTTTGCAACGGCATATCTACGATCAGATCAACCGTTGACGAAAAACAGTCATCACAATTAAGTGAGATCGTTGGGGAATATTAAAAACGCTCTATATAAAAAATTATGCGTGACGTCACGGCAGTAAAAAATGTATGAAGATAAATATAAAATTGATTTTCTTAACTTAAATACTGCGTTTATGTATACCATTGTTTTATCAAAAATACACAAATAACGTAAGAATTTGAAAAGTAATTTTCGTTCTTAAACATAGCAAAAAAATTGGTTATCTGATAAGTCGGTTTATGGACGATAATTTTATGTGATAACGTCATCACAAGCCGAACGCATAAGCCATCGTGCCTCTCTATCGCTTGTTCCGCGCTCTCGCTTGCACGCTCGGCTCAGGCGGAACGTGACAATTTTTCGTGCGTGTACCCGGCGTTCATCGATTTATAATTCGTTATCACGTCAAAAAATCATCGTTTTTTAGTCTTAGATAACTTTTTTTTAATATTTTTCGATATGTATTTATTTTGCCTTTCGGAAAATATAAGAATGTTCCGGATTTAAAACAAATGCATGTTCCCCTATTGTGCTAGGCAGGTACTCGTATACATGTTGCAACTTTGAAGGTCGTTATTTACCTATAAGTATGTGTAACGTAAGCTCCGTCGTACAAACGACCTGCAGCCGGATGGCTGTGTACCAAACTTTTGGTGGTGAAGATTTTTTTCTTCTCATTATACATGAATAATACTTTACATCCCGCCGCGCAACGCCATTTGCTGTAGCCCATTTTTTGTTTGGTCTTTGTTTGACTCCTAGATATAATCCTTATTTGATAGAACGGGTAGTCGTTGATGACGGCAATTTTGTTACCATTTTCGGTAGTTATAAAATGGATATCTGAAAAAAAAATTGGATATTTGTTTTGATTTTATTTTACACTAAGAATTAATAATTATGAATTTTCGTCATGATTCATGGGTCATACTACTGCCGGGCAAGTAGCTGGTGTCGTAGCTACATTAGTTACAGATAATTATCGCCCGATCAGAATAGAAGGGACTTAGAATCTTACACACCCGAACTATTTTGTTTGCTTTTAAATAGCTTCCAAAGCCTATGGCCAAGTAAATAAGTATGGTAAGTAGCCTGATCACCATACCTTGGCCTTGGATGTTAACGACCTTGTGATGCGGGGTAGGTGTATTATCTTCGAGAATCCCCTCCTGTTCAATCTTGATCAAATTAGTGTCTGAAATAAATATAATACCAATATTATTATCTTATCTTACACAACACAACAGGTACTAGCACGGTTATCGTAAATTATCTGAAACGTATTTTTTTTTTAAATAGAGGACAAACGAGCAAACGGATGGTAGACGATTACCGTCCCCCACGGACACAAGTTCGTTACAACATGAAAAAAAAACGGTCAAATCCGTAAAAATACTATTTATGTTTATCGCCTAAACATAAAAAATCATCACAAAAAATTGTCAGGATTCTTGTATCATAGAACAAAGATGGATCTGCAAAACACCTCCCTTATTCAGGTAGGCGACTCTAATCAAACACAATTGCAGATACCGTCTATGTTATTGATAGACTGAGGAAATTAAACATTTTACCACTACGTATGTTTGTCACTTTTTGAGAGTAAATAATATATTTTTTTAAAGAATTTATTTTTTAAGAAACAAAAGATTATTGTTTTAAACACTTACGGACTGTGTCGCGGTGCACTTTTCTTTTTCCCGACGTTTCGGCTACTTTCGAGCAGCCGTGGTCACGGGAGGACTGGGGTATCAATTGTCCTATTTGTTGAAATTGTTCAGACTGCCCGAAGATTCGTCAATTATTGTTTGTGTTCCGATCCACGCAAAACATTAGTATGTTTTGCGTGATTCAGTGTGTGTTCGCAAATTGCAGATTTATTGTTGCGACGGTGTTTAACATTTGCGATGTGTTCCTTTACGCGGGTGTTGATGGATCTTTTAGTTTGCCCTATATAGGAGAGTCCGCAGTCACAGTCGCCTCGCCATTACACAAGATTTGATAAGCCACAAGTACTGGCAAAGGAACACCATCATCGCCCAAGAATGATACGCGAGGCTATAGAAATTAAAATATACCCTAATTTTAACCGAGAAGATGGATGGGTGCTGCCATCTAGTTGGGATCCAATAATTAACAAAATAAAATTTAACTTAAAAACACCGCGGCTTCAAGATACTGATACGTCGGGAAAAAGAAAAGTGTACCGCGACACAATCCGCAAGTGTTTAAAACAATGAACAATATTCGCGTAAATATAAGAAATCAAAACAAACGATTAATTCAAATATAATTTTAGTACTTAAAAAACTTTAGTCGGTTTGTCAAACCTTTGCTAGATTTACAAGTTAATTAAATTGGGTTCAGTATAAGAAGCTTTTATTATCTCAGTATTTTTACACTATTTCTTTAAATGCATTATTTTATGTATACGAAAACATACAAAGGTATCTAAGGTTTTAACTACTTATAATATTATGTCTCTACATTATTTTAAATTCCAAGGCCAGGCCAGATAGCTGATTTCCGCAGTAATATGATTCTTCTGGAGCAAATCAACATAAGGTCTTCTTTGTTATTTATTTTTTTCGTTCTCTGATATAACGTCCTCGCAAATCTTGTTGGACAGTTCTTCCGTCGTATTTATTCCACGCTGTTCCAATCAGGCTTTTATTTTCACCGAAAGTATTGAAAAACATGACTTGACAAACCCTTTTCTTGAAGATTTTTTTATTTTCTATCTTAGGCAAGAAATATTTGTATGCAAAATCTCTTTGTCGGCTGTTTTTATGAGACTTAATGATTGTTCTGCGCTTTGTAGGTTCTTTAACTGTGTGATTAACTACGTAATGCCACTGCTTCTGTCTAACGCCTAAATTCCAGTATTTACGAAAAAGTTCCAACCGTACGTGTTCCGGAAATTTTTGACTGCATTGTAATTTGCAGTTGCACGGAGGGCCCATAATTTTTTCTCTACCTTTATTCCGCAGCGATAATAAAGGCGCTAGTGGTTGATTGGAACTGCCATCAAGAGGATCTGCTGATCGACAAATTAAATCTTAAGTATCGTATTGAGAGTAAAATAATCATTAAGTATGTGGTGGGTTCGAACCCCGGTTAAATACTTTTGTGATTCTTTTTTTTTCTTCTACTAGAGCTCCGAGCAAAGCTCGGTTACCCAGGTACTATAATATTAAGAGGAATCAGCTAAAAAAGTCTTCTTAACTTTGTGAACTTGACTCCCTTGGTAACGCTACGCAGCACGTAGATCGCCGTCGAGTAGAGACGAGTATGGCGAAGCTTCTTGTGACGCCTCCGTGGTCCAGTGGTTAGGAACTTGACTCTAAACTCGGAGGTCGTGGGTTCGATTCCCGCATTGCAACAACAAAAAATGTTATTTCCAAGTTTGGTTAGGACAATGCAGGCTGATCACCTGATAGTCTGACAAGAAAGATGATTGATGCGTCGGATGGGTACGTTAAAAGACGATCCTGCGCCAGACCTCTCGCCAGTCGTGTCGGTCATCCGCCCCGCTGGGTTTCGAGAGTAAAGGAAGAGATAGTGCTCTTGTGTACTGCGCACACACTTGGACACTATACAATAACTCCTGCGTAGCTGGCCTAGTTTCAATGGAACCGGCCACCGTCATCGAAATCGGTGTGGGGAGCTATTATTATTATTAGTTTCTTGTAGAGCGACTGCGGCCTTTATCTCACTTCGCAGTCACTTTTTGTGAATTCCCCAGCTACATCGATTTTTTGTCACTATTATTATTAGGTTACATATGAAATTGGCATTTTGTAAAGGAGTAAAGTCGATTTTTTTTAAACATAATATATTTATTTAATCAAAGTATATATTTTAACATTGTCATCTATACACTTTTGCTATATCATAGGTAGTTCATTGATTCCTTTACTAAAACAACCATTCGGACAGGAATCAATAAAATCTTTGCAGCTGCTTTGGACTGCCCCATAATTTTTTTCCCTTGCAAGAAGTTATTCAAATTTAAAAAAAAATGGTAATCTGTTGGAGCAAGGTCCGGTGGATGTCCGGAAGGATGGTGGATGAAGCTCCTCTAATTTGGTAGCCGTCTGTTGTGTAGTGCGTAGTCTAGCGTTGTCCTGAAGCAGCAGTGGCCTAGAGCGAATGACTGACCTCGGTTGTTTAGCAGATAGCTTTTCCATCATGATTTGCAGCTGCTGGCAATATACATCTGCCGTAATCGTTTAGAATTTTTTTTTATTCGCAACAGATGTGGAAACAGTGCACGTCTAAAGCAACGAACAAGCCTACCACGATGTACTCAAATTGTTTCCGGACATACTCAGAATGAAGAAATGATGTCTGAAGAACAAAGGAACGAACAAGAAATCAGGGCTCCAGCTGAAGTCAGCAGTGACGTCAGTGCTGTCCGTCAATCAAGAATGTTGCCGTTTTGGAGAGAACATCCTCGTGCGTGGTTCCTGCATTTTGAAGCCGTCGTCGACCGACTCAAGACGTCCGACGATTCAAAATATCGGTACCTGCTACAACAACTGCAGACCACCGACTTGGAACATCTAACCGACATTACCACTTTACCGTGAGTTTTAGTAACAACCTTACCTCAAGTCAGTTACAACTGGTTTAAGAAACTTGTAGTGAACGAAACTTGTAGTGAACGAAACTTGTAGTGAACGAAACTTGTAGTGAACGAAACTTGTAGTGAACGAAACTTGTAGTGAACGAAACTTGTAGTGAACGAAACTTGTAGTGAACGAAACTTGTAGTGAACGAAACTTGTAGTGAACGAAACTTGTAGTGAACGAAACTTGTAGTGAACGAAACTTGTAGTGAACGAAACTTGTAGTGAACGAAACTTGTAGTGAACGAAACTTGTAGTGAACGAAACTTGTAGTGAACGAAACTTGTAGTGAACGAAACTTGTAGTGAACGAAACTTGTAGTGAACGAAACTTGTAGTGAACGAAACTTGTAGTGAACGAAACTTGTAGTGAACGAAACTTGTAGTGAACGAAACTTGTAGTGAACGAAACTTGTAGTGAACGAAACTTGTAGTGAACGAAACTTGTAGTGAACGAAACTTGTAGTGAACGAAACTTGTAGTGAACGAAACTTGTAGTGAACGAAACTTGTAGTGAACGAAACTTGTAGTGAACGACACCGGCACTAGTCCACCAAACGCTCACAAGTATCTTTTTTGAGCTAATTTTCGCTTGGGGCAGCTTTGGCTGGTTCGCCAAGGCTCAGCCATTGCGATGAGCGTTTCCGATTATCGTACAGGATCCACTTTTCATCAGAGGTAATGATTCGATTTAAAATCCCTTCAATATTTTGCCGGTTGAGTAATGTAACGCAGCAGTCGATGCGCGTTTTACGGTTTACTGCACTCAAATCATGAGGTACCCACCTTTCAAGCTTTTTCACCTTCCCAATTTGCTTCAAGTGGATTAAAACAGTCTTATCACTAACACCGCAGCCTGCAGCTAACTCGGAAATGGTTTGCGATGGATCCACTACCACAATAGCCTTCAATTCTTCATTATCAACTTTGGTCTCCTCCGTCCACGGGGCTTGTTCTGCAGGTCGAAATTTCTAGAACGAAACGTTGGAATCAAAAACGCAATGTGTTTTCTTTTGTGACACCGCCGCTATACACATCATTAATTCTTCGAGCCTTCGAGCCACGGTGGAACTCGTACTCGAAAATAATACTTCAAGTTTTCCATTTTGTAAACAGAGTGACGCAAAGAAAAAACCAAAAGAAAAAACAAATGAATTACGGTTTTCGAAACACAAATGCATGAGTAAATAGCGGTATAAATTTGAAATTGGAATTCATAACCAAAAGAGATATATTTGAGATCAGTGTGCAAGTACGACAAAACGCCAATTTCATATGTACCTTATATTTAAAAATAAAATGGATACCTTTTAAAAAAATATATTTGTAGTTTTATAAACACACAATATTTATTACTAGAGGTCACCCGGTGGTCGAAATTCGCCTTCAATAATTCATATAACTTGTAAGCTTGAACATTATAAGCGTTCTCTTGCCTCTTAAGGTCACCACAGACGGGAGGCCAATCGTTTCAGTTAGAACTGACATCATTTCGATTGATCTGACTGACTCGCTTGAACGGATTCGTAAACTCACTACGCTTGTACACGATACACGCCCTCGCGGCCGCGGCTCTGGCGAGAACTAAAGTGATTAGTCACACATGGTCCGTTCAGTCCATCCGTTCAGTCCAGAAATAATTTTGCCAACTTAGTTATTTTACAAAGTTTCCTTAGTAGGAATTTAGTTGTTAATAGTGTTTTAGTAGGAAAGAGCCAGACAGTAATCATATACAAAATGGCCTAGGTTAGGCACAATAAAAATACAAAAAAAAATGACACCTTATCATAGTAATACATCGTAGCATTCGTCCATAATTTTCTTAAAACTACCCGTTTTATTACTATATACGTAATATTTCCTAGTATATTTTAATTTAACGATTTTATAATATAATTCAATAAATAATAAAAGTACAATATAACAAAACCTAAAATGCAGTGGTTTTTTGGGGGCTTTAGGGTTTCCTAAGTTGAGTAGCTTTTTGGATAGTTTTCAGTATCCTTTAGTAGTTTTTAGTAGAAATCTACGCGAGTTTAGTAGTTTCGCAAGAACAGAGCTGGCAACACTGGAACGAATCGCTTCAGTTTATCCGGCCGACTGATGCGATCTCGATATTGCACGCAGACGATACGATTTTGCATCCGTTCAGGCCGAACTGAAGGAAAACCGGACCATATATGGGGCCCCTTAGATTTGTGTCATATTGACAAACGTCAAAGTGCAACAAAATTGTATCTATTAAACGCACGTCGCACGGTAGTATGTGTTAATAATCTGAAGTAGTGTGAGTTGTTGTGATTTTTATGTAATTCAAAGCAGTATTAGAAAAATATTAGCTTTATGCACAAGGTGTATGCACACCTTGTGCATAAAGCTAATATTTTCAATAATAATAAGCTAATACCCCTCTACATATGTATACTTTAACTGTGCCAAATATCGTACTCCTCCGTTCGCACAATTCTGGTAAAACAGAACTGAAAGTTTTCGCTCACGTATTAAAATATATGATAAGCTTGTACTGATAAAGTGTATCGTGACCTTAGCCAGTATAATGGTTTAAGATTTGGATGAGGTTCTTCAAAAAGTGGTAAGACTGATAAGTGAAGCCGATAGGAATGGAGTTGTAAGAACCCCACGCCACTGGTATCGTCACAGTTTCATTTTATGTTGAAAATAATTCCATTTTCCACTTTAAACTTAGGCAGGTCATGATCATGATCCAATTTGGGCTCAACAATTTTTGAGTCGTGGGTAATGCCAAATCTGGCCTTGCAGGATTTTCCCCCTCTCGTGCAGCGCCATATTTCCTTTGTGTTCGTGGAACGGACTCGGTAGTACATAAAACCGTTAACTAACGCTATCTCCTGTCCTGCAGGCCGCTTCACGAATTTTACACCACCTAAAAAAATATAAACTTAGAATCTGAGCTTGGCAAGTTAAACTACAATCATAATGAAGTCTCTATGAAAATCAATAAGAAAACCTTTAATCATATTGTCATTTAATGACTTAGTTTTACGCTTTGTAATAGACACCATTTATACTCATGAGTACAAGAGATAGCTTATTTACAATTTCATGAAATACACCATTTTGACTCTTTTAGAGTTGACAAAGTAAGTTAATCAACAGTCGTGACGAATATACAATAGAGAATGTTCACTAAATGTAAGATTTCTGTATAGCAAATAAAAATATCCGTGAAAGTATTATTTCGATACGTCAATTCGCTTCCAAGATATTTAACTTTAAAGTAGCCCAGACGGTAACTTGCGACTAAGCGGTGCGTAGTACGGCGCGAGCTGAATGGAATCGGAATGGCCGAGATGTAGCGTGACGTCACGCTACTGTTAGCGGCATTCGAAAATTTCGGAACTTTGAACGAAGAAAAAAAATTAATAAAACTAGTATATCTGTATACATATTAGCTTTACTGTTACAAAGTTTTAACTAATTTTAAATACCTAGTAACATTCTCCATTTAATTAGCCATATATTAACACTTTTAAAATATACTCTATTGTTATAAATAGTACAGGTACATATTAAAACTATTTACCTAGTCAAATAAATGTCCAACTTTATGACTTATTTACACTTTCAAATACGTAACATAATTCCAGTAGCACAGGAGTTCACTAGATAAGTGGTAACGGTAAACATACAGTTTAATAGCTTACACTTTGAAATATACACCATTGTATATCGTGTAGGAGGTCCGCCTGTGGTTATGTAGGATACTCTCCTTGACAACCTCCAAGTTTTCATTGAGCATGAACCTGGACTTGCAGTGGTGGGTGGCGGTGCATCGCCAGACACTCTTGTCCCTGCTCTTACGGATGAAGTAGAACGTGTATCCGTCGTAAATGGCTAACTTCTTGCCATTCGACTTCTCGACTAGTTGTATAACACCTAAAATATTTTCACTACATTGGTAAAGTAAGATAACACCTAAAATGTTTTCACTAGACTGGTAAAGTCAACACCTAAAATCTATACACAAGATTGGTGAAGTCAGGTACAATGTTGTGTAATTGCCGGATATGCAAAGCGGAAAAATTTAAAGTTTATGTTCTTTTCGGTAACACTTTAAATGCCAATTGGCATGGATATTAAAGTTATAATATTTGTCCATAAATGTAAATGTTCTTTAGTGAATTGCTTGGAGCAATTAATGTCAAATAACATTATTAATTAATTACTAGCATTATTAAATCTTTTTTATTTTAGGCTCTAATATAGTAAACAATCTTAACTACTATTGTCTAGTTTATAATAAATAATCGCAGGTGTCTTGGATTACTCGGCCCAGCAATCAGCAAAGCTTGTATCACGTATTGCAGCGGGATGTAACACATATTGCTTACCACGATAGGCGATTCTCTCTCGAGTGTGAAGTATGATCGGCACTTAGTGTACGAGGTTCAACGTCACATATGCTAGTCTAGTTACTAATATTAAATACACATGTCTTGTACCGCCCGGCCTACACTAATATAAAGTCCGTCCCGTATCACGTATTGCGGCGGGGTGTGATTGTGGCATATCTTGCTCACCATGATGATCGATTCTCTCGAGAGTGTGAAGTATGATCGGCACTTCGCGTACGAGGTGCAACGCCACGTAGTATTCGCAACGGTTTTACGCGCGATGTCTCTGTAAAATGTGTATCCATCGAGTATAGCCACATCTCTTCCGTTGTGTTTCTTCATTACTACAACTAAAAATATAATATAACTTATATTATATCACTTCATGGTATAATAAGCCAGTTTGGCGTATAAGAAATGCCCAAAAATACACTAATTTTTAGCTAAAATCAAAAATAAAATAATTGTTCGCCGTGGGTAATAATTGTTCCATAGTAAAATTCCAAATGCCCTTTAAGGCGAAGCGGTGTTATTTGTATTTAGCCCATAAATATTTATTCTTGTAAAATATTTTATGTTAAAACTTCGTAGACAACTACAAAATAACACATACTGTTATAACTTATAGTATACTCCATTTTGGATAATATACTCTGGTCGTGTATGGTTGTGTGATATTTTGGACGAGATGATGACACAGTTGTCTGCCATGGTGAAGTAGGATCGGCATGTTGCGTACATCGTGCATCGCCATCTCGATCCCTTCAAGATACTCTTCTGCTGACTGTCCTTATAGAAGGAGAACCCGTCGACTAGAGCAACGTGACCTCCGTTCGATTTCTTCACCAAAACAACTGAAAAAAGTAATTACACTCAGATGTTTTTTACTAGCGAATGATGGTACTAAATTATATTGATCCACATCCATCTATTTTAAGAGTATCAGTAAAAAATAGAAAATATATAACTAATTAACAAAAGAAGTTTATTGAACTTTATTAACAATAGCCAAATGTGGCACATAGTTTTGAATTAGAAACTTTTTAAATAAATATTTAACATAAAATTACCTAACCTACAATATACACACACAGAACCTTCACCAGAATAACAAATGTTGTCAATAAATAAAAATAAAATATTTCTGAATTAAAAGTTAACGATTTTAACTTTTAAAAACGGTGGCACCTGTTTTCATTTGGTGGCCTATTTGTGATGTCAAAGCTTGATTTCATTTTATAAACAGGCCATCCTGGATAGTAATCCTAGGAGGCCTGTGACTATGAAATATTTTGGACTTTATTTTTCCTCGGCGATCTATGGAGAATCGCGATATGCAATTCCTCGTGCTGGTACATCGCCAGACCGATCTGGAGTTGCTCTGGCTCACCATGTAGAACGTGTAGCCGTTAAACATAGCCAGCTCCTTACCACACGGCCTACGACCAAACTTCAATTGGACTGGAAGAGAAGACAAATGAAATTTTATCCGCCATCCATACATTATGATATGCATAACACAAAAGGTGATGATTTTATGTGTTAACAAATTAAAAAGTATTGGTAAAATTTTATTTGAGATTAAGAATGTTTGAGATACAAAATATGACTTCTTTACTATATAATTATGACAGTACCTGGGAAACCGAGCTTTGCCCGGAGTTCTGATAAATTTAAAAATGAAAAGAATCACAAAAATATTTATCTTACCAAGATTCGAACCCTCGACCTCCGCGTCGGTAGCCAAGCTCTAAACCACTGGACCACTGTCAGAGGTTGTTATACATACGCATACCAAACTGCCAATCAGACTGACATAATAGAGTAGAAATTATTGATATATTATGGCACGACAAAAGAAAAAACATATTATTAAGCTTAAAATGCGCATTTTCCCAGGGATAAGACCTAGTTAGATCGATTTTCTCCCCCAAAACTTCCTGTATACTAAATTTCATGGTAATACTTGCTGCCGTTGCCGAGATTCCGACTATATATTAGGTCCTTACATATAAAATTGGCATTTTGTCGTACTGGCCACTTTGATCTCAAATATCTTTGGTTTGAATTTCCAATTTCAAATTTATACCGCTATTTACTCATGTGTTTTGAAAACCGTAATTTATTTGTTTTTTCCTCTTTCGATTTTTTCTTTGCGTCACTCTGTTTACAAAATGGAAAACTTGAAATATCGTATTATTTTCGAGTACGAGTTGGAACTCGTGACACCAGTGCTGCAGTTGTTTAGCAGCTAGCTTTTCCATCATGATTTGCAGTTGCTGGCAAAAGACACCTGCCGTAATCTTCTGGTCAGATTTAAGAAAACTGTAGTGAACAACAACGGCACAGTCCACCAAACGCTCACAAATAACTTTTTTGAGTTAATTTTCGCTTGGGGCAGGCTTTGGCTGGTTCGCCACGGTTCAGCCATTGCGATGAGCGTTTCCGATTTTCGTACAGGATCCACTTTTCATCACAGGTTTTGATTCGATTTAAAATCCCTTCATTATTTTGCCGGTTGTGTAATGTAACGCAGAAGTGGATTAAAACAGTTTTATCGCTAACACCGCAGCCTGCAGCAAACTCGGACATGGTTTTCGATGGATCCGCTTCCACAATAGCCATCAATTCTTCATTATCAACTTTGGTCTCCGGCCGTCCACGGGGCTTGTTCTGCAGGTCAAAATTTCCAGAACGAAAACGTTGGAACCAAAAACGCACTGTGTTTTCTTTTGCGACACCGCCGCCATACACATCATTAATCCTTCGAGCCGCTTCTGCAGCACTGGTGCCACGGTGGAACTCGTACTCGAAAATAATATGATATTTTAAGTTTTCCATTTTGTAAACAGTGACGCAAAGAAAAAACCAAAAGAGCAAAAAACAAATGAATTACGGTTTTTGAAACACAAGCGCATGAGTAAATAGCGGTATAAATTTGAAATTGGAATTCCTAACCAAAGAAGACATTTTCGAGATCAAAGTGGCTAGTACGACAAAACGCCAATTTCATATATTGTAAGGACCTAATATATTAAAATGGTAGCTTAACTTACCTAATAGGTAGCAAATGTTTTAAATTATTGTTAGTAAACCAAACGAAGTTTTACAAAACACCATATTTATTTAGAAAACGCGAAAACGAGCCAGTTCCACAATCTACTAATTTGTGTCAGATAGATTATATACATGTTTTTCCTCTGTCGCGCTCAAAGTAAGCGACAAAACTTCCAATTAAGCTATCCCGACACTTATTAGATGATTGTGAAACGGGACCTTAACCTCATTTCGTACTAATATTTGTAATAATAACCATTTTTAATGATATAGTTATGGGCCCTGTGTGTGTGGTGAAGGTTCTGTCGTAGTACGGTGGAGTCCGCGGCACACACGAACCGCGCCTTGCAGCTCGGTCCACGAGTGCACCGCCACGACATCGTCGACTGACTCTTGCTGGCGAAGTAGAATGTGTGCCCGTCGATCAGTCCCAAAGTTTTGTTCGATTTGTTCTTCACCCATTGCACTGAAAGAGAAAAAAAGTTGAAATATTTTCATCCAACCTCTCTAAGGCTGGGACTATATGCACCGGAATCCGGATGTTCGGAAAAAATTCAGAGCGTTGAAAATAGGATTCAGCGCTAATACAATAGAGATGAAAATCGAGAAAAAAAGAGATATTCGATTTTCAGCTCTAGTGTACCTATTAGACCAGAGTTCTGTTTTCAACACTCTGATTTTTTTCTAGCTATCCGGATTCCGGACTATATAATCCCAGCCTACAGCAAAGATCAGTATGCTGAGTGCGAGTTTCTGTCAATACTCGCCGTGAAGAAGTCAACTACAATTTGTATGGCAACGAAACAGCGCCCCTAATGGCAAGCAATTCGATGCTATACAAATTGTAGTTAACTTCTTCACGGCGAGTATTGACAGAAACTCGCACTCAGCACACTGTAAAATTTCAGTTTTTTTTTCAGTTTATACAGGATGTCTTATAGTTCAATACTTAGCTGATATTAGGTCTTCTTTACCTATGAAATTGCCGTTTTGTATGAAAAAATTTAAGCGAATTTTTTTCATGTATTTTTTATTTGTATTAATCGAAGTAATCACCCATGCAATCAATGCATCTTTGCCAACGCAGTGGCGGTTTATTGATGCCCTTCTTAAAGAAATCAGCTGGACGGGAGGCAACAAATTCTTCAAAGGCATTTTGTACTGCCTCTCGGTATTGAATTTTTTTCCCGCCAAGAAGTTATCCAAATTCTGGAAAAAGTAGTAGTCTGTAGGCGCAAGGTCTGGTAGGTAGGGCGGATGACGGAGAGCTCCCAACCCCAGTTCTTGCAACTTGGAGACCGTCTGCTGTGCAGTATGAGGTCGCGCGTTGTCGTGCAGGAGCAGCGGAGACGAGCGATTGACCAATGCTGGTTGGAGATGTGCCAGCTTCTAATTCATTGTGTTCAATTCTTCACAGTACACATCTGCAGTAATTCCAACCCTGTGTGGTAAGAAGCTGTGATGAATCACACCGGCGCTAGACCACCAAACAGTGACCATCACTTTTCTAGGGTTACGTTTTCGTTTAGGGCATTGTTTAGGTGCTGAACCAGGATTCAACTAACTTGCTGAGCGCTTGCGGTTATCAAACAGAATCCATTTTTCATCGCAGGTAACAATGCGGTTCAAAATTCCTTAACTTGTGTGTCTGTTGAGCAGTGCAAGGCACGTCTCGACGCGTACTTCGCGCTGACGATCATTGAGTTCGTGGGGCACCCATTTGTCAAGCTTTTTTACCTTGCCAATTTGACGCAAATGGACCAATATTGTTTTGACGCTAACGTCGAAAGCTGCTGCTAATTCAGACGTAGATTGTGTATCATCAGCTTCCACAATCGCCTTTAATTCGTCATTGTCGACCAAAGTCTTCAGACGACCGCGAGGTTCAATTTTCAGGTCGAAATTTCCAGAACGGAAGCGAGCAAACCAGGTGGTGCGTTGGTTTGTAGTGTTAGCTCCGTAAACGTCGTTGATGTTGCGTGCCGCTTGTGCCGCGTTGCTGCCACGACGGTACTCATATTCCATAATTACTCGAATTTTTAACGTATCCATGATGACGAAAAAGATTGAAATGCGATGAAAATGTAACACTATTCAATAAACAAATGACTACTTTTAGAAAAATAATTCCATGTTTTTAAAATAAAATTAATTTGAAATTATAATTCTTAGCCGAACAAAAATTATTTTGATTTGAAATGGCCAGTACTGCAGAACGGCAATTTCATAGGTAAAGACCTATTATAATAATATGTTTTAGTTGCACATTAAGAAAATATAGACTGGACTTATACGTTTGTTTGTTTCCATTTAGTATAAAAATGAGAATTAAATATCAAGTCTTAATTAAACGCTTTATTTATATGAGGTATCGTCGTCTTATAAACCAGTATTAAAACAAAAAAGAAATTATATTATAGTATTATTCTATTAAAGTAAGCATCAGAAAACGCTCACTGCAGCACTAGTTCTGAATATTTGACCATAACATAATGCAATTATCTGATTTAGTTTTAATTATAAATCAAAAATCTATAACTCCTTTGCTTATTCAGTCAAAAGCTTGCTGTCAGTTTCGACGTATACACCATCGTGTATGACGAAAGACGGAGCTAGATGGTCGTGTGTCGGCTGGTATCGAATGATCTGGAAGAGCGCGTTAGTGAGGAACCGTCCGCTGCAGCCGCCCTTCGTACAGTGCCATTTGGATATAGACGCGGTGTCGCCATCGTTGTAATACGAAAACCCGTCGAGTATGGCCAGATGCTCGCCTGCGATGTTCCTCACCCATTGAACTGTGGAAAACGAAATACATAACGGTGTGGTTTAGTAACAGTGGCTGGGCAACGGCGTGGTTCACTAGGAGGCATAGCTGACGCTGTCACACACAGCGAATACTCTAAGGAGCGAGTATTCACTGTTTACATTAATATAAATAATGTACTGTAGACCATCTTCATACTAGACCGCCCGAATCGGCGTACGCACACATACGCGTCATTTACACGGCCGATAACGAAACCTCAAAAAGAAGAAATATGCAGTGTCACGCCGCGCGTCGCGCCGCGGCCCGCCAAGACTTGTCGCTGCAATAAACGACTAACGAGTTCCGCCACTGTACATTATTTATATAATGGTTGTAAGGTATTCGCTGCGAGAAGATTCATGCGCCTCGAGTGGAGCAGACCACATTCAATTTTGCGATGTCGCGAGAAATTTTTGTATACCTATGGTACATCTTTGCGCTGCGAATAGCGCTGAACGGAATTCAGCGCGCTGTACTTCGGGAATTATTTTAAGAAAACAAATATTAAATGTTAATTGTTTAATAATTCATGTAACATATTTTTTAGGTATATTCGTACTACAATAAAAATAAGTGTTAATTGTAAAGAAATTATATAACATAAGTTACTCTATAGAAAAAACATTTTTAACACTATAAAACCTATTTCGATTAAATTACTTAGTTAAATATTTATAGTGGTTATAGTATCGAGATCATTAGTACAGAGAGTATTAGTTTTTGATAAACGGGCAATGTGAACAAAACATATATCTACCTACTAAGCCTACGTACTAAATTTAAAAAGTAGGACTTTAATCATTAAATTAATAATATTTATATAGTATCAGAGAATACCTTTCATGGATTAAATAAAAACTTAATAAAAAAATTAGTGATTTCTTAAAATAAAATCTTATTTCATAAACACTTAACTAAGCTGTGTTAAAATTATTTGTTTTGAATATGGCACTTTAAGATAACTTATATGGCTTTAAATCTTCTCAAATAGTGATTAATTTACCCAATACCCATCACCGAGACGTCCACTGCTGCATATTGACATAGGAATCCCCATATTTCCAGCGCGACCGGTCCCTGCGACTTTTTTTTAGGTCGTCGGTTCATCTGGTTATTAGAGAAAGTCTTTGAGCAACTATTGGCAAAGACTCAGCAGCAGTGAATACTCCTCCAGCGTTAACTGATACTGAGCTCTTGCCAATACTGGCTCAAAGGCATACTCTAATGCTGGAGACAACAGTTTCTGTTTTACCTGGCACTGTAATGGAATCGCCATGGTGCTATTCCAGGAGCAGACTAACGTGAACAAAGATCTTACATAGAAATTAAATAATATAATTATCTTTGTTCATTATAAGATTAGGTGGATTGTTAGTAAGGTTAGGTGGTCTGCTAGTTTTCATGTAAAGACCATTATGTATGTAGAAGGACGGCGCGCGATGGTCGTGTATCGGCTGATATCGTCGAATCAGTTGCGAGGGCACGTCGATATGGAATCTTGCTCTACAGGTGCCGCCCCTGGTGCAACGCCACTTGGATGTATTCTGCGTGTTGCCGTCATTATAGAACGAAAACCCGTCGAGCACGGCAAGCTTCTTGCCTGCGAGGTTCGTCACCCATTGAACTGTAACAAACAAATAAATTAAAGTACATTGTTTGAAGGCATACCTCTCTCTTACGGTCTAAGAAGCTTTCGAAGCAGCATTAACGCAAACACTCCATACACAAGGTTTGGAATACAGTAAATGATTCCTAAAGTATTATTACTTAAGAATGCATTTTTTTTATTATACATCTTGTGTCGCAAAAAATTCTTGTATATAATACGGACTCATTCCGTTGCGGTGTCATTCCGTTCAGTGCGCTATAATTCGGGAATCATCTAAATAAAACAAATACAAATTCATGTTAAATAGACATAATTATATTTTTTGTACATTCGTAGTATAATAAAAATAAAAGTGTTATTGTAACGTAATTTGCATAAATTACTGCTATTTTACAGGAAACATTTTCAGCGTCTTATAACTTGTTTCGATGAAATAAGTTTGTTAAATATTTATTTATATACCTACTATCGAGATCATTAGTGTAGAGTTTATTAGTTTTTTGACAAAAAAGCGTCAAGTTTTTCAATAAAATTTATCTCCGTTAATAATATAAAAATAAGACCTTTAATTTAATAATTAATTATATTAATCTAGGATCAGACAAAAATTATTATTTTAATTTATAAATTTATTATAAAAATTATTGATTTATTAAAAATAAAACTATTTATGTAGGTACTTTTAACAACTATGTTGTGTTAAAATTTTAGTTTTAAATATGGCTCTTTAATATAACTTATAGCTTTTAAACTTCTCAAATAGTGATTAATTTACCCTACAACCATCACCTATGAGACGTCCACTGCTTTTTCCTGCATTTCCAGCGCGACCGGTCCCTGCAACTTTTTTCAGGTCGTCGGTTCACCTGGTTACCTTATTGAATGAACTCTTTGAGCCAGTATTGGCAAAGATTTTATAAGGACGATGCTGAGTCTTTACTCAGCATCAGTGAACACAGATATTCAGTATTCACAGATACTGTATTCTTACCAATACTGACTCAAAAGCATCCTCCAATGCAGCAGAGAACAGTTTCTGATAGATGCCATTTTTGTTTCACCTGGCTGGAATCGCCTTGCCATGCCAGGAGCAGACAGACGTGGATGAAGATCTCATATAAAAATTAAATAATATAATTCATTCTTCAATTCAAATCTTCATTAATTTTAAGGTTAGGTGGATTGTAAGTAAGGTTAGGTGGATTGTTAGTTTTCATGTAAAGACCATTATGTATGTAGAAGGACGGCGCGCGGTGGTCGTGTATCGGCTGATATCGTCGAATCAGTTGCGAGGGCACGTCGATATGGAATCTTGCTCTGCAGGTGCCGCCCCTGGTGCAACGCCACTTAGACGTGTTCTGTGTGTTGCCGTCGTTGTAGAACGAATACCCGTCGAGCACGGCGAGCTTCTTGCCTGCGAGGTTCGTCACCCACTGCACTGTAATAAACAAATAAATTAAATTATATTGTTTAATGGCATATCAGTATAAGATCTTGATTCTTCGCAGCAGCGTTTAGCGCGAATTCTCCATGCACATGGTGTGAAATATGGATAATTGTTTAAAATAAATAAATAATAATGCATAAATTAAAAATATATCTTGTTTCTTAAACACACACTTTTTTAGGTACATTCGTAGTTGAATATAAAAACATGCATCAGTGGGTTTGCAAAAATTTACATAAAGAGCCTTTATACACGAGCCGAAGCTCCGGCGACTTCTCGAACTTCTTAAAACCTCCATATACATTATTTACACATAATCATTATTATGATATTTACTATGTAATGAAATTATTACGGTGGTTAAGATTTATTAGACGCCATAATTAATTAATTACAAACTTTGCAGTGCCATAAATTTCATATTATCTATAGATATAATACAATTATAATTTATAATATCTTCTGCTGTCATCTAAGTAATAAGCAGATGGATAGTGTTCATGTGCGATTTGGGACCTCACAATTTCCAAACCCTTAGTCGATATGAATCGGGACTTGCAAACTTTGCCTCTCGTACATCTCCAAGCCAGTGTATGTGAGCTTATTTTAGCTAAATAGTACGTGTAACCGTTAAGTAGAGCTATCTCCTTACCCGCCTTGTTCATTACAATTTTGACTGGAAAACAAAAACCATGACTTTATCCACTGTCCACATACATTTACAAGGAAGTAAAATGCATAAATAAAGAAAAAAACAGAAAAAAAGTTTCATTTTAGAACTCAAACACCATCATTTATTCTCAGTAAAGTAAAACAAACATTCAGTTAAAGTAAGTTCAAAAAGAAATGTTTTAGGTAAATGTTTATTTTATATTAGTGAGAAGCAACTTACAACTAAAATAAAGATTAAAAACCAAATAACGCATGGCAAAAAACGAATGTTAGTTAAATACTATCGAGCATTGTCAATAAATTATCAAGAAAATGTAAATGAAGAGGTTATATGAACAAGATTTGAATTGCAATAATTAAATAGATACGTAATCACTGAGAATACAAAAAATTTACTCACATTAGATGGAATTAAAGAAACTTACACTTTATTTAGAGCTCGTTGACTAACTGCATATTACAGTCAACGAGCCATTACATACATAATAAGGTGTTAAGGGATTATAAAATAATCATCTAGGAGCAAAATTTCAATGAAGTACTCGTACAATGTACATAGTGAAATTAATCAAAAAGAAGAAGTATATAAAAGACAAAAATAACAAAAATAAGGATTCTTTCCCTTTATTTATATCCTAACTAATCTTCTAATTATTACAAAAAAATATATTCATTTCCGTTTCCTCTTATGACGTAAAAGGACTCCGTTACGTATAACAAACGCGGGGGACAGGTGGTTGTGCTCATTGATGATTCGAGTTACTGTCAAGTGCCTGTCAGTGGTGAAGCGCCCCCTGCAGTCCCCTCTTCGTGAGCACCGCCATACTATTGATGAGTGTGATGTTTCTTTTTTGTTGAAAAGATAACCGTCCAAAATACCTACTATATACCCCTTGGTGTTCCTCACCCACGTGACTACAAAAGAAAAATGCAATAACTATATTTTCTAAAAAAAATGTTAGTATATAGGGGTTGCATTCAGGATTTTCGGTTTTTTTTCTCTCCAAAATCCGGAATATCCGGGTTTTTTCGAAGTTTTTCATAATATTTTAAATTATTGTATATTTTATAAAAAATATGTTTTTCTTACGAGTAAAACCGACGACAGTCATTAATAAAAAAATCTTACTCTTTTTAATTAAGTAAATTTAATTTTAACAAACGCAAAATTAATCATATTTAAAGCATATTTTCTTTGTAATTATCTTTGTCATAAAGAACTTAGTAGGTAAATATAATTACATATAATTACAATCTGAATAAATAAAATCATAATCTGAACTAATTTAAATTATATTATTATATACATCATTTTTATTTTTAGCAATATTTTTAAATCATTTATTCTTACTTATTCTAAAATCATAATTTAGAGTTTTAATTTACTTTTGAATTGCTTCAATGTTCAGTTTTATAGTAAATATTTTATTTGGACCAAGGTATGTATTAAAATATTAATTAACGCATAGCTCATAGCTTTATAAAATATAATAAAGTGTGTAACAAACAATTAATTATCTACTCAGTAATTATTATTAAGCCCATTTAAAAACTTTAAAAATTAACATTAATGAAAATAAGGTAACTAGCTTACTGTTGTATAAGAACCTTAAAAACATAAAATCGTCAAGTCGTTGTTCGGTAAGGCGAGATCTTAAGTTGGTAGATACCAAATGTTCCAGCAGTCAAGAAATATAAAAAAGTGGAATAGCTATTAATCTTTTCACTTTTTTTTTTAAATATCTTCACAACCACCAACGTATTCGTAAAACGCGATTTCTATGTAAACGTAACTACGTTTACAAACAACGGAAAATCTTTAAATATAGTTAACGGAAATCTTTCTCATCAATCTTTTAAATGGTGATGGTTGGACCCGGGCAGTGAAGACAAATCATTTGAAATTTGATTTGCATTTGATGTTTCTACTGACCGGCTAAGAATAAGAATAAAATATGAAATAAATTTTATTTAAAAAAAACGAGCAAGCTAATGCGACTAGTCGTAAATCGAAGTAGTCGCAAATGATGTGTAACATTATATGAAAATATTTCAAAATGATTTTCTAATATGATAAAAAAATAGAGAAACTTTGCCATTAAGTAGTGACAGAAATCAACGTCAAAATTAAAAAAAAAACAAATACTGAAATATTTTATTCTAATCTGACGGCCAACTCTACCACCGCGCGCTCATTCGTAAAATCAAATAGCGCGTGCTTCCGCTACTTCTTGTTACACACTTCTGTCCCATTTCACGAAATCACTCCCACAAATTGCAAGAAAGCGAGAGGAAAGATGTTACACATCATAAAATATTTTGTTATTATCTCTATTCATTTCGAAAAACTCTCTCTAACTACTTCCTATCTTATGGTTGTTAGATATCAGACATAAGATTTAGGTGGGAGTTATACATTATTTAGAAAATAAATAAATATAGTTGTTTTTAAACCACTACATTTCTTTTTAAGTTATTTTTAATATTTATAATATATTTCATTTTTAATTCTATGATCGTAGAATCTTAAAAGTGAAATTAGTATATTACTATTGTTTTCTGTTTTGTAAGTACCTATTAAAATTGTGCTTAGATTTGTTATTGTATGTACTTCTCACTACTTGAGCAATTGTAACCATTTTCAGTGTTTGAATAAAATTCAAACCTGCTACTACTGAAAAAATATAAAATGATGAATATCTTAGAAACCATTATCACCAATATCGCCCATACATATAGCAGATCTTCATCCCTCGGATCTCCATTTAACAGATTGACTACGTAATACAGACACCCTATATAATATGGAAAAATGTGACAACAAATTCAGCAATACAACAAAAAATGTCGGAATTATTATTCTAATATTGTAGGTCTCTAGAGTACGTAATTATATTTACAATTATATAATTTTTCATAATAGTAACCAAGATTCGAAAAATTCGAAAAATCCGGATTTTAAAATGAAAAAATAATTTTTCGAAGTGTCCGTATTGCAATCCCTAGGTATAAATACTTCATTTAATAAAATTGTGATTATTTTTTTAATACCTATCGCCATCTGTTAATTTTTTTCCGTACTACTATAACTCAAAGCAAAGCTCGGTCTCCCAAGTACTTATTATTATTATAGTACCTTTATGAATGCAGGTAGGTACCTAGAATAAGTTACTAAGTAAATAAAATAATACAGACATCTATATAGATAAACACGCTCGCACATAATATGTAAAAGGCAAAGCTGATTGACTGATTATGAACGCACAGGCCAAATCCATATGGCTAGAAATTCAAAATTTTGCACACGTATATCTTATATGACGTAGGCATCGACTAAGGAAGGATTCTTCAAAATTCAACCCCCAAGGGGGTAAAATAGGAGATAAAAGTTTGAATGAAACTTTTTATTCCTTGGACGTATTTGCATGATATTTCGTATGAATTGAATACAAAAAAAATAAAAACTTACGTATTTCAGCCTTTTCTAAAATTCAGCCCCTAGGAAGGTAAATTCCCCGGGGATGAAAGTTTTAAATTATTACAAAAATATCCTTCAAAAACCAATTTCACGCGGGCGAAGCCACGGGGTAGTGCTAGTTATGAATAAAAAACACTGCTAAAAAATAATAAAATATGTATGTCTATTTTTTAAACTTCATAAGGACTCCGTCACGAATTATAAACTTTGGAGGGTGATGGTTGTGGAAGATATTTTGACGGGTTACTGTAAGGTCTCTGTCAATAATAAAGCGGCCCTTGCATTGTCTCCCGAAGGAACAGCGCCATGATGTGGTTTTAGGTGTCGTTCGAGTGTTGTAGAAAGTGTGTCCGTTTAATACCGCTATTTCCCTCCCTTTGGGGTTCTGCACCAATTTGACTGTGAAGCAAAAATATTTTAAATAAAATAACAAAAAAAAAATTATAAGTCACGTACCTATGGGCCTGTTCCACAATCTTCTAATAAGTGTCGGATAGCTTATTCGGATGTTTTGTTTCAACTCATTTTATATCGAGCGATAGAGGCAAAACATGCAAAAAATCTATCTGACACTTATCAGTATATTAAAAAAGGCCCTTAGAATTATAACTTTTAATAAAGGAATCGTAAACAAAAAGACAGTAATATTATATTTGGTATATCTATTAATTCATATAGATGTTATTTACGCTTTTACAAGTTATTGTTAAGGTCAGTACTAAAGCGACATTTTCAACGTGTTCCCCTTATACACTTATACACTTATACACTTATACACTTATACACTTGGAATAGCGCTAACCCAACAACAACAATCTGTAGATACATCGAAAAGATATAAAGCTAAATCTTGTAATTTTTTATATTTATACATAAATCAAAAACTTTCAGTACAGTTTTACGACAATTGCGCGAGCGGAGGAGTTTGATATTTGGCACAGTTAAAGTTTATGTAATATATTTTTTAAATAATGCATAGTGTGGTGTACTGTTATATATATAATGACTTGTACTAAGGATATTAAATAAAATACACTTTTTTACACTCCAACGCCCTTATGCTCGCGGTGTCCGCCATTACAAAACCGGTGGCGCCCCCTCTGGGCCCCCGCTCGCACTCGTTTGCCGCCTTTATTTTCATACTACAGATAAATATAAAGAACCCAGGTCTAATACGTCACACATAGAAATACAGAAAATTAATAAAAATAAAAACAACACACACGACCTCAGATTATTAACACACTCTACCGTACCCATACATAGGTACCTTACAATGTACAATTTTGTTACACCTTGACGTTTTTCAATCTGTCACAACATCTAGGTTTTTTTTTTTTTTTTTTTTTTAATCTAAGAGGCAAAAGATCCCTTGTAAGGTTCAATTTTAAAAGATTTGTGAATTTCGACCACAATGCGACCTCTAGTAGGAATAAATATGAGTTCTATGTACTCTTATTTCTTAAACTTTATTAGGACTCCGTCACGAATAACAAACACTGGAGGTCCGTGGTTGTGTTCGTTGTTGACGCGAGCCACTGTAAACTCCCCGTCAGCAATAAAGCGACCTTTACAGTTCCTCGCTGAGGAACAGCGCCAATACGTAGTTGTATCTGTCGTTTTGTTGTTATAGAAAGTATGACCGTTTAATACAGCTACTAGCTTTCCTTTAGTATTTTTCAACCATTCAACTGTAAAGCAAAAATATTGTAAATATAAAAGAGCAAAAGCATGTATGAGATTTAAAATTATTATACAGTATTTTTTTATTATTATTATATATTAAATAGCAAATAACATATACATTAAATAGCAGATAAAAATAATCGTAAGAGTAATAATAAATTTATTACGTAATCCAATTAATTTTCATACTGGGGTCACTAAAAAACCTTGAAAAGTCTTCCATAGAGCGCATATACCAGAAACGAAACATTTTCAGATACAAAGAAAAATAATACATTCTATGTACCTATTCTTATGTCTAAAACTTTATAAGGAATCCATCACGAATAACAAATGTTGGAGGTTCGTGGTTGTGTTCGTTGGTTAAGCGAGTAAATGTACAATCCCTGTCAGCAATGAAACGACCTTTACAGTTTTTTCCCGAGGAACAGCGCCAGTAAGTAGTTGTATGTGTCGTTTTGTCGTTATAGAAAGTATGACCGTTTAATACAGCTATTACACTTCCTTTACTGTTTTTCACCCATTTAACTGTGAAGCAAAAATTTCCATCAATCAATATACTCATAAGAAATATATGAAGGAGGAAGGAGGAACACTATTATTGGGTTTATAAATGAAATATATCTCAAAACAAAGGTTTTTAGAATTTTTGGCGGTTTGTCTGTACGTTTGTGCACGCTAATCTCAGAAACGGATGCGGTTTTCATTTTGGTTTTCTCCACTTAAAATCAAGTGTTTGTTTCATTTCAATCGGTTCATTAATAAAAAAACGAGCGAGCCTTACAGTAGTCGCATAATTGATGTGAAACATTTTACATCTCACCTTATAATAATATAAGGAAACGAACGTTTCGGACTTCATCAGAGCTGAAGACTGGCCGTCGTCTAGTCCCGATCTTAATCCGCTGGATTATGATTTATGGTCAGTTTTAGAGAGTACGGCTTGCTCTAAACGCCACGATAATTTGGAGTCCCTAAAACAATCCGTACGATCGGCAGTGAAGAGTTTTCCCATGGAAAGAGTGCGTGCTTCTACTGATAACTGGTCTCAACGTTTAAAGGACTGTATTGCAGCCAATGGAGACCACTTCGAATAAGCTTTTTATATTTTAAATTGTTTAATATTTATGTATTAAACTAACACACTGTAGAAGTAATAAATGTTATTTGCAATAGATTTTGTTTCTTTGTTTCAGTATAAATATTAAATAAAATACCTACACGAATGATGCAATAGCAAATAATTAAAATTAAACAAAATAATAATAAATAAAGTGCACTTAATATCACAGATTTATCACATTAATTATATTTTACTATCACAGTTTACTGCCGTTTCATTTATTCTCAACTTTCGTTATACTCACACAATATTTCAGGAACACCTCCCTGTGTTTCCCCCCCAGTATGTTGGGCAGATTCTCATCCGTCATCGCGGTTCCCAGTTTCTGCTCAATGTCGTATCTATTGCTAGCAAAAATTAGGCACTCGAGTAACAGGTGAGAAACCGTCTCTACAACTCCGGGCTGACATAAGCACGACGGGTCCTCCTTCAACTTGAACCAATTCAAGTAGAAGGCGAATCCGCCGTGTCCAGTCAGTACTTGTGTTGTGTGTGTATTTTACCTACTATTATGTTTATTTTACCTACTATTCTGTGCGCAGTGGCGGCGCTGGGAAAAAAGAGTTTCGAGACTCCGGCCGTCCCGCCCGACACATAATTCCTGTCCCATTCCTCAATCGTATCCTACCTTAAGAAACCATAACGAATGACTAAGGACACTGGTCGTAATCAGGTATTCTCTTCAACCTCAGAGCGGCCTTCTTGGCTAGTTGGTCGACTCTTTCATTCCCCCTAAGCCCTGTAAGCGCCTTAATCCAAAACAGGAAATCTCCCGACCCTGCAACGCAGCTTTCTGGAGATGTAAATTAATTTAATTACCTGGTGATTTAATCCCCAACCCACTCGGGCTGTTCTTCTGTATATTAATGGTTTAAACTCTGAAATAACACATAGGTTCTTTTGGCGCGGACGAAATTGTGGGGCACATCTAGGGTGTAAATAAAAGTATAAAAAACAAGACCTGTTTTTTGGTTGATTTGGTTTGGTTGGATTGGTTTAAAATGATAACATAAAAATAATTAAATCTATCCTACTTCTATACTAATATTATAAAAGTGAATGAAAGTTTGTTTGTTACGATTTCACACAAAAACTACTTAACCGATCATCATGAAACTTTGTACACATATTCTTGGAGGTATTAGAAGTAACATAGGCTATATGGATGGATGGATGGATGGATGGATGGATGGATGTACGCAAGCGGAGCAGCTAGTATTATTATAAGGAGAAAACATTTGCTTGTTTGTATGTTTGTTTGTGTGAATTGAATAGGCTTCGAAACTACCGATTTGATGAAATTTAGCACAAATTACCATTACCAATTTAGCACAAAAATTTACCAAGGGGAAGGACATAGCCTACTTTTTATCGCTGCAAAATGTACGTTTCCAGCGAGATGACCTTTTTTGTGCGTATAAAGTCGCGGGCAACATCTAGTAGTAGCAAATAAAAAGAATAGTAGGATCAGCAATAATTTTATTAGATACATGTTTCAAAAAAGCTACCTTCGGTACATCTTTCGTAGGATTAGCGCCATACAAATAACAAAAATTTATAGATACCAAGAAATTATAATGATTACTATGTATACCTATATCTTTTACTTTATAGGGACTCCATCACGGACAGTAAATGTTGGAGATTTGTGGCTGTGTTCTTTGTATATGCGTATTACTGTAAAGACCTTGTAAATAATGAAGCGGCTTCTGCAATTTCTCCCTGAGGAACAGCGCCATTCTGTGGTTGCATGTTTCGCTCTATATTTATAGAAAGTATAACCGCTTAGCACAGATATCAATTTTCCTTATACGGTCTTGACCGATTTGACTGCGGAACAAGATTTTATTTGCATTATCAGATAAAATAATGCAAATAACTATGTTGATCGTAGGTATGTGGTATAAAAAAGGCGAAAAGACGAGTAATGTAAGATGTACATATAAATTTCACATTATTCCTATACTTTGACAGGTCGAAAGATATTCCAAAGATCACTTTATATCTTTGGAATATCTTTCACAGGCCCAGCGCTATATAATAAAAAAAAAAGTGGACACAAAGAAAAAAGTGTATGAATTCAATGTATTATTAATTCACTATCTAAAACTTTATTAGAACTTCACTTCGTCACAAAGATGTGACTCTTCGTTCAAGGCACAGTAATTTGGGGATTTCAATAAGTTTGAAATAAGTATTTTCGAGAGTAAAAAGAAAAGGCTAGTTATAATTTGGAATGTCTTTCATCCTTTTTTCCTCGTATCGTTGTATTAGTCTAGCGTAATGAGAATATACTTTAGGGATGTTTTCTAGAAATAAGTGCAATTTATGATTTTTTTCTTCCTTTTCTTTTTCTATTGTTAGTATTTTTTGAGACGTTTTGTGTTTCTCTATTTAGTGCCGTACCAAATGTAGACTTTTTAACCCATGACCGTACAGCAAAACCTCCAAGAGACAAAGTATTTAGAAACATTCTTTGGCACACTTGAACTTTTTCTTTGCCATCTTTGGTGAGAGGTAAAAAATATAAGAGTGTACCTTGACGTCTTGACTCACCATCAAATTTTTTTCTTTGTTGAACTGTTGCACGTTTCACCAAGCTATTTATGTAAACCTTACGTTGGTCCCAAGACATATTTTTCCAAAAATTAGAGTGGATCTCATTACGTACTACATCAGTAAAGCGGTTACATCCTCTGAGCTTACTTTTCTCACAAAAGTTGGATGTGCATGTTTCCTTTAGTGCTCTGGCCGGCCTTACTAAGTCATGTTGAATTTTTTTACCGCTTCTTCTGTACCCCAAGTACTCTTCGCCGCGCATGCGCTGTCGTTTCGCCTTATTCTTTTTCCAGTCCTTGGGAATCGCTCCATGTTTTCGCTTTCTACCTTCGTTCATATCTACACAAGAGGTTGTCAGAATAGTATCAGTTGTGCTTTCATTTAAAATGTTCTCATCTTTGGCTTTATCCAATGATTCAGCGAAGAGTATGAGCACTGTGGGACAAAAATATTGTTATTAATAAAAAAAACTAAACCAAGAGCATGTCAGGACATGTCTAAGGAGGGTTCCGCGACTATCAACGCGCAATAGAATTTTTTTAATTACTTCAAAAGTCATTGTCCGGTTTCGTTCAAAATAATTTTCCTAAGAAGTATGTCGCATGATCTCTCAGCATGGTAAATAAAAGAAGGAAAAAACAGGAATAGGTTATTTGAAAGAAGACGAAAACCTTAAATCAAAAGCGATCGATCCAGTGTCGAATGAGGAATAAATAAGCCAAATAGATATTTTTTGCTTATGATTTAATTTAAGACAATGATAATAAATATAACCATTCATTTTTATTTCTAACTAACTCATGCTAAACAACTATATCGACTCCGTTCCGTCGCGCGTAAAAATCATTGATAAACATTATTTTTTGAATCTTATAAGCACCCCGTCACGAACTACAAATGCTGGGGGCTCGTGGTCATGGTCGTTATTTATGCGCGTTAATTTAAGGTTTTTGTCGACAATGAAGCGACCATTACAACGTTTGTAACCTTTGGAACTTGAACAGCGCCAAGTCGTTGTTGTAAATGAAGATTGAACCTTGTTGAAAGTGTGACCGTGCAATACAGCTACTACATCTCCCCTAATATTCTTTAGCCATTTGACTGTGGATCAAAAATTATAATATGAATGGTTAAGAGTTATACATTGACCTGTTTAAATAACCTATCTACCAATAACTATTTGTTAGAAACGTCAAACTTGTATCACAAAAAACCGTCAGATGATTGATAGATAGATAGGTTATTGAAACGGGCCGTAACAGTAGCTACGGATATCGAAATATTTAAGCTCCGTCTAAGAAGAGTGCCTACTCGTATTAGACAATATGGTATATGCCTGAAGTTTTTTAGGTTCCGTATCCAAAGGGTAAAACGGACCCTTTACTAAGACTTGCAGTCTGCCCGTCTGTCTGTCCGTCTGTCACCAGGCTGTATCTCATAAGCCGTGACAGTTTTTATTACATAAATGAATAGTGCTCTGAAAAATAAAACAGTTTACAAAAGAAATACTAGTATACTAAAGCTCAATATTTTCAAATAAACTGCGGATTGTTTGAAGCACTTTTGTGAGTCTTGTAAAACGCCCCATATAAAAGTCGTGCAAGCAGGTCACACGCTTGTATAACTAATACAACGCTACGAAATGTGTGTGCATATGCACAAAACTTATAATTTGTAAATCTTTTTGTATTTCATGTTTTTTTCTTCAAACTAGTTATAGGTAGGTTTTTGACACTCGTGTTTTAAAAAATATTCCAACTTTTTGTGACTTTGAAATGCATCTAATTACAAAACTACACATAAAATCTTAATTCTTTTTACTTTTATGAAATTGTAATCTTTCCCTAATTTTTTTATTATAATATTTGCCTACATGTAAAATTAATTTACATGTAATTATTAATGCTGAAATAAAAATCCGTTCATACCACTCCATAATATATATTTATTTCACATATTTTTTTATTTTTATTTTGATCATTATAACTACGTTTGGTCTTATGACTAACTTAGGTACTGAAACTATAGCATAACCTAAAAATGTATAAGCTTTCTGACTAGATTGTCTAAATTAAAAAATATATTTTTTTCTCGTACGAGTTGAAACAACGAAAACTAAATGTTTTAAACATTTAGTTTCATTTTTAAATAAACATGACATGATATTGAAAACATACACCATCGTGTGTGTTTGTGTGCCCTGTTAAGTTTATATTTAAATATTTCTAAATTTTTATATTACAATTCTATTAAGAGCCATATCAATCGACTTTTTCTGCATAGTAATAAAGCCAATTATTATATTATACATACCTCAATACCTTTGGTCATTTATTATGGAACGTGGGCGGGCACTTTCATAGAACGTCGAAATATTTTTTATTCGTTATAGCCCAGTATAAGTGGAAAGTTTTGCGGGGGTTTTGAAATTTGGCAAATCTCACGGAATTTACCCATGGAGCGCCTGGGTTGTATTTTATGCTGGGTTATTTACATTTAACGCACAAGTTTTAATTATTACATCAAAATTAGACATTAATTAGAAAGACGCGGTCGGGTCTGTGGGACCCGAGCCTTCATTTTTGTAAGAACACTGCGGACTGAGGAAGTGGGCGAATATTTGAAAACTTGAACTACTGAAACTACAGCGGATCAAGTGTCTCTCGGCGGTCGACTGTTAGACACACCAGGCTCGTTTAGGGTTAGGATCGTTTTAATTATTATTATTTTTCAAATTATCGCATGTGCACCAAAAGCCTTTTAAAATATTCTTAAATAATCGTCCTTCTAAATGAGTCATATTATGATTGTACTATTGCTTTAATAATAATTAAGTGAAAAATTGTTAGTGCCTTCAAATTCTTAGATATGAAATGTTTAAAAACAACAAAAAAAAATAACAGGATAAATTTACAGAAAAAAAACTAAAAGTCTTAAACTTCAAATCAATTTAAGTATATGTGGGCAAAAGTCATTCAAAACACGATGAAAATCATTTTTATTGTCGAACCACCACGATGTGTCTGCATAAAGTAAATAAAAACACTTAGTGCCACGTTCGCGGAGCTCGTACGCCGAAACTATTGACCTTACATAAACATCGATGTTTACATAGACATTAAGTGTAAGAAATTTAATGTTGTCATACAAGTTTTTATCGTAAAATAAATCGGAAAGAAGATAGCAACAAAAACTGTTCCAAAATTTTTTCTTTCAAGATAGTGGTTAAAATTCGGATAGAGGGTATCAAAATATATAAAACTACAAAATTTTAAAAAGTCCCACAAAACTTTTGAGGTAACCTTCCATTTTTCTCGACCAAATGATATTTTTTTTAGTTTTGGAATATCAAAGATTCAAGTATTCTCACTCTATAATATATAATACGAAATAAGCACTGATAGGATAGCTTTATTCATAATCTGTAGCATTTTTTATCCCATTCACGTTAAGCTAATGAAATGATAAAACTCACATTATATTATTATGCTACTGGTTACACTTGTTCCTTTTCACTTCCTTGGTTAGATTTTTTCCTCACTAATTAAATGCCTAGACTTTGATAAGTATACCATTGTATATAATAAAATGTGGTGCCGGATGGTAGTGGGGTGCGTTACTCATTCGCACTATCTTTCTGTTCTTGTCCGTGGTGAAGCGACTCCTGCAAGAGCTGCCTTTGGTGCACCGCCACACCGTGGTGCTGAGGGTTTCCTTGTTCTGGTAGTAGGTGAATCCATCGACAACAGCTACTAGCTTGCCCAGTTTATTCCTCACCCATTCAACTGTGAAATGGAATAATTGTCAATATTCTGGTTCTATGAAAAATGTGCAAACAATATATGGCTCGACTCTATGGCATTAAGAGAAAAAAGTGCAGGCAACCTGTAAAATAACAATATGAATACTAAACACGTCTAGAAATTAAAAAACAATAGTTACATATGTAAACACACAATGTTTATTCTTAAGACTTAAGTTTTATGGCTAAGTTTGTAGTATATTTAACTATACACACCGGCATATTTAGCTGCACATAAAATAAAGGTTTGATATCAGTATCATATAAAGTTTCTGGCTGGTTTATACGTCATTTAATTTAAAAAGAAATATTTTTAAATTAAGAAAACAACTGAACATCACATTTTATGGTATTGTTTTAATTTTATTCAAATACACCTTATCTGGAGCGAACTTCGAGTATTTCTTCCTTCTGAGTTTGATTTAAAATTTCATTGAAATACTGTTTTTTGTTAGTTTTTTTTTTAATCGCGTATCTTTTTGGAGTTGAGGACTGAATTATGTCTGACTTAGCCCCAACGGAGATTGCCAGGGCACTCGAAATGCGAAGAAATGGTCAAACCTACAGAGTGATATCCAGAGATCTTCGTCGACCAGTTTCAACGATCCATCGCAGTATCCAACGGTTCAGGGAGACCGGTACTTATGTGAGAAGAGCAGGACAAGGCAGAAAAAGACGCACTTCGAGTAGGGATGATCGTTTTATTCGGCTTCGTGTACGTAGGAACCCCCGTTTGACGGCCGTCCAAGCCCGACATGAGTTAGAAGCAGTGCGGGATGGAACCGTAAGTGAGCGTACGGTACGAAGAAGGTTCGAAGAAGCTGGTTTGGGTTCATTCGTGGCCGCCAAGGCTCCAAGGCCCGAGGTAAATCATCGTAGAAACAGGTTAACTTTTGCTCAGGAACATCGACTTTGGAACGCGGACCAATGGAGTAAGGTATTTTTTAGTGATGAGTGCAGAGTTCTCTTAAATCAAATTGACGGCAGGCAAAGAATATACAGACGCAAAGGAGAACGATACATTCAGACTAATTTTGAAACTACAGTTGCATACGGTGGTGGATCAATAATGGTTTGGGCGGGCATTTGTTTGGGAGCTCGCACAGACTTGGTAGTGATTGACAGAGGGAGTCTGACTGCATACCGCTATATCAGAGAAGTTTTAGAAGAAAATGTCGTACCGTTTTCCCCATATATCGGTGATGATTTTGTTTTTATGCAGGATAATGCTCGGCCGCATACCGCTCGGGTAACTCAAGCTTATCTTAATGATATGAATATCACTGTTATGGAGTGGCCGGCGAGATCACCGGATATGAACCCAATAGAGCACGTTTGGGACTTGCCGAAAAGAAAAGTTAAGTCCAGAATTCCAGCTCCTGCCAACGTGGGTGAACTGCGAATCGCCGTAGTTGAGGAATGGCGGAGACTATCCCAGGAGACCATCGATAACATCATTCTCAGTATGCCTAGACGGGTAGAAACTTTAATAAGAGCACGTGGAGGAAATACACGATATTAATCAGCATTTTTATAGTTTAATTAATTGTCATTTTAATATTAATTTTCACTTTTCCCGGTTACATGAAAAGTTCAAAAATGTACAATTTTTCACAAATAGCCTTTACTCGCAAAATCTGTTCATAATGTGATCTCATTTTAAGTAGAACAAATGAAACTTTAAATAACAAAAGAAGTGTAGTAACTAGATTTTAAAATAAAACCATATTTTTTTAATTATGGACCTTTTTTTTGTGTTCCGCTAAATATACCGGTGTGTTTATGATATAACTTCTTCTTTCTTCTTCTTTGGAAGTTTTAATCACAATATTAAATTATATGAACTGCATACAATAATAATAACAAAATTGGTCAATAAGCTATAGGTATGGGAATACCAAACAATATTTAGGGTTTTTAAATAATTAGAATGATAAATACCTACCTACTAAACTTTGGTAACATTTTGGTGTCAATACCATGTTAAATGTCAAACTAACTTTTTCAAAAGAAATATACGTAAATAAAGTAATAAAAAAAACTTTGTTGCTCTGCCTATGTTTTGATAATTTAAACTTATAAGTTATTATAAGTTGCTTATCTTTTTTGTAAATAAATTAAGACTAGCTTCTAAGTAAAGCTTACAAATAAATAAATATTATTCTAATTAGTTTATTAAGTATAAAACACTCTAGTCACAAAAAAATATTAATTAGTCACTACCTTTGGTATACAGAGATCATTAATTGCGTAAATTGTCCAAGAAACACACATGTCATGACAGATTTCACAGTACAAAAGTCCTATCTCCTACATTAAAAATATAACGAATTCTCTTTCTAGCACTGACTTTCCTCTTTCTCACATAAATATTAGTAAAATATCCTGTCTAGCGTGTTATGGCCATAACGTACGTCATAATATCAACTCGGGAACATACCGCAATCATGTCGATTCAAGTCGTTTAGTATTCAACTCGATTGTTCTCAAACTTCTAAAACTAGCTGGATCGTCCTGTCTCCTAGTCGCGTGTGTTAGTGTCTCGCTCCGCGTTTCGTGCCGTCTCGCTCTAACTGCGTAGCAGTGACTCGCTCACTCCGCGTTAGTGTCGTCTCGCTCCAAACGCGTCGAGTGTCTCGCTCACTCCGCGTTTTCGTGTCGTCCCGCTCTATCCGCGTAGTAGTGATTCGCTCACTCCGCGGTAGTGCCGTCTCGCTCGGAAACGCGTCGAGTGTCGCGCTCACTCCGCGAACGTGCCGACCCTTTTAGTGCAGTGCCTATAAACTCCTCATAGCGACCGCAAATTCACACCTTATTCATTAGAATAAGCTGTGGATTTGCGCCTTGCTGGGGAGTTGCCCTGCTCTTGGCCTCCCGTTGAGCTTCGGTTCAACGTTGGGTCACGAGGAGACAGCCCCCCTAAGTGTGTGTACCGTCCTCGTGTGCGTGCACTTAGTGTTTCGTGTTTTTGTGAATACCTTTGTGTTGGATGACGTACACTTGTTGCCGTCAGTTTTAACTGTTGTGTGACTTGTGTGTTTTTATGTTTGTACCACCCAGTACAACATGACGGACCATGATCCGTGGCTACCACGCCACGACTACCTGGACTCTCGTGTGGACTCCGAGACGACGTGCAGCCCGGCCTCATCGAGGTCCAGCTCACGCTCAGTCCCGGACCACACGCGCCACCGCTCACTCCCCGAACCCAGCTTGTGCGGACAGGACACCGCTCGCCCCGGGTCGCCCTCGGCATTCTAGCGGGGGTGTACTGGTACCCTCCCGCCCCAATGCCTTCCGACGGCGGCCTGCGGCGAGTCTGGGCCCCCGCCCGGCACAGCCGATCAGGGCTCGGCTAAACCGCGGCGCTCATCGCGCCGTACTGCGCAGGCGAGCGATCTTCGCCAACCTGCTGCACACCTCGGACCTTACAACGTCCAACAGGCGGACACACTCCGCACCACCGCGAGCTCAGCTCGCCCCTCGCCGGCCCCTCAGCCGCGACAACACCACGCTGCGCCGGCTGCTCAGCCGCGCGGCCCACACCAGCCCACCACGAGCTCTCCGCGCTCGCCTGACGTTTCGCCGGCCCCACAGCCGCGCGATGACCGCCGAACCGCACCTTGTGCGGCCACGGAAATCCGCCCTAGCGTGCCGCGCGGGTACCGTTACCGCGCGCCCACCTTCCCGCCACCACTTATTAATTTTTCATCTGTTTTCAGCCGTCGGCTGTCATACGCCGAGGTGAGTGCCTCCAGCCCTCCACACGTAGACAGCCACAGCCCCCTTATACCGGCGCCGTCGGTGAGTACGACGCCGCCACCCACTAAAAAGCCTACCCCTCGCTACCCGTCCCTGGTCGCCGAGCGAATCGACGACTGGGTACGTCACTTCCGCTGTCTTCGCGACACACTGGGGCACATACCCAATGCCAAATATGACGGCCGTGCGATTCGCTTCTCGCCCCAAAGCGAACAAGAGTTCACGGTCGTCAAGCGTTACCTGACAGACCTGGAGAGGCGAGGACAAGCCTCCTGGTTCACCTACTCGCCACCACAAGAAAGGACAATCAAGGTAGGTATCAGGGGCCTACCTTCCTTCACAGACACCGGAGAGATCAGGGCCGGTCTCGCCGGATTGGGATTCGTGGCGGAGCACGTTTCCCTGATCCAGGCGAGGTCTGACCCCGGTGCCTGCCTTTTCTTCGCCCTTATCGCTAGGGCCCCGGACGTCGTACCCGGCATATATAAGGTGCGTAATCTTTTAAATATGCCGGGAGTTCGCATCGAAGCCTGGCGGGGCCGAGGCGGCCCGGCCCAATGCCACCGATGCCTCCAATTCCGGCACTCTAGCCACAACTGCCACCGGAAGGTGGCCTGTGTCCGGTGTGCCGGGGAACACGCTGTGCGGGACTGCCCCCGCTCCCCCGCCGAGACGCCCACCTGCGTTAACTGCAGGGGGGCCCACCCTGCAAACAGCAGACAGTGCCCGGTGTACCGTAGGGCTGCGCGGAAGCCGCGAGCCGATAACGCCCGCGCTCCCCCCCCCCCCCCTACGTACCTGCCGACTCGCCTCTCCCTGTGCCAGAGGCCCCTCCTCCTCCGCCGACTCATACATCACTCATGGCGGAGGCGAATGACCACGTACCAAGGTATGTCCCCCCCTCGGCTTCCGACTCCCCTGCGCAGCTTTCCAGGAGGAAAAAGCAGCCGAGCCCCAGGAGGAAAGTTGCCACACCCCCTGTGGCCTCCCCCTGTGATGCCGCCGCTATTCCAGATAGCCACCAGCAGGAGCTGGAGCCTTCCGCGCTCGCTCCTCCGCAGCCGGAATCCACGCGGACCACCCGGCGCTCTCGGCGCCCCCCGCGTGGACCTGCCGACTCCCCTGCGGCTGTCACAACCGCGGAAATGTCCGCCTCCGAGCCCGCAAATCATGCGGCCGCTCCGCACCTGCAGCCTCCAGTGCTCGCTTTGCCGCCCCAAGAGCCGGAGCAAAGCGAGGCCCCCGCATCGACTGCAGAGCTTCTGCAGTCCCTCCTCTCCCTGGTCATGGACCTAGTTCTCAGGGTTCAGGCCGGGGAGGAAGCACTCCAAGCCATCATACAGGCCCTCCTAAAAGGCGCCCCCACAATCGCAGCCCTAATAAAAGTCTGGCTCCCCAGGCCCTAGCTCGGACCCGCGCCTGGATATCTCTGGCATCCAGAAGCTCCTATTATAGGAGCCGACTGTGATTGCCGGAGATCCACGACGCGCGTCCCGGACTCGGGACACTCGTGTGCTATGCAACGCCCCCCCGCGCTCCTTGAACGCGTTAATTTTTATCCTTAGTTGCAGGATCACCTGTTTCTATGAGCGAGCGGCAGCCGCGTGCCCGGTCAACTGACCTGCTGCCGTGGCATGCCCGCTCGCCCGCAGCAACCGTTCTGACGACACCAGACGCAGGGAGCATCCCGGAGCCACGCGACCGAGACGCCCCCATGCGCGGTGCGCCTCCGAAAATGCACCGTTGGATCGATGCCCCCGCCCCCTTTACCCCGCGCCGGCTCAAACCGGCGCAATGCTTCTTTTTGTGCGCCCGGAGTGTGATGTGGGGCAGCCCTATTGCCCACACGTCAGCCCCGTGGCAGCCCCTTTCCCCCCCGACATAAAAAGTCTGGGGCTCGGGAAATACCCTTTCCCCCCCCCCCCTCATTTCCCTGGTCGGTTGTGTCCGTGGTCGGCAAAAGCGGCGCGTGTGGGAGTGGACCCATACACGCTTCCTGGTCCCCGGACCAGGACCCCACGCGTCGTCGGAGTCGACCGCAGGTCTTGGCCGCCCACGGCCCTTGCTACCGCGTCATTCCCTCTGCCACCTCGGGTTTCCCCCGCGTTCTGCCGCGGGGGGTCTTCCCTTAAAACCGACTTTTTTGCGCCCAGTATTCGTACTGGGTGCGTCGTCCACCCCAATTAGAGGGGCTTAGCCCCTGGTATTGGTTCCCCGCCCAAGGCCCTTTTCAGGGGCCCGGCGTGCGAGGAGAAGTCTCCCTCCTTCTAAAACTCAAAAATTCAACCTATTTGTATTGAACTTTCCACTGTAGAAAACACTATGGCAAACGTAATGGACAGTCACGCCAAAAGGAACCCATCTAAATCATTAAAAAGATTCAAGATTGGTGCCAAAACTATATTTTAGCATTAATCTTTTATGATTCGATTAGACGCTATTTCAAAAGTAAATGATCGCTATTTCTAAAGTAAGGCCAACGAGACGAGATAAAAAACGTAAATAAACGGACCGCTACTGAGTTGCATTATGAAAGTGAGTTAATATTATATCTGTCCTTATCACTCGTATGCAATAATGACGTCAGTTGGTCGACGACAGCTGTCGTAGCGTGTTTCGTGGTACAGGAAAGGGGCCAGTGCTGCATTTGTCAAAATTTGGTACGCCAAACAATTGTGAACAAGTTCATTCCTGTTTGGATTGCGTTAGAAGTGATACATATTTTTTCGTCTCCGTATTTACTTGGTTTTTTGTTGTTGTTATTCCGTTTCGGTTAGTTTTATTTTTGATTTTTGCTGTTATTAAAATGCTGTAGTGGTACTGGACAATGCTGGACCACTCAAGACGCCAAGAAAAAACACCCACCAGAGCATGGAGAAAAGCAAGTATTCAAGAATGGCTGCGTAATAAAGAACTAAGCTATGATGAAAAAGACGTAAAGGCAGAACTTTTAAAGAAAGTGAATGACGTAAAGGCGAACTACCAAAGATACGCTGTGGATGAGCTCGCAAAAAAATTTAAGGTGGAAGTCCTAAGACTGCCACCTTATCATTGCGAGCGCAATCCCATTGAACTCGTATGGGCTGACATAAAGGGACACGTAGCTCGCAATAATACTACATTTAAATTTGAAGATGTGAAAAAACTGCTACAAGAGGGGATCCAACGTGTATCTGCTGATAAATGGCGAAATTGTGTGGATCATGTAATAAAAGTCGAGGACAATTTTTATAGCAATATTGACAACATGATTCATAATACAATAGATAGTTTTATCATAAACACAGCTGACTCGGACTCTTCCGACGAATCATCTTTGTCTAGTACAGGCGACAGCGATTAAAATTCGAACTTTATAATAATTTATTCAAATAAAAATGTTTTGAACCCCTGAAAATTTGTTTACATTCTTTATCTCGTCTGGTTGGCCTTACTTTAGCTTCTTTTAGACTTGATTGTACCTATCTAATATCTAGTATCTACATACTTTTACTCGATGGCAAAATGTCAAAAAGCGATGCAACTGCCTATCCAAATTGTTTATAGTACATATCTATAAACATTAGCGTAACAAATGTCATAAATTCTTGAATATATTCATAATGACTCCGTCGCTGATAACGAACTTCGGCGGCAGGTGTTGGTGGTAGGTGTTCCTGCGCATGACATTCCGATCCTCGTCGACTGTGAAGCTGCAGGTGCAGGAGAATGTGGTGCAGCACCACGTCGACAGCGACCCGCTCCGGTTCAGCTCGTAGTAAGTGTACTTGCCCAGCACCGCCATGTTTTTGCCCGTCTTCGTCCTCACCCACTCCACTACGAAAAAAAATTTTAATATACCTTTGAACTATAAGATTTTTATGAAATATTGCTGTTGTATTTTTTAGGTATAAGCATAGGTTGTAAGCTATTTTATACCTGTAAGTGATGGGCTGACCCATCCCTAAACTTTTTGTTATATTATTTACTGTTATATTTATTATTAATTGTTACATTATTTATTACTATTTTTTAAATATTTTATGATTGGCATTGAGAAATACATACAGCCGTATGTATTCAACCTTCTAACACAATTTACTTGACCATTATCAACAACAAGATATTCACAAGACCATTGTTTATTATCGATATTTATAGTAGTGTAACAATCATCAAGCCTCAGTTGTCGATAACTCTTTCACACATCACCTGTAAGTTGTAAGTAGTCGTCGGTAGTAGGTGTAGGTGTATATAATATTTCTGGCAGATGATTTACGAAAGACGACTATTCCCGAAAGAGATTACCAATGTAGTTTTAATATTTGTGGTAAAATAGCGAAATAAGTATTTTACTATTACACACAATACAATACGTACCTATATTAGTATAATTATATATTATAATTATATATTAATAATACTAATATTATATATATTATTAGTATTCCTACAATTAACATATTCTTAAAATTCATAATTAGTATTTTTAAACAGAATCAGAAAGTCAGATAAAAACAAAATCGGTCACCGAGTGGACACCTAATCCTCATTAAACTTTTAGGTATATGCCGTTGTGAACAACAAACTTGGGTGCAGCGTGTGGGTGAGGCCACAGTCTTGCTTCGATAACGTTATTCTTCTCATCAACAGCGAATTGACACTTGCATCTGTTCCCAAACGTGCACCCCCAAACAGTATGATTACTTTTCTTATTCTCCCGCTTCCTAAAGAATGTGTAGCCATTGATGACACCAACCAGTTTACCAGTAGCGTTCTTGATCCACTGCACTTGAAATAAAAATCACTATTAGACATTGAATCTAAATAATTTGATTTCATAATTAATAATGTACTTGTTTGTACACACACGTCACATACTTTATTTAAATACGTTCTTTGTTCAGTGTCTAATTATTATGAGTGACTCGGCGAGTTAAATCTATGAATGATTTTTTGATTAAAAACACTCATTAATTCAAAATTGGTAATGTTATAATATATATAGCGAAACCTCCTACAATCAACATAGATTTAAAACTCTCATTTTTTATTGATTTAGACCGTCAGATAAAATAAAAAACTGTCACTTAAGGGACACTTTTTACCCTCTAATTTTAAGATAATAATATAAGCCCTTGTGAATAAGAAACTTGGGTGCAATGTGTGGGTGAGGCCCCAGTCTTGCGTCGATAATTGTTTTTCTCATCAACAATGAACTGACATTTGCATCTGTTCCCAAACGTGCACACCCAAACAGTATGTTTTTTTATAGTTATATATATATATATATATATATATATATATATATATATATATATATATATATATATATATATATATATATATATATATATATATAACTATATATATATATAACTATATATATATATATATATATATATATATATATATATATATATATATATATATATATATATATAATTGTGTGGTTTTTTTCTCCCGTTGCCTGAAGAATGTGTAGCCATTGATGACACCAACCAATTCACCAGAGGTATTCTTGATCCATTGCACTTGAAATAAAAATCTCTATTATACTTTGAATCAAAGTAATTTAATTTCCATATTAACAAATTATAATATTAAGCTGAAATTATTTTGTATAGACCATAGTGGCGCGATGAGGGCCGGACGGTTCAAAATTGTATCATTGACGTTTCTAAAGTTTAGTAGACCTTTTAGACATGGTACTTTGCAGAACATAGTATACGCTATTTTTTATACAGTTGAATGGACCTTTTTTTACCTACTTTCACCATTGGGTCTGCCTAGCAGAAAAAGAACATTGGACGAGAAATAATGTTAAAAACTAAAAAAACAAAATAAGTACAGTAAGACAACATTGTTAACGTCTCTCGGCAATATTCGATTTTCTACGAAAGTGGCAGATGATTTACGAAAATTTAAAAACAATAATTTGATTTAGTAATTAACATGTTCGATGCGGGCAAAATATCATAAACTAAAATCATTTTGCGTAGTGGCGCGGCAAGGGCAGTCCATCCATTGCTAGTCGACCTTTCCTTTAGCACACTAGCAGCAAGCTCGATGGATGAGTTTTTAGCATTTTCAATTTTATTGGATGGCCTCATATACACATATTAGGCCATTTCGACCTGGTACAATTAAATTGATTTGATAGATAAAATATTTGCAAATCATCGTGTACAATATTTTTCAACCCAGTTTCGCCCTTGGGTCTGCCAAACGGATTGAAGAAGAGAAAATGCCAGGCCAGACACCGTACTAGAAAGATTTTTAATGGGAGTTGGGTCATATGCTTATAAAAAAGGCTATTAAACACAAAATTTAAATATAAGTAGAAATATAACAGTATAACTAATTATTATTTACGAAATCAAGAAAAGCACTCAAAAATGTTTATGAGTGTCCTTTTTATAACACTGCCTGAAAAAAAAGAGAAATATTCCGGTCTTTGACGAGATATAATTTTTATTCAGTAGAGGGTCCTGTGTAATCAGAATATTATGTCTAGAAGATTTCAGAACTTCATGCATACTCCTTTGTGGATGACGAACTTCGGCGGCGGATGATTATGCGGGGAAGTGTCTGCTTGCTTCACATTGAGGTTTTTGTCCGTTGTGAAACGACGATTACACTTGATCCCGACCGTACAGCGCCAGTTCGTCGTTTGCTTGCATTTCTTCAATACACAGTATGTAAACCCGTCTATTATAGCCACCGGTTTTCCCTTACTGTTTGTTACCCACTGCACTGCACTTTCGGAAGCTATAATAAAATATATACAGCATAATCTAAATGAAATATAGGTACAGGAGGAAAGTAACAATTATTGATCCTGTGAGAGTTTGTACACGATTTACAGAGCCTGTATGGGCAATATCTAGTTTTGCAGTTATATCGGTATTCGGTAGTATACCTGTTTCCTTTCTAAAGTAAGAAAACTCGTCAGATATAACACTTTTTCAAATGGTGGACGGCTAATGATTTTTGTTTTGTGTATGTAAAATATTTAGTACATTGTAAGTCTTTGTGTATAAGGTTTACAGTTACTTTAAAAATACAAAATAATTCATAATTTAATAATAATAAAATTGGCTACATGTACAATAAAAATGGTAGGTACATACTTTCTAAAAATGTTATGGTGAAGTTAATTCTAAAATAGTATATTGTAATTGCGATTGTAAAAATACATGATATTATAGGCTTTATTTAATTTTAAAAAAATCGACTGTCCCAGGCACTACAGTATTTAATGAGTGGTTGCTTCGCTCAGAGAATACTGTATAAATCATCCAATAATCGATTAAAAAAATCATCCAATAACCGATTAAAAGGCCTAAGTTTTTTTATACTGGACTAATATGCAAATAAAAGAATGATAAACAAACGTTTTAAATTTTTAATGGTGCATAGTTCAAATCTCCCTTATATAACGTCTACGAAAATCAATTACGGATACTTCGGGCACACGATTCACTGCTTGTGTTGTTTAGGCAAAAACATATTTGTCATACTCAAAGATTTTTTATCTCATGTATGGGTGACTCTCCGCTAAACGCAAACTGGCCCAATAAAGAAAAAACATTTTTTTCGAGTAGGACAATTTATTTTCCGCCTAAACGTCTTCACATAAGCAGTAAATAATGTGGCTGAAATATCCGTAATTGATTTTTCTAGACCTTATATATTATGGACTTTCTCACTTATATGCTGTTGTCACAGTTTCTTATCGTCAAATTCCACGTATTTTAGTGCCAAAATTTTTGGAGTAAGATCTATATTAAAGAGTTAATACAAAAAATTGGGTAAATAATTTGCTACTTTTTGATGCCAAATTTTCTCATGGAATTTGAATTAGCTCACAGATATTTTAAAGCTTGTGCTGCTTGTTATTGACACCGAGCAATGTGTTCCGGCACGATAGACAAATTCATCACGTGGACAAAGGAGTTTTCTATAACAGAAACAAAAAACTTTTAGATGTTGAATGTTTTTTGTCTTATATCATGCTTAACAGCGTTAAACATTAGTCATGATTATGATTTCCCCTAATTTTTATAACAGTATTTTCATAGGTTGTGATAGCTGCCAAGCATCCAAGGTGTTTCTTTGAGCATCGCCATCTGATTTTGTCCCCGCACGAATAGTCTTTGAAGAACTTGTGGTCGTCCTTCTGCAACGCGACAGTTCCCACACTGGTCCTCACGAATTTTACTGCAACCAAACATTCAGTGAAGAAATTTTTTTTCAATTAGAATACGCCAGATCCTAATGCCATTATTCAATAGTGAATACCTTGCCCATCCTTGATTCTAGCACTTAAATTCACATTAAAATCTGTATCTGTTTTACAATTTATGTATTGTAAATTATATAGACTTTTAATATTTTGATGTGTGATTATTATAAAAATCATGTTTGAGAATCGGCGATAATGGTAATGATTTTTTCTATTTTTTCGGCTTTGAAAAAATAAACGCGTTGTTTTTATCCGCAATTAAAATTATTTAATTTTTTTACTTTACAGGAAGACTCTTAATACACATTGAGATGCTGTTTATTACTTCTTAAACTATGGCCAGATAACCGATATAAAACTGCTTTCAGATCTTCATGTACATTCCGTTGTGGATGATGAACTTCGGTGGTGGGTGATGATGCGGAGAAGTGTGTGCGAAAGTCACGTTCAACTCCCTGTCCGTTGTGAATCGACACTTACACGTGTACCCCATCGAACAACGCCAGTTCGTTGTGTTCTTCCCTTTCTTCATTATGCAGTATGTGAACCCATCTATTATAGCTACGATTTTCCCAGACATTTTTTTAACCCACTGCACTGTAAACCCATTGAAAACATATTATTATAAATTTAATTTTATTAAGGTACATTATTCTCAACGTAACTAACACACCATTAGGCTAGTATACCTCTTTGCCTATAAAACATTGTACAAACAAGTAGGTTGGAGCACAGATTACTAAAGAGTTACGACGGTTGGAGGCAGGAATCTGATAGCACGGCCAGCGCTATCGCCAAGTATTTAGCGGCCGTAACTATCTTTTCTCGAAGCATTTCGCAGCTTTTTGTGCCCCTATATTTTCGTTTGTATAAAGTTAGCGGTCTGTGTATGTGTATGAATACAAGTTCACTGATAAGTTTGTAATCCTTATTTATTTAAACAAACCTCATAAATTGATAAGTAGTAGGTTATTTTAGGTTCGAGTAGATGCTTCAGGATGAATGGGCTGCTCAGCTCAGCTCCTCTAAAAGAGATAGCTCCTCTAGTGTTGCGAGTGTCTACGGCCAGTAATTATTTTATCTAGAAACATACACACAAACACAAATGGACCGCCTGATGATAAGCAATTACTCACGCATTAAGATATCCGCAACACCAGAGCAATTATAAGTGCATTCACGGTCTTTAAAACCCTAAATTTCTTGGTCTTCGGGTAACCTACAAAAAGAAATGAGATCCCACAAAAATATTAAATGAAAAAAGGCCAGTATTTCCTTCTCAATTCAAGTCCAATTCAAGATAGTCCATTTAATTAGTTACTCATAAAAATTTTAATACCGGTACCTATGTAGAAAATTTTATTTTTATAATTTATTATATTTGGCAATGAGCACTTTAATAAATCAATATATAAATATCAAGGTTCCTAATGGCTTAAATCTAGTGCAAACATCTTATTATCTACAGTCATTCTATTATGTGCGATCTAAATTGTGTTAAGGATTTTGAACTTTTATTTTTTCTTTGATTTAGGAAACTTATCTAAACCTATTACTAACCTAAAGTTTTCAAAATGCTCAACAAACTTCGAAATTAACGTACAGACAACCCGCATTGTACGGATACACTTTTGTATCCTTATTGCCATAGTGATCGAAATGCGTTTCCAGATTTGTCAGAAATTGGCATGGGTCTTATCTATTCTACCGTATTTATATTAAAATATGAGTACCGGACATTTATCTCTTTAAGTGCTCATTCCCAAGTTAATATAATATAATAAATTATAAAAATATTTGTTCAACATACGGTAACAAAGTTTTTATGAGTAGCTAATTAAATAGACTATCTTGAATTGGACGTGGAGACTCTACAACATCTCATAACTATTTGCGGAGGAAATACTTGGCTTGTTTTCATTTAATGTTTTTGAGGAATTATAAATTATTATTACATTTATAAGTTCTTATTATATTGCATATTACCAACATTATTGTTATAAATACGGAAGTTTGGATGGATGTGTGTATTTCTTATACGTACGTATTGTCTTTAACGCAAAAGCCGAATTAAATATTTGGTACACAGCTATTTGTTAACCTAATTCTTGCACATTAGGCAAATGCATCACACGGACGAACTTACGGACTACCTAAATTGTATAGAAAGTAAATAGAGATTAAATTATTTTCTACGCTAGCTATAGCTAGCTAGAAACCAAAATAATTGATGTTGATTTTTTTTGTCTGGTATCACGCTATAGGCTTTAGGCGACTCTAAGTGTCGAATGTCGAGCCGAATAATATATGATATTGACATTTGACTCGACACTTGTGTTTGATTTTCAGCTCTATTGCATTAGCGCAGAGTTCTATTTTCAGTGTTTTGAATTTTCCCCGTGCTTACGAATTCCGAAAAATATAGTCCCAGCTTTACGGTACTTGCATTAGTCATGATTATGATCTCTTTTAATTTTTACAACTGTATTTTCATAGGTGGTGATGGCTGCTAAGCATCCAAAACGTTTTTTCGAGCATCGCCATTTGGTTTTGCTTCTGAACGAATAGCCTTTGAAGAACTTGTGGTTGTCCATCTGCAACGCGACTGTACCCTTACTAGTCCTCACGAAATGAACTGCAACCAAACATCTTGTTTCTTTATTTAAAGACTATAGTTGCTCAATTATAATACGTCAGATGCCAAATTAATACACATATTAAATGATTTACTATCTGATAGCGCGGCCAGCGCTATCGCCAAGTCTTACGGTCCGTTTTAATAACCTATCTACCAATAGCTATTTGTTAGAAACGTCAAATTTGTATCGCAAAAAACTGGAAAATGATTGAATGACGACGTTTTTAACAAATAGTTATTGGTAGATAGGTTATTGAAACCGGCCATTAGTCTTTAAGCGGCCGTAACTATCTTTTCTCGAAGCATTTCGCGGCTTGTTCGTGCCCCCATATTTTCGTTTGAAATAATATAAAGCGATCTGAATTTTTGTCGTGGAGAAGTCGTTAGTGGCACAAGCTAATGTTTTAAATTTCATAAAAATCGAGTGCATAGTTTATGAGAAATTAAGCGGCATAAAACGCGATTTTGAATGATATGGATAAAAGAAAATTATGGAGGTAAAAGGTAGGGAGAATAAGCAAAATTAAAAGCATACTGCTAGCAGACTTAAAAATTTCAAATTTGCTGTCAGGCTCAGTTATTAGCTACATATATAAAAAGTAAGAAAAAGTAAAAAAATAATGATTTTACAATTTTTAACTTTACGAATGCACAGGAACAAAATGTATGACCACAAGTTCACTGATAACTTTGTAGTCCTTTTTATATAACAAACCTCAAAAATTGAGACGTGGTAGGTTATTTTAGGTTCAAGTAGATGCTTCCGGACGAACGGGCCGACTGGACCGGATAAATAAGACGGCCTCACAGAAAACCGATGAGAAATAGCACTTGCGTTGTATTTCACTGCGTCCTTCCTATACCTATTAATATATTTTTTATTTGACAATTATTTAAACTTTATACTAATTTAATAAACACAATAACTGCGATTTAAGTTGTTATAATCAAATATGACGATGAGTAATACATTTATCTATACTATGGTTACCATTGGTATGACGATCAAAGTTCTACATTAATCAACGTAGAATTTTGATCGTTATACCAATGGATAAATGTATAGTGCTCATTGCCAAGTCACTATAGTCAATATAAAAAAAATATATCCACATCCAGTCACATAATTTTAATGAATAACTAATAATTAGGGAGTAACCTAAATTAGACTTGATTTCTACGATATCTCAAAACTTTTTACGTGAAAAAGACTTGGCTCTTTTTCATTTAATGGTTTTTGTGGGATTATATTATAAGCTTTATTACAGTTAATGCATTCGTTAATTTATAATATTATATATATCTAATACACATAATTGAAACAGAGAATTCATTCAGTGGGTTTGGAGAGAAAGTTTTAGAAGGACAAAAGTAATTACCTACATTGTTTTGTAAAAAATATATCAGGAAATTTTTGGCACAACCGATATTGAATACACTACTTATATATATATAATATTATAAAGAGAAAAATTTGTTTAATTTGTATAATTGTTTGTTTGCATTGAATAGGCTTCGTAACTACTAGACCAGATTTGATGAAATTTGACGAAGATATAGAGTACCACAGAGAAGGACATAGGCTACTTTTTATTGCGGGAAGATTTACGGCTTCGGTGGGCATTTCTTTTACGTTTACCAAGTCGCGGGAAACATCTAGCTAGGTAAATAAAATAGCTTAACGACAATGTTTTAGTACGAATAGGCTGGCTTAACTGTGGTGCTACTACGGCCTCACAGAAAACTTGCGTCACTTCACCGAGTAAGTGAGGGTACCGGCAAGTGTCGCTAGTGCATCGCCCGTCTAAAAGCTCCACAAGAAAGTCACCGGAATATAAACTGGTTTCTTCCTTGTTTCTTCTTTCGTTTCTACAATATGTAGCCCGCGACTTTGTTCTCGTAAAAAAGATATCAAAACTAATGATGAGCTTACTTACATTTGACAGAACAAATCTTCATACAAGAAACAGTTACTCTATCTTGATTTCACCATACCTCAAATGTCAAAATGGCCCCAAACAACCCTAAAAGTTGGGCCATTTAAGTGAGGACAGTTTTGACCTCGGCATGCCTCATGTATATCTAATATACGTCTATGTGTAAAAAGGAAACTTTTTTGCAAACTTTTTACATTTGTGATAGGGAAATTTGTGAAAAAAAAAAAATGCGAAATACTTGTAACAAAAGTATAGAAATGCGTCAACTTTTTACAAAATTGTCGTATCGCGTAGTCGATGAGCTCTGGACCTGGGCTTAGTTATCTTTGTGTATATTCCGTTGTGGATGACGAACTTCGGTGGCGGATGATTGTGAGGGAAAATGTGTGCGATCTTTACGTTCAGCTCTTTGTCCGTAATGAAACGACGATTACACTTGCTGCCGACCGTACAGCGCCAGTTGGTCGTGGTCTTCCACTGCATGGAAACACAGTATGTGAACCCGTCTATTATAGCTAACGGCTTCCCGCTAGCGTTCTGAACCCACTGCACTGAAAATCCACACAAATCATTAATACATTACCAAATTAATAACATCATATTTTTACCCATTGACACAATACTAAATATCACATAAAAATCAGTCACTGAAAAAAAAACCTATTATTAAATACCTATTGATAATATTGGACTGAGATCCCAGGCCTGCCTGACTACCTTTATATTCTTACTGATAAAATGTATATCGTATTGTAGTATTAGACATAGTAATTATTTAGTTATCTGTGGTATTACGAGTAGTGTTTAATTCAACTATTACTAACTAGATTTAGCCCGCGACTTCGTACGCGCAAAAGGAAATCCGATGGAAATTCCGTGCATTTTGACGTAATAAGAAAATTGCCTATGTCCTTCCCCGTAGTCCACTTTATATTTGTGCTAAATTAGTCCAGTAGTTTCGGAGTATATTCGGTTCAAACAAACAAATCTTTCCTCTTTATAATATAAGTATCTAAAATTACACAAAAATCTTTAACTGAGAATTTATCGTATCTAGGCTTTGTATGATCTGAACCTCAATTTAAAGTAGACTTTCATTTTACTTTGATTGTATTATAAACGAAGCTACTTGTTATTATAAACTGACTTTGTAAAGATTGGACCAATCAGAACGCGTTTCACGCTGGTTTAACGTTTACGAGAATACCAGTTTGGCAGTTTTCTGTTATTGCAGGTTTTATTTAGCAGAATTGACCCTCTGATGTTTGCACACCGGTGACAAAAAATTAAAGCACATAAAAATATTACCATTAGTAATATTTTTATGTGCTTTTATTTTTTTGCCTACTTAAAAAAACGTTGTTTTATTTTTAATAAAATTGATTTATTTTTTATTTTACAGCAAAACCTTTGGCTACTCGTTAAGGGACTCTTTATTACTCCTATACAAATCAATCAAATAGGCAAGACAACCTTTATAAAACTAGTTCAGACCCTCATGTATATTCCGTTGTGGACGATGAACTTCGGTGGTGGGTGAGGATGCTCGGAAGTAAATGCGAACTTCACGTTCAGCCCACTGTCCGTTGTGAAACGACAATTGCACGAGCTCCTGGCCGTACAACGCCAATGCATGGAGCCCCTCCATGTCTTTGATAAATAATATGAAAATTCGCCTAACACAGCCACGGGATATCCGTTAGTGTTTTTAACCCATTGCACTGAAAACCACACATGACTTTGTTATAGTATGTAATGCTATTATATAATGTAGCACCTAGCCTATTCTCGCTTATCAAATTTTTACTTTAAAACCACCAGAAAATCTATAATTGGAAATTTAAAGTCAGTAATAGTATGCTTTGGACAATTTGAAAACTCTTGAAACAATAGGCAATTGTCATATGATGAAAATACACAAACTGTGGGTAGTTTATCACAAAACATTATTTAAAATCAATTTGACCAACTCTTAACTATAAAACATGTGTTATTTTTATAAAATATCAAAAATAAAATAACTAATTTTTCGCGTTTGACCACGTGACTACAAACGCACAGAAGGATAATGTGTAGTCACCTACTTGTACATCTTCGCCTTTTTTGTTAAGAGCCTCCCTAATCCCATAAAGAATAGCCAGTGTCAGTATCAATAGCGTAGGTAAACATCATTTAAAAAATGTATGACACTTGTCAGTCGAAGTTTTTTTTAATTTATATAAATAGTGTCGGCTTATAACCATTTGCAAATGTCGAGTTAAAAAGTCGGGAAATAGATTTTCGTTTAAATTTTCAACACCACTGCATTTCTAAATTGTCAAGTCCAAAGTCTAGTCAAAGTCCAAATAAATGGTGAGTGCAGTCAATGAGTCAAGACAGTAGATTTAAGAGATTTAAGAGATTTAAAGTCAAGACTTTACTGAAAGTGATAGAAACTTTAATGAAAGTTCCTAGGGAGTTTTTGAGGGAACACAAAATAGCACGGCTTTTTGTAGTTGTACCACTTGCCCACACTTTTGCACAACAACGAATATCTAATGGTTAATATTCTACCAATTAATGTGTGAATATCAAGAACCGAATTAACGGAAGATTTGGAGGACATACAAAAACAACAACGTCGCACATTGCCATTCTCGGCAAAACTCCCGTTAGTATGAATTTGATACTTGACAGGTGACAACAGGTGTTTACAAGAAGGTCACTTCATGACAACACATTTTAGCGTTTTGGCGGCTTTATTATTTATTTAAACTTTTATGCTGATTTGCAAGAAAAGAAAAGAAATTCACATTGAAAATTTATTATAATATTATGAACAATTTGATATATTTTTCAAAAACTTGGAAAATACCCAATTAGCACATTTTATTGTGTAGTTCTTTAACAATAAACCTACTGAGTAGACAAGAGAAAAGATAAGACTAAGCAAGTCAACTTTTATGAAAACTGCTTTAGACCCTCATGTATATTCCGTTGTGGATAATGAACTTCGGTGGTGGGTGATGATGCGGAGAAGTGTATGCGAACTTCACTTTCGATTGCTTGTCCGTTGTGAAGCGACGATTACACTTACTCCCGAACGTACAACGCCAGTTTATGGTGTTCTTCCCCGAGTTCGTTACACAGTATGTAAACCCGTCTACTATAGCTACGATTTTCCCAGACATATTCTTAACCCACTGAACTGAAAATTCAAACAAATCATTAGCAATTTAATAAAAATATGTATTTTATATTCTTGAATGTCGCAGCGACGCGACTCAAATAGTAAGACCACACTGCACAGATCAAATATCAACACTGAAACCTGATTAATTGGGATCTCAAGGGACTTTTTTTTTTTTTTTTTTTCGAACGGGTCTATGCTAAGGGTCGGGTTAAGACCGCTGTAGCTAAGTCGGACTATAACTAGCCTGGTGGCTAGTTTGTTTGGTGGTAGACGATGGGAGGGTTTGACCCTCCCTAACATCACCCGGGTGATGTTCAAACCGGATATTGGGGACAGCTACGGATTAAGAGCTATTATTATGACAGGGGAGACGCGGGTCTCTCCTGCTGAGGGGTCCGGCCCCTTCCTCACTCGCTGATGAGTGAGGTTGCTCGCGCGCGGTAGCAGAGACTAGCGGCGTGCGAGTTGTCGCGATAGAGGAGCTCTCGATTTGGTCGATATCGGTACTGAGAGGGCCGTCCCTCTCCCCTTCCGCGTACGGTCGGGATGACTCGCGCGCGTAAGTCCTAATGTCGATGAGGTTCGCGGTATTGGTAGAGCTCTCTATATCAATATCGCGGTCGCGGACACTATTTAGGAGTGTACCTAGACTACTGGGATGCGAACTCGAACTCGGGTTCGGGTCCGGTCCCGTGTTAGGGTCGGTCTGTACGTCTGTACGTGTTGTCGTGTCGGATGTGGGACCTCGGGGTAGGCGCCGGCGTCGACCCCGGTGCGATGCTAGCGTCGCGGGTGCGTGTGATTTGTGTTTACGTAACTGTACACAGTACGTTACGTATTTTGTGATCGGGTCAACAGGATCGGCTAAGATATGCTTAGGCCGTTTGTGCGGGTGTCGGAAAGTCTGTGCGTCGTGGTTATAGTCCAGTGCCTTATTGATAAGGGGGTTTGGGTGATTTTTGCCTTTATCAAAGAATCTCTCTACGAGTTCCTTGATATAGGCTTTGATAGTGACTAGTTCGCAGTCCCTATGCAAGTCGATGTTACGCATGTACCAGGGGGCGCCTGTTGCCATGCGTAGAAACCGGTTCTGGACTCTTTGCAAGCGGTCCATTTGAGACTCGCTTATCTGTGCGAAAGAGACGCAGGCATAAGTGAGTATCGTTCTGATGCAAACCTTATACAATGTAAGCTTATGTCTTAAGGACATTTTGCTTCGCGAATTAAGTAGCGGATATAATTTGTAGAGTACAAATTTCGCTTTACGTAATGTGTTACTGATGTGACTCGAAAACGTCATCGACTTGCCTAGTGCTACGCCTAAATATTTGACCTGAGAGACCTCAGGGATAATGTTGCCGTGCAGGCTAATAGGGCTCATTACTTTACGGGGGCAATTACGCCTCGCTGTCTTATTACCATTGGATTGAATGGCGTGACTTTTATCGGGATTGACTTCTATTCTCCACTTGGAGAACCAATTACCGAGAGCGGTAACTGACTCCTGGAGGACTTTAGACGCGGTACGGGCTCGTGTGTTTGAATAATAAAGGGCTGTGTCGTCCGCGAACATAGCTAATTGCACCTTAGCGTGTTTGGGGATGTCACTAGTGTACAGGTTATATAGGGAGGGCGAGAGGACCGAGCCCTGCGGTACTCCCGCCTCCATATATCTTGGCGACGACAGTGCGCCTTCTACGCGGAAATGAAATTTACGATTTTTTAAAAAGTTACTAATTAGTAGAACGAGATAGTCGGGTATTTCCATTTGATAGAGTTTGTATAACAGTCCGTTATACCAAATTTTATCAAAAGCTTTTGCAATGTCAAAAAATACGGCGCATGTCGTCTTCCTGTCGTTTTTGCTAGATAATATGTACTCCGTTAAGCGGTGTACTTGAGCGGGACAGCTGTGCAATTCGCGGAAGGCAAACTGCTCGTCTGGAAGGAGTTTTTTGTCGGTTATGACGTCATTAAGGCGCCTTTTAATAACTCTTTCGTAGACTTTACCTAGGGAGCTAATGAGACTTATTGGACGGTAGCTACCAGGCACCTTCCGGGGTTTCCCCGGTTTGTGGATACCTATGACAATAGCTACTTTCCAAATGTCTGGAAATGAACATCCTGCTAAGAGGGCGTTAAAGATGTTCACTAGGAGTTGAATTAGCTCGGACGGTAACATTTTAAGTGTTTTGTTTGAAATACCGTCGAGGCCTGGGGCCTTTTTGGCATTCATACACTTGATAATGTCACTGACCTCCTCCGAGTCCACCATCCTCACCCTGTCTACATCAGGTGGCCTCGAGAGTCGGCTGTTGACCTCGCTATTTACTAAGCTAAGGTGCACGGGATCAATCGGGAGAGTACTCGGCCGGCACTGTTGTTCGAAATTATCAGCTAGGCACTCGGCCTTGTCAATGTCTTCGAATGCAGGAGGACGGTTAGGTCTATCTAACGGAGGCATGTCGCTCTCCGTGTTGTTTTTGAGGGCCTTCGCGAGTGGCCAGTACGCCACGTGAGACGGTTCTAAATCACTGAGAAGTCGATCCCAACTCTCGGCTTTGTGCTGTTTGATTTTAAACTTAACTTCCCTCTCGTAGTGACGGAGGGCTTTCCTCCACTCTTCCGACGGGTAGCGATCATATGTGCGCTTAGCCGCATTTCGGAGTCTGATGGACTCCCTTATGTCCTCAGGGAGGGGCCAACGGCCCTTGGGGGTCGTTGGCACCTCCCTAGATGAGTTCTCTATGGTCGCTACCAGGTGATCGGTCAAGTGGGAGGCGGCCTCTATGGCTGTCTCTTTACTATCTATAATATCGGGGATTTTGTCTAAGTGGATAGAATGAAGGACTTTAATGTTCTCCGCTAGTGATTTATAATCTATTATCTTCCTAGTACTAGAATTATTGGGGTTAAGACTACCAAGTGTAATCATAACCGGTCTGTGGTCTGAGTTAAGCTCGTGGAGAGTCTCAATATTGATATTGAGAGAAACATTTTTAACTAAGGCTATGTCTATCGTACTAGGATCGCGTATGACACCGTTGATGTTTTCGTTGGTGTCATAGCGAGTGGGGTCGGTGGGGGCTAATAGTGCAAAATTTATAGTGTCGGTTAAATTACAAAGGATGGTGCCGTTTCTATTGTTATGAACATTGCCCCACTCGGTGTGTTTGCAATTAAAGTCGCCGGCAATGATGACAGCGTTACCTAAATTGAATAGCGCCTGTAGGTCGCTTGAATGGAGTTCTTTGTTGCACGCTAAGTACGCGCTTACTATAACAATGGGTCCGTGACCGGACATACTAATATGGCAAACAGATGTTTCTAAAGATAACAATGACGGTGGCTCTAGTGGAATACAATGTAGTGATTTTTTATAGTAGATAAGAGTACATCCGAGTCGGGATCGAGTTCTATCGTTTCTGACTATTTTGTAGTTAGCTATTTTAGGGCTCCTCATGCTAGGTTTTAAGAAAGTCTCCTGCACTAGAAGAATATCGACATTTTGGCTGCTTACAAAATCGCGAATTTCGCTAATGTTATTCCTAATGCCGTTCGTATTGAACGACACTACGCGTAACGAGTGCGGCTTTGTCCTTCCCGAGGGCTCCATTAATTACCGTTTGTGGAGAGGGCCTTGATCTGACGGATCAAGACCTGATGGTCTGACAAAGCTTGGATGCGGTCTGTGGCCGATCCTTTTAGCTTTGTCGCTAAAATAGAAAGCTCCATCGGGTCAATAGGCCCGATGTTGCTTAAAAACTGCTGGACGAAAGAGAGGTCTGCAGTGAAGCTGGGAGTCGGAGGGGGCGTGGCCTTAGGCGCTACGGGCGCGGAGGGCATGGCCTTACTGGGGAGAGCGGGGGAAACCGCTAACTCCGAACTACGTGTCTGCGCGGGCTTGAGCCATGCAGATTGGGAGGGTAGGGGGGCAGCGACGAATCTCTGTTTGGGGGGGGGCACTTTTTGTCTGCGGTGCACTGCGCTTTTTTACTTTGGGTGTTTTTTTGCACCCTCTATAATTGGCGGGGTGTCCTTTAGACTTACAGAGAACACAGCTGGGGGGTTCGGACTCCTCAGCTGGGCTCTTTCGGAGACAGTCAGAGGTGCCGTGGTCACCGAGGCACTTGACGCAACGCGGCCTAGCTTGGCAATTCCGTGCCGAGTGCCCGTAAAGTTGGCATCGGTGGCACTGGCCAGGGATGCCCCTTTTACGGGGGGGCTCGACGCGGATGCCCGTAATATGACAGATGGCTCGGATATTGAAGATATCCTTGCCCTCTGGTGTAAGAGGGAGGGTTACTAGTACCATATTGTACTCGTGCTTTTTGACAGGATGGTACATGCGATGTACCTCTAAGGCGGGAAAACCTTGGGACTGGATGTCCATGAGTACCTCTTTTGTGGAGAGGCACTTATCGACTCCTGTAATGACGACGCGCAGAAGGCGCTCGTCTTCAAGGGCATACGTATGGTAGCCTATGTTCTTTGCGCGTAAGAACGCGGTGAGGAGACGGTGGTCCTCCGACGACTTAACCTGCACTTTGATCCCTATGGGGATCGTGTGCGCAGAAGAGTATCGAAGCTTTTGCTCGTTTATTGCCGCAGAAATTATATTCCATTTGGCCTTCTCCTGTATGATTACAGGAGGAGGCATTTTTGGCGTACGGACGGCCTGAGGGGCCTGGGAGGCCTGAGGGGCCAGGGAGGCCTGGGATGCCGGAAGGGCCTGGGAGGCCGGAGGGGCCTGGGATGCCAGAGGGGCCTGGGTGGCCAGAGGGGCCTGGGAGGCCGGAGGGGCCGTTGAGGTAACGGGGGTCGCGGAGCCATGAGCCTGCACGGTTTTCCTGTTTTTACGGACCGATTTGGTCGGAGAAGATAAGACTGGAGAGGAGGTGCCCTCTGGGCGCTTCCTCTTCTTCGTCTTCTTATATCAGACGGTAGTGAACTCGCCTTGTTCACTACGGTCGGTTTCTTGCTCTGAGCAAGACATCTCTGAAGGAGATGATAAGGGCTCTATTTCGGCCGGAATTTGCGGGACGTCGCAATCGGGCGACGCCGGTGAGTCTGCTTCGTGCATGCGCACGAAGCGTTCCCACTTAGACGCGACATCTGGGACTTCTAGTTTCAAGAACTCTAGGAACTTTCTAATTAAGGCGTCGGCCATAATTAGGAAGATTTATCCTGGTTGTGAAATGAAATTCTGCTCTCTAATTAATATTGGGGGATACAGAATCCCGGCGACCGGGAGGGGAGGTGTGTAGGGAGGAAAACTCCTCGTGTAGTGTGCCTAACCGTGTCACGGTACTTACAATTGTTCCTTGGGCGGCTGGAACTCACTCACTCACTAACGTTGCGCTAAACACTAGGGCGCTAGTGTTCGCGAACGAGACGCGGCGGAGCGCGAGCAGAAGGCTCGCGCTAAGAACGAGACGGACGATGCGACCGGTCGCACGCTCGTCCTAACGCGGCGATAACTTCGCGGCGGGTGTGCGAGCAGAAGGCTCGCACTAAAGAGCGAGACGGACGATGCGAGCGGTCGCACGAATCGTCCGGTAGGCGGCGATCGCGGCGCGGCGCGAGACACGGTACGGCACGGGTCGGGCGGCAAAGGCGGTTGGGTGACGCCTTGTCTCTTCTCTCTTGAGTCTTGCCTCTTGAAGTTTGACTCTTGAGTCTTCGGTCTTCCTGTCTTCTTTCTTCCAGTGGTGCACTATTGTGAGCAATGACACACGGATAGAGCGAGAGCGCAAAATGAGAGCGCGGGACGACGGCAACGATCGTAGCGAGCGGAGCTGTTCATCGGACGGTGTCCGAGAGCAGAATGGCTCAAGGGACCAATGATAGAGTATTATATAGAGTTGTATTAGAGTAGAGTAGTATATAGAGTTGTCTCATTTACGAGGCCCCACCAGGCTTATTGGAATGTTATTATTTCGTACATGCTTTATCCACGTCGAGAGACATTTTTCAAGATCAGGATACTCTGGTGATCGTATTCATTTTAGTTTTCTTTGTCTATCAATACACTGCACTGAGACCGGATTTTCTCGTTGTTTTGAATAAATGTATACAGGGTTGACTTTGGTTGATACCAACATATCATATTCATCATATCATTAGTTCACCACGCGACTTTACATAATCATAATCTGATATAAGCTTAAATTTTTTGGATGCTGATAATGTGCTGTATTTACGTTAAACATGTCAAAACCTGGCCCAACGTGATAAAATGTCTCACTTATACAGGGGATTGAGCTACAGAGTCCCAATTATAGAGGTAAACATAGAAAAAATTCTTAAAATCAAATCTCAATTAACCAGGTTCGAAAACCTAACAGAGGTAATTCGATGAAAAAGTGCCGAGATCTCATTGGAATTCTCAATAATAGAGGTTTCTCATTGTCCAGGTCCCACTTAAGCAGGTTTCACTGTGTCTGTGTTCATATCTGTGACGAGAGCACGTGTCACAGCCGTTGCCTGACGCGACGCGTGCGTTCGTCGTGTTTTTCATTTTAGGATTATGTTGATAAATTGGTAGGTGTTTATGAATTTTTTGGAAACTAGAATAAATTTTGCTACATGGCGATGTAACTGGAATTTAAAAAATGTTTTAAAACAATCTTGATGTCATCACAAAATAATTGTTTTTTAAGCAATTCTCAGTTTCAACTTTAACTAAAGCCATTATGTTTTTATTGACAAACATCAGCGTTATTTACATAGGTGGCTTTATTATATACGTAACAAAACAGGCCAATGAGAACAATAAAAATCTGTTGGTCGATATGTGTCGGGCTATCCGAAGGGTTTAGCGTGGAAGGATTTCGAGAATATCGATAATGCATAGGTTTTATACAAACAAATTATAATCATCTATAAATTATAATTTGTTTGTAAAACCTACGCATGTTACATGTTTTTTCAAACATGAATAAGCATTCTACACATTTAATATAAATTTTGCAAGAAATTTAAAAATTATCACACATAATATCAAATAATATATAACTAGTGATGAAAAATGTAGTGTTTGTTTTTTATGCTACCTACATTAGGGCGAAAATCTACAACACACACGAAACTTATTGTAGAATTAATGAAATTTATTTTTAAATATCGATTTAAAAAAAAAAAGTTTCGAGATTTATAATTATTGTTTTACCTATAAAAAAGTAAAACAATAATCACAAACTTAAAATACCATGTAATCAAATACCGAATTAAAATTATGACAACATAAATCACATTAGGCTTATTTAAGAATGAAATGTAACAAATCAATTACGTTCAGGAATCAAACATTGCAGGTGAGTTGAGATTTTTTGTAATGACACTGGCTGCATCGAGATTGTTTACTGTTGTCTACAGGCATGTGTTTAGCACCCTGTAAACGCTTGGTTTTGACGGCAGTGGAGCTGTAGGTCTACCCTCCGGTACCGGAGGCCCAAGGGCGATTGGGGATTTTAAGGACCAGGAACGCAAGTCGCAACACCGGAAGAGTTACAAGTATAACTCATGTGGTATTGCGAGTGCCCATGGGCAGCGGTAATCGCTTACCATCCGGCGATCCGTCTGCTCGTTTCCTGGTTTATTTCTAAATGAAAACCTTTCCTACTGTTCATGGCTTTAGTCGGTATCGAGTCTGAAAAGTTTATTAGTCTGTAGACTAGTATACAACTTCCCTATAAAAAATGTTCAAATTGCGTTTCACAAGAGCGCAACTGAGTTATTTTATTTTAATGAATATTCTACAATAATATACATATTAGGCGTTTCTTGCCCGCTTTTTAAAGTACCTAGGCGCGACCACAAATCAAAGTACTAGATTAGGTACCATTTAATTCACAATTCATTTTCCGTAACTTTCACATACATGAACAAGTGGAGATAATCAGTAAATTGTTAATCATTTTTTATAAGAATATTCGTTAAAATAAGTATGCCGGTATGCGACCTACTATTATAACCCAGATGTAATTACGCTTACATCTAACCTAATTTAATCTTTGGTTGCCGTGATTTCCATTTCCAAATCATTTGTTGTTGTTCAATAGTTTCTACTATAATATGTAACACACAACGCTTTTTATTTGTACTTTTTAATTACAAAAATTTAAAGGGTCTTCTTTTCGACCCGATTGTACTATTCAACCAAATTTTACATATTACTTTGGAGGCTTCTTTTCATATTTCAGTTATTATCCAAAACTTCAAAAATATAAATGTAATGAAACGCAGATTTTTATCAAAATTTAATGAGGGTTACGAGATGGAATATTGGCCAGGTGGGAAGGAGACATTTTTTGTGTTTATGATGGTTGAAAATGCGATATCATTATGTGCTTTGCATAACGCTTAATATAAATGTAATATTTTTATGGACAAGAAGGTCCTTGCCCATAACAATATTACTACATAATAGCTAATTACTGTAATACTGTAATATTTTTATGGACAAGAAGGTCCTTGCCCATAACAATATTACTACATAATAGCTAATTACTGTAATACTGTAATATTTTTATGGACAAGAAGGTCCTTGCCCATAACAATATTACTACATAATAGCTAATTACTGTAATACTGTAATATTTTTATGGACAAGAAGGTCCTTGCCCATAACAATATTACTACACAATAGCTAATTACTGTAATACTGTAATATTTTTATGGACAAGAAGGTCCTTGCCCATAACAATATTACTACATAATAGCTAATTACTGTAATACTGTAATATTTTAATGGACAAGAAGGTCCTTGCCCATAACAATATTACTACATAATAGCTAATTACTGTAATACTGTAATATTTTTATGGACAAGAAGGTCCTTGCCCATAACAATATTACTACATAATAGCTAATTACTGTAATACTGTAACATTTTTATGGACAAGAAGGTCCTTGCCCATAACAATATTACTACATAATAGCTAATTACTGTAATACTGTAATATTTTTATGGACAAGAAGGTCCTTGCCCATAACAATATTACTACATAATAGCTAATTACTGTAATACTGTAATATTTTTATGGACAAGAAGGTCCTTGCCCATAACAATATTACTACATAATAGCTAATTACTGTAATACTGTAATATTTTTATGGACAAGAAGATCCTTGCCCATAACAATATTACTACATAATAGCTAATTACTGTAATACTGTAATATTTTTATGGACAAGAAGGCCCTTGCCCATAACAATATTGCTACATAATAGCTAATTACTGTAATACTGTAATATTTTATGGACAAGAAGGTCCTTGCCCATAACAATATTACTACATAATAGCTAATTAGTGTAATACTGTAATATTTTTATGGACAAGAAGGTCCTTGCGCATAACAATATTACTACATAATAGCTAATTACTGTAATACTGTAATATTTTTATGGACAAGAAGGCCCTTGCCCATAACAATATTGCTACATAATAGCTAATTACTGTAATACTGTAATATTTTATGGACAAGAAGGTCCTTGCCCATAACAATATTACTACATAATAGCTAATTAGTGTAATACTGTAATATTTTTATGGACAAGAAGGTCCTTGCCCATAACAATATTACTACATAATAGCTAATTACTGTAATACTGTAATATTTTTATGGACAAGAAGGCCCTTGGCCCATAAAAATATTACTACATAATAGCTAATTAGTGTATATCTTAATTATTGTATTTGGGAATAATCTATTAAAATGTTTAAAAAATGCAGGCTTCGCAAACTCTTTCAAAGAAAAAAACTATCTATAGGGTGGTGTATAATAAAACACTAATGTAAACCACTAATTCAGATCTTTGTGTTTATTCCGTTGTGGATGACAAACGTTGGGCGCGGGTGATGATGCGGGTGAATGTGCGCGGACTTCAAATTCAGCATTTTGTCCGTTGTAAAACGACATTTACACGCGTTCCCAAACGTACAACGCCAATTCGTCGTACTCTTCCATTGCATGGATACATAGTATGTAAATCCATTTATTATAGCTACTAGTTTGCCACTACCGTTTTTAACCCACTTTACTGAAAATGCATATAAATATGTATTAATTGTTATAAAATTTTATTTCATCGTTAATAGGGCCACTGACCATGAAACCTGCAAATCCAGCGTTGGTACTACTGGCCGTAATTAGTGTCCGGGTCAAGGTCGCGACATTGGATTTGTAGGCTGGATAGTCAGGATGCCCCTTTATGCGATGACGAGCACCTTCATACCCATCAAAAATTGCTGACTACACATGACACATCACATCAAAATCTGTAACTCGTGTCTACATATTTTTCTGTACAAAAATAAATATAATTCTATGCGCGTTTTGATAATTTTACAATGTATTTCAAATTAAAAACGCTTATGTAAACACCAAAAAACTAATCGGATGGGCAAAACTGAAGATCTGAACCAATAGTATATTTGACCATTGTTCAGATCCTCGTGTATATTCCGTTGTGGATGATGAACTGCGGAGGCGGGTGATGATGTGGGGAAATCTGTGCGGACTTCACATTCAGCTCTTTGTCCGTTACAAAACGACGATTACACGCGTTTCCAAACGTACAACGCCAATTCGTCGTAGTCTTCCATTGTCTGGATACATAGTATGAAAATCCATCTATTATGGCTATCAGCTTTCCGCTAGCGTTTGTAACCCACTGAACTGAAAATCCACATAAAAACAAATTCAATATATGTAGTTGTTAATCAGTATAAAAATGAGATGCCATTATGCGATAGCGAGCACATTCATCCCCAGGAAATGTTATTGGTAGGTCAGGTATATTTTTTTGAGAAAATAGGAATATATAACTATATATTTTTATTTAATAAACCAGACTTTGAATACATAATTTATTGTGACATAATATAAAACCCAATATTTGTGTGAAATATATTAAGTTTAAATGTTAGCTTCAAACAAATAACTATGGCAAAACAAATTTATAACAAATGGACTACAAGGGGTTCAGATCTTCGTAAATGTGCCGTTGTGGATGATGAACTTCGGTGGTGGATGATAATGTGAGGAGATCTGTGACGACTTCACGTTCAGGTCATTGTCCGTTATGAAACGACATTTACAAGGGTTCCCGACAGTACAACGCCAATTTAATGTACTCTTGGATTTCATAGATATATAGTATGTGAACCCGTCTATAATGGCTAACAATTTCCCGCTAGAGTTTCTCACCCATTGCACTAAAAAATTATGGCAATTTTAGTAAAATTTTAGAATATTTTCTGAAATAAATATATTATATTATTATGTGTAATATGTAATGCCATTTATTTACAATAATTTAATAAAAAATAATAAAACACGTATTTTGATCATTTTATTAATCCAAATGTAAAAAAAACGTTTATGTAATTTACACCGAAAAACTAATTGGTTGACTTGGTGGATAGCAAAAATTAATTTCTGTAAATTGTATTAACTAAAAGATTAAACCATTGGTTCAGATCTTAGTATATATTCCGTTGTGGATGACGAATTTCGGAGGCGGGTGATGGTGTGGAGAAATCTGTGCGGACTTCACGTTCAGATCTTTATCCGTTATAAAGCGACGATTACACTTGGTCCCGAACGTACAACGCCAATTCGTCGTTGTCTTCCATTGCACGGATACATAGTATGTGAACCCATCTATTATTGCGACCGGCTTTCCGCAAGCCTTTTTTGCATACTGCACTGAAAATCCACAATCTTTGTTACCTACGTGATGAAATTATATTAAAATACGATTGTATTATCTGAAACATTATTAAAAATTACGTCAAACGCTGTAACTGGAAATCGATCGTAGAAGATCGTTTGATTCAAATAATGTAAAAATTGAATAACTTTTTGCGCTCTATTTAGACTTTAGAGGTAAATTTGTAAAAATGTATTGATATACAATTAAGTATATAATTGTTTCCAAATTAATAAACAACTCACATAAGCAACACAGATTTTTTTTTAAAGGAAATGCTTCACATCTTCATGTAAATGCCATTGTGGATGATGAACTTCGGGGGCGGGTGATGGTGTGGAGAAATCTGTGCGGACTTCACGTTCAGCTTTTTGTCCGTTGTGAAGCGACGATTACACCTACTCCCGAACGTACAGCGCCAATTCGTCGTGGTCTTCCACTGCATGCACACGCAGTATGTAAACCCGTCTATTATAGCTATCAGCTTTCCGTTAGTCTTTTTTACCCACTGCACTGAAAATCGACAATCTTTGTTGTCAATGAAATTTTATAAAAATAGATTAGCATCATGAAAAACTCTACTAAATGTCACATTAGAACCTGAATTTAATGGTATAAAAATTAAAACAAAATACGCTTTAGACAATTCATATATTTACACTTATTTGTTATGTTATCTAGAAATAAAATAAAAAAAACATTGCCAAAAATCACTTCATTAGATTTTAATGTAAGTTCCATTGCGGATGATGAACTTCGGGGGTTGGTGATGATGTGGGAAAATCTGTGTGGACTTCACATTCAGCTCTTTGTCCGTTACGAAACGACATTTACACCGACTACCAAACGTACAACGCCAGTTCCGTCGTACTTTTAGTTTGAAATGTTACACAGTATGTGAACCCGTCTATTATTGCAACCAGCTTCCCACCAGTGTTTCTAACCCACTGCACTGAAAAACCACAATATTAGTTAAATACTTGTATAACGAACACGATTTATAAACACGATTAATTCACACAAAGCTTTACTAAAAATCAAATCAAATTAAAGTAATAAAGGCTTTGAATAATTAATTCATAGGTATAATTACACTTGACTGATTTATTAACAAATCAAAAGTTTATGTCAGTTGATCTGCGAAAAAGTTTAATCACTGCTTCAGATCTTCATGAACATTCCATTGTATATGATGAACTTTGGGGGTGAGTGGGGATGCGGGGAAACATGTGCGGACTTAACGTTTAGTTCTTTGTCCGTTACAAGACGACATTTACACGCGTTCCCGAATGTGCAACGCCAGAATATGGTGCTCCTCCGTTCCTTCGCTAAACAATATGTGAACCCGTCTACTATAGCAATCAGCTTTCCGTTAGTCTTTTTAACCCATTGCACTGGAAATTTCAAAACTTTTTTTATAATGAATTTTATATGCGATTGTATCATGATTATTGCCTCATATTGCAACATTACTAAAAATGATATCAAACCCTGTAATTGGCAATGTATCTTATAAGAATTAAAACATTATCAATAGGACTTGATTAATTAATAATATGTTTACACTAATTTGTTGTTTTATCTCCAAATACAATAAAAATATACGAAAGGTACTATCGAAAAGGTCTAAGGGCCCCCATATATGGTCCGATTTACATTCAGATCGGCCTGAACGGATGCGAAATCGTATCGTCTGTGTGTAATCGCATCAGTCGGTCGAATAGACTGAAGCGATTGGTTCCAGTGTTGCTTACTCTGTTTAAACTACTAAACTCGCGTCGTTTTCTACTAAAAATAACTAAAAGACTACAGAAAACTATTTAAAAAACGAATAAACTAAGGAATCCCTAAAAAAACTGCATTTTCGGTTAAAACCGTACTACCTACCTATATTGAAAATATGATAATTTTAATGTTAAATAAAATAAGCATAGTAGGAAATATTACGCATATATAAATGAAATGGGTAGTTTAAAGCGACTTACGGACGCGTGCTGCCATGACGTGTTATTATGATGAAGTTTCAAATTTTTTATTGTTTTTTTGAGCCTAATATAGGCCCATTTTGCATAATATGATTACTGTCTGGTTATTTTCTACTAAAACACTACTAACAACTAAATTCCTACTAAATAGGGAAGAAAATACAAAATTTCGTAGTATAACTTTGCAAAACAACTAAGTTGGCAACATTAATTCATTCAAATCGAACTGAACGGATGCGTAATAAGATTCGAGTGTTAAAATAAAAACTGGCCAAGTGCGAGTCGGACTCTCGCACGAAGGGTTCCGCACAAAACGAAAAAAAAACACGTTTGTTGTATGGGAGCCTCAAATATTTATTTTATTCTGTTAAAAACAGTTATTTGTTTTTATAGCAGCGATAAAAATACATAATTGGGTATTTTCCTATATGTAAAAATTTTGTTTTTAAATAAATTAAGAAATTATTAGGTATTGTAATTTGTTAAAAGTAAAAAGATTTAGGATTTTATGTGTAGTTTTGTAATTAATATTTGTAATATAATTTGTAAATATGCTTTTCCAAGTCACAAAAAAGTTGAAATATTTTTTAGACCATTAGTGTAACAAAAAGATTTGATGAAAATTAAAGATAGTATGTATGAACATAACATAATCGCGCAAACTTCAGAGAGACTATATCCACTATGATTAATAAAAACTAAAGACTATTACTATAAAACAAGGTGAAATGATTGCTATAGCACATTACTGGAAAAATGTATAGCATTCTTTTTTTTTGTAGGTACAGTAACGCTAAAGCAGTATGCTGCATGACACAATTATTCGGTTTCATCCATAGCGTTGTCATTCCGTGTATGTGCTCGAATCTGTTTAGGCTGAACTGACGTCAGTTCTGTCTGAAACGATCGGCTTCTCGTATATATGCGGGGGCCTTAATTGCTTCTTTAGATCTTCATGAAGATGCCATTGCGAATGATGAACTTCGGAGGTTTGTGATGATGTCGGGAAATTTGCGTAGACTTTACGTATAACTCTTTATCGGTAACGAAACGACATTTACACCTACTACCAAATGTACAACGCCAGTTTGTCGTCTTCTTTCCATGAAACGTTACACAGTATGTGAACCCGTCAATTATTGCTACCATCTTTCCGCAAGTGTTTCTAACCCACTGCACTGAAAATCCACAGTATTTGTTTTATAATTAAAATAAAAAAAGGCAATTGCATCGTATTATGGTAAAGAATCAATATAATATAGGCTTTAATTAATTCATAATATATTTACAATAAAGTATATATTCATTACAAATGAAAAATGTGTACCAAAGGGACTTGTGAAAAGGTTTGATCACTGCTTCAGATCCGCATATATGTTCCATTGTGGATGATGAACTTCGGAGGTGGGTGATGATGTGACGAAATCTGCATAGACTTTACGTTTAGTTTTTTATCGGTTACAAAACGACATTTACATGAATTACCGATCGTACAACGCCAGCTCGAGGTGCTCTTAAGGTCCTTCGCTAAAAAGTATGTGAAGCCGTCTACTACAGCCGTCAGCTTTCCGTTAGCCTTTTTTACCCACTGCACTGAAATTCCACAATCATAGCTATATTACGATGTTTATAAAAATGCAATTATATGTATGCATGACATTTACACCTAATACCAAACGTACAGTAACGTTCAAAGGAAAAGCACGCCAGTTCGTCATGCTTTTTTCTTTGAAATGTTACATACTATACAAACCCGTCTATTGTTGCTATCAGCTTCCCACTAGTATATACCTAAAACACTGCACTGAAAATCCAGCTATTTTTATACTCGTATAGTGATTTTTTTTAAACAAGATTGCATCCTTCAAAATAATCTAATGCCAATATAATATGGTATAAGAATAAAAATAATGCTCAAATTTAATCAGTTCATAATATATTTGCACTTAACTATATTAATTACAAAACAAAAATGTACGTCAAACGGTACGAGAAAAATATCTAATCACTGCTTCGGATCCTCATGTAAACTCCATTGTGGATGATGAATCTCGGGGGTGGGTGATTATGTGGGGAAGTCTGTGCGGACTTTAAATTAAGTTTTTTGTCCGTTACGAAACGACATTTACACGCGTTACCGATCGTACAACGCCAGCCGGTTGTGTTCTTCCGGTTATTCGCTAAGCAGTATGTGAACCCGTCTACTATAGCCATCACTTTTCCGTTAGTGTTTCTTACCCACTGCACTAAAATCCACACAAGAATATATCTTATAATAATGAAAATCATTAAACATATCTCTTTATGTTTCACTTTAATTCAAAACCTTCATAGACACATAATAGCTTACCCGTAGCAGTCTTAATCCATGTTACTGCAACAGAAGATGATGAATTGGACACACCAAGAGTACTTGGCCAGATACAACCTACTCCTAAGTAAAACATCTTCAATCTAATGACAATAGAGCTTGAGTCGAGTTAATGAGTGTCATGGATGTTATTCAAATAATATAATATTCAAAAATAAAATTTAAGTATTGTTATTATACTTACTTCAGTTTTTAATAATTAAAGGTATTAAATTGAAACCTTTTGAATTTTACTGATGACATTATTTATTAAATTTGATAATAGAGAATAATAATTATTATGAAGATAAATATCTTTGCATCTTTTTAATTACCGTATTCTTAATGATTTTTACATGCGTACTTATTATCTATTATTATTTATTGTATCATAATTCATAATTATTGAAAAAATGAATCCCTAAATAAAAAGTTCATTTTAATTTCAAAATCACTCCATTGTGGATGACAAAAACTGGCGGTAGATGGGTGTGCGGTTCTATTTTCATTTTGACGACCTTCATCTGTTTGTCGACTAGGAAACGACAGTTGCAAGAGTTCCCGTTGGTACATCGCCAAGTGGTCGTCAAATTTGTTTGCCTCTTCTTGAAATAAGTGTATCCGTTTATCACAGCGAACATTCTACCCGTTGGGTTATGGACCCATTGAACTGGAAATAAAGATACAAGATGAATATATGAAATATCGAACAATGCGAATTTTTATCGCTTGCAGCTTTAAAAGTGCCTGGGTAACCGGACCTTTGCTCAGAGTTCTGTGATAAAATAAAAAACACAAAAATATTTATATGACCGCATTCGAACCTACCACATTTAGAATTTATTGCTATATTTTGGCACGACGAAAGAAAATAACATACATAGCTTAAAAGCGCGCAGTTTCTCAGGGACAAGACCTAGTTAGATCGATTTTTCTCCCCGAAAACTCCCTGCATATTAAATTTGAAGGTAATACTTGCAGGAGTTTTCGAAAAACCGATTATATATAATATACAAGATTGTCTCGTTTAAAGTATAGGTAAGATCATAATTGTAATAGAAGGTCGTAATACATATTTATATATATATATATATATATATATATATATATATATATATATATATATATATATATATTTCATACTGGTAATTATATTTTTTTTATTTATTTAAATATGATCTAAATGTACTTCTCTTAACTATTTAAAGTAGGTATCTAATTTAACAAAGTGTTTAACGTTTCTCATGCATTTAGGATCAGTTCACGCCGAGACGCGACGTGACGCGACGCAATAGCAAGAGTTCTTTTGAGCTGCACTGAGCTTGGAATTTTAAAGTAGTGAATAAAGTTTAATTTGAATAGCTATCTTAAAATGCAATGCCGCGTCGCGTTGCGTTTCGGTGTAAGCTGACCCTTTCTGGTATTGAAATCTCTTTCAATCAATTACCTAGCTGTTAAGTGCAATCAATTAAATAATTAATGATTATATTTTAATTATAACCCCACCACGTATAATGAACTTTGGTGGCGGGTGATTATGTTGGAGAGTCTTAAGGTAAATCGAGTTCGTCTTCTTGTTGACATTGAATCGACTTCGACATGTGATCCTCTTGGTGCACCGGAATATTGTGGAGGACTGCGTCGAGCCGCTCTTGGAGAAGGTATAGCCGTCCACCACGGCGATTACGTTCCCATTCGTTTTTGTTGCCCATGTCACTGTAAAAAATTACCCTTTTAATATCATATTTTGTAGAAACATCTTATAGCTAAATCCATAACGTCCAGATCACTGTAAAACATGTCACTTTTAATGTCATATTTTGTAGAAACACCTGATGTCTAAATCCATGTAACACAATATTATGCATAAAACATCAACAAATTTCCTACTCGCAGTTATAGGACGCCTGAAAATATTTTAACACAACGGAAGTGACCGCAACGACTGCAGACGACATTGAACTACGTATTTACACGTGAAAAGTGTGCGCGCGCACCGCAGCGTGCCTTGCGAGCCGCAGTTTGACGACCACTGCATTAAAGGATCAACGTCGACCTTACCTGTTTACCCCAGAAAAAGACATACAATGTGATTTATTATAGATTAGTTATGAAAATTATATTCCCATTGATACTAAATGATGCCATGACATCTAAATAAAACAAAAAAGAAATACATTATGGTACAATTTATTTTATTATAAGAAATTTTGTACATGAAATGACAATGACAATCCTAATAACTCGGAGGACAATTGTCGAAAATATTAACGGTTAAATCCCATTTGGATTTTCAGGCTGTCCCGCTTGCTCGCGCGCCTACGCGTGCGGTAATGAGTCAGCGCGTGGACCGAAACGGGATATCGATAGTAGTTAAGAGAATTGAGGTTCTGTACTCTTACATAAAAAACGTAGTACTTAAAACTATACATTAACATAAAAAGCTACTGACATTCTAGCCGCATCAGTGTCTAGTTCGCCTTGAATGTTGTCTCGTCGAGTCACTCTTCTGTGACTTTGTTCCACCTAAATATTTATTTCTGTGTCGGTATAGGGTGGATTTAATGCTATTGAATGTTGGTAGCCCATCTTTAATATTATATCCCGCATCTGTAAGCCTCGCTGTCTTTTCCTCGAATGCCGAAGGAATTGGCTTCAAATCTTGACATACATGCTTTTTGTACTTTTCAATAGTAAATTTTATTTCATTTTTCGAAAAGTTTGGAATACATGAATTTAAATGACGTGTTTCTCTTAGTATTTCATTTCTGTCAAGATTCATCGTGACACTCCCAAAGCAGCCAATTTTTCTATTACAACATCGCCACCAACTTGATTTTTTACCAATCTTTTGTTTGTAGTACTGATGTCCGGCACGTAGTAATATTTCGCCACCTCGTATGCTATTCACTATTTCTAATTTGTCACTGGTACCAGAAGGTCCCGCCGAACCTGACAATGGACTTTAGCTTCAATACCATTATAAAACAGAAATAGCGTTTTCAGATTACGCGATAAAGCATTTTTACATTACACGGTACGATATAACGCTGATAAAGGGATGAGAATGACAGGGATGTGTTTCAATAAGAAACATATAGGTAGATATATATACCTACCTACCTACCTGTCAGCTGAAATTATCGGCGCGATATCGTATATAATATCTTATAATAATAATATCTTTGAATGTTTCCACAACATGCCAAACTGGTGTAATGGGAATACTAAGAATCCGAAGAACGTGTATCACAGGTACCAGCCGACGCGCTAACCACTGAGCCACAGAGGTCGTCGTATCGACCTTATCAATGTGAAAAGACACTCATGCCCACGACATAAGAGCGTTTCCGGTCCGATAAGCGATATCGTATCGCGTAATGTGTATGTGTGTGATACCGAGCTCACATTATCGGCCGCGATATCGGATATCGATAGCATGTAATGTGAAAATGATCTTATGTCGACGACATAAGAGCGTTTCCACATAAGGTCTGATATACGACATGAGATATCGCGCCGATATGTTATGTAATAATAAAGACAGGTAAATATTGTAATATAAAACACATAGCTGCCTCTCATCGCGCGCGATGAGCGAAATCGTATCGCGTAATCGTATCGACTTACGAATATTATAAGCTACACCGATATATTTTTTTTTGGACTTAAAAAGATATAAGCAAAAAAGTAAAAAGTTCAAAAGTTTTAAGAGTGTATACTTATTATTAATACAATTATTGTTTCGGTACACTGAAATGAAATTGTGTTTAACATTTTCGAAAAATTAAATAAACGTTTAATTTGTAATGAAAAACAATGTTTACATATTATAGAAATTGTTACGTATACAAGATATTTATGGCTTTGGAGGCGTTTTCTATTTACTGACAAACTGTTGTTTGCTTTATTATGATGTAAATGTATACATATATTTTGAAACATTTTATAGGTAACATTGTTGTGGCCTTGTGAACGTATTATCTCAAATCTCAACATTAACCTGTCGCCCAGTATAACATACCTAATTACTAGGTGATATTTTATTCCGTTTCAGTAAAAATAATAGGTACCGACATGAAATAGTGTAGGTACTATGGCATACAAAGTTTCCTTTTACCTTCCTGTACAACATCGCAGAAATAATAATTTATAAGCATTATTGACTAATTTATACATTTAAAAAAGTATATCAGAAAAAAATATAAAAATATTGAAATTGAAATAATTATTATCAGTTGTCACCTGATTATGGAGCATTAAACGGCGCGGGGCGCGCGGTACGGGGCCCCGACGCCCGCGCTGTAGGGCGACATAAAAAAATCTTGTTTTTTTCCATCTTTCAAGTACTTGAGCTTAGACACAAATGCTTTTATGCAATATATTCCACTTATTATACAAAATACGCCCTGTTTCCCTCAAAACGGAATTAAAAAACACACAGTAATCTTTTTTTATATTTTAAGTATTCGAATGTAATAAAACTTCACATGGTAAGTATTTATTTGTAAAGATGCAAGTTATATATATATATATATATATATATATATATATATATATATATATATACTTATTATCTTTGTGGTGATACTATACCTTCTGGCCTGCAAAACTATTTACAACACTTTTAACTTTCTGGAGGGTTCCGTAACTATCAACGCGCAATAGGTTTTATTTAAATTACTTCAAAAGTTATTGTCCGATTTCGGTCAAAATAATTTTCCCTAAGAGTTTTTACCATGATCCAAGACCAAGAGATATAAACTTGTAAGTTTCCATGCTGATACATGGAAACTTACAAGTTTATATCTCTTACCGTTTAGAAATGCCAGGGAGGGGACCAACTTATAAACCGCTTTGGAGGCCGATTACTCGAAAATGGTTGGCTTTGTAAATAAGTCATGTATGAAACCTTGCCTTCATTTTCAAAGACCTATTCAACGATACTCCACACAATGGGGTAGAATGAAAAAATATTATTCATCCCCACTTCACAGATATGGAGAGCCTAGATAAAATATAAAATTTATTAATATTATTTTATTATTCCAAAACCGAGATCTATACACAATCTATAACTATACCAAATTTCATCAATTTATATTCATAATTACAGAAGCTAAAAGCACGGACAGACAGATAGACGGACGGACAGGGAGAAAGTATACCCGTATGTATTACAGAACCCTAAAACGAACAAGCGGACTGTTCCTTACAAAAAAAAAAAGTTTATCCGAACGACACTAAATGTATGAAAATTAATAAGGGCTACGAAACGGAAAGGTTTCCAACCGGGAACGAGCCGTGTCGAGCATCTACGCTAAATATAAATCAAATATAGTAACGACTCGATCTCTTTTGTCGCAATTCCTCGTACATAAGGAAGCTTAATAGGACCAAAATGGATATGTAACTAAAACTACTATAGGTTCCTATCATCAAGTCAGCAAATATTCAAAGTAGTATTAACTAATTGTAATTTAATGAAAAATAAAAATGTTTTTATTTTGTTTATTTTTTGTAACGTCTAGTATGAATCCAGTTTTTTAATAATGTTAGATTTGATAAAATTACAAACCCTATATCCGTGTTAATAATACTGAGAACATGAAGCTGCCTATTTGAATTACACTTATATAGGATGTACCTTCAATACCATGAACTGTTGTAATTAAATTTTAATGAACTGCCCATTGCGTATGATGTATATCTGCGCGGGGTGGTCGTGCGCGATCCCGTTCACACGAACCTTTCCGTCTCTCTTGTCGATCGAGAACCGGCATTTACAGGATCGGCCCTTGGTGCACCGCCAGAGCTGGGCCAGTTGCGTCTCACCATTCTTGTAGAAAGTGAAGCCATCGATTAGACCTAACACTTTGCCCGACGAGTTGCGAACCCACTCCACTGCAAGAAGATAGTTTTAGAGTGAAAGCATGAAAGATTCCAGAAATTCTAAGAAGAACCGAGTGCTATACTAGTATGCATATCTACCAATAACTAATTGTTAGTAACGTCAAACTTGTATCGCAAAAAACCGTCAAATGATTGACTGGCGACGTTTTTAACAAATAGTTATGGATAGATAGGCTATTGAAACGGGCGGTAAAGCTGCATGGCAAAAATCGACCATCTTACGACTCGACGGCCGTGCGGTGGAAATCGTTCGACTTTAGTCACCCGTGTAAGTCAGACATCACCAACTATCACCAACAGGGCCACACTGACCGTCCAGACTGCACATGCAGCACCAGTAATAATGGCCGTCATTAGTGTCAATAATTTCTAACTTTTGCCTACAATTGTCCGCTTCAAGGCCGCGGCATTGGATTTGCAAGCTGGACGGTTAGGTATGACCTTTAAAAGATAGTTTCTAAAATGCTGCGTTAATTAGGCTCAATATAAAAACTATGACAATATGAAAATATTATACATATTTTAATTTTTGAAGAGAGTAATGAGTTATATTTGGTATTCTGAGTATGACGTTATACTACACTTTGTACATAATTCCATTTTGTATAACAAATACTTTAGGACGATGTTCGTGGTAGACAAATTGTTTGACAATAACCAAGGTGTCTCTCGCCGTGACGAATCGGGCTTTGCAGGTTTTGCCCTTGGTGCAGCGCCAACTCCGAGTCTTGCTGCTGATGCCGGAACAATAGTATGTATACCCATCCAGGATAGCTATTTCTTTACCATGAGAGTTTTTCGCCAATTGCACTGTAGCAACACATGGATATGATGAGAAATGATAGTGAAATTTATCGTTAAATTATAAACAAATAATACATCGATAAAGACGATTAATAAATCATCAAAGCTCACACACCGGTTTATGATAGCTACAGCTCTTATGTACTGTGGCACACAAAAAGGATTTCAATAAAGCAAAGAAAAATGCGGGTTCATTCAATTTTTTTATACAAACTGAAATGCCTAACGTTGAAGCATGTTAAGCATAAAGCTTGGTCACAGCCGCAGCATCTTGTGTAGATCTTTTTGGTCTGCTTGGCTGCGTGGGCGCGGTCCATGGCGACGCGATTCCTGGCGTAGCAACCCGTACAGCGGTATCTAACAGAACCCCTTTCTAAGACATGGAGCCTGTCTGTTATTTTCACATCTGTAAATTATGATGTCGATGTTGAGGGAATTAAAATAGATTAGAAAATAAAAGAAGGTCATATGCATTTATATTGTTACTGCTGATGTTGTCACACAGGCAAAGAACTTATGTATTACTAACGTTAAGAATCTTGATTCAATGCACTTACACGAAAAACCGCATACACTATAGGTCGAGGCTGAGTGTGCGCGGACAGACGTATGTGGGGCGTGCGGCGCGCGCGGGATGTGGTTTTATAATTATAATTGAATGCCAATACGAGCTGATCTTATAATAATAATTCAAAATATATACACTTACCATTATGTTTCTGAGACAAACTTTTAAATGAACAAAAAAAATAAAACAATAAAAATGCAAATTAAAATTTTGTAATATTTTTTTCTCTTAATCTTAAGACTTAAAACTATCTAGATTAAAAAAACTTATTTTAGAGATAAATCCGTCCAGTGATATTTTTATCATTCCAGATGCTAAGGAATGATAGATTCGATTAAGAACTTAATTTTAATTGAATTATGAAAAGAATTATCCCAACAGAAATAATAAAGAAAAAAAAACACTTAGGTACTATTTGAAATTTTTCGTAGCTTAATATTATTTTAAACATTTTATTCACAAACAAATTACAGCTGCCAACAACCCCAGACGACAGTCAACCCCAAACTGTTAACCCCTCAAAAAACACAAAACACATGTGACCCTGCAAATACACGTTTTTGTTTAGAGTGGGGTAGGGTGCAGTTATGAAACTTACTACTAATACTTTCCAAAAATGATCTTAACTTTACTGTCTAAAAATTATCATAAAATATATTAACTTAGATAGTTTAATATTATACTTACTGTCGCCTTTATTTGCGTTTTGCGTCATGCATGCAAAAATATGCACTGAGTAACAAAAGCAACTTTTTACACATACACAATAAAAATCCAATTTATTTGAAACCCTCAAGGACTTTTTTTTAAAAATCTAATCCAATTTTACATAAGTTCCGTTCTGTATGCAGTAGCGATGAGGCGAGTGGGTGTGTTCCAAGTACATGCGACTGATTGTGTTTTTGGAGTCCAGTGAGAAACGCGCCTTACACGACCATCCTTTAGTACACCGCCATTGTGTAGTCGATGCGCTTTTACCGTTGATGTAAAATGTAAATCCTTTAATCAATGCCAACGGTTTACCTTTTCTACTACTCACCCATTGCACTAAAAATAAACGTGATTATCGTCAACATTCTTCGGAAGCTAGCTTGTCTAGTAATATTGGAACATAAATTATTTACAATATATGTTATTGGTTGTACTGTAGGTTCTTGGTGGAAATTCATGTTTCACAGTAATAACACACATGACTTCTTGCACTATTTCCACTTTAATAAGTATTTTACATTAATTTTAATATATTACACGACCGGTTTCGACAAAGACACCCGATGATGACTTTCTGTGATGTGAATGTGTGAGTGATGAGAAGTCCTGTGTGTTATTACTGTATTTACAATATAACAAAATAACGATTTAAATTTCTATCATTTATTTAATATTAAGGTACCTTTGATTTGCAAAATATTTTTAAAAAATATGAGACCAAAAGTGGAAGGAATTCCTTTAAAAGAAATCTAAGCTAAATGTTATTAAAAATTGTAACAAAAAGTTAATAACGAATTATTCTTTTATGATAACAAAATTTTCGAGATGTGTTTTCGGTTGATCCTTGCCATACAAAATTGCCACGAAAATAAAAGGATGTAATAATTAATTCTGCAAATATCTATTTTCATTAATGTTATTCCTTTTACATCTTCATGTAAATACCAATATATATTACAGATGATACCTGGTGATCATGTTCCATATTCATGCGTATAATCTTAGAATCTTTGTTCAGTGTGAAACGCACCTTCAATCAATCAATAAATCATATTTTATTTGCTCTAAAAGTGGTACAATACATGTTCATATTAATTCATTTCTTAGCTCTAACACTTTTAACTATATATTAGCATGCAAATACTAAAAGGTTATTTCATTACATTACATACCTTACATTATCCACCTTTGGTACAGTATCATACTGAATTTTGACCATGCTTTATATACTTATATATTTACATAATATGTAAATCCATTACTTATTGTCTTGTCTTTACTACTTGTACGGCCCGTTTCAATAATCTATCTACCAATAACTATTTGTTAAAAACGTCACATTTGTATCGCAAAAAGACGGCAAATCATTGAATGACGAAATTTTTAACAAACAGTTATTAGTAGATAGGTTATTGAAACCGGCCATAAGTCCATTTCACTAAAATATAAATATTACACATATTATAAAAGCCTTACGTGTTTTTCTTTTGGTGTCCTGTACCATCCATTTAATTTTACTCGTTTTTTTTTGTAAGTTTCAATAAGTACATCCATTGATTTAATACTAGTGGTTTCCCTACACTATTTCTAATCTATTCCATAGTTAAAAATGTTATGTAACCCCCGAATTGTCAAGCAGTGAGAGAGCTGATGATGATGAATTATAGCTAAGTATGAGATCATGTCAGCTTTCAAACAGAAAAACGAGATCATAATCGGTTCATCCGTTTGAGAGCTACGATGCCACGTGCAGACACACAGACACCCCGACAGTCGACAAAGACAGATACGTCAAACTAACATCCCGATGTTTCCGTCGGTGGTTAAAAAGGAGTGGAACTTTTTTTTAAACCGTAATGACGTTCAAGCATGCATAATATATTGCTTGACTTTTCTATTATTCGCCCAAAAGTATGATATATTTACGATATATTACGGAGAAAAGTTTAGATTTTATATAATTAGTACAAGAAAACATTACAGCTCTATTTCAGTTTTTATACTTTGAAATAAAATGCAACCAATTGATATTTCTTAGAGTATAGACAATGCTAAGACTGAACTGCTCTGAAAATAATAGCCATTCTGCAAAAAAAAAGTATTAATGCAAGTAAATATTTTGGTTTTTGTTATTTTTAAACAGCCGTTCTTTTTTCCCGCAGGGATTTTTTTGCAACAGCCAACTCAAATTGACTTTACATCTTTACGTATATTCCGTTATGTATTACATAGGCGGTGGTTTGTGATCATGTTCCACATTCATACGAATAATCATGGAACCTTTGTTCAGTGTGATACACGCCTTACAAGATCCACTTTTAGTACAGTACCATACTGAGCTTTGATCAGTATTCCTGTAATTGAAGTATGTAAATCCTTTTAATATTGCCAATGGCTTGCCTTTCTTATTTTTAGTCCAATCCACTGAAATGTTAACATTATACATATTTGAATTAAAATAAAACATAGGTAATATTTAAAGAAATACATAACTAGTAGCGTACTTGTAAAGACAGAAAACGTTGCTACCCGTTGCGCATTTTTTTAAACAAGAAAAGAAAAAAAAGCAGCATCCAAGATGTAGTGACCGTGCCGTTGGAAATTTAGTGAAGTGTCTCGAATGTCCTCAACCACGATACTTCAAAAGTAAGAGGGGCCTACGTATCCACACAGGTAAGTATCATAAGCAATCGTTAGCCCCTCCTCCTTTAGTAGTTCCACCATCACAAAACTCCACTGAACACCAACCCCTTTGGCAAGAAATTTCCAAATTGAAAAATTCCGTCCCTATACTCAGGCAGATCCCCAGGGGTGCAAGAGTAGCTGTGGCCCAGAAGCTTGCCGAGACAGTACACAAAGCGTAACCGTAAGCGAAAACTCGAGGCAGGCCAGGGAAAATCTATTTACATTTCCCTACCGTATTCTACACGTTACCAGGGATCCACACAATAATGCCTCCCTCACGTCTCTTGTAAAAAAGAACTGTGTTTCCGATTTGGATTTCAACTCAAATTTTCATTTTCCTTCATTGGCCAAAAATAACATACTAAAAAATGTCGACAATAAAATAATTTTTGATATTTTTTAGTATGTTATTTTCTCACTCACAGTGAGACATTAAAGGCGCCACGCGACTACTTTTTTCCAACGACACGATCGTTCCCAACTGTCCAGAAACCCTCACTGCCTTGCAGCATAAACATCCTCCTTAACTATCTTTTCCTAATCAAATATAATAAAACCTAATCTTTTCCTAGACACCGATGATGCCGATCCAGCCCTCCAAACGTCGGTTGACAGTGTTCGCGGAGCCATCATGTGTTTTCTTCCGGGTTCAGCGGGCGGTCTCGATGGTCTCACCCCTCAGCGTCTGAAGGATTTCACCAGCGGTTGCTGTGGGGAAGCCGGAGATAAGCTCCTGCAGGAAGTCACGAATTTGTGCAACCTAATGCTTCGTGGGGAGGTTGCATCACATGTCATTGACATTTTGTATGGAGCAAACATCTGCGCCTTGATGAAGAGAGATGGTGGTATCCAGCCGATCGCTGTCGGCTCGTCATACCAGCGCCTCACAGCCAAAATAGCCTGCAGGTCCATTAACTCACTAGCTTCATACATCCGGTTGGATGGTTGGATGGCAGCAGCTTGGTTTTGCCTGCAAAGGTGGTTGTGAGGCAGCCGTTTACTCTTTTCGTACATTTATTAAAAACCAAAATGACAGTGTATTTTTAAAGATTGACGTCAAAAACGCATTCAATTCAGTTAACAGGGTCGACACGTTAGCCCAAATAAAAGCTAAAGCGCCAGCCATTTTGACGTTTATGCTTCAAAGCCATAAAGAGCCCACCAAACTTATTTATAAAAATCATCTCATCTCATCCGAAGTTGGCTGCCAACAGGGTGACCCTTTAGGTCCAGCAATTTTCAGTCTTGACAAACACCCGGCCATCGAACTTCTAAATTCAAAATTCAACGTTTGGTATTTGGATGATGGGACCATTGGAAGCGATGCATCTACGGTACTCTCCGATATTCGTACATTAATTCATGAGTTCCAAAACATCGGCCAAGAATTGAACTTTGAGAAATGTGAACTTTTTGTCCCTGATTGTCAGGACAGGGAAGCCGTTATATCTCTGTTCAAAGAAGTAGCCCCACAAATATCAGTTATTGAAAAAGGTTTACTTCTCTCTTCTCTTCTCTATTCTAGATGATTCCCTTCCAGATTTTATAAACAATAAATTACAAAATGGTGAAACTATAGACCGCCTTCTCCAAATTAACTGTCACATGGCTTTTACCTTAATTCGATATTTCTTATTTGTTCCAAAATTTACGTAAGTCTTGCGGTGTTTCCAACTTTGGAAGTTCCCCCAACTTTTCAAACGTTTAGACGACACGATAAAACATACGCTTTCTTCCATTTTGAACATAAATTTTGACCACCGCTCATGGACTCGACTATTACAAGAGAATGGAATGATGACCTGATGGAATGACCCTGGAGTGTGGGACGGGCTCTTGTATGGAGCCAGAGTGCTCCAGCCCATGTTCAAGGCACCTCGAACTGTGCGGGCAGGGCTGCAAACCAAGCAGAGAACCTCGAACGGCGCAAATATGAGAACCTTAGTGGAGACCTCATATTTCAACCGTTTGGGGTAGAAACATATGTCGTTCAAGCAAGCATATTGTTTGACTATTCTATTGTTCGCCCAATTGCCTATATTCAAAATAATAAAATTGAGATTGACATCTTATGTTTCTAAGTTACGAAGAAAAGTTTAGATTTTATATAATTAATACGAGAAACAACAGCTCTATTTCAGTTTTTATACTTTAAAATAAAATGCATGCTAATGCAATTGATATTTCTTAGAGTATATACCTAGAAGATATTTAGACTGGACTGCACTAAAAAAAACACTCGCTCTGTAAAAATAAAAATAAAAAAGGAATAATGCAAGTACATATTTACTCTATTGTTATTTTTATATAGACTACTTAAATAAATTTTAGGGTTCCCTATTTTTTCGCATAAAATCATATGTCATTAAATTATGACAATAAGTATGCGTTGTGACAGATTATGTCAAATTTTTTGATGCCTAAACAGTAATGCCTAATTAATATTATGCGTAACTATTATTAGGACAAATTAATTATACCAAACTATTGTTATGACAAAAAAAATGCCTGACGAGTTAACCCACATTAAATTAGAACAAAAAATCTAAATGATAATTTTGCCCAATGTCAAAGTATTATTATGACAAACAATATTAAATTATGCCAAAAAAAATGCGAAAAAAAGGGAACCCGAATTTTACATCTTTACGTATATTCCGTTATGTATTACATAGGCCGGTGGTTTGTGATCATGTTCCAAATTCATACGAATTATCTTCGAACCTTCAATCAGTGTGAAACGCGCCTTACAAGATCCACTTTTAGTACAGTACCATACTGAGCTTTGACCAGTATTCCTGTAATTAAAGTATGTAAATCCTTTTAATATTGCCAATGGCTTGCCTTTCTTATTTTTAGTCCATTCCACTGAAATGTAAACGTTACACATAATTTCATTAAAGTAAATAGTAATAATTAAAAAAAAAGTAGGAGCGTAGGTATGGATCTTCTGTAAGGCTGGGACTATATGATCGGGAATCCGGAAGGCCGTAGAAAATTCTGTGCATTGAAAATATAATTCTGCGTAAATACTATAGAGTTGAAAATCGACTGAATTGACTCCACTGGAATCAATGCCATGTCATATATGACAGCTCGACATACGAAACATCCATTTTCAACTCTATTGTATTAGCGCAGAGTTCTATTTACAGTGCTATGAATTTTCACCCGCGATCGTGGAGCATATAGTCTCAGCCTAAGGCTAGAATGTATCCAGCCGGAAAAAAACAGCGCCGAAAATATATTTTTTCACAAAAAGTTGCTAGTCGGTGCGCATTTTTTAAAACAAAAAAAAAAAAAAACTCAAGACAAATAAATATTATATTCTACTTAATCGCAAAAAAAGCTTTTAAGAAAACTTCTTTCCTGAGCGATAACTTTTTCATCATACTTTGAGTTTTGTACATCATAATAATTCCAAAATGTTGGTTGTAATATAAAACAACGGTATGAAAAATTCCTTTAGATTGAGGGTCACTCAAAACTCCTTTATTTATTTTTGTCACCAATCTTAAAGTAAATTCCGTTATGTATTATATAGGCAGGTGCTTTGTGATCATGCTCAAAATTCATACGAATAAACTTCGAATCTTTGTTCAGTGTGAAACGCGCCTTGCATGTTCCTCCTTTGGTACAAGACCATATAGAGCTTTGAGCTCTTTCAATGTGACGGTAAAATGTAAATCCGTCAACTATTGCCAATGGTTTGCCTCTGCTGTTTTTTGTCCATTCCACTAGAACATAAATACTCAAGTACACACTTTTTTTAATATATTACTAATTTTGTTAGAGTCTGTAAATCGTAACATGAGTACATAATATTGCAGTTGAATTAAATAACAGTACAAACATGAAATATTTTTATTATCTTTATCAATATTCTACTTTAAACGAGCATTCTTGTATGCAATTATTGTATCTGGATGATTTTTCATTTCGTTTCAAGGTACATAATAGGTACATGAAATAGAGTATGTACTATGGCATACTTTTCTGTCTTTTTTCTAAATTTTTTGTTATAACATCGCACTACTAGTTTAAAATCATGATTTGCTAATTTATACATCAAAATTAAGAAATAAAATAAAAATATTTTTATTCAGAATAAGGTTTTGTTTTCTGAACGTAAAAAACAAAGAAAAAAAAAAGGATTACAATTACGACCGGTTTGGAACCCTAACCCGGTGAGAAGAACCGGCGTAAGAAACTCGCCCGGGTGCCACCTTTTAGTAAAAAGTATAACCAAAATTGTTCTTTTAAAAGAATATATATCATACAATACATGTAAACAAAAAAAAAAATTAAATTACAATATCTAAAATATATTACAGTACAGAAGTACATTGTTTAGTTACTAAACTGAAATTGCCTCATAGGGTCAGGGTATTCTCAGGGTGTGCTGTCCTCAATGAAATCTTTAACTTTATAATGACCTTTGGCACGCAAATGTCTTTTAACTACTTTTTTAAATTTATTTAATTTAAAAAAGTCAAATTTTTGTCATTTTCTGGGAGTTTATTATAGAAACGTATACACTAACCTTTAAAAGAATTGCTTATTTTACTGACTCTAGTCACTGGTACAGCCAGCTTGTGCTTATTCCTAGTATTTATGTTGTGTTGGTCACATTTTTTATCAAATTCATTACAAAATATATCATAATACATCTAAAATTATTTCATAAAAAAATGAAATAACAAACAATTTTCACCTTGTTGACGCCTATGACGTGATTGGAGCATACATGTGATAAAAAGCAGCCGCCCCGTCGCGTCGCCCGCACGGTAGGATGACCTAATTTATGATCTTTTTAGGATTTTCCAACTTTCAAATAGCTTTGTCACAAATGCTTTTGTATATAAGTATAATATTCTATTTTTGCCCCGCCCTGTTTCTCTCGAAACGGAATAACAAATTTTAAGAAGGTTTTGGAGGTTTGGAGGAGGAGGTTGGAAAAGGTGGTTGGTTTTGCATAGCCTACGGATGTACCTAGTAATGTGGTTAGGTGAATAAATGCAGCATGCAAGGATCAATTTTAATATTCATCCACTCTTCTAAAATAATAAAATTAATAATTAATAAAATAATTCTAATTCTCGTGATAAAAAACGCTAATTCTCGTAATAAAAAATGTCCAATTCGCAGTATGGCCTTCAGTCTCAAGTTAAGCGGTCGCATCCATACGCGCGTCAAAATGTGCACGTGCGAGTGGAACAATATATACTGAGACTGGAGCCATAGCCAATTTTAATAATATGATAATTATTTATATACTATAATAAATAATTCTTTTCTAATTAAGCTTAATTAAAATTAATAAATTAAGCAATTCTTCAATAGCCATTATGCCGGTTAGTGATAAAATATATAATTTTCACGCCATGCAATATTATTTACAACTTAATTTCCTTTTTTGTTTGTCACTATTCTTTATATAAATCCCGTTATAGATCAGGTAGGAAGGAGCTTTGTAATCATGCTCCAAATTCATACGGCTAAAACTAGATTCTTTGTTCAGTGCGAAACGCGCCTTACATGTGCCTCCTTTCCTTCAGCACCAAATGGAGTTTTGAGCACTCGTGCTTTGATTGTAATATGTAAATCCGTTGATTATTGCCAATGGCTTGCCTTTGCTGCTTTTGGCCCATTTCACTAAAATAAAAATGAAAAAATAATTATTAATTACAATTTATTTATTTTTTTTTCTATTAATAATATTTTTGCAGAGTGCGGACGCGTTTAGGTACTTCAGGACAGCTTTTCTCACAAAATGTATAATATATTTTAATTTAAATATTAAGGAGTAAAATTAATGTAGATTTTAAAAACATTTTTAGTTTCAGCCACCTAATGGCCAAGACATGCACTTTATCATTTTTGCGTCATAATATTATTTTTTCTGCTGTTATGCTGTAGTATTGCCGCAAAAATAAAATAACTGGACAATGTAATTATGACATACTAAGAAATAACATATTAAAACGCTATGTCTTAATTTATTTTTTATCGCTAATCCTATAGCAAATACCGTTACGTATTACATAGGCCGGTGCTTTGTGATCATGTTTCAAATTCATACGAATGAACTCCGAGTCTACGTTTAGTGCAAATCGCGCCTTACACGATCTTCCTTTGGTACAGCACCATATTGAATTTTTAACACTCGTACTTTGATTGTAATATGTAAATCCGTTGATTATTGCCAATGGCTTGCCTTTGCTGCTTTTAGTCCATTCCACTAAAATATAAATTTATAAATAATAATTAATCAATTATTATTAGAATCGTTATTGTACTTGTAAATACCTATTAAATTATTAATTTTATTTAAGACTACGGACGCATCAAGGTTTCGCTTTTCTGATTTTCACATTCTTTATGTAGCGTTGTTATGAAAAATAGAAAGAACAATCCAACTGTTAAAAAAAATTTTATATTTAGAAGCAAAATTAAAGTTGATTTTAGTATAAGCCACCAAAGGGCCAGAGCTCGTTTTTGTAGTATTGGTCGTCATTCGTCTTAATTTTGCCTGCTATTATTTTGTGATTTTGCCATTAAAATAAAATAACTGTACAATGCACACACTAAAAAATAGTGTATTTACTTTTAATTTGTTTATTACATTATATATAAGAGTTACTCAAATGCTATGTCTTTATTTTTTCTCACTAGTCCTATAGTAAATTCCGTTATGTATTACATAGGCAGGTGCTTTGTGATTATGCTCCAATTTCATACGAATGAACTCCGAATCTTTGTTAAGTGCGAAACGCGCCTTACATGTTCCTCCCCTAGTACAGCACCATATAGAGCTTAGACCAGTCTTCCTATGATTGTGATATGGAAATCCATTTATTATTGCCAATGGCTTGCCTCGGCTATTTTTGATCCATTCCACTAAAATTATATAGAAAAAAGATTACACATTTTTTTAAACATTGCCAATTTTGATAAGGCTATGTAGTCGAATTATGTACTGCACGAATGTAATTTTTAATTTACTTCCCTTCGCTCACTTTATTAAAATACAAATTTATTACCTTGAAAAAATAAAACAAACATATATTACACTTACAAGGAATTTGTTAAATCAAAACAATAATTGTTAATACAAAATAGGAAATGTTATGTAAGTATTTATTATTTTATCCGTTACATTGAATTGACATACCATTCAGTATTCATTTAAGCTTTTGTTTCCAATCTTTACGTAAATTCCGTCATGAATCACGTAGGAAGATGCTCCGTGATCATGTTCCAATTTCATGCGACTGATGTACGATTCCTTGATCAGTGTGAAGCGCGCCTTACATGTTCCTCTCTTCGTGCAGTACCATATTGAGCTTTGAGCATTAAGACATGTGCTATGACGGTAATATGTATATCCATTGATTATTGCCAATGGCTTGCCTTTGTTATTTTTAGCCCATTCCACTAAAAATAAATTAATATTAAAACTATTAATATGAAAACAGAATATGTTTTTTAATTCTAATATTTAATTTTAATATATTATAATTAATTCTTAAATTTTTATGTTACTATCATGCTGGTCATTTACTTAACAAAACCCAAAATAATGACCAAAGTAACGGATACTAATTATAATTTCTATGACAAACCTATGTCCTGTAATGGATAATAATCACTGTTAATTTTGAAAATAAGTATCCTGAGTACCTCTGTGGCTCAGTGGTTGAACGCGTTGGTGCTTAAGCTGGGGGTCTAAAATATATATACAAATAAGGGTATAAAAGTATTAGATATACTTCCAGTTGTCTGATCCTCGTAACACAAGTTCTTCGAGCAGTTAGCACGGGGCTAGATTTACGTGGTGTGTAATGGTGTGTGTGGTGTGTGGCTCAGTGGTTCAGCGTGTTGCTGCTCAAGCCGGGGGTGGCGGGTTTGAATCCCGCCGAAGGAACAAAAGTTTTTACTTGTTCCTGGGTTTATTTGGGATGTGTATTAAATATGTGTATAATATAATAAAAATCTTAACTATATGTATAGTATAAACGTATTAAATATATTTCCCGTTTTCTGGTACCTGTAACACAAGTTCTTCGGATACTTAGCACGAGGCCAGATTAACGTGGTGTGAAGCATCCATAGATTAGAGATCCATAGATTATTATTATTATTATTATTATTATTATGAGGCAAGTACTAGTATTTTTGATTAAAGTTATAAACTAATGTTAAGCAGCAGCCAAGATGTAGGGACGTCCACCGATGATGTGACCGTGCCGTTGGAAACTTTAGTGCAGTGTCTCCAATGGCCTCAACCACGATACTTTAAAAGTGAGAGGGGCCTATCCGCACGAGAGAGACGAATCCACATAGGTAAGTGCCATAAACAATCGTTAACTTCTCCTTCAGTAGTTCTACCACCCCAAAACTCTACCGAACACCAACCCTTTAGGCAAGAAATTTCCAAATTGAAAAATCCCGTCCCTATACTCTAGAGTAGCATAGAGTAGCAGTGGCCCAGAAGCTTGCTGAGACAGTACACAAAACCGTAAGCGAAATCTCGAGGCAGGCCTGAGAAAATCTATTTACATTTACCTACCGCATCCTACACGTTACCAGGGATCCTCACAATGATGCCTCCTTCACGTATCTAGTTAAAAAGAACTGTGTTTCCGATTTCGATTTCAACCAATATTTTTCTTTACCTTCATCGGCCAAAAATAACATTCTAAAAATGTCGAAAGTAAAATAAATGAGGGAAACATTAAAAGCGCCGCGCGGCTACTTTTTTCCAACGACACGATCGCTCCCAACTCTCCAGAAACCCTCACTGCCTTGCAAAATAAACATCCCCCTCAACTATCACCTCATATTTTCCTAGACACCGATGATGCCGATCCAGCCCTCCAAACGTCGGTTGACAGTGTTCGCGGAGCCAAGTCTTTTCTTCCGGATACAGCGGGCGGCCTCAACGGTCTTACCCCTCAGCATCTGAAGGATCTCACCAGCGGTTGGTGTGGGGAAGCCGGATAAAGGTCATGCAGAAAGTCATGAATTTGTGCAATCTAATGCTTCGTGGGAAGGTTGCATCAGATGTCGTTGACATTTTGTATGGAGCAAACCTCTTCGCCTTGAGGAAGAGAGATGGAGGTATCCGACCGATCGCTGTCGGCTCGACATACCGGCGCCTCACAGCCAAAATAGTCTGCAAGTCCATTAATTCACTAGCTTCTTACTTCCAACCGAAGCAGCTTGATTTTGCCTGCAAAGGTGGTTGTGAGGCAGCCGTTCACTCTTTTCGCACATTTATTAAAAACCAAAATGATAGTGTATTTTTAAAGGTGGACGTCAAAAGCGCATTCAATTCAGTTAAGCGCCTGCTCCTTTGCCGTTTATCCTTCAACGCTATAAGGAGCCTACCAAACTTATTTAAAAAAATCATCTCATCTCATCAGAAGTTGGCTGCCAACAGGGCGATCCTTTAGCAATTTTCAGTCTTACCATACACCCGGCCATCCAACTTCTAAATTCGAAATTTAACGTTTGGTATTTGGATGTAGGAACCTTGGAAGCGATGCATCCACTGTACTCTCTGACCTTCATACACTAATCCATGAGTTCCAAAACATCGACCTAGAATTGAACTTTGGGAAATGTGAGCTTTTTGTCTCTGATAATTGTTAGGACAGAGAATCCGTTATATCCAGTTTCAATTCAAGTTCAACAATTAGCAGTTATCGAAAAAGGTTCACCTCTTCTCTTAGGTTCCCCTATTCTCTTAAGTTCTCCCAACTCCTCAAACGTTTAGATGATACCATAAGACATACGCTTTCTTCCATTCTTAATATAAATTTTGACCACCGCTCATGGACTCAAACAACGCTTCCGGTAAGGTTCGGTGGGCATTCGACAAACGTCTGATGTAACCTTACCAGCGTTCTTGCGCTCAGACCACGCAAACCACGCAGTGATTTTGAAAATATTAGAGCGCTCATCCTGCCTCTTAATTATTCCTTTTCCGGACAAGGCCAAGGACGCCTGGGATATTGCTAGTGCCGGCAGCAATGTGCCCGAGAACACATTTTCCCAAAGGCTTTGGGACAAGCCCACCTGCATACTGGTACGGAATTTTTACACGTCTTCCAGTCCTGCAGAGCGGGCTCGTCTCTTGGCTGTGAAGAAGTGGCAGTCAGGCGTCTAGCTGCAGGCACTACCATCAGCCAACACTGGAACATTGCTGGGCCGCAATACACTTCGGCTAGCCACTGCCCTGCGTCTTGGTGCCCCCCATGTCGTCCCTCATCAGTGTGTTTGCGGCGCGAACGTAGACATTCACGGTCACCACGGGCTGTGCTGCTCACGAAGCGCTGTACGCATTTTCCGGTATCACAGCCTGAATGTGCCAGCTATACTGGAGCCCTCCGGTCTGGCGCGCGACGATGGCAAAAGACCTGATAGAATGCCCCTGGTTCCTTGGAGTGTGGTACGGGCTCTTGTATGGGACGCTACTTGTGTCGATACTCTTGCTCCGTCCCATGTCCAAGGCACCTCGAAATAAAATATTATATCAAAGATTTTTGAATGTGTGAGTGTGTCCCAGGAAATGTGTGTATTAAACACACATTGCGTGGGAAATGTATACATTTCCTAGGAATTGTATACAATAGCTAGAATTTGGAATCCCCATATTGTTGTAGGAAATGTATAAAACTAAAGCTTATAATATGAATAAAACAGCACAACTATTTTTTCGCATAAAATCATATTATGTCATAATAAAACTTGACATAATTTAATTTGTCCTAATAATAATAGTAGTATACATAGGTAATATTAATTTGGCACAACTGTTTAGTCATAATTTTTTTGACATAATCACTATATGCATAATAATCATTACGCATACTTATTGTTAAGCATACATTAATTATATTTAAAGCATAATGATATTTAAGGATACTATATAATATATAGATATATAGATAAACTACACTAACGTTATTTCACGCCGGGTTTTTGTGAGGCCTTGTTACTACTCTGAAGACGTTTGGAACGTGATAAAAAAGTTCTAATCTAACCTACCCCTAAACTAAACAAACATTATTTCATGCCGGGTTTTTGTGAGGCCGTGTTACCGCTCCGAAGACGTTTTGAACGCGATAAAAAGCCTAACGAGTTATGCCAAAAAACAATTATGCCAAAGCGTTGTTATGACAAACAAAATTATGCCTATTGAGGGATGCCACATTAAATTATGTCAAAAAAATATTCGAAAAAAAGAGAACCCAATACGTACGTCACAATGTAAATGTACCCATTGACATCTTGAATGTAAGACATTTCCGATTGTTATTCAGGAAATGTACAGATTTCCTAGGAAATATGTCTAATATAATTTATATCACACATTTCCGGGCGATTTTAGGAATTATATACATTTCCTAGGAATTGTATACAATGACGGATTGCATACAATTCCATTAACATATATATTATTATTGTATACGTAGTGTGAAATTTGGATTTAGTTAATGAATAGTGCTTTTAAATAAAACAATAGTTGCTTTTTTAAATTATGTATTTTCTTTAAAACTTTACATTGGCTTGTAGTTTACTCAAAATATATTATTTTTAATTCCATTTTTGTCACTAGTCCTAAAGTAAATTCCATCATGGATGACATAATCAGACGCTTCGTGGTCGTGATCTAAATTCATACGGCTGAAATTCGAGTGTTCGTTCAGTCCGAAACGCGCCTTGCATGTTCCACTTTTAGTACAGTACCATAATGAACCTTTTTTATTGTAATACGTGAATCCGTTGAACAGTGCCAATATTTTGCCTCTCGTATTTTTAACCCATTCAACTAAAACATAAATGTATATTCAATTGTAAATAAATAATATGTACCTAATTCGAATTGTTTTTAATCAATCATAATTCCTAAGGCACAGCCATCATAAACACACGTAAAGTAAAACTTAGGCTTTGTAATAATGCCGTTAAAATAAAATAGCAGTTAACGTACGAAATATTTTATTTATTATTTTACTCGTTACAACTTCTATTAATTGCAAGTGACCCAAATGTTTTTCTCAATACCATCTTTTCTCACCAGTCTTGAAGTAAATTCCGTCTTGGATTACGTAGTCAGATGCTTTGTGGTCATGTTCCAAGTACATAGTTCGGCCGAACCTCAAGTGATGGTCTAGTGAGAAACGCGCCTTACATGTTCCACTTTTAGTACAGTACCAAAATGAGCCTTGTTTATTGTAATACGTAAATCCGTTGAATAGTGCCAATATTTTGCCTCTACTATTTTTAACCCATTCAACTAAAACATAAATGTATATTAAATTGTAAATAAGTAAATGATAAGCATCTTCTGCCTATGTAGGTACTTCGAATTGTTTTCAATCAATCCTAAACCGCGGCCATCTTAAACACACGTAAGTTAAAACTTAGATTTTGTAATAATGCCTATGTTAAAATAAAATAGGAGTTAATGTAAAAAATATTCTATTTATTATTTTATTGGTTACAACTTCTATTAATTGCAAGTGACTAAAATGTTATTGAAATGAAGAAGAACTTTAGCCGCGTTGGGCACTTTTTGGTAGGGGAAAATCTTATGCGTTCGCGTCACCGACATGCCTATAACTGGCGCATGCGCAGCGGCCGTGTGCTGTGCGCGTTAGACGCTTTTTGGATGGGTGAAATCTCGTGCGTTCGTGTCACCGACATGCCCAAAACTGGCGCATGCGCAGCGGCCGTGTGCAGTGCGCGTTAGACGCTTTTTGGATGGGTGAAATCTCGTGCGTTCGCGTCACCGACATGCCCATAACTGGCGCATGCGCAGCGGCCGTGTGCTGTGCGCGTTAGACGCTTTTTGGATGGGTGAAATCTCGTGCGTTCGTGTCACCGACATGCCCATAACTGGCGCATGCGCAGCGGCCGTGTGCTGTGCGCGTTAGACGCTTTTTGGATAGGTTAAATCTCGTGCGTTCGCGTCACCGACATGCCCATAACTGGCGCATGCGCAGCGGCCGTGTGCTGTGCGCGTTAGACGCTTTTTGGATGGGTGAAATCTCGTGCGTTCGCGTCACCGACATGCCCATAACTGGCGCATGCGCAGCGGCCGTGTGCTGTGCGCGTTAGACGCTTTTTGGATGGGTGAAATCTCGTGCGTTCGTGTCACCGACATGCTATTAGCAGTATATCTGTAACTAATTATAGTCAGCTGTAGCTTACGTATTGTGCAACATTAGTGCTGTGTACATCTTATAAGTGAAATCCACGAATTATGTCAAGCCAAACAAAATAACAGGTATAAAAATTATTTGGTTAAATTTTAACAATTTAAATAGAAATTTAAATCAATCCGATGTCCTAGCCATCCATAACACATGTAACTTAGGTTTCTGTTGAAATAAAATAGGTAAGGTTGGTGGACCATAGAAGGCCACTCTAACGAGTTAACACTATTTTAACCCGAAGCCACCAGTGATCGGGTCGTTTTGTTTAGCTCTAAAAACTAAAATAAAATACGAGGATTTGTGCACCTGGTACCGCACTGAATAAAGGAAGTTTTGTGCATATTTTAATGTTTCTCATTGAAGCAGTTCAAACAGAAATTTCTTTTGCATTCGACACAATGAGTTTTAACTTTTTTGACTTTTCTGTCAGCTTGGCGGCTTGTCAAGAAAGTGCGGAGATTTTTATAGCATCCGACACAGTTTCTTTTCTTTACACCTTTCACAAAATAATGACGTTCTGTATTTGATGCAGGTTCTGAAAAAATTAATCTATTATGAACGATGTGTGTGTGTGTGTGTATGTGTGAAATCGATTAAAATACACTTAGACAAATATAGTAGTGCCTGAACTAGGATATCCTGTGTTTCAGGCGAAAAAACTAGGGTTTCAAGAACATAATTCATTTTTATTTACAATTCAAGTTGCCATATAAGTACAGCAAGCTCAGAAGTCTAATTTGTGTTTGGAAAATATTTGGATTTTTATATTTTATAGTAGATGCCCTCTCTTATGATATACTTTGGAGGTGGGTGGTTGTGGTTGAAGTTGGCTCTGGTGATCTCGTTGTTTTTGGTGATGCCGATCCTGGCTGAGCACTTGTTCGACCCAGCAGAACACCAGTAGTAGTCGTTCGTACTCTGCTCCCTCATCAGCTTGTACGAGAACCCATTCAGTATCACCACCTTCCTTCCTGTTACACATTGGGTGAAAATCGCTGCAAACATAATGAAATGATAATTATGAATCGCAATTTGTATATTGAAATGAAACATTAATATTACCTATACTAAAATCACAACTGGAATACTTCCTACTCCCCCTATCTTTCTGATAAACTTCGTTGCGGGTCCCAAGACAGATTTAGCATGTCCCTCGGGCACCTCTGAGATATATTATTAAAGGGTTTTTGTGGTTGGTTACCGCTGTCGATCCTGGCTACACAGGAGTTGCAATAGTGGGAATGTGTGGTGGGCCATTTGCCCCTTAAAAATACTAAAATCACTAACAGGTGATGCGACGGCACGAGAAAATTAGACATTAGAGAGAGGACAAAAGCTTTTAAGATTAAGCAATAAGCCCTCGTTCCCACGAAAGTATTTTGTGGTGATAGAAAAAACTCGTTTGTTCGATTTTCAGCTCTGTTGTATAAGCGCAGAGTTCTATTTTTGTACCTCCACCACAACAAAATTGTAACGCACGTTAGACGGGGATTTTAGGTAAGTAAATACTAAATTCTCTATAGTCAAAGGGAGTTCTTAACAAAACTAAATTGATGTATCTACGCTAACTACATTTTTACAGGGTCTATAAATGACAAACTACTATGTTTGATAATTATTATATTAACGGAACAACCACATAACAACAAAACCTTTTAAATTCTGCAATTCTACAATGGCGACAACCAGTGAATCGTGTGAAACATAAACTATTGAAATTCATAGTTGATGTTATATAGTACGAATTATATATTAAGGACGCATTTACGAAAAGTTGTCCGATTGATTTCCGAGTATGGGGAGCGAAGATATTAGAAATGTTTTGTGTAATAAATCCAGACAGTGACCAAATGAAGTTTCATACATAATAATTACAAAACACGTAAAAATAATTGAGTTTTTTTCCAAATTAAAATTTTATATTGTAGGATTATTTTTAATCGAAGTTAAAGTGATAATATCCGGTATCTTTTGATATTTTTAAACAACCAAAATAGAAAAAACTACTATTAGAGAAGAAAAAATATCCTAAATACGACCTCTTTTTGTAAATTTTTGGTGAAAAGGTTTTTATTATACTAAAAATCATATTCTTGAAGTGAAACTTCTATATAGACGAGGTATTACGATTTTTCTGCCACGAAAATGAGTTACGGCCAATGTAATGTAATACAAATATAATTTCGAATACTAATAGCAGATACGCATATCGCAGTTACGTAGGCACTTGGTATTTGCATTGTTGACTAATTGGTCTCGGTTTGGAATCTCGGTCAAACGAAATATTTTTTATTTTTATTTCTTTTCCTTTTATAATTCTTATTCTTCGTCCTTTTAATTGCCAATTATATTAAATTGGCAGTTAAAAGGACTGCTGAAGTATTAAATATTTTTATAATATTTAATTTAATAGTTAACTAAATTATTAAATATTTTTATAATATTTTTAACCGATTTATAGATAAAGAAGTACGCTATAAGTAACAATTGTTATTTTTCTAGGATTTGGTTTCAATTGGTTGCAAAATGTACCGAGAAACAGCCAATTGATGTCAAATTCGTAAACGCGACCTTATGTGGCCATTTTAGACGCCTGCTCTTTGTTTATACCTAGCAAAAACAAGGACTAGTAGGTATAATACACTTAAATAAATGCATATAATTAGGAACATAGTAAGTGTACCCATCAGTATATATTATATACCATATTATGGGTGCATTAAATTTTGAAGTAAAAGCCATTTTTGACGATGTACGTTGGCCTCTCGTGTTCGTGGTATAGATTAGCAGAGTTAAAGCTTCCAGTCTCGTTCATGATGAACCTGGCCTTGCACGAGCCCCATCGTGTGCACCTCCAGATGGAGGTCTTCATGCTTTTGGTAGCGCAGTAGAAAGTGAACCCGCTTATAATAGCTATGTCCTTGCCGAATTTGTTGCGGACGAAGCGTACTGAAAATAAGATAAGCCTTGCAGAACTCAAATCAAATGATTCCAAAAGAATTACGCTTCGAGTAGCAGAATTTGATGCGACTTTTACACGCGGAGACGTACAAGTTGTAGATAGGCTTTGGTTTTTTGGGTTCCGTATCCAAAGGGTAAAAACGGGCCCTATTACTGCGACTTCACTGTCTGTCCGTCCGTTAGTCACCAGGCTGTATCTCATTAACCGGGATAGCTAGACACTTGAATTTTTCACAGATGATGTATTTCTGTTGCTGCTATAACAACAAATACTAAAAACAGAATAAAATAAATATTTATGTGGGGCTCCCAAGCAACAAACGTGATTTTTTTGCCGCTTTGCACGGAACCCTTCGTGCGCGAGTCTGACTCGCACTTGGCCGGTTTTCTAAGTTATTTTATAGTTACCAATATGGTGTGTATTTTTGCAATACTTACAAGAAACTAAATGCATAATGCACATTGTACATACATTATGCATGATATCACTGATTAATTCATTTGTACAGTATAGAAAAAGAAACACAAAATTAATCGTGAACTCTACGATACGATCTTATTGCCGCCAGTGCGTTTATTGTGCATATGTTTAAGTCCAACTAGTATTTTATTGTTAAAAAAAAGACATTTCAATGACAACCTTTATTTTATAAAACTTTTCTTTTACAACTTAAAGTTTTAAGACACTACGTTTCAACTCTTATTACTAAACTAAATGTAGTTTAATTAATGAATTAACCAATTAATGAATTGGTCACCAGTAATCATCACAGCAAAAATGTCAGAAGAGTGATTTTGATCGGAGCTTCAACACAGCAGTTTAATGACATTAGAAAGCAAAGGCAGACCCATGATACTGATGACTGATGGATGGTACCAAAAGTAATACGATGGTAACATCGTATTACTTTTGGTACCGAGGTAACAACGAGTTTAACTTGGGGAGTCTAATATCGTGTTACAGAATGTTTATTAATCTTATATTAGCGTCTACACACACGCGCCACAGCTCGCCGCCAGATTTTGTATGAATTACGCCGCAAGAACTACAGCATATCTACACCGCCGGCACTGCGACAAAAAATAACATACAAATCCTAGAATAGCTGCAACGCGGGAGTCGCGCCGCGTGTGTATGGCCGCTGCCTCGAATTTCGCAGGGGCGCGGGCGGCGTGGGCCGTTCTTGGAACCAGTGGCGAGGTCGCACGGCCCTACAGCGGCAAAGTAACAACTAACACAGGACAAGGCAATTATTTTGTAACAGAAAGAAGAAAGAAAGAAAGAAAGAAGGAAAGAAACGGAAAGAAAGAAATAAAAATAAAAAACAGAAAGCCGCGCGGCGGCGGGTGATGAATGGTCACTCCTGTCAAGCGCACGAGCTTTCTCCGTACTGCCGCGCCGCTGTTTTCGAGAACAGGTCTATTTGACCACTGCCGCGCCACCACAGCGAAATTTGAGGCAGCGTCCTAAGCGTACTACTTCGTCTTCTCACACCGGGCCCATGAAAAGGCCTTAGACGAGGAACCATGGTCAGGCTCAGAAGCCAGAGCTACATGGGGAAACAAATTAAAAGAGACGCGCCCAGTACAATTACTGTGCGCAAAATGATAAGCGTGCTAACAGCTGTGTAGCACCTTATATACTAAATTCTAATACAGTATCCATCTCTCACTACAATGCTGGGTGCGGGGTGGTTGTGTTGCAATATCGCCGAATACATACTCCCGTCGTGGTACATAGAGAACCGCGCTCTGCACTTGGGCCAGCGCGAGCAGCGCCAGGCCAGTGTCGTTCTGTGCCGGCCGGAGCAGTAGAATGTGTAGCTGTCTAATATCGCTATCTCTTTTCCCAATACATTCCGCGCATACGTCACTGAAAGAACATTCTCGATTAAAGGAACGAACCTATTGCAGAATTGAGTCACCGCGTTATCGGGAAAGAAATTATATCGAAAATAGTTTAGAGAATTAGGTTTCAGATTTAGAAACCTGTATTAACAAGTTGTAGCTTGTATATAGGTACTAAAAGATGAAACTGTAGACACTGTTACCACAAATGAACGGTTTCTGTGGGGTTGGGTAGTGGGTCTACAATCAAAAGGACAATTAGTTAACAATTGTTTTAAAATATATTAAATAACAATTATTCAATTAAAACTTTATATATTCTCTATCTTTAACAGGTAATAAATTATTTTAAAATAAATAAACTCAGTCATCAAAGCGTAAAATATAAACGAATGGTATTTATAGATCTATTTACATATTCGGCAGTGACAAAGAAATATAAAACACTTTTTTATACTTAACACCTCAATTATTATTAACTTAATCTATTGTTATATTATCTGAGCTTTAAATATTCTATCATAAATATATTTTAGTAGTTGCTTTCGTTGCTAATTTTTATGACTTTTAGTGAGTTGTTACAATAGATAATTTGAGAATTATATTTTTAGAATTAGTAAAAAAATAATTTAAATCTATGTTATTTTAGTATAATAAAGTTATTCGTCTTTATTTATGCAGTAAGTACACAAGTATTTATTTTAATTAATATTTATTTTCCCTACATTTAATCTGGAATTTTGAGCCCTAACAATATTTATCATAAGGCTAATTCACACCACTATTTGTGGAACAAAGATTTATTTATGTATTTATTTATAATATGTAAAGTTATATAAGTTAATAATATAAGTAAAGTTTTATAAATAATAAGTTCGCGTTAACAGGCGAATTCATATTTATATACCAGGATATTTTTTTATAAAAAAATATATATATATATTAAAAAAAGTATTTTGGACTTGGAAAAAAATGGGACTTGCTCAATTTGTACAGAACCCCGTCGACTATTCCTATCTGGGGCGGCGGGTGCGTGTGCTCTAAAGTGGTTATCCGGATGACTTGTCCAGTATCCGTGGCCTTGAACCTGGCCTTACAGGGGTAGCCCTTGGTGCACCTCCACATGGCCACTCGACAGGCGCCGAGCAGCTTACCCCGAGACGGATCACACGTGTAGTAGGTGAAGCCTTCCAAAACTGCTATCCTTTTCCCGTTGCCGTTGACAACGAAAATCGCTGAAAAAAACTTAAGTGTAAATTTATGAGGTAAGCCGTAGTATAAGACAAATAACAGCTATTCGCCCCACGGAAAGCTTATAACGCACTAAAAAATAAGTAGTAATGACACACAGGAATTCTTGCACTGAATAACATATCTAAAAAATAACATAATAAAATAAAAAATAACAACCTGGACATCCAAATCAAATTATAATAAATTAGATAGCAAAATATAAAAAGTTCTGAATATTTTCATATTTTTATTATTAACATAATAATTCTAACAACATAACAAAATAATTTAATTTAATTATCGAAATTATTTTTTTTTACATATAAACTAAAATCAAAATATTTAAGTTTCAGCACCGATTGTTTCTTGTCTAATTAAAAGGTTGAACCTAACAACTGAGTTAATATTGCACATACAATTAACGAAAAGGGTCCTAATGGTACATTTACTATGAAATGTGTAATAAAATAATCTTAAACTCGTCTTTCTTCGTAGCACGTGGTGCATAATGCATTTTCAATGGTTATGCCAGTTTGCTCGAATAATGAGTTTGTTGCCAACAGTAGTGAGGGTAGCCAGACATTTCGTATTTTTTCTGGTGCAACGCCATTTCGTTTTGCTATTCCTCGTGTAGGCTCTTAAATATCTGTAACCTCCAATGACTATTGCATCGTTTCCATGTCGAGTTTTCACGTAAGTAACTAAAAAAACGTGCAGTTTTATTAAACCTTAGTATGTAGTGCAAGATTTGTGATTAAATGTTTTTCTCTTACTACGTCTGCATTTTATAATTTTATCATAATTTTTATGCACATCATCTTATCAGTTATTTAACATTTTAACAGTCATTATTGCCGTTTTTATAGAATGAGAAAAAAATTTAAAGAAAATAACTGTCTACTAAATATTTATTATCACATTTACAACGTTTACAGCAACGCAACGTACTGAGGGCCTAGGAGCATTTGACATCGGCGTAAACGTAACGTTACGTAACGGCCCCTCTGAGCACTAATAAGTTATGTTATATTTAATTACGATCTCTGTGGCTCAGTGGTTAGCGCGTTGGCGCCCAAGCCGGAGGTCGCGGGTTCGAATCCCACCGGACAACAAAAAGTTTTCTGTGTTCCTTGATCAATGGATGTGTATTAAGTAAATATAACATAATAAAAATCTTAATTATATATGTATAGTATAAAAGTATGAATTATCAATTATTTCTGTTTTCTGGTACCCGTAACACAAGTTGTTCTTGAACTTAGCACGAGACCAGCTGATTCACGTGGTGTGAAAGCGTCCATAGCAAAAAAAGAATATGATAACAAATACAATCTACAGATTTAGTGTAACTAACGCGAAATCCAAGGAAATCACTATTTAGTCCATTCTTAATGTCTATCTCAAAACAAAAGCTCAGGCTCAGCTCAGCCTAGCAGGAGTATATTTTGAAAGCGGCGTAAACGTCACGTTATTGAATGAAATTTGTATGGACGCTGTCATGATTTTGACAGACTTTCATACAATTCTTATTCGATAACGTTACGTTTACACCGCTGGGAAATGTTTCTGCAAGGCCCACAGTTTACTGTATCAAAACCATAAGTATATAGAGTTAAACATCAATGGTTGTGTGTGCTATTCATGTTAATTATACAGTCTTCAAACGTCATGATGCAGGATCTACAGCCGCTGTGCCTCTTCTTGCAGCGCCACCTTGTCTTGCCGTACCTCGAGTAGTCCACAAAATATCTGTAGTTGCCCAAGCAGAGTACCCTTCCACCCTGTCTGGTTACGTCAAAGCTCACTGGAAAATACAGTGTTAAGTATTTACTTGTCACAAATTACTTTACTGTCGTATACGAAACGAAAGAAAAACCAGTAACTTACTGTCTTTTCTAACTTCTGAGTGAAAAAATGCTCAATATTAAAAATAGTAAAGATTAACTATTACTCAAATATATATACAAAAGGTAGGTAGGTATTATATATTAGTTTATTAATTATTATAGCTAGTACATACACTATTTTTGACACAGAATATATATATATATATATATATATATATATATATAAGGCCTTATTTAAAATACTGAAAGATTTGCGCTATCGGCAGATACATATTGTCACGAGCGCAGTAGCCCAGTTCAGTTTCTAGTCATTATTACGTTTTCATGTGGCTTTTTACAATTCAGTACCGCTTGAGAACTTGTCCACTTAACACAGAGCCGCCAAGTCTTCTTTTAAAACTCTATTGACATAAGATACTTTATGCAAAATAGCGCCTCTATAAGAAAAGAGAAGACAGTGTTCATTTTGCAGGAGTGCGCGTCTAGCATTTCGTATATCTTCCATCAGCCGACCGGAAGAAAGTAGGTTTGGAGTGGTCATGCTCTCCCTGTATCTCCACCAGCAACAGCTCATAGCTGGTGACCACCGTTACCTTGCACCCCGCATGGTACCGCGAACAATACCACCTGCGGCAATTGTCCCGCGAACGCATCTCACGATTGTACGTGAACCCACCCAGCAACATACATTTCTGTCCATTGCAAAACTGTATCCGCACTCCTGTAAAATTAAATTTTTCTCACTTTTATTAACAAAAATATTAGATTTATTTCGAATCAATTTTTAAAAAATTCGTATGTATACGATTAACTTAATTTCTCTACTCAATCTTCATAATTATAAAATCGGTACCAGCTAATTTGAACGTGAGTTCTATAAAATATGTAGGTATTATGATATTGTTTGGGGTGGTACCGACTTCAAAATCAAAACCACGTATTGTCTATATGATAAGAGATTTTTTTTTAATCCAAAATTTCCCAAAATTTTTATAGCTTACATAGCTGGTATCTCGAACTACATAACATACTGTGATAATAATCATCAATCCTAATCAGCATCCCCAAGAACTTTTAAATTAGTACTCATGTCATTTTTACGAAGAATGTAAATGCTCCATTTTTGGAAATTGAAATTGGAAGACAATTTTGTAATCAGCACCCCCAGAAACCTGGAAAAAGACACCCATACTAATTTTAATAAAAAAATGTACGGCATTTTGGAATTTCAAATTAATTAATCATTTGCACCACCGGCACCCCCAAAACCCTTGAAAACAGTAAAAATTGAGTACCTATATATATATATATAATTTATAACGTATTACGTAATAGTATAGGTGTTGTTTTTTGGTGGAAGTAAGATTTTAAATATTGTAAATATTTTAGTCAGTTTATTCGAAAATATTTTTAGACAAATTAAAAGTACAGAAGTAGGTATATACATTATACATGTTACTACGCACCATAGACTACTTTTTTCACTGATTGGTGCTTGAATTTAGGTCTTTGCAAAGTGAAAACATGCCTATCCTTTCATATATTTTCCGTCAGCCGAGCGGAAGAGGGTGGGTCTGGAATGATTGTGCTCCCCGTTCATCTCCAGCATCAGCAGCTCATAGCTGGTGACCACCGCAACCTTGCAGCCCGCGTGATACCGCGAACAGTACCACCGGCGGCGACCGTTTCGCGCGCACTTCTGACGATTGTACGTGAACCCGTCCAGCAACATAGCCTGCTGTCCTTGAAAAAATTGTATCAAAAAACCTGTAAAATCCAATTGTAGTTACTTTTATTTACGAAAAGGGCTATTTCAATTCGAATAAACGCATATGTTAGGTATAGCTATTTTAGTGAAATAAAGGTTTTTTTTAAGTTATAATTATCTGACTATTATTTATTATATTATTAAGACTGTAAGGTATTTCTGTTCATTTATTCGTAAATATTTTTAAAACAATTTTATGTAGAAAGATTGTATAGTTTATTACTTAAACGACCACCACTACCACCACTACTCACACGGTTCCGCTCAAAGTGAGGCCACCTTAGGCCGCTGCCTCAAGTTTCGCGGCGGCGGCAGCGAAGATATTATTTGCATACTATCACATGGAACTGTTTTCGAAACAGCGGCAGCGATGATTTATTTTTAACGTTTTAACAATTTATTGGTTCATGTTATTTGTAAAAATAAGTAATATTTTATAATTTGTTAAGTTATGTAATACAATTGCCATGCCAAACATTTGGTTAGCGAACAAAAACAAATATCTAGCCGATACAATACTTGGCCCTTATAGTGAGAACGGATCTGTGTTGCCCGCGCCACCACCGCCGCGCCTCAAAATTCGAGGCTGCGGCCTAAATTTGGCACCACAAAAAAAGATAATCCCTCAAAAATTGAAGTCCCCTATTGGAGTATTCGGACACATAATGACGTAATATCCCCCCGTAGAATTGTGAAGCTTGGGGGGAGGATGATTATGTTCTCCGCTCCAGCTTACGACGCGACTTTCTTCTGTTGTGCGGATCCTTATTTTGCAGCCCTTATCGTGGTTACAGCAGTACCAAGACAGGTTATTATTACTACTTTTCAACACTCTAGCTCTGTTAAACACATACTCATTGAACAAAAACGCTTGCCCGCCACGACTTGTAGTAATTACTTTTCCTGAAATAACAACAAAAAGCCTATTTTAATTGTTAACGGTTCATAACTTTTGTGCACATCGTTGGAGCTTTAATTACCTAGAAAAGGTCACGCTTAGGATGGTTACGTAAGATTCGTCTTTGTGTTTCAACTTGCTGTAAAAGTAACAGTCTTATTTCACTGAAAACAATGTTCAGGAATTAAAATCATGAAATTAAAAAATGTTTTTACCGTTTATAATTAGGAAATGCTAGAGGGGCAACGTATAAATCAATTTGGAGACCTGTATTATCCGTAAGTGGATCACCTTATGAAAAAAGTCTGGTAGGTATAAAACCTTCTCTATATTTTGAAAGGCTTATACAACGATACCATACGTATGGTAAAATGAAAATAAAATAAATCCAAAAGTATAAGCCGCCCTTGGACAAAAAATTTAATAGTATTATTTTATGATGCCAAAAATAAAATCAAAAAGCTTTCTTGATACCAAAGGTGTTGGTTCAAAATTGACCCAGAGTCAACAGGAACGAAATAGTTGCCTATGTGTTTACTTTAAATCATATTTGATGTCACCAAAAGGGCAACCCTGAAAAACGCTGGGTATAGAACCTATGAGCAAGATTAATGTCAGTTTTTCTATGGAAATGGCAGACGTGAGACGATGTATAAAAACGACAAATCCCGAAAGATAATAAAAACGTGGTTGTAATGTATTACACATGTAGGTTGATGTAGGTAGTAGGTATACTACAACTTAACAGTTTTTGGTGTTAAAAATTTTTGGGTTGCTCGTGAGAACGCCTACAAATCCAATGTACGACGAATAAGATTTTCGATTTCTAGCGGAAGTTCCGCAATTGTGGAGATGGAAACGAATCTCCGTTACAACTCTAATTCGTACCTGCACCTACCCACCAACAACAGCAACTCTACTACATACTCATACAGTTCCTACATCTGCACCTACATCTCCACCTACTATGATTTTGGATACTCATAAGTTCTATGCCTGGCGTACCTATTTCCCTTTGTGACAAATATTAATTTATCTCTTGCTGTGACTCTGAGTTTTTTTTTGTATGGATTTTTGACCACGTCCTTTCATCTACAAATAATTTCAAAAGTTTCAGCGGCCTGACATATAGAAGAACAAAGCAAAACTAAGCAGGTGCCTTTTAGTATTTTCTACAGAACCTAATATAAATCTAATCTAATCTAATCTAAAACAAGGGGCTTAAAAATAAAAGCAGGAAAAATTCATATATTTTTATTTACGTATAAAAACATATTTTTTGTGTCATTCCGTTCACATGTGATTGTGTCTTCCCATTTCTTTTATAATGAGGTCATCCATCGTAGTAATAGAGACTTTACACCCGTAGGTCCGTCTAGAGCACCTCCATCTTGTTTTCACACCTATTTCATAGTCTTTTAGATACCTATTTCCACCGAACTCTATCACCGGCTGTCCACGAAGCGACGTCGAAAACGTTGCAACTAAAAATTTAAAAAAAATCGTAAAGCTAACAGATACAAAAAAAAACACAATCAAACAATACAAAAAAATATTTTTTGCTTTTAAATGTTGTATATACAATATAAAACACAGATATATGATAATTTTTATTACAAAAATACAGTAAAATATTTGGTAATATTATAGCGTACCTACTTTGTTTACAAAGATACTTAATATTCTTATAATAAGTAATATAACATTACCAAATATATTAAAACCTACCTATGTTTTATCTTAAAAGTTACGTTTACAACCATTGTTTGTCTTTGGATAATTAACATTGAAATTATTGTATGTAGATTATTATCGGAAACCTAATTATTATTTATCAAAAAACATAGTTATACTGCACAGTCTACATTGTACAAGACAATGAATACATTAAATTATTTAAAATATGATAACCCAACCATGATTATGTCAGTACGTGCGCAATTAGTTTTTTTTTTAAGTATTTAGCAATACCTATCACCATAGACACAACATATTCATATGTTACAAATTTCTACCTCTTACAGTTTTGAAATGCCAGACCAACTTGTAAACCATGTTAGATATGTTATAAAAAAACACCGATACGAGTACGTACCTTTAGTTTTTCAGTACTCGCCTATTCAGTGAATTTAATAACCTCAATATTTACAGAAAAAAACCCAATAGCGTTATTTTATAAAACCAGTGTCACTTACGACTAACACGAATCTAGTGATATTCAGGCTCAAATACGACAAGCCGTTTAGGCTCTAGAGTCTAGAGCGTGGCAAAGATATATACATACATACACTCGAAAAACATAACCCTCCTTCTGGCGCAGTCAAGTAAAAACACCTTTCTTTCACGTCACTTTTCCATTTGCCTAGTGTGAATGCGCGCCAATTTTCCTAACAATAATGCCACGGAGGGTAACAATGGCGGCTTTACACCCGTAGTATTTCTTCGCGCAGCGCCACCGTATCCTGTCGTGTTTGCTGTCGTAGTGCTTGTTGTACTGATAACCGTCGCACTCCACCGCCGTCACGCCGCGGCGTGAAACAGTGAAGTTGGCTCCTAAAATATTAATTAAACAGTAGTGGACACAATGTGATTGAAATTCGCCCAAAAAATTTCATATATTTTTTAAGATTGAGCTTTATAAGCGCTCCTTCGTCTCTTAAATAGAATCGAGATAAAAAAAATGTTCAGACAGATTGACAACTGTCAACGTGTAACAAAATTGTGACTATCAAACGCACGGTATTGTGTGTTGTATTATTTATATTAATTTGATGTATTTCTAAGCATTATTTTAAAAAATATAGGCTTTCTACACACCTTAATCCACATATACTTCAACTCTGCCAAATATCATACTCCTCCGTTCGCACAACTGTACCTACTGAAAGTTCTTACAGCCGAACGTATAACCGCCTCCTTTTTTTGGAAGTCTGTTAAAAAAGAGAGTCTTTTAGGCGCGCGGCTTACTCCTTTTTAAGCGCGCGATCACTTTTAGAAACTTTAGTAACCTTTTTGCAAACCAAGATAAATGATTTGTATAGATAAAACAAGAATGCCAAAATATATTTTTAATGATAATAACAATAATTAAAGGATAAAGAACAATATTTTATTATTATTGTCGTCATAATTCAATAGTCAGTTTATTTATATCTATGGTAGTGACCGCCAGCATCACGGTATAGTAGGGGTGGGTCGTGAGTATGCGTCCCAGAGACATACAGGAGGGTTTGATCCTTGATGAGAGCTTTAGACTTGCAGCCCTTGTACTGCGAGGAGCAGTACCAGATAGAACCCGCCTGCTTCACATGGTGATGGTAGAAAGTGTACTTATCTATTATAACCACTTTCTTTCTCGATATCTGTGTTATTACGAATTCTGAAATAGTTTATTTTGTTACACATATTATGAGTTCAATGTACCTATCAGGAAATCTTATTTATAAGCAGGTAGAGTGTTCTCACAATTTATTAGTATTATAATGACGGCATGCAGTCACAATACAATTGTCAATGACATGTCAATTTAATATCATATATACGAACAAATTATGAAAACCGCCGACAAACTGCTTATGAATTTATTTCCCCGATTGTATATGACCGACGTAGGAATGTAAAAAATTAAGATGCTTCGTCAATCCAATCATGCTTACAATACCTTGTACAATGTTACACTAACATACACCTTGCGGTAACATACAAGACACAAACATAGTAGATAGGTAAATAAAAACTTGAAATTTGTTCAATTTTTATTAAATTAATACACAGCATACCTACATCTTACAAGGACGTGTAAAATTTTAATTCCGATATTTCCCTTACCATTCTAACTGATCTGTTAATAATATAGATATAATTAAATATTAACCCCCTTACTAATAATAAGATTTACAGAATGGATAACTTAAACAACGTTGATGTCTTTGTCTGTTAAGTGACTTTTGCAACGCAACAGACAAAGACATAATTAATATACATAATTAAACATAACAACAAATTAAGTAATCATTAAGTATGTACGATTATATTTTGATGGCGTAAGGCACTAGTATGCGTAAGGTATCAGTAGCCCAAGTATATACAATAATAGAAGAATTAACAACTATTTCCTACTATAAATGTTAAAGTTTGAAGATGGTTGAAAGATGTTGGAAAGTTGAAAGATGGATGGAAGGATGATTGTTACTCGTTCACGCAAAAACTACTGAACAGATTTTTATGAAATTTGGTTTGGTAGTAGTTTAGGCTCTGGATTAAAACATAGGGTACGCCCTATGTTTTAATCCAGAGCCTAAACTACTATACTTTTTCGTATAAATCGTATATTTCGTATAAAATACGTTTTCACGTAAAAATTACTTAACGGATTTCTATGGAATTTAGTATGGATGTAGTTTAGGCTCGGGATTAAAACGTAGACTTATTTTTTATCCCGAAAAAGTACAGTATTCCCGTGGGGTAGATACTATATTTACGAGGACGAAGCCGAAGAAAAATCTTTATAAAAATGTACTGTAATTCCAATGTCTCGCTAAAACTCGGGAACGACGACCAATTTGGCTAATTTTGGTCTTGGAATAATTACGGAAGTTCAAGGAAAGTTTAAGCGGTGTGAAATATCTGAAAAATTCCGAGGAAAATACTAAAAACGACGATGAACTTTCCCATACCAACTGTTAACTGTGTTCAATTTGTAAAATATTTATAGGTGCGTTCAGTTTACCTGTTTTGTTTATTTAAAACAAATCGGCCGGCCCCAGTAGCTTGGTAGGTGTAGACTGGAGATGTTTGTGTAGGCTGCAGGACGTAGGTGTATTTGTAGTGTAGTATTTATTTATTCCAGTTCATAGTTAATAATAATAATATACTTTATTACATTCCACAAAATACCGGTACAATTCTGACGGCCTTATCGCTAAAAAGCTATATATTCCAGGCAACCATCCAAAGGAACAGGTAAATTGACATGGGAATAAATTAAAAAGGGGTGTGGGGGTGGATGCACAGAGTAAACAATTAACTAAAAACACAAAGAAAATATGAAAAGTTAAAATAATGAAAAATAAAAAATATATATCTAAACATTATTTAGTACAGTGGATTACTTAAGACAGAACAAAGTGAAGACAGCAAGTGTACCGGGACAGCAGTAATGTTTTAAAATAATTTATATAAAAGTTTTATAATTTTAAAGCAAAACCGAAATCAAACTTATTTTTAGTAAAATAATTTTCAAACAAATTAAAGGTTTTGTGAGCATACCACCTCTCTCGGTCGGAGATCTGGTTTGGGGCTTCCACAATTCTCACATTGGTGACCCTCGACAGAACACGCCTCCTTTTGGACATCATCATCATCATCACCCCCCACCCCTCCGCACCATGCCAGCCAGACTCAGCCTCATCGGGTACTTCGACCACCAGCCTCAACGCACCGCGGCCTGGCCGAATCCTCATCGGCTTCAACGGACACTACACGGACCGGTCAGCAAGCAGAGCACGAAGCATCTCTCCTGGTCCAGCACAAGTAGCTACAACGATCGGTTAGCAAGCAGAGCAAGAAGCACCTCTCCTGGTCGGCACGTAGCATCGGCCCAGCACGACAGCACAGTTCCGACTCACTGGGACTCCTCTGGCACCTGGCGACACAAGCGTAAGGCGCATCGAAGATTTCGACCTCTGGTCATCGCGGGGGAGTGATGTGGCGGACTAATTAGCGACACAATCCTAATCGCGCTATCGAAATTTCTGTAGTTCGGAGATATATATATACAACAGCTGAAATGATTACAAGTGCCAAGTGGGCTTCGGCCTGACCGAGCATAACACCTCGCTCGGTCGGAGATCTCCCTTTGGGGCTTCCACAAATCCCACAATATCAATATCTTTTCAATCTTAAACGAGCTAATCCTACTAATATTATAAACGTGAAAGTTTGTGCGGATGGATGGATGGATGGATGTTTGTTACTCTTTCACGTAAAAACTACTAAACGTATTTCGATGAAATTCGGTATGCTTGTAGTTTAAGCTCTGGATTAAAACAAAGGGGTACTTTTTATCCCGAAAAAGTACAGTATTCCCATGGGATGATATGGGATGTATTTACGCGGGCGGAGCCGCTACAGTGGTGTATACCTATAGGAATCTCGGAAACGGCTGAAAATATTATTATAACGGAGAAAATCGATCTAGCTAGGTCATTTCCCCGGGAAACTGCGCATTTTTAAGCTATATAATATATTTTTTCTTTCGTCGCGAAACATTATATCAATAATTTCGACTCTATTATGTCAGTCTGATTGGTAGTTTGGCATGCGTTTGTATAATTTTTGGGTTGTTCGGAAATACCGATTGTCATGGGTTCGAATCCCGGTCAGATAAATGTTTTTTATATATTTTTTTTTTAATCTACAAGAACTTCGAGCAAAGCTCGGTTACCCAGGTTAATACCAGTAGATAAAGTGGAAAATCATCTCGTTAGGTTTCTTTAGTTCAGCTTGTGGTAGCGACCGTAACTATCTCGGATGATTTCTGGAGGATCATGACAATGTTCGCCCTTAACATACAGCACTTTACATTGGTCATTCATCAAAGCACTGGCTTTGCAGCCCTTTTTGTAATTCGAACAGCGGTACCAAAATCCGGCTTTGGACTTGTTGCGCAGACTGAATGCGTACTGCTCTATGATCGCCACCTTCTTCTCCCGCATCATTATGAATTCGACTCCTGTGAAATAAGAGTTTCAACTTTAAAAATGAAATTAGTATTTAAATGCGGGTATATTGTATGCGAATACAATGCGACAGATAGTACATTTATAGTTAAACCACTACATCAGTAAAAAAAGCTTTACTATTATTTTTATTATTTACGTATTTTTCCTTTATATAATACGGAGAATTTTTATTGAGTTAGGTGATATTAAAAAACCAACAGTGTCAAATAATATTTATTAAATATGCTTTAAAATTAATATCTCATTGTAAATAATAATGTAATTGTGTATTTGATTATATATTATTTAACATTAATAAATTACTTAACACCTAACATTATTACGATAATCCAAGATAAACCATAAAAAATTTCAAAAAGCTTTGATACAAATGTCATTTTTGGTAACGCCTCAAAAATATTTAAACACACAATAATAACAGGTATCTACTTACTTCTAAATATAAAGATAAAAGGTGTGTCAGTATTAGTAGCCACATTAATACAAAAATATAATTCTTACGATCTGGAATGTAATTATGCCTTTGAGCCCACTAAATACGAAGAAATTATGTACGATACCGACCAAGTTCCTGCTGTCGAGCAGGAACTTGGTCGGTATCGTACATAATGTTTCTGAACATTTTCCTTTGCACTGGGACGCCTCAAAATATTTAAACACTAAGGAAGTGACCGCAACGACTGTAGATGTGATTGAATTACGTATTTACACGTGATTGTAAATGTGTGATGTGATGTGTGCGTGCGCACGGTTTAACAGCGCTGTTAAGCGATTTTCACCTTATGCCTGGTCGAGTAGAAACTTGTTTGATAGTACCTAATGAGAAATAATTAAATCCACAAACCCTAGATTACTTAATTGACTTTAATTTACGTAAATATTGGAATTTTACCTATTAATCATTGAAACACACAGAATTTAACTCTTTTGGTTACAAAACACTAAGTTACACTTTTTTGTCACCATTTTGCGAGAAAGAGATGGGCAATAATTTTTATTTGTTTTTTTTAGATTTATGTATCTTTAATCAACAAAATTAAATTTATAAAAATGTGATGTTCCACACTAGGCAACATCCCTATTCAACGACCAAAACCAATAACAAATAATAATTTAAGGACCTGTTTCACAATCTTCTAATAAGTGATGGTTAGCTTAGGTATTGGGAATTTTATCGATGCTTAGTTTATATTAGAGCGACAGAGGCAAAACATACAAATAAGCTATCTGACACTTAACAGTAGATTATAAAACAGGCCTCTGGGTATATAACAAGCGACGGAAAAATCAAAACAAAGCAGTTATAAATTCAAACGTTACATAATAATTATATTCTTAAACATATGAACATTATTCTAGAAAAATTCACAGTATCACTTACGATAAGGCCACAATACAGTTTTATAAAATACTTAAAGTAAATTATGAAAAGCACACTACAAATTAAAAAAAAACTTTGTTTGTATTAGTTAAGAGGCTAAACTTTGGAAGTCTAACTTGAAAGCTTTGTACAGCCAAGTCTAAAATTCACTGATCATTGTGAAAAATCTAAAGGTTGATTGCACTTAGCTTAAGCACTTAGGACACTGCACTTGACAAATGTCGACACTGGAGTGTAATAGGAAAGTCCACACTAAGGTTGGAACGGTGGCTATGGTCCGATTCCGACACTGCGGAACTTCCGATTTATTTTGCACATCCGGTTCCGGTTTCGTAACGGAAGTTGCATCGGAAGTACTCGTGTATGCGATCACTACCGGCGCGACGTGCGCGCGGTTATCGTTTATTTATATTCGAAGCGCGGGGAAACTTTCCCCGGCACTCTTCCTCTCATGTTGCGTAAATAAGACCTCGCGCCCACGGAAGAACTGTCACTGAGTTTTTTTCTCTCTCATACACATCTAACTTGACAAGGACAACAAACCGTTTCGTTTCTCACCGACGCACGACGGTTTCTCCCAGTGTCTCCCAGTGTGGGTGTACAGAGGCCGCACTGCACACGGCAAGCACTTGACTCATTCTCGGATAGTTGCAATACTTAGTGGGATCATCGCTAACGACAGAATTTTGAAACGCTTTTCAAAGTTGGGGGTTCCCTAAATCACAGGCTATCACAGGCTTTACTTGGCAGAATGACAAGGATAGCATGCAATTTAAAAGCCTCATTATTTAAAAAGCATTAGAGTTTACGGCTGTAGGTGACGCAAGTGAATGAGCGTTTGTGACACTAGTCGACTCTCGTGTCTAGTGTCCTCGTGTTCATATCATTGGAATTTTTATTTATATATTCAAATCAGCTTATAGTTGCGTGGTACGAATTAATTAATTTTTCTTATAGTTATTGCACAACTTTTATGTTGCGATTTGCTAATTCCCAAAATCCTATCCGATTAAAATAATATGTAACATGCTATAATCAGTTGTGTAAATATTTTCATTAATAATCCGGGTAAATAAACATAATTTTTTCATGCTATGACATGATAATATCTTATTTTATAATTTTGTATCACTACAAATTTTCTTCGTCATTTTTGAATTTAACATTATATTTCGTTTTCCAATAGAGGGCGTAGAAACAAGGTAAGGCGTTGCAAAACTTATAACCCTCGTACACAGGCCTATGACGTCACATTACGCATGCGAATGTATGCCAGTAGTGGACACAATCATGCCGTCAATAGTGACTGCGGCAGCTTTGCACTTGAGCTTGTGTTTCTTGGCGCAGGTCCACCGGATTCGGTTGCCGGCGAGAGAACGAGAGTGCCGGAAGAACTTATGACCCCCGATAAAGATATTCGTGGACTCCCTGTAGAAGCGAGCGCGGAGCAACGCATGGACTAAATCTGTAAGAAAATTAAAAGTTGTAGCACTGTAACAAATATATTATTTCTATTACTAATACAACTGTGTCGTAAATATTTAACATTGGATGTTAATGTTTATCATCTATTTGACAACAGCTTTAAAAAAACTAAAAAAAAATCGACCCAAGAGCTACAGATAAATCATCGCAAAAATACTGTAGATAAACTAAAACAGATATTCAGCATTTTTATGATTAACCTTCTTTTAACCTAAATTGTAGGAACAACTACGCCCAATACGATAATTGTTGGAAACAAAAAAATAAATAATAACTTAAATTAATTTTCTTTTTTAAATATTTAAATGTAGGTATTTTGTAAAACAATACATTCATAACACTATATCTGGTATATAACAAACACACGCACTCATATTATACTGTTATTTCAGTAGGGTAAAAAAGAGATAATCTTTTAAAATAACCTTAATTTCTATGCGACAGAAGCCGTACAGGTGTTTTTTTATAAATGACATTCTTACTGCAACGATTGCACCTATACCTTAACACACACTTAGTGCCTTAAAAATGTCTATTTAAAACAATAAAAATACTAAAATGTTTGCCTTGGGGTATAATATATAACACTGTAATATTTTTTTACATTTTTATAAACTTTCCCGTGTTAGTAACATGGTACTCGGGTGGGCCGTGGTTGTGGTTTTCCTCCAGATACCGGAGCTTCCCTTTTGTGTCCGTACGGGCTTTGGCCTGGCACCTCGAACTTTTCTTCCTCGTACAGTACCAGAACATAGGGGTGTACTCCGAAAACGTGTAGCCGTTGATCCTGAGCAGATTTTTATATTTGGTCGGTATCCTCTCAACTGAAATCAATGCGAAAGTTAAATGCTGCACAGACGTCTGATTCTGCTAGGCCCACTTGCGCATATCTGGGTTGAAGTTTACCCTGGGTAAATATCATGTCTTTTCTCTCGTTCTTCGTATTTTTGAAAGAGAAGGCATTATATTTTATCCTAGGGTTAACTTTAGCACGTGGGCCCTAGTAGTTTATTCCTGATGCAATAATTAAACCTGGTGTCTGCGTTGCTTTCCCAGTATCTATTCGAAATGTGGATGGATCTCACTGTATGTATCGAATGCTAAACAAAAAAATCTGCAATTATTTAAGATTTGTAGTTTGTGTGTAATGCAAAATTAGAATTACTAAGATATAATAGAATTACTATTAGAATTACTAAGATATAATAGAATTACTATTATTAAGATAATGGGCAGCTATAGCGCCATACTTTTTTTTTCACAGTAAATGATCAAAGTTGACATTAAGAAAAAAATAGTTTAAAAAAAAGCATAAAAAGATGATTTTGAAAATTTTTTACGTTAAAAACACCTAAAATTGTATTAAAATTAAATAATACACGTCTTCAGGAGTATAATAATAAAAAAATCAAACAGAAACACCTAAATTTGATGAAATGGCAACGGAATGAACGAAAAAAGTAGCGAAATTTATAAAAAAGTATAAAATGCTAAGCATTACTATCTCATCGGCAATCGAAAACAAGATCGTTTTTTCAGTTGGGTAACAAACTGCTTACGCAATAATCTTTTATTTTTCCACACGTAACAGCTTCTTGTACTAACAGGGAATTTAATTCATAAGCAGGTTGCCCATCATTTAACATGTCATTGACAATTGGACTGTAACTGCATGTTGTCATTATAATACAAATATGTAAATTACTCTCTCTACCTGCTCATGAATTAAATTCCCTGATAGTGAAACATTTCAATCAATCTTCTATTTACGCCTTTCCTCTCGAGCAGTGCCAATTAACTTTGTTCAAGCTCGACGCTTACTCAACTTTTTTTGTTCCCGCAGCCGCTTTTCTTTCTCTTCAATACTCAGTTTGACCTGAGAGTTACTTGAATAAGGCATTCTGCCTGCAAGAAATAAATGACATAGAAATCACAAATACGACCAGGCTGTGAGAAAAATCATCATTTGAAATCAGCTATTACCATACAGTACACCCACAGGATGTCCGGCAGCACTATTCCAATTCGGATAATATCCGATGAGTGATGATAACGTTTACAAAATTAGATAAATTAAAAAGTTTTAAAACTTAAACGCATTTGAGGATACTGGTTGGTTCTGGGAGTTGAACCTGTGACCGTCCACCACCAGGACACGGCAACCTGACTTGCTGACAGTGAATGAAGCTAGTAAAAATAATGATCTTGTCAGTTCTATCTATGTAAAAGTGATTTGTTGTAATAAAACAACACAATAAATAATTGAAAATATTATATTTAATTATTGTTTCTTTTATTATTAGATATGGGTGTATGCAGTTATGACAAGAGTATAGGTTGTTTTCGTAATTTTGAATATTTATTATTAATGAAACGCGTATTCCTTCCAAAAAATTTATTAACATGTAAAAAACCAACAGTCATGACAGAATACAATTAAAACAGCAACAATTTTATTATTATGCCATAAACAAAAATAATAAAAAAATGTAAATAGTACTATTAAATAATTTATTCACCCTATTTCCCAGGCCCCTGCTGGGGGGGGACATTTAATCCACAATGGTCCCTCGCAAGAGGAACTACACAAAATCTATATTTTCGGTTGACCATGACAATGGAGATTGGAAAATCTGACAATTCGATCATCCACAGTCCACACCTGGCTCTTGCACCCCTGGTTGCGTTTGGTGCACCGCCAATACTCCTTGGTTCCGCAAGTTTTCTGCAGGTTGTAGCGGTTGCAATCTATTATCAGAACCCGGTTACCGTGCACTGTAGACGATATATGGAAATTCACTGGAAATGTATTCAAACCATATATTATGTAAAACTGATAATACTTAATTAGTTTTTTTTTTTTTATAAAAACGGTGTCGTAAACTTGAAATATTTTTGACTGAAAGATAGGAGGACCTGCAGGTTTGGGTTAACGAGGTTTTTGTAAAGAAACTCAGAAAATGGTATTCTTATAAATATTTATTCAATCATTTACAAACTAGATGTTGCCCGCGATTTATGCGGGACAAAGGAAATACCGCGGGAACCGTATATTTTGCGCGATAAAAAGTAGCCTATGTCCTTGGCCGTGATCTACTCTATACCTATGAAAATTTCATCAAAATTGGTAGGTACAGTAGTTTCGGAGCCTATTTTTTTTATCACTTCATAATAAATTTGTATAGATAAGTCGGATATGAGTGGTTGGAAATCGTAAGTACAAGTCGACTAAAAAGTTAAAATACCGTAATTTCATTTTGTTACTCTTAAAAATTAATTAAATACCTACACAAGTGTTTAGTGTACAAAATTTCTATGCGCAAATCCTGAAATGAGATAAATATTGTTGGTATTTGTTTCCAAATATTTTTACTAGTAAACCCAATTCTCGTAACTATTTGTGAATTGTGAACGTTATCCTGTTTCGTTCCGCACGATGTCGCATTCACACACGCGTCTATCGCGCATGAGCGAGAGACCAGAGAGCGCGGACCGAAACAGGATTATGATAATTATACATCATCATCATCATTATAGTTACGAGAATTGGGCTTTAGGTAGTAATTATTTCAAAAGCTCTACTTTTTCCTGACCAGTTATTACATATGTGTGTGCGCGTTAACAAATTGTACAATTTTGTTCTCGAACGTGGTCACTCTACATTTACAGCCAATGTTCCTCTTCGTGCATCGCCAGGTTATTTTGGGTCCTCTTATTCCTTGCTTGTTGAACCTCTCTCCTCCCACTATGAGTACTTTGCCGCCGGATTTGTTGGTGACATAATAATATTCTAAAACATTAACATCACATTATTATAGCATTTTACTGTAGCACATTCTCAAACAGAAACCTAGCGTCATCTATTGCTACAAGAAACTCTGAGTTAATAATAACAATTATTTATTTAAAAATACCCTGAAAACAGACAACATATTTTATTAAGTAAAGTATGCACAGATATTTAAAAAAAAATATTAACATGTCATTGATGGTTTCAAGTGGCAGAGGCTTCAAACATTCTCCGTTTTCATAGCTTCTTATATTTAAGAATTGCGTTCCTATTAGAACGCAGTTAACTTTTGAGAGCGAATGTCGTTCTTTCCGTTACTTCGTGCTTAGAGTTCCGTTGTAATAAAAGTTTTATTGCATCTTCGTGTTTAGAGTTCCGTTGTAATAAAAGGAACCCTAATGATTTCGCTCTGTCCGTCTGCTGTCCATCCTTCTAACTTCTGCATTTATGAACATTATAGAGGAAATTGGTACAGTTATAGATTTTATTTTTGACGTCATAAAATAATAATAATTTTATATTTTAGGGATGATTTTTTTTCTAACTCTCGGCTGGGGTAAGTTAAGGTCTTGTCGAATAGATATTTTTAAAATAAAGATGACGTTTCATCAGGTGAATCATATTCGAGTAATCGACCTTCAAAGTGGTTTGCAGGTTGGTATCTCCTGGCATTTCTAAACTATAAGCGGTAGAAACTTGTAAATCTCCCCATGCGGATAGGTCATGCTAAATACTTTTGCTTAATGAAAATTATTTTGAGCGAAATCTGATAATAACTTTTGAAATAATTTAAATAAAACCATAGCGCGTTAATACTTACGGTACCCCCTCTTTACACATGACCTGGGGCATGCTCTTAATTAGGTTACTAATATTTTATTTGTATTAAATTGCAAGCAATATTCAATCATAAGTTGATAAAACTACGAATGGTTATGCTGATGCTGATAAGTGGAGATGACGTCACGGCAAAACCAGACCCTGCTTCGACAGCCATAGTTCTTGCGCGTACACCGCCAGAGGGACCTCTCGCCTGCTTGGTTCTGAAAGTTGAACCTGTGACCGTCCACCACCAGGACACGGATGGTTCCCGACTTGCCGACAGTGAATGAAGCTAGTAAAAATAATGATCTTGTCAGTTCCATCTATGTAAAAGTGATTGGAGTTGCAATAAAACAACACAATAAATGATTGGAAATGTTATATTTATTAAGAAAAAATATAGGTAAATGAAAATAAAACAATTTAAAGTAACTTACGTGATGATAACAATAAAACATTAAATTTTCCAAAATTATTCCCGTAAAAGTAAAAAAAAAACACAGGTATAAAGGACGACCATTCAACTCTTTTTGGGCAAAGTAATTTCATTGGCGAATCAAGTATCAATAATTCTTATTATTATTAGGAGGAGAACGTCGGATGGCAGTCCGGGTGGTGTTCGCAAACATGCGCTATAACGCTGTGCTTGTCAGCGACTAATTTGCCCTTGCAGGCGAAGAGCTGGCGGCGGGAACATCGCCAGATCGTAGTGCCGTCATTTCTGACGTGCCGGTCTTTGTGGTACCTACGACCGTTGTGGATCAAAGACTTCTGACTTTTAACTACCACACAATCTGTAAACAAGATATAGGTAAGAATTCATTTAAAAAAAATCCATCATTCACTAGTTAAAAAAAATATAGTTAAATAGTTATCGCAGAAATAGAGTATCTGAATCATAGATTTAAACACAATACATGATAATCCTAAATTTAATCAATATTTTATTATTAATTTAAATTATGCATTTAAGATAATACATATACTCGTATTTGGCAAAGAGATTTTTCGCTCGTTGTCTTCGAAGATATTCAAAACTTCGTCCTATTGTCGGGTCCTATATACGCCCTAAATTTGGTCGTACTTATTAATTAATTATTGGCTCATAATTGCACAAATTTAACATTTGATAGCGGCTATACATGTTGGCCCAGCGTTGCCGAGCGATGGCCAGCGCCAAAGTGTAGACAATCGATTTGCCTTGAATTGTCATCTCTCGGTGTCGCTCGCCTAGTTCGCCGAGTGAGACCCAGCGCCAACATATGTAGAGTTCAGTTGCCGCAACTTGTCTTCGGTCGCCGTCACTTGTGATGACTTGCCTCACTTCGGACCGGTGTCGGTTTTTGTGCACAAATCAAATCCCGCTCGTCTGCGCTCAGTCAATGTGTGAGCAGCTCGACAAAACACTCGTCTGCATTGGCATTCAAGGAACTTGTCCAATGTGTCGACATTAGCACTCGCCTTGTACCTTTTTGCCGACGCTCGCATTGGTCTATACTGTTCCAACATATATAGCCAACTTAAGCTGAGAACGTGTCGTCGAACAGTCCGGGCGATGTTCGCTAACAGTGGCATTACGCAACCCTCGTAGTCAGCCACAAGCTTACCCTTGCAGGCGAATAATCTGCGGTGACACTGCACTCCCGTTCTGACTCGCGTGCGCTAGAATGGCGGACAGTCCAGGCAATGTTCGCTGACGGCCATTACGTAGCCCGCGTGGTCCGCCACCAGCTTGCCCTTGCAGCCTACTTGCAACCTGCGGCGAGCGCAGCGCCACACCGCGCTGCCGTCCTGCCTCACGTACTTGTCTCTGTGGTACTTGTACCCGTTGTACGTCGCAATCCGCTCGCCGACGATAAAAATCAGCATATCTAAAATCGTTGCAAGACAATAAAAAAAATGTTTACCTTTAGGTAGGTATCATGTTCCAAAAATTAGAATTGAAACATTTTAATATCATGAATTAATTATTGCAAACGTACACTCATTACCGTCACGGTACTAATTAATAAAAATGTTTTAACATCAATTGCCTATATGAAAACATTATTTATTATTATATATATATATATATATATATATATATATATATATATATATATATATATATATATATATATATTAAGATGAAGAAATAATACCACAATTTAGGAATTGATGTATTCATAATATTTTTAATATTAATGAACAACAATTAGAAAAAATGTATATTTACAATATTTTAAATAAATATTATGTAAAGATAAAAATACAGATTCTTGTTGATACCTACGTTATTTTAACATAATATTTAAGGAAGAATTCTTCCAGTAAACTTTTGAGCTATGCAAACACATTAACTTACTTAATTATTTATAAATATTGTTAAGAATTGAACAAAAAAGATAATTTTTATAACCCTGTAATGTGTATTTTCTATTTATAAAGTATAACAGACAAAATTGTCCCATGTCGAGGACAAACCCCTTCATTTTTATATTAGTAGTGTTAGATAATATCCCGCATTACAATTTAGTAAACATTTAAATTATTTGCAAAAAGTCATGGCAGTAAAAAATTACAGCTTCACATACGTTTTTGTGGTACATAACAATGTCCTGTTTAATGAGGATTGTTGAGTCAATACAAGTACAACAATGTCCTGTTTAATGAGGATTGTTGAGTCCAATAACAACTGCGCTTCTTTCATAGCTAGACCGTACGATAACTTTAATACTATTACAATATTTATTTAGAATTGAATTCCGTTGACATAGAAAGCAATCCCCACCGTGGGATGATATTTAATATTTAGTAAAATTTGCAAAATACAAATGTAAGTAGAGATTAACAAAACTTTTCAATAGAAAAACAATACTCATTGCTTGTAAAATAAGTCATGAATCACGTACTATGGTCCTTATTTCCCCATACATTTATATATTTGTAGCATTTACAAAATTTGTCAACTCTAAAAAGAAAGAAATAACAAAAATACATAAAACTATACAATAAAGTAAAACAATTTCAATAAACACCTACCTAATAAACTTCAATTGATTTATAAAAACACCCAGTCTGAAAATTCATTAGATAATACTCTTAATATCACTTTAAAATAATCACATTGATTTAGATAAAGAGTCTTAAAATCAATATCCTAATCACATAGGTATTAGACACATTTTCATAAAATTAGAACTAACAATATGCTTTAAGCAATTACCTAAGGAATTTCAACTAACATTAATTTTCTGATTCACTAAATTAGAAGATATACCCTCACAGAGTTCAAAAATATTTAACATTAATAGTATTTCATGTTTATTACTGACTACCTAAATAATATCATTACTTCTATTGCACTGGTATGTACAAATGTTCTATTATCTGCGGAAACCAATTATAATCTCCAACTAAAATGTGAAAACATTTTGTTTTGTTTCCAAAAATCCTATTAATTGCCCTAATCCTTTAATTATAATCCTTATCAGTAATGATTATGATAATCTTGGTGCCTTATAATTCGATTGTTGAAAGTGTATATCTTGGCCTTGCAGCCTCCCAATCTACGTCGAGAACAGCGCCAGAGGATGCTCCCGTTCTTGTTGATATGCGAGTCTCGATGGTACTTGTTCCCCATGACCACAAGAATCTGCTTGCCGTGACTAGATGGCCGGAACTCCACCTGCCCCAGTCGCACTGATCGATCTGAAAGTCGCACCAATCGATCTGAAAAAAAAATCAATTAAAACATTAGCCCAAGAATTCAATAAAGTCCTTTTGACGGAATTTGGGTTAGGTTGGTACAAGTAAGAATAAAATATTTACCTCTATTTAGTTTATGGTTGAAGTAACAATGAATATTTAGTTGTGTTTATGAAATATATTGTAATCTTACTTAAAAAAAATACGTACATCAAGGATATCTTCAATATTATAAAAATTAAAATGGATTTCAAAGTCTACAATTCGTGGTTGTGCACAATGTCAGTCCGTAAAATATTATGCCTAGAGTCGGTCATGGCGATAGCTCTGCAGCCTCTGGTCCTCCTGGAGCATCTCCAGATGGACGTGCCCCTCTGGGTCTGGTAGGTATCCCTGTGGAACCTCCAGCCCTCTATCACAAGAATACGGTTACCACGTTTTGACAGCAACATGCAGGCGCCTAGACAGAAAATAACTTTTTTATTCCTTTGAAACTTAACCAATAATCATGTATCTTATTGTTCTTTACTCTAGATTCTTAGATTGGTTCTTATTAACGCGACAAAATCCAACTCTTATGGTGTATAGATAAGTACTATGAGATAAATATAAAAAATTGTTTCGACACTAGCACGTTCAACCAAGCTATAGTTAATAGAATCAGGAGTTACTTTGCGGAAATCCATAGCATACAATTTAATTAATATTATTAGATATAATATCCCGCATTATCGCATTATCCCGCGAAAAAATACCCACAACCTGCAAGCAAATGTCTGAGTGCACGCATAAGTATGCCGATAGCACCTCGGTCAAAGTTCGTTAGTGACTTTAGTGACGTTTTGCAACCTGCATTGTGATGTTGGGCCTTGCACGATCTTGCTGACATTGTTGCTTGTGTGTTGTGGTGTTTGCACGATCTCGTTTTTGAGTGTACGCATAAGCAGTGTGGGAGGAGGAAGGTGCTTTACGCGTGCTTATGCGTGCACTCACACATTTGCTTACGATACGAGTATAATATTAATTAAATTGCAACCAATAGTATTTTACTAACTGTACCCAACAGACGTTATTCTGACTTAACTATGAATTGGAATAAATAAATAAATATCAACATACATCTATAGTTTCTACACGAACCGGTGGTAGGCATGACGTAGGGACAATTCCATAAGCGTTGCTTTGTATGGAAAAAAAAAAGTTTTATTCCAATATATTATATGGAAATAAAACTTTTTTTTTTAAATTTGAACAACTACACCAACACCCTACACCTACTTCTACAACTACTACCTACATCTTTAACTACCTTCACCAACCTACACCTACTACCTACACTGACCTACTACCACTGAGGATTGAAGATTTCACGAACACAGCGGAGGTCGGTGTAAGAAGGGAGAAAATTGAAGGTTATATATAACCTTATATATATATATATATATATGTTTCATAGGCGATATCATAAAATAAAAAAAAAGTAATAAAAATATTTTTTGGTGGACCACCCTTTCAGAGGAGTTCTTTTACAAACACGAGGATTTCATAAGTTGATCCTTTAAGGAGTAATAGTTTCCATAATTTCCATTATTTTTTCAATGAAACCCATTTTCTTTAATTAATATTTTACGAGACCTTTGTGTGTTTTTTTTTTAATTACGCTCGTAAGTCTCTTCTTAAAAGTCCAAAAGACTATGAAGTTTTTTTATACGATTTTTTAATCTCTTCTCAATTATTATTGGCAAAATTTTTGATTTTTACTTATTTGTTTTTATAGTTTTTTATTTTTCTTAAGACCAGTAATAATTAAAAGAAATACACATGTTAGATTTGCCTTTATTAATTCGTCGTTAATGGTAGTTACCTACATGTAGCCTGCACTTACTATCAGCTGGAATCTAGGTATATGTGCCGACATCTTTATTTAAATTAGATGGGTATGTACCATACATGAATGTTCATGCTACCATTACCATAGTATTTAGTATTTACATTAAAATATTTTGGTACAATCGAGAAACCATGCACACATTCTCGAACAATAAATAACAATTAGTGTAAATTACTTTAGAATCTGACTTCATACAACTACTAGTAGTCTACTAAAATAAATTAACTACATTTTTTTTTATTTTACATTTATTTACAATAACAATATCTTGACAGTTTTATTTACAGATTATTGTAAACGTTTAAAAAATATGCAGTAGATAGTGTGGAACACGATCTATTGATAAAATACAAGCGTTTCGAATAACAGTAAGGGAATGTAAGTTCACTTATTATTTTCCTATCTATAAGAATTTGTAGATTATATAAAAATTAATAATTTACAGTAATGTCTACGTGAAAGTGATCACAATATAATTTATAATATGTTTCAAAAATGCAAAATGTAAACATAAATGTGAATCATAAACTATTGAATTTCAATAGTTCATGTTTTATAGTACGAATATGTTGCCGGCAACTTCCTGCGCGCTAAGGTTAACCTTGCGGAAGCCGTACTTTTTTCCGCGACAAAAAATATCCTATGTCCTTCCCCGTGGTCTAATCTATACCTCAGCCAAATTTCATAATGATCTGTTATAAGCAGTTTTTACGTGAAAGAGAGACAACCAAACAAATAAACTCACTTTCATCCAAATCGGTCCAGTAGTTTTGGAGCCTATTCAATGCTAACAAACAAACAAACATACAAACAAACTTTTTTCCTCTTTATAATATTATATAGTATAGATTAACATATTAATGTGGCTATTTACTACCTGCTGAATGGAGTTGCGTAAATGGATATATTTATTTATATGTCTATTTGTAAACATATGTCAATGCTAAAGATATAAAACAATTTATAAATTTAGAAAACACAAACATAAAAAATTATGTCTTCCAATAAGAAAACAAAATAAAAACTCTCGGTAACATTAGGTAATAATATGAAAACGTAATTCTTTTTAAATTAAAAATTATACATCGGTATTTCTTACATTATTAAAAAATGTCAAAGATCAGTAATTATCTACGATTATAGAATTAATATTTTAATGTAAAAGAACATTTCACTTTAATAGGAATAAAAAATATATGCTTTTTTATGGTTTCAGTATTTTTCGCACTAACAATGAAATAGAATTTTAAATAATAACCTAAAGCAATTTTTGCACGACCCATTTTAATAGAATGCCTCGGACTAAAATATTTTTTTTTCTATCTAACACCCGCTTAACCTTATAAATAGATACAATATTATTTTGTTATATATTACCTATATAATTTACTATGTACTTACTAGCTCGATTGTTACTCTTTGCACGTATCCTACTTGGACATACATTGATATTTCAGAGCTTCAGAATTGGTATCAAATAACATTAACATCGAATAGTTTTTTTACAATGATGCCCTGTTTCGCTATCTTCTAATTAGTGTCGGATAGCTTATTCGGAAATTTTGTCACTGCTAACTTTATATAGAGCGACAGAGACAAAATAAGCAAATAAGCTATCTGACATTTATCAGTGGATTGTGAAACACAGCCTAGATGTCCATAAATTCCCTCAATGATTATGTACAGGGCGAACTCTTATTATAATATTATCTATGGTAGTGACGAAAGCGGTACAGCCTGAAGTCTTCTTCACACATCTCCATCTGATCTTCGCTCCCTCGTTCTGGTGGACCGTGAACCTTTGTGTACCAATATCCAAACACCGCTTTCCCGATCCCGTGTAGCCAAAAAATGCTAAAAACAGTAATTTGTCAATAATGCAAATACAAAAAGATATGATACAGTTTGAGTGCATGATATTTAATACACTAATATGTAGGGTAGTTGCTCCTCTTTGATTTCAAACCATTACAGTTCTAATCGTTGTTCTAGCTCTACGAACACCAAACGTTTGAATCATCCAACGAGACCTAGGGGGTCAAAAGAATCACTGTCGGTGATTAATGTTTTATGTGCGCTTTTATAATTTAATTGTAAACACTAAAGGTTACGTATTCATAATTCATAATTCTTTATTTGCTCAAATGTGTGTAATGTGTGTATGTTTAGTGTCTAACACTAAATGAAAGAATATGATATTACGTGGTAAGAATCAGAATTTTATACACACTGTTGACATCTGAACAACTCGATTATGACCATACTTTACAAGAACCACACAAAGGCTCTTCGCAAGTATAAAACAAATTGTAGGTTTTGTTTCTGCACTTTTTTGGCACAGCACTGTTTTCTTTTACTGCTACGTTATGGGATGCTGGATGAAGTGGACACAACGTAAGCAATGAAGAATTTCAGTTTTTTCTTTCGAACCACAACATCTTCGTCATTTCACAATAGTGCTACCTAAAGTCAGAAGAGGTAAATAAAGTATCTGAAAAAGGAAATATTGTTTTATACATTTTTTTTGTTATTATTCTTGTTCTGCAACTAACATGACCTATGCATGTGCATGCCGAGGTGGTGCATGTGCAGCATGTGTGCCGTTTTAGATTACACCTCAACTTTTTTACACGATCCTATTAATGTCCGTGTCCATAAAAACACTGACTTCATGCTATTGCCCGCGGCTTATCTCGCGTAAATACAGTATCCCACGGGAACACTGTACTTTTTCGGAATAAAAAGTATCCTGTTTTAATCCAGTGCTTAAACTGCTACCATACCAAATTTTTTCGAAATCCGATCAGTAGCTTTTGCGTGAAAGAGTAACAAACATCCATCCATCCATTCATCCATCTATCCTCACAAACTTTCACATTTATAATATCATGGTATGTGCTATATATAAAAAAATGATGTTTATGCACTTTTGACTCAGGCTGCCCCCTGGCAACATCCTACATATCCTACTACTATTATAAATGTGAAACTTTGTGAGGATGGATAGATGGATGGATGTTTGTTACTCTTTCACGCAAAAACTACTGAAGGGGTTTTAATGAAATTTGGTATGGTAGTAGTTTAAGCTCTGGATTAACAAATAGGCAATTTTTTTTTTCAGGAAAAAGTAGTGTCCCGTGGAATACTGTATTTACGCGGGCGGTGCCGCGGGCCAAAGCTAGTACACTTATATAATCAGTAGAGCCTTATGAATAGGATCATGTAAAAATTTTGGTACCATCCTTAACGGCATAGATGAGCCACGTCGACCTGCAGTATGTACTAAAAAAATACATATACCTATGTGATAAAAATAATGGTCTTGCACCGACCATCCGCATCGCTAACAGAGCCATCAACGTTGAAATTATTGCAACCTATTTCTAGGTCTGAAAGCAGAATGCGTCTCTCTTCTTCATTCAGTTTAAGTTAACATAATAAGTCCCTCCATCCTCCCATATAAGTAACCTATCTATGTTAAGCATGCATATATGCATTTCCAATACTGTGTTAGAGATGCATAAGAGCATAAATTGGATGTACTATGATGGATGATGGATTACAAAATTAGCTAAGAACAAAATAAGGAAGAAAATGTGTGGGTTTCAAGAACCAATAAGTAAGTATATATTTTAGTATGTACAAATTAAATAGAGCAATATTAATTAATAAGTCTTAATCTAACTACCGTTAAACATCACTTGAAATATTTAGCGTTTATACAGAAAGTTAATTTTTCATGAGTAAAAATGTTCCAATTCGCAGTATAGCTCCAGTGTCAGTATATTTTGTCTCACTCGCACACGCACACGCACTTTTTTGATACTGAACTCTGAAGCCATACTGCGAATTGAACATTTTTAATTGCTTTTGGCTTTCTACTTCAGCTAAGGAAAACACACTCATACGTTTCGAAGACAATCACAGGCCAGATAAATTTTCTTTACTCAATAATGATTATGGTTATTATTAAGCTGGACCAGCCTGCCTTCAACGGTTACAGCGGAAGCCCGACAGTGTCTGTCCTTCTTGATACAAACCCACTTGAACCGAAGTCCTCTGCTGTCACTCCTCTTGAAGAAGCGGTAGTTGTTGATGATCATGCTGGGATTTCCGTAGCGTGTCCTGGTAAATATTGGCTCCACACCTTAAAAAAGTTTCATTTATAAAAATAATTGAATATTATTGTACATCCATTTTACTGAAGCTTTAAGCTCGTAGAAATGTTAAAAGTTTGTCTACTTTTTTGTATAATTTACTTTAAGAAGTCAATTTTAAACGAAATAATTTGAGACTGGCATGGCAATTTTATAGGTTATTCTTATTTTTAAAGCTTTCTCTAATAGATGTACCTACTTAATATGTATTTCATTTATAGATTTAAAAAACACAAACGACATACTTAACACGTGTTCATTAACTAAACGGGACAAAAAATACGCACTGTCAATTGTTTTACTTTCGTTTACACAACGTCAACATCATTCACATAAGTTTTAAACTTATTGTAAATTTTATATCTATTACGTATTAATTTTTTTTTTGTTAATATAATACATCTCATAAACTGTGTTTGAAGCTACAAATATTTTAATTAATACAATAATTATTTATCTATAAATTACTCTAAATTATATAATTTACTAAAAAGTACCCCACCTGTATGAATTGTGAGATCATTATCAGAAAAAAGTATTCCGTGTGAAGACGAGGATTTTACGTCACGATTAGACTTATATAAGGTTGTTCAAAACCAATTAAGGATATTTTGGGCATAATAATATTATGATCTACTGATTATGTCAAGACTGTCGACGACGACGAAGGCAGAAAAAAAATCGAATAAAAAATGTAAACTAGATGAAATAACGCTAAGGCGCTGTTATTGACCTCACACCGTTGATATTAACGCAATGTCTTTGCTCCCTTTTTAAATCACCTGTTTCGATGAGGTGATGAGGAGTTAATGACCTCAGCGCCTTAGAGAACGCAATGTAATAATGTTATTTAGTTTTTTAAATATTTTTTTTTTTGAACAACCTTATATAATTCATGATTACATTTAATTCATAGTGTAATGTTATAATAAAGTGTTGTAGTTGGTGGGATACAAAGTACAAAGTACTTATTTATTTTATAAGATAGTTTTTAAATCATATTTTTCTAAATTGGCAAGTCTTCCTCCTTTGTTAGGATAAGAAATTTAAATATCACAAAACTGTCCGTCTGTTACCCACTCATATTGTCACACAACGTCCCATACTCCACAACATTACTCCTACAGATGGCAGAAAACGAGAGAAAAGACGCATCAAAATAACCGGATCCCTTCGTAATGCGGTTGTTTTTCCGGGATAGTTTTAAACATGGTTGTGCACGATGTTGTACTTGCAGATGCTGTGGTTGACCATGCTGATGCTGGCCGAGCAGCCGCTATTGGACCGCTTCACGCAGTGCCACCACGTCTTCTCCCCGTACGACGAGGTGCGCTTGAACCTGTGGGACCCCACCATTATCACGGGGTTGCCGCGTTGGGACACCCCGAACCTTACTGCGGAAGATTGACTGATGTTAAAAGTAGGTAACTGGAGAATTGGGTAATATTATATAAAATAAACTTTATCATAATATAGATCTACTTATAACGTAGTAACACCTTATAATATTCTTATTTGCCTTTCTTTAGAGAATACCTTTTTTTTTAATTGTATGCAAAGTTAATGAATCTTAGATAGTATTTACATAATAAAACACTCCGCGATTGTTTTTTATTTATTAAAAAGGATAATAGGTTAGCATAATATTATAGTTTAGACGTTAAAAAAATACTGGTAGTACCCCAAGGCTAGCATATTCTCCATTAATTTATTTGTTTCTAAAAATACTATTATATACATTATTGCAGGCGTAATATTTTAACAAGGAAATGCACAGATCAACTACAACTTAGTGTTAACTGTACTAAAGTTCAAAATTAATCTAAGAAAGACGCAACTAAACCATTTGCCGGATCAGAGTTTCTGTTCCTCAATTCTTGCAAAGATGGTAGGGAAATATTTATAAGAAAAAGTATTTTATTCATTGTAGGCACTTTTTAGTAATACATAATACATATTTCAGTCTCTGAAATCTAAAGAGGATTTCTTGTGAGTTCGTAATGTCTAATGTTCAATTCGCAGTATGGTTCCAGTATCAGTATTTTATCTCAGTCACGATTTGATGTCTAATATCATGCGAATTGCTATTGAACTTTTTTATTTACGAGAATCGTCCCTCATCTCAATAGGTACTCTATGGGAAAATGATGATACAACTAAATTAATCTTCTCGGATTCGATAAGTATGCTAGCCTCGTCCCGAGTTAGTGGTTATGAATGGTCTTCTCCTTGACGATGATGTCATCTATAGTGGTTATAGTGGCCCTGCACCCCGACGCCACGCGACAACAGGTCCACAGCGCCCGGGCCCCGACGCTACGATTGTTGCGGTTGAACCGGTATATGCCCATCTGGATCGCGGGCTTACCGAACCTCGTGGTCGTGAATATAGGCACTGGAATAAAGATACTTCGTTATATTAAGTTGTTTCATGTGAAAGTGAAGGCGAGGTTCAATTATTGTTTTTAAATTTGAAAGTTTAGATTTAACGAGGGCAGCCAAATTGTTGATTTGTCGGAAGATTACGCTCTTTAATTTATGATCTGTATAGGCTAACGGATCGCCTGATGGCGAGCGAGTGCCCTTCGCCTATGGACACTCGCACCATCAGAAAAGTAACAAGTGCATTTCCTCCCTTTAAGCATGTGTGTTAATTGCAAATTGCAAGCAATAAATACAAAATGGTGTATATTTCAAATTCCTAGATATATGGGCAAATGACTTTAACACCAATTGTATATATATTTAATACTGTTTATTTCAAAGACACCCTGAATCGAAATAAAATCATTATTGAAAATACGCGTCCTTGTACAAAAAGGTCGAAAGTGTACCAAAACACGCGTTGTGACTAAGCGCGAGACGTAATACTAGACCGCCATTTTATTGCATTCATGCTACGTGAGTCATACGCGAAAAGTTCGCTTAATTGTGCGTAGTACAAGCGCTATCTGGACGAGGTCTGATTAACGCCCGAAATTAATAACGTATCTAAAATCTTAGATTGACTTCAATCTCAGATTCTCAAACAAAAATTGACGTAAATTGACGTAAAGTTAATCCTAGGATCGTTGAAATGTATTGAAATATTGATCTCAGATAGCTAAAATTAGATTAAGATTGATTATTAATTTCCAGCGTAAGTCTACTAACCAAAGATTTCAAAACTAAAGATAGGCTATGACGTACATTTGACAGAACAAATCTTCATACAATAAAAATTTACGCCATCTTGGTTTTCGCCATACTTCAAATGTCAGCCATCTTAATTTCACCATACCTTAAATGTCAAAATGGCCCCGAAATCTCCAAAAGTGGGGACATTTAAGTGGGGACAGTTTTCACCTCAACATGCCTCGTCTATAACATATACGTCTTATGCTACTAACAGAAAAGGTACGAATTTCTTAGAGTTATTTATGAGAGTGTACGCCTTTACTGAACAAAACGACGTCGTCAACCACCACGACAGAAGCCCGGCACCGCGGGTACCGGTTGACGGAACAGAACCACGTCGCCTTTGCTCCGCTGCTTCGGTTGTTCTTGTAATACTTGTACGGCCCGATGAAAAGAACAGGCTTGCCGGTACTCGTAAGTCGAAATACTGGTTCTAAAAAAAATTGCAAATCGAAATATTGATTCTTAATTTTTATTACCAACTAATCTAAGAAAGTGTTCCAAATTAAAAAGTGTCAAAATAAAAAAGATAATCAGAAAAGGAAAGAAAAATTAATGTATACCCATGTTATTTTTTTACATTATAATTTAGTGGAAATTTACATAATATTTATCATTGAAATTAATAGTATTTTAACTCAAGTCTCCAGTATTAGCCCAATAAAATTACAAAACTGTGAAAATAATTGTATTTATAAATTGGATATACTATCTTATTATATAAACAGGATGGTGGTTGTGTTGTGCCTTGGCGCAGACGATAACGTCCTCTATCAAAGTAACAGAGGCGCGACAAGCCGCAGTCTTCGATCTGCTTCTGCAGCAGAACCAGACTGATTTTGCGCCGCGGCTCCGGTTGTTCTTGAGGTATTTGTGACCATCGTAATAGAGTATCCGGCTACCACCTCTGGATGGCCTGAAAAAGTATCCTGGAACCGAAATTACAAATACTTTTTCGAAAAACGTATTTAAAATGTAATCTACCCAAACAAATAAAGATCAAAGTCGCATTCCCTGTGGTTATGTTCACTAACAAGATTACCTAATTGTAGACACCGACAATTCACTACTCTTGTAAGTATCTTACTTACAAGAGTCGTGAATTGGCTCGCTCTTCCACCAGTAATCTGCTCAGACACGTCCACTTTATAGCTCACCCACAGGGCAACTGTTGGCGACTGACCGTGTGTCTGACGTCCCCACCCGTGATATTGAGACAACAATATGACAACACTCAGCTGTCAACCACTCATTCCAGTTACACAAATACCACACTAATTATATATTATTGATTACCTGGAGATTGAATGCACATTGCAGAATTACGGAAGCTCTTAACTTCTGGGGGCAAATAATGAATAAAATTAGACTGCCCCAAAATAGATAGTTCCAACTCACATATTTTTAACATCCCCTAAACTTAAAAGCTAAGACTGAAAGACCAATGTTGTCAATTTTCTCTTTATATGCGATATCAGATTTAGTTAGGTCTGAACGATTAATATTTTTTTATTTTACATTTTACGAACCTGATTCTCAGGCTGTTATCATTTGATTTACAACGATTGAGTGAATGAATTTAGATCGTTTACGTCCTGTTGTATCACCTGGAATGATACCACACCATAATAACATTAATAAGAGCCGGAGTCTCCCCAAAAGTTTTGAGGAAAAAATCTTTACAAATAGGTATTTTTTCATTGTTTATTATTATATTATATTTCCAGCTGCAATCTCTTTTTATTCTGCTGCCGGTTTTTTGTGTTTTCTTTGGCAATATGGTAATAAGATTAGCCATATACATCGCCCTACGATCTTTGCTTCCTAGGGCCCAATAATCAAGCACTGCTTTCTTTCTAACTCAGAAGACCGCTCAATACATTTCATTCTACAAAAACTGAGTGCTCCTACTTTCCTTGCAGCGATTTGTTTACCTGTTTCTGTAATGTAACTTTGTCTAGAATTTCTTAGTATTTTACGTTCTTTTCTCTGTTTCCTCGATCTTCTATTTCTTTTATTAGTATTTATATTATGTTTACGTAAGATATTAGGTAACTTTTGACACACCACAGCCTCGTGATTTATTCCGATAAATGATTTGTCTGAAATAATATGCAATAAGATGTAATAAAAATATTTATTTATACAATATGATGTAGGTATTATCTATTTCAATTAAGTCTACTCTTCTATCTTATGTTTATATAAGTCACTTTATCATAACATTTTAAAATGGATATGCTGAATTTTGAGAGCAATAACATTAAGCTGGTTCTCCTCTCTATAAGCTATCACAGAAGCTCTACAGCCCTTATGGCAATTGTTACAGCAGTACTGTTCTCTCATAGAAGTGGTGTGCTTGTTACTGGTAGAGTTGTTAAATAATTATTTTACTGCACGTAAATGTAACTTCACGTTACGTCGTGAAATATATTAGGTATGTTGAAAACTGCGCAGTTTTATTAGTATTTAAAAAGTTGGAACAACATGAAAAATCCCGTTTCCGTTAGATTGAAATTTATAAATGTATTTAAACAAAACATAAACTCAACACGATAGATATAACAGGCCACTTTTGTAGGCTTAGTCAATGGCAATGTCTATTGTTGCTTCTGACGATGACGTCATTAACAGTCATGAGGGTCGCCCTACAGCCCGTGGACCGACGCGTACTGCACACCCATAGAGCCTTGATCTTGTTCACGTAGTTCCTGTTGAATCGGTAACGACCGACCTGGATTGCCGGTTTGCCACATCTCGACGCAGTGAATATTGGCTCCAACAACTCTGTACACCACACACCTGAAAATATAATAGTGCTACGTAGACAAAGTTATATGGTTAACAAAATATTCGTAACAAGTTCCCTATTTGGTACGAATATTTTGTAAATACATAATAGGGATATAAATAATAATCATGAAATTGTTAATACGGTCTTAGTTAATAATTTGATTTTTTTTATTTAATTCACCTGTTAGACACGACAGTCTAGAGCTTTAGTTCATAAAAATGATACTTCAATCACGTTAATGGTTGTAACGGTTGAATACATTGGCTATAATGTCGCTGATACTGATGATGGAAGCTCTGCTCTTTAGGCTAGTCCACTTACTGCAGACCCACTGAGCTCTTTACACCTTTTTTTTGCTACGGCACTCTTCGATAGCTATCGCGGGCCTACTGAGTCTTATCTTTATGAATATAACTGTAGATTATAAATTAAAATATAGTATGAACAAGTATATTGAGATAACCATGTGCTCGATGTTATTTTAAGTCATGTTACTTACCTTATTAAAGACGAAACGGTAACATTATTGTAGAAGAAAATTCAAGTTCCAAATTAGTTAAAGGGATGGAAAAGCTAGAGGTACTTTTTTATTTTTTTATTAAAATATTTTATTCCTTGAATCATCATTAATGGTTATGGGAGTTGGATACTTTGACTATAGTGTCGTTGACGGTGATGAGTGATGCTCTACAGCCGAGGCTAGTCCTACTGCAGACCCACTGCGCCCTCTCGCCGGTGTAGTAGGTGCGGCGGTTGTAGCGGTACCCACCGATAGCTATCACGGGCCTACCGAGTCTCGAAGTCGTGAATATAGCTGATGAAAAAGATTGGGTAAATAATCATTGGTGTATTAGGTTGACGAAAAGAATTTTTATATTTAATTAATTAAATATTATATGATCAAGCCATAATAAAAATATGGCATCAATGGTCATCATCACCGTGAGCACAATATAAATAATGTGAAGTAGAAAAATTGGAATTTTTACCTACGATTGAGCGTGGCCGAGCGAGCGCTAGGGCTGATACGTCCACAAAGAAGGCGTTGTCAGTGCGCAAGAGTCTTGGCACAACTAACTAAAACTCGTTAGTCATTCAATGCAGCGACAAGTATTGGCGACATACATACTTCTGCTATTTGAGGATTCGTTAGCGGACGAGTAAATGACGAGTGTGTGTGCGTACGCCGATTCGGCCGGTCTAGTATGAAGATGGTCTACTGTACATTATTTATATTGTGCCGTTAGTGAAATTAACCTTAGTACAGTGCAGCTGAGGACGAAGTTCGTCATTTACCGCCCGTTTCAATAACCTATCTATCTATAACTATTTGTTAAAAATTTCATTCAATCATTTGACGGTTTTGTGCGATACAAGTTTGACGTTTCTAAAAATTAAAAAGGAATTGTTATAATTTTATAGAAAGAAGAAACTGTCTACATGAAATAAAACTATTAAATTTGATAATTTATGTATAGATGTTTCTTACAAAAAATATAACAGGTATTTCAATATTTCATTCTTCCTTAGTGGTTATGGGACTTTGAAAATTTGACTATAGTCTTGTCGATAGTGAACACTGATGCTCTGCAGCCGCGGCTACTCCTAGTGCAGACCCACTGCGCCTTTATGCCGGCGTATCTGCAGCCACGACGATTGTAACGGTACTTACCAATAACTACCACGGGTCTACCGCATCTTGAAGTCGTAAATAAAGCTGTAAAAACCAGACAATTTTGACTTATTATGCGTTGAAGGAAAACAAAAGTATACAAGTCTGTCTATAAACCAAGTATATATTTATTATAGTTATAATAAAATGTGGGATCAAGCTAAATCGTCAATTATAAAAGAAACCTTGCTGAATGGCAGCTGAAAACAAAACTAGATCGTTACAAAGTTATAGAAAGTATAACTTTTTGCTAGAAATGAGATTGACATTAGTCAATGTTACATAATGTCGTATTTATTAGATTTTCTTATAAAAAATAATATTACAGGTATATTTCGTTAATCCTTAATGATTATGGGAGTTGGATACTTTGACAATAGTCTCGTGGACCGTGATGAGTGACGCCCTGCAGCCGCTCGTCCACTTGCAACAGACCCACTGCGCTCTCTCGCCGGTGTAGTAGCTGCGGCGGTTGTAGCGGTACCCACCGATAGCTATCGCGGGCCTACCGAGTCGTGAAGTTGTAAATATAGCTGCGGAAATGGTGACTTGTTGAAACAGAAAATAGTTGGTTGAGAAATATCCTACGATAAAGCTTTATTACAACGCTACTAAGAAAATTAAGCTTGTTACATGGTAGGCAAGGACAAATAATACCTATTTGAGCGTCTATACAAGTATGTCTATACAAGTATACAAAAAAAAAACAATGGTATGCACAAAAAATATTATAATGATTTAAAGTTTTCACTTTTTTCGTTAATAGATTTAGTTTCTTTATAAATTCGCGTATATACATACTCGTAATCTAATCCTTTTTTTTCTCAAATCTTTTTTTAAATTGTTCAGATTTCCGTGTTATTTGCATTTCAATCATTCTAGTTTTTCTTTCAAGGCTTCTTTTCAACATACAAATTGCTTCTCCAAGTTTATCTAAGGGTATTTCTTCTTTTGGCTTACCTACAACACAAATTATTAGTCATATTAGTCATAATTTCTACCTTAAATTTTATTAATATTATTCTAGCCTATTGTTCCCACTGGTATACAAAGGCCTCCCTTCCTTTTCTCCATAAACCGCGATCCTTCGCTTCGGCATTAGCCGATAAGGTATACTTTACTTTGTGCTTATGGTATATTATTTCGCATGCACCCAGATAAGAACTACCTTATACTTATGGGTGCATGCGAGGCATGCCCCACCCCCCCCCCCTCCATTTTCTATTCTTACCTTCCTTTCGTAACCTTGAATTTTCTAAAATATTTCAATGTCCGTATTTAAACAAGATCGCATATAAAAAAAAGATCACATATCCAAAAAATTATATAATACTATACCTGAATATATATTATACCTGAATTTAAATTACCGCAACACTTCCAGTATTGCAGCCAAACCAATTATGCTCAAAAAAACTTGCTCAAAATACTTATGTTTTAGATCAAATTATATCCATAATTTGATCCCATTGTCATGACCCAAGACATTCAATTTATACCTACTCACACATTGCAAATACATTTCGCCGTGCCAACAGTTTACAGTTGTTATAAAATATAAAATAAAAGCATAATCTACCTGAATTGTTTTCTTTACTTCTGACAGATAAAGAAAGAAGATATCTCGGTAAATATCAATCACAATCTATCACACCGAAACGAGACAACACGGCACGCGGCGCTGCATTTCAAAATTGAACTTCATTCAAAATGTTCAATGTTCACTACACAAAAGGATACACGTTTCATATGACATCAGTCATAACTTGATATTTGAACTCTTACAGTAAAACGTGTATATTCTCATATTGTAATAAATAAAGTTAAAATTTGAATAGCTATTTTTAAAAATGCAGCGCAGCGTCGCGTATCATTTCGTGTCGGTTTGAATTGACCTTTAGTAATTTTTTATTTTTTTATTTTCGAGTTTTGTTAATTCTGACGATCGCATTTTCAACAGTGGTGACAAATCTCCTGAAAATGCGATCGTCAGTGGCTCGGCATCTCGTGAACCACTTCGTGAAGACCCAGAGGCACTCCGGGTTACCGTCCCTGTAGCTGCCGTGGCGGTAGGACGTGTACGGACCTAAGTGCGCTACCGATCGGCCGGCTTCAGTGCTACTCATTATGAAAGCAGTAAAAACACTTAAAAATATTACTCTTAACATTATAATAATCACTATGATCATTATAATCTTAAGAGTCATATTTTGTTCTGTTGACAATGAAAATCTAAGTATCAATTTATGACAAAGTGTTTAGTTATCATATTATAGAGTTTGGAATTAGTCGCAGCCGTTTCCGAGAATATACAAGATTATATATATATTTACAAGATGAGCTCCTTAAAAGTATAACATAATTACTTGGAATCATAATAAAACTTTTGTTTTCTTTTAATTTTTCTCCAAATTTTATTAATTAGTGCTTATGTTTTTCGTTCATTTTGACGATCTCACCCCCAAAAGTGGTGATGGACGATCGGCATCCCGCATACCACTTCACGCAGACCCAGAAGCACTTAGGGTGACCCTCCCTGTAGCTACTGTGCCGGTAGAACCTAAAGGGACCCACGTGTATTATAGGCCGGCCGCTCCGAGTGGTGCCCATTACGATGCCTGCAAAAACATTAAATACGATAAAAACATGCAAAAATATCACTTTAAAGACTATTTTGAATTAAATTAAAGTGATAAAATTATTTAAGCTTTAAGAGGACGTATATATTTATTACAAAGTGAATAAGCAGACGTTCGGTTAGCATATATCTATTAAATAGGATTCAAAGTTAAAAACTGGTGAGACATAATAAAACTTTATTATTTTTTAAATTTACAACCAAATTTCGTTAGTTAATGGTTGTGATTTTCGTTCATTTTGACGATCTCGTTCCCAACTGTGGTGATGGATGATCGGCATCCCACGCACCACTTCACACAAACCCAGAGGCACCTGGGGTTACCCTCTCTGTAGTTGCTGTGGCGGTAAAACCTATAATGACCCACGTGTATTATAGGCCGGCCGGCTCGAGTTGTACCCATGACAATTTCTGTAAATATATAACTATTTATTGAAACCAATAATAAAAACAAAACAATCACATAAAATATATGGCGATTATAATTATTTATTTTACAGAGCAAAATTATTTAAATCATGAGAGTACCTACGTATTACGATCTGATTTATATAAATGTAGCTCTTAGCTTTAGTTAACAATTAAATAGGACTAAGTAGTTAAAATCTGGACTGGAGTAATAACTTTGTTTTCTTTTTATTAATTCAAACATTTATTACTTAGTGGTTATGATTTTCATTCATTTTGACGATCTCATTCCCAACAGTGGTAATGGACGATCGACATTTTGCGTTCCACTTTATGCAGACCCATAGGCACCTGAGATTACCCTCTTTGTAGCTACTATGGCGGTAGAACCTATACGGACCCACATGTATTATAGGCCGACCGGCCCGAGTGGTTCCCATGACAATTTCTGTAAAATAATAATAAAAAATATCACCCGTCAAACTTAGGTACTAGATATTATATTTTTAAATTATGACCACTATCCTTAATAATTATTACCTAGATGTAACGGACTACGACCTCTTGATTGTACGTCCTGATGTGTGTCTGAATGGTGATGATAATAATACAGCAACAATTCTTATATTCTCCTTTATTGGTGCTTAACACTGATTACGTATTACATATGAGGTATATGCCTAACATAACAATATACCTACGTCTACACTATTTATAGCCTTTTGGCCAACTGAAATAAACTAACTAAATAGGCTTTACTTCATGACATCTGTCAATGTCAAAAATGACATTGACACTTACTTTTGTCAATATGCAACATCTCCCTTTTCGAGAAAAAAGCAAACTAATATTAGTATTAAGTAACTTACATAACTAATAACAGTACATTACTTATCTACTCAAATTTCTCATGTGTGTACAATTTAGGACGTCTCACACTTCTACCAGACCTGGTTACGTAACCGGTATTTTCTAGACTTTCCATAGGAACACAGTTATCATCGATAATGCAATTTTGAACAGGACCGTCTCCGAGCTGTGCCGAACTCATGGGATCTACGAGGGCTGCACTAAAAGTATCGGGAATGGAATATTTCCACTGTTCCTGTCATATTAAAATCTTTTTAATTTAAAACTCCTTGGTTTTAAGAATCGAATACCGTTTATTTAAAAAAAGATTCTCGGTCTTGTCACAAGGTCTTGTCAAACTTGTTTAGTCGTTGAGAAAATGGAATTGACTCGAGAAAATTCTAGAGCGATGATTTATTATGACTTTCGAAGTGGTTCAACACAAAAACAGTGTGTTGACCGGATGATTTCTGCATTTGGTGATGAAGCCCCATCCAAAACCACAATTTATCGCTGGTTTGCTGAATTTCAACGTGGACGTGTCAAGCTCAGTGATGATCCCCGTCAAGGTCGTCCAAAAATTGCAGTCACCCAAGAAAACGTTGATGTTGTGCGTAAGCTGATTGAAGATCGACATGTGACATACCGCGAAATTCAGGCAACTTTAGACATTGGTATGAGTCAAATACAAATAATCTTGCATGAACAGTTAGGTGTAAAAAAGTTGTTTTCCCGATGGATACCGCATTTGCTCTGTGAAGAGCAAAAAGCGGCTCGCGTTACTTGGTGCGTCAGAACTCTCGAAAGATTCCACGCAGGATCCTCAAATGCTGTATACAACATCGTATCAGGTGACGAATCCTGGATATACGCGTACGAACCCGAAACAAAAAACCAGTCACGAGTTTGGGTGTTCGAAAATGAGTTAAAGCCAACAAAAATTGTTCGTTCACGGAGTGTTGCAAAAAAAATGGTGGCCACGTTTGTCTGGAGACAAACGTGGCCATGTTGCGACTATTCCTCTTGAGGAACAAAGAACGGTTAATGCAGAATGGTATGCTAACATTTGTTTGCCACAGGTCGTTTCTGAACTCCGTAAAGAGAACTGCAACCGCCGCATCATCCTCACACGCACAGAACAAAAGAGTTTTTAGAGCAAGAAATCATAGAATTATTAGACCATCCGCCGTACAGCCCCGACCTAAGCCCTAATGATTTCTATACTTTCCCTAAAATAAAGAATAAATTGCGTGGTCAGAGATTTTCATCACCTGAAGAAGCTGTGGACGCCTACAAAACGGCCATTTTGGAGACCCCAACTTCCGAATGGAATGGTTGCTTCAATGATTGGTTCTATCGTATGGAAAAATGTGTCAAATTTCGCGGAGAATACTTCGAAAAGCAATAAATACATTTTTAAATAGTAATGTTGTGTCACTTCCTTGATTCCCGAAATTTTCAGTGCCGCCCTCGTATACTGTCCTGTATGGGAGGCATATTGTTAGTGCTGCCGTTGCCATAAAAAGAAGGTGGAGGATTTGTATTTTTTAAATTATTCCTCCTATACACAACACCATTTGGATCCACAACATAATATGATCTACCACAACCTAATTTCTCTTTAATTATTCCCGGAGACCAAAAGGATTTAGGATTTTTTTTTAAATAAATGTCATCTCCAGGCTGAAACAAATAGGATGTATACTTCGCATTCCTGTCAAAATAAAAAGACATTCTGTCTCTGCTTTGATTATGACATCTTTCAAATGTCGAAAATTTTACAACTTTTGGTCTGAGTTTTCTGTTTAGAATTGGTAAATTTACTCGCAAGTTTCTAGACATTGATAATGCGGCCGGACTGGGAAAATCTCCCTTAGCAGCGTTGCGGTAGTGTAGTAACGCCAAATGTATATCCGAGCCATCTTCCTTGCATTTTCTTAATATGTTTTTGACAATTTTAACTCCACTTTCAGCCTGGCCATTAGACCTGGATCAATAAGGACTGGTAGTAATGTGTTCTACATCCCAATCAACAAGAAAAGACTTGAATTTGCAAGAGGTAAATGGTGGACCATTGTCAGATATTAATGTTTTCGGGATACCATGTCGAGCAAAGAAGGATTTGAGGTTTTTAACAACGTTATCGACAGTGTAATTCTTATGCAAAGAAGCTAGTTCTATGTACTTGGAATAATAATCCATGCAGACAAGGAAATTTTCTCCATCAAAATATAATAAATCTATACCTACCTTCTCCCACGGAAGATAAGATATCTCATGGCATTTTAACGGTTCGTTGGGTATGTTTGCCATTAATTTTGCACACGCCGAACATTGATCAATTAGGTTTTTAATATCCGCGTTAATATTTGGCCAATAAACTGTTTCTCTAGCTATGTTGAGTGTCTTATTAATACCTAAATGCCCACAGTGTATTTTATCTAAAATCTGTCTTTGCAAGGATTTTGGAACAATAAGCCTATTATATTATATGTATTTCATTTTAAATGTTCCAATATGGTTTCACAAGATAGCTTACTTTGTCTTTGCTTCTTGGCCAACCATTCTGAATATAAGACTTGAGCAGATTTAAAGATTCATCATTTTTACTTTCTAATAATATTAATTCTAAATATGGCTTACTCACTGAGAGATTAGAAAATATTGAATTTACATGATATTGTAAGTCTTGTTCATACTGAGGTATGTATGTATCACTAAGTGAGGCTCTTGACAAAGTATCTGCTATATACATATATTTACCAGGTACATAAACCACTTCTAGGTCGTAACCCTGCAACGATAACATCATTCTTTGTAGTCTAGAAGGTACTTCATGAAGAGGTTTTTTAAAAACGTAAATTAAAGGTTTGTGATCAGTATGAACAGTTGTTTTACTGCCATAAATATATTGATGAAATTTATTACATCCAAATTGTATGGTAAACAATTCCTTTTCAATCTGAGCGTAGTTTTGTTGAGAGGAGGTAAGTGTTCTTGAACTATATGCAATGGGTCGTTTGTTTTGCATCAATACCGCTCCCAGTGCATTCTTTGATGAATCTACCGACAAAATCACAGATAAGTTGCAATTATAATTAGTTAACACAGGTGCTTTAGATACGACTTCTTTTAACAAATAAAAGCACTTTTGACAATTTTCATCCCATAACCATAATATATCTTTTTTTAACAAATTTCTTAAGGTATTAGTTTTCTCTGCTAGATTTTCTATAAACGGTGCTAAAAAATTAATCATGCCTAGAAATCTCTGCAAATCTTTAATATTTTTAGGTATGGGCATATCTTTTATGGCTTTAACTTTCTCTGGATCAATTTTTACACCTTCTTTACTAAAAATATAGCCCAAATATGCTATTTCTTCTAGAAGAAACTTGCACTTGGCTTTATTTAATTTTAAATTAACTTGCCTAGCCCTTTCCAAAAACATTTCTAACCTTTTATTGTGTATTCCAATTGTTTCACCGTATATTAAAATGTCATCCCACCAAATTATTATACCTTCAATGTCTCCGAAAAGATCTATCATGGTTTTATAGAAAATTTCTGTAGCCGTGTTTATTCCAAAAGGTAATCTTAAAAATTTGTATCTGCCAAAGGGAGTTTGAAATGTACATAGATCACTACTTTCTTTAGTTAATTTTATATTATAAAACCCATAAAACGCATCTAAATGCGAAAAATAAGAGGTTTTGGACAATTTAGACCTGACTTCATCTATATTTTTAATTGGATAAAGACATCTCAATAAATTTTTATTTAAATTTCTAGGATCTAAGCAAATTCTCAATCCACCATTCTTTTTCATGGCTATAACTAAACTACTCACCCAGAGAGTAGGTTTGTTCACCTTCCGTATGACTCCCATGTTTTCCATGAGTTGAAGCTCTTTCCTTAACGGTTCAACCAACGCGAAGGGTACCTTTCTAGGGGGGTCAACGCACGGAATAGCATCCTTCTTTAGCACGATGCTGTGTTCGTATGAGGGGCAGCCTAGACCCTGAAACACATTATATCTGGTCACAATTTTGTCAGAAGTTTTTTGATACATATTATACACATTTTGCTCAACATTTTTGACATTTTCATTCTTTATATGAAAGTTTTTTGTTATTAAATTTAGCTTTATACAAGTGGGTAAACCAATCACAGTTGGACAATTTAATTTAGTTACAACAAAAGTAATGTTTTCTGGTTTTGTTTTGTTTTCAACTAAACAACAAATGTTTGACACTGAAATTATCGGAATTCTGTGCCCACTGTAGGCAAAGATATTATATTTTTTACACATTCCTTTACTCTGTTTGTCAAATTTAAGATTCAATTCTTTAAATACTTGATAAGACATCACATTTATGTCTGCTCCAGTGTCAATTAGGCAATCTACATTTTTGTTGTTTATTTTAAGAGAATAATGCCAGGAGTTGTTTGTGTTAATCAAATTTGTACTAGCATTTTGTGACTTTATGTTTTTAATGTTGAATAATGCCCCTATTGTAAATCTCTCAGCCTCGGCACCTTTGGGGCTTGATTCATCATCGAGATTTATGCTACCTACCCCAGAACCAATAGTCCTGACATTTTTTTCTTAAAACATAGATGAGTAAAATGTCCATATTTAAAACATGACCTGCATCTGTATTTCCATGCTGGACAGTTGCGGCGACCATGCGATGTGTTGCACTTTACACACGACGATGTTCTGGAACCAGGTGTAGCTGACCTTGGGTGACCTTGGCGTGATGTGGATCTTGAGTTTTTTCTCTTCTGGTGTGGGGGGAAACTGGTCCGACGATTTTTGTGTAGCTTGTATACTGTGGCTTCTTCTTTTCCATCTGCTGCATTGATTGATTCTCCACTTTTCTGCGCCATCGTGAGTGTTCTACAGAGGAGTTTGGAGTTCTAGGGATAAATCTTGCTCTTGTAGGAGCTTTTGACGAAACTGCGAGAAGTTTGTGGCCATATTAGCAATGGAAATGTCCTTTACAAGGGAATCGCGTAGCGAACCAAACTCACAGGCATGACTTGCGTTTTCTAATTCCATTAGAAAATTTTCCAAGGATTCGTTCACACGTTGTTTCAACGTAAAGAATTTGTGCCGCGCCAGGGTCAAATTCTTTTTGGGTTCAAAATACTCGACGAATTTTGCCTTGACTTCTTGGAATGTAGCAGTGCTTAGGTCCAAATTGAAGGAATTGTAGATATTTAGGCCCTTATCTCCCATGGAATGCAGCATGATTGCAATTTTTCTTTTGTCTTCCGTCTTCTCCATGCCTGACGCCAGTAGGAATATTTCGAATGACTGGGTGCATTTCTTGAAATTTTCAGCATTATTGTTGCTAATTTCTGTAGAGATCTCAAGCTTCTGCACTCCGTTTCCTGCCATTGTTAAGTTCCCACACTCAGATTGTCTCGAAGCTTCCGGAGTTTTCGATGTACCCCCTTTTGCGTTCATGATTTTCGTTTTCTTGACAACTTATTTTTTACTTCTTTCTCTGACACCATGTAGCGGACTACGACCTCTTGATTGTACGTCCTGATGTGTGTCTGAGTGGTGATGATAATAATACAGAAACAATTCTTATATTCTCCTTTATTGGTGCTTAACACTGATTACGTATTACATATGAGGTATATGCCTAACATAACAATATACCTACGTTTACACTATTTATAGCCTTTTGGCCAACTGAAATAAACTAACTAAATAGGCTTTACTTCATGACATCTGTCAATGTCAAAAATGACATTGACACTTACTTTTGTCAATATGCAACACTAGATTGAGCAAAACTCCTCAAATCTTAAAAATATCTAATATGCAGGACGTATTAATTTATAACAAATAGCCGTTTGGTAAGTATAAAGCTTTAGTTAGCAATTACATAAAACTTAGGAGCAAAAAAACAAGGCAATCGGAATAAAACTTTGAATTCTTTTTTAGTAATTCAACCAAATTTGACTACTTAGTGGTTATGATTTTCATTCATTTTGACGATCTCATTCCACCAATAGTATAGATGGAAGATCGACATTTCGCGTTCTTCTTTATGCAGACCCAAAGGCATTTGGGGTTACCCACCTTATAGCTGCTGTGGCGGTAGAACCCATAGGGTAGGGTACGGACCCACCTGTATTGAGGGCCGGCCGGTGTGAGATGTACCCATTACAATATCTGTAAAATATTTAATCATTGAATACGATAAAAAAGAAAAAAATATATTATATAGCCATAAAGATTACTACATTAGCGATCATTAAATATATTAATACGTGAAGAAAAAAAACTTTCAGTGCAGTTTTAAGACAATTGTGCGAATCAGTAAGAAATTTGGCCGGCAAATTAAAGTTAATGTGGAGAAGGTGTACTGAAAGCAATTTTTTTTAATAATGCTTAGAAATACATAAAATCAATCATAGTATTCTGTCACATTTACATTTTTGACATGATAACGTCTTATAAATCCACTAGCATTATTTACCCACGACTTCGTCCGCGTAAAATTGGGTTTTAAACGATATCTTTATAATAATTTAAAACTTTCATCCTCTGTTTTACTCTCTTAGGGGTTGAATATTAGAAAACGCTGAAATACGTAACTCATTATTTTTCTGTACTCAATTCATGCGACATTTTATGCAAATATGTCCAAGGAATAAAGTTTCATACAAACTTTTACCCCCTATTTTACTCCCTTGGGGGTTGAATTTTGAAAAATCCTTCCATAGTGGATGCCTAAGTCATATGAGAAATACGTGTGCAAAATTTCAAATTTCTAATTTTACGGGTTTGGCCTGGGCATTGATACATCAGTCAATCAGCTCTGCCATTTATATATTATATAAAAGATGAATGCCGGCTGCACGCACGAAAAATTGTCACGTTCCGCCTGATTGTCACGTTCCGCCTGAGCCGAGCGTGCAAGCGAGAGCGTGGAACAAGCGAAAAAGAGGCACGATCGGCCTAAGCGTTCGCCTTGTCATCACAGGTTATCACGTAAAATTATCGTCCGTGAACTGACCTTAAGACAACCATTTTTTATCTATCTAAGAGATAAAAGAACCCTTATAAAGTTGAACTTAAAAATTATAGGAATTATTATGCGTGAATTTCGATCACAGGCGACCTCTACCCTCCCTACCCTCTACGAATCTGGTAATCGATTTTTATATTGAGATTTTTTTTTAATCTTAAAAATACGTAGTGCCAGTACGTAGGTCCCAATTCATACAACAAAATAAATAAGCATAAATCTTTTTAAGCTTTAGTTTATTACTTAGTGGTTATGGTTTTCATTCATTTTGACGATCTCATTCCCAACTGTGGTAATTGACGATCGACATTTCGCATTCTTCTTTATGCAGACCCACAGGCACTTGGGACTGCCCTCCTTGTATCGACTGTGGCGGTAGAACCTATACGGTCCCACGTGTATCATAGGCCGGCCGGCCCGAGACGTACCCATCACGATGTCTGCAAATGAATCATAAAAAACGATAAAAAAATCATAACGTTACTATTTTATACGCATTATTCAAATATTAGATTATAATAGATTTTTTTAATCGTTTCGAAAAAAAATAAGTACCACTTACACTCAAGTATTTGTTAATAGGAAAATATTTACCACAACCTGCAAGCAAATGTGTGGGACACGTGTCCCATGCGTGCTTATGTAAGCATGCGTAAAACACCCACACTACTTATGCGTACACTCAAAAACAAGACCGTGCAAACACCACTACCACACAAGCAACGATGTCAACAAGATCGTGCATAAGTGTGGGCAAGTGGTAGAACTTCAAAAAGCGTGCTATTTTGTGTACCCTCCAAAACTCCCTAGGAACTTTCAGTAAAGCTTCTACCACTTTACTGAATCGACTGTCTTGAATCATTGACTGCACTGACTATTTATATTGACTTTGACTAGACTTTAGACTTGACGATTTAGAAATACGGTGTTGAAAACTTAACGACAATTTTATTTTGCCGCCTTTTTACGCCATTAAAAAAAAGTGGTCGCGCGGGTGGCGGGTTCACATCGCAAGCACCGCATCGCAAGTTTAAATCTTTTTTTCGATTTTGATGACTGGACATAAATTAAACTCTCTTAGTTTGTGTAAAAAAATCTTTAAATATAATATATAGGAAAACAATATAATATTTTAATTTTGTCCAAAACGAACACATCATGTATAACGTTCTATATCTAGTAACATCAAAACGAAATTTAAATTAGGTACTTAGTCTTGAATGATGAGTATTATACAGTGATAGTCAAAATTAAAAGTAATAAGTAACCCTCCGAAGTCCAGTGTGAGCAACCATACTACGAGTGTAATTATAGTAGATATACTATAATTACACTCTCTTTTACTATATACTAATATAATGCCTTTCTATAATGTTGAAATCTACTATAATTTTTTGAATTACGTATTCAATACTAATAGCTAATAATTTTTTCAATTTTTTTTTATATTGTATTTTGGCGTAAAAATTATCCGCTGTTGATACAGATGGATATATTTCAATTCAGCGCTCGTAGTGTACAATGTATCAATTACGTCGGAATAAGTGACAACTAAAGTAAAATACAACCTCGATTGTATGTACACTATATCCTCAATATTTCTGTGTTCATCATGTAAATCATTTGAATTTTGAATATAAAATTTTATATCGATACATTATGAGTTAATATTAGAATAATAAATTCTAATAGTATCATTCAATTGAAAAAATATATATGTAGTGCATAATTTTAAACGATAAAATCGAATTTCACGATTTTTCCTTCTGTCTACTATAATTTTTTCGAACTTACTATAATTTTACGGCCCTGGTACTATAATGCCACTCTCCGTGGTTGCTAACACTGCCCCGAACCCCCGAACTATCAAGCAGTGAGCGAGATGATGATGATAAATATATATAAATATATTATATATAATATGGCTAAGAACCATCTCGATCACGTCAGCTTTCAAACAAAAAAAAATGCTTCTAAATCAGACTTTTCGTTTAGTATCTACGATGCCACACACATACACACACACCCCTCTTTTTGGATCGGGGGTTAAAAATTAATAACATAGTCTCCAGCTATTACACTTTACATGCCGATATGATATACACATTGTGCTAGTATTAAATATTATTTACATTAATTAATACAGTAATCATTGCTGATGGTAATAATAATATTACTATCAGCAATGATTACTGTCAGCAATAATCAGCAATGATTTTATTATTATAATTGATTGTTTTTATATCTACAAGGAAATAACAATTGTATTTACAGACTATATTACTGAAATCCATCCATAAAATTACCAACATTAAATAATAATTTGGCTATCTACATGAAACTAGTGATTGTGTTCATTTTTCATCGTGACTATCCTGTTGTTCCAAGTCTTGAGGGTCGCCCTGCAGCCTTGCTTGGACCTGTTGCATACGTAGTAACCCTTAGGTCCCCTGCTGTTGCTGTGCTGATAGAAACGGAACTCCCCCAGCTGAATCACGGGCTTGCCGGACCGAGATAGACCAAACGTCGTCTTCTCTGAAATATAAACCATCATGATTAAGTCGTATATAGCCTTTAACAAGGGCCTGTTTCACAATCTGCTGTAAAGTATCGGGTCTTATCCGAAAGTTTTGTGGCTGCTTACTTTACAGCAAGCGACAGAGCCAAAACGTGCCAATAAGCTATATTCTGACACTTCTTCTATATATATATATATCTTTCTAACACCCGATAGTTAAGTAAGGGCCAATCTTTGTCTGAAAAGTTAATATAATGATACTAATGTACCCGTTTAATATTCAAGTAGGCCCTACACCGATTTAGTATCAAACGTCAGAATGCCAGCGGTTTGCGATAACCGTCTTACCGGTTTTGCAAGATATTGTGGTGATTTCCCTTTTCTTATATTTCGCATAGTTACTTATTCCTTTAACTCATGATCCTAATTATATTCCATATTATTAGTCAGACAATTAAGGATTGTTTTAATACTAAATTTGTTTATGAAACTATAAATGTCTTTGAGATATGATGCTCTGAACTTTAGGTACCCCATATTCCCCCACCGTACCATACTTATTCTGTCCCACTGCTGGGCAAAGATCTCCCCCAAGGTCTTCCATGCCTCTCGATCCTGCGCCACCGTTGACCAGCCTGGCTGGTATGCATCCAGCTCATCGCGCCATCTTTTTCTAGGCGTAGTCGTTAAGTAACTACTTAGTTATAGGGAAATTTAAATACTTTATTTGTCTTCTTATTATTTATTTTATATATTTGTCTTCTAGATATTTGTAATTTAATTAAATGGAGCATTCATCGTTACACACGAGTGTTCGTTAACGTAGCCCTCTATCTTATTGTTTACAACGACGACAGTGGCCCTACAACCGTAGTTCTTCTTAACGCAAATCCCATCTTTTTCTAGGCGTAGTCGTTAAGTAACTACTTAGTTATAGGGAAATTTAAATACTTTATTTGTCTTCTTATTATTTATTTTATATATTTGTCTTCTAGATATTTGTAATTTAATTAAATGGAGCATTCATCGTTACACACGAGTGTTCGTTAACGTAGCCCTCTATCTTATTGTTTACAACGACGACAGTGGCCCTACAACCGTAGTTCTTCTTAACGCAAATCCAAGAAATCCTCTCGGCATTTCTCATTGAAGTATAGTGTTTGTTGTACCGAAAACCACCGTGCAACAAAACAGGATGCCCGTGATTAGATACACCGTATTCGGGAACTAAAAATGTTAATAATATTAAATTCGGTTTATGGCACATAAGCATAAAATATACTTTTTTTTTAATTCATGATTATTTCCACATCAATAGGCTGTAATCTTAAAGCTGATATTTGGTTTAAGTAAAAAAAAATCAAGAAATCCGTATTGTACAGGAATCTGCACTCTGCAGAGGTCTGAAAACGTTTGCCCACGAAACAGGGCAAGTAACACACCAACCACAGTGATTTTGTGATAAGTTAGTCGAAACCCTTTATGAAGTTTCATAAAATAACAGTTTGGATAAAATAAGAGAATTAAAAGAAATTAGTTATTTTAAATGAGTTATTAGCATAGAACTTTGAACAATTTGGTGTGAAATGTTTCAAAGCATTTCCTTTGAATACAGAGTGTTTTATCACATTTTTTACATCTCCAACGGCTTTTCAAGTGGCAGATAACACATCGAAGTTGCTTCTTGATTTTATACGGATAGTGGCCAAAGTGAGCTGTAGATGCTGAAAGGTAATTAGGCTTGTGAATTATTCGATGTACCTACACACAAATACAAAGTATTTTTATTCATCGGTTACATTTGTGGCAAGTGATACACTGATGCTATTTCTAAAGTTTCTCAAGAAAATGACGCAATCAATCATAAATATCACTATCTCTACAAATATATATGTACCTATAGATTGAAAAACTTCCCCAGGTCGTCCCCATCTGGCAGAGTAGAGCAAACTGACGGCAATGCCTCGTTGGATAGCAATGGCTATCCGTTGTGCCAGGTAGTTCCCGGCTCTATGGTCTCAGATGGCTTCAGTAAGCTTTTTAGATATTATGTGTTTTATCATAAATTAATCAAAACATATTATGTTACAGGTAACAGAGATCTACACTCACGACTCTAAAGTCACACAATCTGTTTAAGTATTATATTGTTTATTTATTATATTTAATATTAAATATAATAAATATATATAGTATATCTATACTAATTATAAATAGGAATGGTTTGTTTGTTTTCATCGACAGCAGAATGCACGGTTTTCTTTTGCACGCACGAAGTTGCGGAAGTAGAACATCTATATCGACTAAAATTGAAACATCTCCATTTGCGCAGCTTTACAATAGATATAGCAATTAAACAAAGAAATAAATTTATGACTTTAGAATTTACATTCTTTTATTATTTTAACATTCTTTTTTTACTTTTAACTTTGAAAATTTTGGTGTGAAAAATTTCGAAGCATGTTCTTTGGATACAAAGAGTTTTCAAACATTTCATACATCCCCAACGGCCTCTCGAATGGCATATGGTACATCGACGTGGTTTCTGGAGTTTAACTGGAAAATGACCAAAGTAAGCTTGAAGCGAGGCTGTAAAGAATATTGAGACCATATTTTATAAATAAATTGTAAAAAGCAAAAAAATATAAATTATTATCTGTAAATCGATACTTCATGCAATAATTAACGAACATTATAATCGAAATTATTTCTTATGTAATAAATAATTTCAATCAAAACAATGCCAAAAAAAAGTGTCATCAAATTAATCAAAATTGATATTGTTGTGTCAATCCCAGTTATTTTCTATTTCGAAGATCGTCATTGTAATTAACAATGTCACTATAACAGGCTTAACATAAAATTATAGGGCAGCTAATCAGAACATACTATTAAACAAGACGTGACGCCACTTTGCATACGTAAACACTAACACAAATCATCAATATCTCTAATCCCAATATTCGATAACATCGTGAGTGTGTTCGTTGACCTCTTTAACGATGACGTCACCGACCATGACGATGGAGCTCCGACACTGGAGCGGGCTCGACCACTTGTAGCAGATCCAGCGCCGCTTTTCGTTTGTCACCGCACCGTGCAAGTTGTACCTGTGACCCTTGAACTTCAGTATCGGCCTGCCTCGTCTGGACACCAAAAACATTGGACCTGCACATTTCCAACAGAAAAGATGCAAAGTTTTTATTATTGGCTTTTTGGAAATTAAATAATAAATAAGGAAAATATGTTGTCCTTGAAATGTCGTATCCACGCTCAACAAAAAATTTAGGATCGTCGAAAGACAGTAAAACCGTTCTATACAAAAATGTCGACATGAATGTCGTCACTGCAGTTGAACCGATGTTGGCTTTTTTTTTTAATATTACTAAAAACTACTTAATTTTTACTTAATTACTAAACTATTTAATTCAGCTGTTATTATACTTTTTGTATTTTTCACCAAAAGGTTAGAACGTTTTCAAGATCAGCAGTATTAATTAGCATTTAGTAAGAGATAAAGAAACAAAATTGATAAAAAACTTTAAAGTTCAAATACATTTATTAAATGTATTATTTTTACAAAAAAGCGCGTAATGATCATATTGTATTTACAACTGTTTTTGGTTAAATATGTTATGAGCAGTAACGATATATTTGGCTTCACAGTTATGTGGTGTTTCATTTATTATTGTAGAAGCATATTTCATCGTCACGGTTCCCCTACATGTTTTCCTCTTGATGCAATGCCAGAAAACTGTGCCATCCTTGTTTTCGCGCTTCTTGTTATGTTTGTGTGTCCTAAGAATCATAGTACTAGTATCATGGGTATCATTTTCCTTTGTAATGTACACGATAGTGTTTCTTAAATCGCGTATATAATTATTTTTAATAACTGAAACGAAAAAATACCATTATTTCATACACACAATACTTCTCAAGAAACTGACGCAATATTAATATTAATATTATTAATATCCATACATATGTATGTATGATAGTTTTATTATTCATCCATATGGATAATAAAACTAAGACAATAAAATAATAACTAAGATAATAAAACCTAAACGATAGAATTGTATTGCCCAATTTTGCGAATTGTGCAATATTATTGACTGCTTAGGGTTAATATTGGAAATTCCGCAATGATTGAACGAAAATTTGAGCGAGTTTAAATTTTATTGCATCGTGTAGGGCAATATTTTTAGTTTGTAGTTCGTCTTGACGAGGAGTAGGTAGACACGCACAGTCGAAAACGTTGTCCACTTCGTATTATTGTACAATAAGTATAGCAGAAGTATAGTTCAATGTTATTCTAGGGGCCGCCTAACGCAGTAAGAAACATCGTGCGTATGTTTAGCAAGTTTCTTGATCTTAGTGGAAGTTCTAGAAACTCTAGTAATAGAAGGGTATAAGAATGATCAATATATTATTTAATTGTAGCTATTCAGTGATTATGACAGGTGTGTTGGATGACGTCGTTGTCAACTGTGATAACGGTGGACCTGCAGCCGGCGCCCCACCGGTTACACACCCATCGCTTCCTAGCGCCCTTAGAAGCCTTGTGTAGGCTGTAGTTAAAGCCGTTAATCTGAATCATTTGGTTACCATGCCGAGACAACACGAACTTCGGTCCTGAAAATTTTAATTACTATATGTCTGTGTGAAACGAACTCAAATCAAATCACAGTTGTATGGCCACATATCTAATTTTGACTGTCTTTAACCTGCAACTTCGAACAAGTATTTTGTACGGGACCAGAAGCCTACTAATTTTCGTTACTATTTGTGATCATAACCCTGTTTCAGTTCGCGCGGTGTCGCATTCACACATGCGTCTGTCGCGCGTGAGCGAGAGAGACAGCCCGCGGACCGAAAAAAGATTATCATCACAAATAGTTACAAGAATATGGCTTCAGATATACGGGACCAAATTGGCTTGATATAAAAACGTTTATATTAATATTTCTTTGTGAATATATACTCAGTTCAGGTCAATTAAAGCTAGATCGTTTTATGAAACTTTATTAACAACTAGTCATTAACGATAATTTCTCGATGATCTCCTGGTATTTGCCAATTATTCAGTCATCCATCTTAATATCATGATTGTGTTCGTTGTGGAGTTTGGTAACCACGTTGTTAGTGGTATACAAATGGGCGCGACATCCTTTTGACCATCCGCCGCACACCCATTTCTTCCGCTCACATTTGTAGTCCTTCCGCTTGCTGTAGTTACAGCCCTTTAGTCGTATCATCACGTTGCCGCGGGGTGATATTATGAACTTCGGCTGGTCTGAAATATAAACGGTTTAAGATACTAAATTTCCATATTTTGGTTCTCTCTTGAAACTGTTATGTGATATTTATTTATAAAGGTACACCAACAGTACACACATAACTTAAATAACATTATTCAGACGCATAACTTTGATCTCATGTGTGTTAAATTCCATGCTTAGAGCACCTACTACGTTGATATCATGCATGAAAACGTAGAGGAGAGAAAAAAAAACACTTTTTGCAGATCAGTGTAGTAGAGCTAGAGCTCGGCGTCAAAAAAGGAGGTCATCGCCAACAAGAATCGGACCACTGTAAATCGCTAGGGGCCCAAAAGTTTGATATAAAACCGCCGGTCTGGCGGTTCTAAGCCTGGCAGATTTTTTTTATAGACCAAAATGTGTGAAGATTTTTTTAAATAAACAAGGTCATAAGGAGTAAGAAAACTGTTTTGATACACGGCTGCGCGCCAACTAGAAACCGATAAAAATTCGAAGTTTCGCAGTCCTACTCAAACCTGCCCAAAACTCAGCCAGACCGGGATAAAGCTACCTCCTTTGATGCTTACTAATACGTAAGTAATAAGTAATTTACAGTTACTGAAGCGTGATTTTAATAGATTGAAATAGATTTTAATAGAATGCCAGACTTGCATTTTTATCGGTTTCTAGTTGGCGCACAGCCGTATATCAAAACAGTTTTCTTGTTTCTTATACCTTTTTTTATAAGGGTTCCATAATAATCAAGACCTTATAGTTTCGCTCTGTCCGTCCGTCTGTCTGTCTGTCTGTCTGTCTGTTTGTCTGTCCGCGCTTCTAGCTTCTGTAATTATGAATATAAATGAATGAAATTTGGTATAGTTATAGATTATGTATAGATCTCGGTTTTGGAATCATAAAATAATATTAATAATTTTATATTTTAGGGGTGGCTCTCAATACATGAGAAGTGGGGATGAATTTTTTTTTTCATTCTACCCCATCGTGTACGGTATCGTTGAATAGACCTGTTTAAATAAAGGCAAGTTTTCATTTTCTTATCAGGACTGTTTTACAAAGTCAACCATTTACGAGAAATCGGCCTCCAAAGTGGTTCTTCACACATTTTGGTCAATAAAAAAAATCTGACAGGTTCGGAACCGCCCGACCGGCGGTTTTGTATCAAACTTTTGGGCCCCTAGCGATCTACAGTGGTCCAATGCTTGTTGGAGCTCTAGTTCTATAGGGGTGTGTTCGTTGCTCTCATCCTTGAGGTGAGTTTGTAAGCGCGGAAGCCGCGGGACCAGTGGTAGCAGTACTACCACAGATTTAAAATAGATGTAAACCTAAGTAGCACAAAAGTGCTGTATATCAGCTGTATCACTGTCCACAATGGAATCCAAAGGGGTACCTACTAGCTATCTGAATAAGAGCTGTAGAGGCGCTGTAACAGCTCATATAACTCTGATTTGGGCACAAATTAAACAGCTGTTAGCTGATTTACTGCGACATTTGCGGTATATCAGCATTATATTAGCAATATTAAAGGTAACAGTTGTCCCTAGAGCTGAATATTCGCTGATTATTAGAGTATGAGGTACTATTTTGCAGCACAAAGTACATTTTCTATTTAAATCAATTCAAACTTTCGATAAAAAAAACAAAGATAATTTTTTCATTCAATACGTTAGGTACATAGAATTATAACCTGAAAATGACGGACAAGTAATGTGATCACAATTACCGTTTTGGGCTGTGGAACTATCCATTTGTGGTACATAAATCAGTAATGAGCTGATACATGTAGTTATTGTGTAAAACAAGTCAGTCACAGATTCATGTACAGCTTTATAGCGGGTAACATGTACGCATATATTGTATCTAATCAGTTAACCGCACTAATGTGGATTTTACATTAATTTTTCGGCGTGTTCCGCCAGTTCTTCGTTTATGTTTCCACATTATGGACAATACAATTCCAATTATATATCACAATATCCGGACTATATACGCTAATATATGGCGGACGATCTAACTGGATATTTAATACCCACACGGCGCTGAATAAATAAGTCTTTAAAGTCCCATATAACCGCTAAATAGTTAATTTCCCATGCTAGTACATGTTTTCAGCTGTGATGGGAATAATGAGTAACATGTGAGTTAATTTATAGCTGTGTGCTGTAATAAAGCATCATAAGAGTACACTCATAGTGGTCATGTGGGCATTTAGACGCTATTATACGATTGCGTGTAACAAGCTGATTAACACTGCTAAAGTTCTACTTTATGCAGCAAGACGCATTAATCGACGTCACAGGAGAACTGATTTGATTGTAGTAGCTCACATTTTTTATTCTTAAAATGCAAGTGGTCTGTGGGTACACTTGTGGCCTTCAATTCAGAATATAGCTGAGTTAAAGTCCACGAAAATGCTTTATTGCTGCTTACAGTTCTATTTATAGTCAATAGCGCTACGCTGCGCTTGCAGCTTTACAGTGTGGTTGGTATCTGTGACGCGTAACAGCGTTAATATATAGGGCGAAAGAGTAATTCTCAGCTATTGCAGTTATAGTGTACTGCTATACCTCTTTATAAACGCTAAAGTTACTGATGTTACCTTTTGTGTCATCTTATACATCTGTTTGTGCTACTTGGATACATACCACCGCATGTACCGCTTACACAGTCTATAGTTTTTTTCTACTCTACACTTCAGCCTGATCACAGGGTTGCCAAATTAATGCTGATAAAGTAAACACTGGTCATCTAAAAAATTTATTAACATTTTATACACCCAGCTCTTGTCTATTCTTACCATTTATAAAAGTTCCTACTTAAGTTAAAATATGAAAATATTATATAATGATATTATTACACAGGTACCTACATATAATTTGCAAATAATTTTAAAATCTGACTGCCCATTAAAATTTTGAAACACCTCTTGTACACACCTCATTTTTGTGGTTTTCGTTTGGTTTTTAACTTGGTCTTCTTTTTCGGTAGGTTTTTAGAATGATTGTGCTTGTTAGCACGCTCGACGATGTTATTGTTAACAGTGATAAGAGCGGCCCTACAGCCGGCGGCCCATCTGCCGCACACCCATCTCTTCTTGATACCCTTGTAGTCCGAGCGCAGGCTGAAGTGATAGCCTTTTAACTGAATCATTTGATTGCCTCGCGGCGACAAAACGAATTTCGCTTCTGAAATTGATTATTAACGTAAAATACTTAATGAGCATACCATGTAATACTTAGAAAGAAGTTAAATAAGCTTTTACGCCTTTTGCACACCGACGCCGCGATCCGCGAAAAAGCGGTAAAAAGCGATATTTAAGTAATAGAGCGAGATGCAGCATAATGTGATACGTTTCGAAGGTGGGACAGTTAATCTGTCAGTTTCGCTACTGCGATTCGCGGCGTCGCGTCGGTCTGCAAAAGGCGTCAATCTAATAATAAAAAAATATAAACAATAATTCAAATAGAACATAATATATATTTTACTGGTTATAATCGGTTTTTTTTTTCGCTGACCACGCATCCACCCGAAGTATGAGCATAGGCCCCACCTCGATTGACGCCGGACCAAATCCACTGCTGGTTTACTTTGAAACTATCATAGTCTAACATGACATTACCCCCTCTGGACGTAAAAAACTTCACATCTGGAAATATGAAAATAAAATGCGAATATAAAAATGTTATTCATGATAACCTGGTACTTCCTACCATCATACTATACTGTCAAACCAGTGTGAGGGTGACCGTCATAATTACGAGCGACAAGCTTATGCCCGCGGCTTCGTCCACGTCAAATTGAGTTTCACACGATATATTTACAATTTATAACCTATTCGTTATATAAACTACATTGCAATAAAGTTTCCATCAAAATTAGCTTGATAGTTTTGCGTGAAAGAGTTGCAAACGTTCAACACCACAAACTTACAAATTTATAATGGTGGATATAGAAAGTTGCTTTTTGTATCAAGTTATATCTTAACAATAAGCCCGAAATAAAGGTTAATTTCTTTATTGTATCACACATACAGAGATTGTTGCAAACGTCGCGCCGTATGAACAGTCAATGGTTATGGTTACGATAACTTTGCTTTACGATGACGTCATCGATCGTGAGCACGGAGCTGCGGCAACCGCGGGCCCAACTTGAACACAACCATCTCTTTTTAGGCCCCGTTGTAGTTTTCTTCCTCTGCAGACTGTACTTGTAGCAACCGATTTGTAGCATCTCATTACCGCGTGAATTGACAATAAATTTCGTTTCATCTGAAATATCAATACTAAATATTTTATGTACTTAAACGACTCGATAGATATTTGTGCCAAATTTTATAACGATCGGTTAAGTAGTTTCTACGTGAAAGAGATACAAACAAACTCACTTTCACATTTGTAATATTAAGTAAAGATAATATAGATTACAAAAGATGAACAGTTGATTGAGTCAATGGTTATGGTTACGATAACTTTGCTTTACGATGACGTCATCGATCGTGACCACGGAGCTGCGGCAACCGCGGGCCCAACTTGAACACAACCATCGCTTCTTTGGCCCCGCTCGGCCCTGTCTGTGCAGACTGAAGTTGTAGCAACCGATCTGTATCATCTGATTACCGCGCGAATTGATAATGAATTTTGCTTTCTCTGAAAAATCAAAACTAAATACTTAAAAAACTCGCTATTTTCGCTAAGCTAAAAGTAATAATGATAGGTGTGATTGATAAACAAAATAAAAATGAGCTGTATTATTAGTATTATTTTATAAAATACCTAGCTATAGCCCGGAGTTCCGCCTAAAAATATATTATTATATGTGGAAAAATGATAATACTAAGCCTATTTTAGCACTTAGATCTATTAGTCAAGTCAACAAGTTCAAAAACGTGTTTAATAGAAATAAAGCTCCTAAAAATATGTGCGATAGCTCATTCGATTCGGAATGACGTCTAGAAAAATGATTTTCAAGGGTATTAATAGCACATAAAAAATTGCGATTGTTATTTACAAAAGAAGATTTTTAAAAAAAGGTATTTAGTTTTTCGTTAATAACTTTTAAAATAATGATATTTAAGGATTTATCTCTATTTTTTAGAAATTTAATTTTTAGTTAATTTAAAAAATATATAATAAACAAAATAATAAATTTTAATATTTGTTTTTTGCATAACTTTATTAAGTACCTAAATAAAAAAAGCTCCACGAAGCGAAAAATTTATAGACCAATTATTTAAACTTTTATGGCGTAATTTATAAAAACAGAGTTTGGAAAAAAATTAGTTAATTAACAATGGTGTAACTTTTTGAAAAATTGACAAAAAAATTTTTTTCACCGAGTTTTTTTTCATTCAAGTGTCTAGATTACACCATAATTTATTCAAATGTTTTAATTGTTATTTAATATTAAAAAATATATATTTTAGGTGATATACCGGCTTTTTAGACGGCGCGCCTATGCCGTAACGCCCTCGCGAAGCCCTATTTCCAGCGTTAAAAAATTTTTATAAATAATATAGATAGAGTTCCAGGAGTTAAAACTTTTTTATTGCAAATTTCCTCCTCTTGCAGGATCTTTTTTCAAAATTCCTTAAATATCATTATTTTAAAAGTTATTAACGAAAAACTAAATACCTTTTTTTTAAATCTTTTGTTAATAACAATCGTAATTCTTTATGTGCTAATATACCCTTAAAAACATTTTTCTAGACGTCATTCCGAATCGCATGAGCTATCGCACATATTTTTAGGAGCTTTATTTCTATTTAACACGTTTTTGAACTTGTTGACTAGACTATATAAAGAATAACAAAAAATGATACAACCGGCTTAGAAGCCAACACTGCACCATTTACGTAAATAAATGGACGAACTGTTTAATACGAATAACGAAAGAACATTTTAAGGCAACATAACTATCAATATCTTAATCTCAATAAAAAATATAGATAAATAATAGTGGTCGCTGATAACCTATGTAGTTCCAAGCGACCTTAATAAAATAAATGGGAAAAAAAAACGGAAAACCCTTTAAACTAACATTAAGATCAAAAACAAACGTATGAATAGTCAATGAGTTTTTTTTTTTAATTTATTTTTAATTTTAAAACCTTCGGGCTATGTCAGCCTTATCGTACATTCACTATATTAACTACATAATATTCTATTGAGCTGTTAATTTTAAACAATTATTAACAAATGTATCTATGGTCGGAAAATCAGTATGCGACAATCTTATAAAACTAATGGTTATGGTTACAACTCAATGGTTATGGTTACAACTGTGCTTTACGATGACGTCATCGATCGTGAGCACGGAGCTGCGGCAACCGCGCGCGCCCCATCTTGAGCATACCCATCGCTTCTTTGGCCCCGCTCGGCCCTGTCTGTGTAGACTGTAGTTGTAGCAACCGATCTGTATCATCTGATTACCGCGCGAATTGATAATGAATTTCGCTTCATCTAAAAGAGAAAACTCAACGATAGCGAATATCTTTGCTAGTCAGGGAGCTTAGCGAAAGTAACAAATAACAAATTTAAACACGACGGCGAAGTTATTGAATAATGAATGTATGGGTTTGACATGTTTTGTCGCAAAATTATACAATTAATACGGTTTCACACTTTTCTAACTTCGTTATCGTTTTGATACTATAGTGTGAACGGAGACTACTAAACATCTATTGTTACTTGACCTGACGATGTAATGCGTTGTTTATTCACACCTCATGCTCTTACAATAAATATGTAACAATGTTGTTATTATTATTATTTTTTTTTCATTTCTAAGCATTATTTAAAAAAATAATCTTTCTGCACATCTTCCCCCGCATAATCTTTCGCTGCGTCAAATTTCATATTCCTCCGTTCGCACAGTTCTCGTAAAACTGTACTGAATATTTTTACTTTGCGTATTAAGATAAATGATGATGATATTTTATTGTGAACAATGTGGCTATGTATTTAAAAACAAGTTACCTAAAATACTTATATACCTTAATAATAGAGTCAGAAAATGAAAATAGATAAATTCTTTTATTTTATCACTTGGAGCCATCTTACGAAAGTTGTATGAACGGTCAATGGTTGTGGTGACAGTTGTACTTTAAAATAATATTATCAACCGTGAGCATGTAGCTGCGACAGCCACGCGAGCACCATCTGGAGCAAACCCATCGTTTTTGCGGCCTCGACCTGGTCCGATTGTCGAGACTAAAATTGTAGCAACCGATTCGTATCATCTGATTACCACGAATTGATGTTATAAATTTCACTTCGTCTGAAAAGTAAAAACTTAATGATAAAAAATAATTTGATGTGAACAATCTAATACGCCGAACCGCGTTTAGCACGCGATGTGTAAATTTGGTTAACAATAATGGCCAATACTTGGGCGTTCTGCGCCGGGCTACATTTTTCTCAGTTTTTATACTTACAAACATTTAGTTTGATTTTTTGCAGTAACGCAGAGTCAATAGTTAAGAAAATGTTAAATATGTTAAAAATAATCAAAATATTAATAAAAGATAACTAGGTTTTAAAAAAAATATAACGTGACTACAAAATATATAGCCTATGTTACTCGGGCTATTATTACGAATCTATTAATACCTAATTTATTAAAATCGAATCAGTAGTTTAGGCACTACGGCGGAACAAACATACATTTATACATACATACATAAACTCCCCTTAATATTAACCCATCATTTTGGCTTCGCCGTAGTTGGGTAAAAATAGGAACTGACATTTTATTATTAAAACGGAAGTAGTTTTAAAGAAGAGTTACAGATTGTCACGCAAATAAATGCAGAAAATAATAATTTCAGCTTCATTTATTTCATTAGCTTAATCTATAAAGTATTACAAAAGTTGCAAATCAATGATTGTGGTTACAGTTGTAATTTACAATGACATTATCAACCGTGAGCAAGGAGCTGCGGCAACCGCGCGCGCCCGATTTTGAGCATACCCATCGTTTCTTCGGCCCCGGCACTGTCCGATTAGCCAAAGTGAAATTATAGCAACCGATTTGTATCATCTGATTACCGTGGGAAGAAGTAACAAATTTCGCTTTGACTGAAAAATAAAAACTAAACGTTAAAATATTGATTTCGTGTAAACAATCATTAGATTGTTGACTGTCAGACATGTTGCAAAATACGTTACAAACAAATGAGGGAAATCTTATTCTTTGAACGAGACAATCTTGTAGATATATAATCGTAATCTCGGCAACGGCTGCAAATATTTATATGAAATTTAGTATGCAGAGAGTTTTGGGGGAGAAAAACCTAGGTCTAGCTAGGTTTATCCCTGCGAAACTGCGCATTTTAAGTTATATATGTGTTTTCTTTCGTCGAGCAACAATATATCAAAAATTTCGACTCTAAGTCAATCCGATAGGCAGTTTGGTTAAATTTTGCGTTGTTCGGAAATTCGGAATGTGGTGGGTTCGAACCCCGGTAAAATATTGTTGTGATTATTTTAATTGTTTTTAAACCTACTAGAGCTCAGAGAAACGCTCGGTTGCCCATGTATTAATAAATTATGATTAAAAATATTAGACTAACATGTTTTTTTTTTATATTTTTATGACCAACTTCTAGCTTTATTATCAGACTCTGAATTTTATAATATAGACGTTAAGGACTCGTCATTACTTATCATAAGAGCCTAAACTCGATGGGACTATAATCGGAAACCGGGTCAAATTTAACTTGCAAGATTTGGTTGCACACAAAGGGACAGGTAAAACTAAATCAAAGCTTGTAAAACACAGCCTTGTTAAAGCGAGAAAAAGTTTTTATGAACAGGTAATGACTGTGGTTACAGGCTTAACGATAACAATAATCAAAAAGATACAAAAGTATAGAAAATATAATCCTTAAATCAGTAAAACAGAATTAGAAGTAGATAAATCTGAAACAGTGTTTAAAAAATCGACGCGACACTATATTGACTATATATAGTGTCGCAATTTTGCATGACACCCATTTCTTTGTTCAAAAGATTATACATAGAATAGAATTAGATTTTAAATACAATGAATGAAAAGAATTAGGATAACAAAATACTTCAAAATTTTACGAAGTTTAGAGTACCGACGTCATAGAAAATGACCACTGCCCACTGGGCATTGAATATGAAGTTTCAATGATTGTGCTCAACAACCATCTTAACGATGTCTTTACCGACTGTCCATATTTTAGCTTTACACTTGGTGCTGGAGTGTCTCGTGCATACCCACAACACTTTAAGTCCTTTACATCTGTGATACCTGTTGTAGCGATAGTCTCCCACTACCAATACAGGATTGCCGTACCGACTTTGTACAAAATACATGTGTTCTAAAACGTAAAACAGATAAAATTAAAAAAAGAAGATTAATAAATCTTCCTCTAAGGAGAAAAAATCTATAAAATAAAAAAGAAAACATTTACTTAAAATATTCATTGGAGTTTAATTTAGTAAAAATGCTAAAAACAAAATGGATGTAAGTACAAAATATGGAACTATAAATTAGATCACTAAGTTAGAACTACATTCGCAGTAGACAAACAATTGGTTTTGACGAACCAAGCCTTTTTGTGGGCTTCATGAACTTCTATCTCTCAAATTAATAATATATGGCATAGATATCCGGCTATTAGAAAGAGAAAAAATATAAATTGTTGCACATGCTACCACTTATTACTATCAGTACATATATTTAAGTCGTAATTCCATATTTGTAGGTGACCAAGTTCGGACAACCTTTAAAAAGGCGAAAAGAAATGCTTTTTTCTTTCACTCTTAAGGGTTTTTGCCATTGATGTTTTGTGAGACAGATTCAGCTTCGGTTTTAGTTGTCTTTCCATGTATATTATCCTTCCAAGTTTCATCCGCCAGGATTTTTAAACTCCAAGAGTCAAAAATTACATTAATTCCATGTATTTCTCTAACTCATATTGTGTATTTACTAAAGAGATGTTTTTAAGTAGAGTAGCAGTAATTTTGTATGTATTTAGTTATGGTTATGTGGTTTTTTAATGGCGTAAATCTGCTTGTCAAAGGTCAAGATGGTGCAGCGACATCCCGTGGTGCTGCGTTTGGTGCACAGCCACATCACTCGGACTCCCTTGTATTTGTGGTCCTTGTTGAACCGATGATTCCCCATCAACAACACCGGCTTTCCGTATCGGGAAGTCGTGTAGGTCACTAAAAACAAGATGTGCATTATACCCATGTTTTTTTTATTATTATTTTGGTAAGTTGGCATGATGTGTTGCTATTGTAAGTTTTTTGTCTTCTGTCAATAATTTTATATTGTTTACTCTATAATATAATACTCAAATATAATATAATACTCAAATGAAACGGATAACACAAAATAAAACTTTTTATTCAAAAACGCAGACTTACAGCTCCTCTTTAATTGACATATTGTGTATATACTCAATTTATTCATGATTCTGCTCATTCTTTACCGCGATAACATCCGTGTTAATCGTCGTACTGTGCATTTACAGGCGGTGGTGTTGCGTTTGATGCACAACCACATAACTCTCACTCCATTGCAACTATTGTGTTTGTTGTACCGATGGTTTCTCCACAACAGTATTGGATTTCCGTGATTCATCGAGAAAATGTGTAGTCTCACTAAAATCAATGTTTAATTCACAACAATGGCGAACCTACCTGCGAACAAAAATTAAACACCAAAAGTTCTGCATATTTTGTTTATTTTATATATAATTACAAGTTTTAAATCCATTCTTTTCCATAAACGTATATTATAATTAAATCCGATGTGGGTAGGTCGAGATAGCTTCAGTGTCTCTTGGGCATCCCCGAGATCCGGATCAAAGGGTTTTTATGGTTTACACAACCAATCCTGGCTACACTGGAGCTGCAGTGGTGGGCGAGACTTGTATTTTTTACGTTGTATTGTTAGTGGTTATGTACGAAATTGTTCTTAACAATGACATCGTCTATCGTCCACAGAGTAGCAAGGCATCTTCGGCTTACCTTTTTTGCACATACCCACAGAAGTTTGGGTCCGCTACTTTTATAATACTTATTGTAGCGATATTTCCCCATTATTATAACCGGTTTCCCGAAGCGAGACGTTGAGAAATGAATATCTGAAACACGTCATACAAAATATTTTTAAAGCAATTCAACACTTCCAACAGCTTTGAACATTTTAATTGTACTCTTTAGTTTTACTTTTAACTGAAAGTCTATTACAAATCTATTTACAATTTCTGATGAAATTAATAAAACGAAATATGATTTCTACAAAAATATTTATTGATTCTTTTATATATAATTTGTTAACCGACTTCAGAAAAGGAGGAGATTCTCAATTCGAATGTTTTTTTTTTCATGTTTATCACGTCCGAACTTTTGGCTGGGTGAACCGATTTTGATGATTCCTTTTTCCTTTGAAAGCTGTTGATTCCTGTGTGGCCCCATATCATTTTGGTCCAGTTCTGACAATGGCATCTATGGAAAAACCATATAAGTCTTAAATGTTTACTTTGGAAGTCGGTTTTTATTTTTTGTTTTTAAAAATAATTACTATCCATAAGAAGTAACGAACAGAGTTTTGCTTTCGGAGCGGGACTAGCACATTACACACAGTCTTGTAAGTCGCTGTCGTGTCAATGGTTATGAGCCACATTCTTCTTGACAATGACATTGTCGACCGTCCACAGAGTAGCCGGGCACTTCTTCGACTTCAGCGAACACAACCACATACTTTTAGCTCCACTTTGCTTATAATACTTGTTGTAGCGATATCTTCCCATCAGTATAACTGGTTTTCCAAAGCGAGACGTTGTGAAGTACATACCTGAAATACGTAATTCAAAAGGTTCAAAATGATTTACAAATTAAAACGTATTTTTAATTTTTCTTCAGAGTCTAATCTCACTAACAGCATAAGTCATAAAGATAAATGAGTAATAATTTAGCATAAACACATTTTTTTTTCTTTATTTTACAAAAAACAAGGAGTTTTGCTGTAGGACAACTGAGTGTTGTTTGCACTGTATATTATTGTATTAATGGTTATGTACGTCATTCCACCTGACTATCACGTTGTCGATCGTCCACACTCTAGCCAGGCACCTTCTCGACTTTCGCGAACACACCCACAGAGTTTTAGGACCCTTTCTTATCCTACAATATTTGTTGAAACGATATTTCCCCAATAATATTACTGGATTACCGAGACGAGACGTTGTGAAATATATTTCTGAAATACGTCCCTCAAATTATTTTCGAAATATTTTTAATACATATTTATTATATGAAGGACCAGGAAAAGGCAGACGGATCGCCTGGTGGTAAGCGATTACCGCGGCCTATGGACAGTCGCAACACCATAGGAGTTACACTTGTAACTCCTCTGGTGTTGCGCACTTGCGTTTATGGTTTTCAAAATCCCCAACCCCCCTCTGTTATAATCAGGAGCGGATCCATTTATAATGGTAGTAGGCTTGTGACTGCATACTTTCACGGTCTATTAATTTATTATGAAAATCGGTGTGTAAGCTAGGAACTTACACATACGACTTTGAGCTGAGGGAAGTAGGTATATAGGTTAATGTGAGGGCTGGAGAAATCTGGGACTGACCTTATTGTTGAGCTGGTGGTTCTGTATCTGGGCGGAGGTTTCTGCTCACTACACTACACAGCTGTTGAGCGGATTATCGATAGATTTATCGCGGTTCGCCGGCGAATTTGGTATTATATTAACGAGCACAAATAAATATGCGCACACGCGTTCGCGTTCACTAGGTTTCGGGATGAGCTGAAAATGCATCCGGCGCGGAAGGGGATCTAAATGCAAGTGTTCGTCACTCTCTGACAGCGCCCCTTTCGGTCGGCCATACATCACGTAGTGATGTCCTTTGTGTTTATTCTAAACGTCGCGCTAGTGTTGGCGCGAACATCCTGGGGGGCCCGCACAGGCGGCGAGCTGAGCCCCATCCTGAGCAGAATCCAGTGGGAGCCGGGCAATCTTGCCGACAGGCCTCCGCAGCTGGCCTTGAGTCGTGTCCAAGTCCACAACTCTGATGACTCCATCCTTCCCAGGTAGCAGACGTGAGATTCTTCCCATCTTCCATTGTAGAGGAGGCAAATTGTCCTCCTTGAGCAGAACCAGTTCTCCAATTTTGGGTGGAGAGGAAGAGGAAAGCCATTTGGAGCGGATTTGAAGGGTATGGAGGTAGGACTTGGTCCAAAGGTTCCAAAAGCGCTGAGAGAGTGATTGAATGAGCTGAAAGCGTTTGAGCGGAGATATTACTCTTTCATCTAGAGTCAGCTCGGGGAGAGCTGTGAGCGGACGGCCAATGAGAAAGTGGCCAGCAGTAAGGGGCTGATAGTCCGTGGGATCGGACGAAAGTGGACTGATGGCCCGAGAGTTTAACACAGCTTCGATTCTAGTGAGCAGAGTTAAGAATTCCTCGAAAGTGAGGTGTTGCTCACCGATAACACGGTATAGAAGTTGCTTTGTGGATTTAACATTAATCTCATGGATACCTCCCATCCATGGGGCTTTAGGCGGATTGAGTAACCAAGTTATATTTTGAGTTGAGAGTTTATGAGAAATGGCGTCGTTATTGTCATTGAGAAATTGTTGTACCTCTAGTAGATGATTCCTAGCTCCTACATAATTTGTGCCACAATCCGAACGTATCAATACCGGAAGTCCGCGACGTGAGCAGAACCTTTGTAATGTTGCAATAAACGCTTCGGCAGTGAGCGATGAGACTGGTTCTAAGTGAACCGCCTTTGTAGTGAGGCAAACAAATATGCAAAAATATCCCTTAATTAACTTAGCATTACGTAATTGACTTGATTTGAGCAGAAACGGTCCGGCGAAATCTGTTGATACGTGACTAAATACGGGCTGAGGTATGACTCTATCAGCTGGCAGGTCAGCCATGATAGATACTTCGGGCTGAGCGCGGCAACGGAAACATCTTATGCATTTAAACGTTCTGTGCCTTATAATGCGGCGGGCAGATAATATCCAAAATTGCTGACGTAAAATAGCATGTAGCGTGTCCGTGCCAGGGTGGCAGTTTATGCGATGATAGTGATCTATTATGAGGTCTACGAGCGGACTAGAACTAGGCAAAATGAATGGGTGTTGAGCATCGTATGTGAGTTCCGAACGAGTGAGTCTACCTCCTACTCTGAGGAGACCGTCCTGCGTAAAAGGCGACAGACGTTGTAGTCGTACTGTGCAGATTCTATCGGTTTGCAGGCGGTGAATATCTTCTGCGAATGCATTCTGCTGTACAGAGCGGATCCAGAAGAGTAATGCTTCTCTACGTTCACTTACAGTTAGAGGGCCTAGTTGTCGCGAGTTTGAATTTAGTTTACAGTTACGAATGAATCGCCTCATGTAAGCAGTGACACCAGTTAGTTTTTCTAAAGAGCTGAAGCGAGTGAGCAGATCACTATCGACACCGGGTATCGAGAAATTGCATGGTACGTATTTTGGTTTGAGCCCTGGCAAGTCTTGTCGAGTATGAGCTGAAGGCATCTTGGGCCAGGTATCCTCTGGCAATTTGAGCCAAGGAGGAGACCACCATAAATCATGAGCGGAGAGAGCTTGAGCTGATAATCCTCTGCTTGCACAGTCAGCAGGATTTAATTGGGAAGGTACATGACGCCACTTAAGTGTGAGTGAATTTGAGTTAATTTTTGTTACTCTATTTGATTCAAATGTTTGTAAACGATGGGGCGGAGTTTTTATCCATGCAAGCACTATGGTACTATCTGACCAACAAACGTGATGTGTAATTGTGAGATGAGCAGACAATTGTTGGGAGACACGCAACATGAGCTGAGATAATAGAGTTGCAGCAGACAACTCTAATTTGGGGATTGTGAGTTTATTTTTAATCGGTGCGACTTTAGATTTAGCAATTATGAGGTGAACGTTAACAGATTCGTTGTGAGCTGATTCTTGTAAATATATCACTGCAGCAAAACCGCTTTCCGAAGCATCTGCGAATCCGTGAAGTGAGTATGTTGATTTGAATTTGTGTGGAGCGATATGTCTGGGAAAATGTATATCTGAGATGTGCGGAAGATCATGATAGATGCGCTGCCAATCATCTGTAATATTATTTGGAGTGGGATCGTCCCAGTCCAATTTAGTTAACCATAACCTTTGAAGAAGTATTTTTGCGCGGAATATGACGGGTGTAACCCAACCGTTTGGGTCATAGAGAGAAGCTACTGTGCTAAGAATTGAACGTTTTGTAATGTGGGTAACTGGTGGTAATGAGATGTGATATGTAAATTTATCAGACCGGGGAATCCATCTAATACCCAAAACCTTAATTGATGGAGACTCTGCGCTGATGTCAAAGTCTTTAGGCATTTCGCATTGATCGTCTGGAAATCTTTGCAAGAGCTGAGGTGTGTTTGATGTCCATTTACTAAGTTTAAATCCACCGACTGATAACAAATCAATGAGCTGAGTTTGGAGTGCTGATGCTTCTTCTATGGTGTCATGGCCGCAAAGTACATCATCCACGAAAACAAATTTACGCAAAATTTCGGCAGCCTGAGGATAGCGATGACCTTCATCTTCAGATAATTGTAATAATGTGCGGATAGCATGATATGGACTTGAGCGCAATCCGTATGTAACAGTGTTGAGTGCATATGTGAGCAGAGGTCGATCTGGAGACGATCGCCAGAGTATGAGCTGATAGTGTCTTTGGTCTGGTCTTAAGAGAATATTTCTAAACATCATTTTTATGTCAGTGCTGAATACTATACGATGTGCGCGGAATGATATAATAATATCTACAATGTCTCGTTGAAGTGCTGGACCTGTGTGCAGGCAATCGTTTAAACTGACTCCATTGGATGACTTACAACTGCCATCAAATACTGTGCGGAGTTTGTCAGTACCTGATTTGAACACGCCATGATGAGGAATATAATAATGAGGTTTATGAGTAAATGTAGACGGATGACACGGTGTCATGTGTCCTAAGTTTATGTATTCGTTCATGAATTCTATATATTTTTGTCGCAGTGTGTGATCGGATTGCAACCGTTTTTCTAGATTGAGAAATCTACGTAGAGCAATAGCATGAGTACTACCTAATACGGGTGCATCTGATAAGAAGGGAAGAGTCACCATGTAACGGCCTGAATCGTCACGAATGGTGGTTGAGCTGAATATGTGTTCACATTGCTCGTGTAGCGGGTTTGAATGAGCAGAACGAGGCTGGGGTTCTTCCGACTCCCAGAATCTTTCCAGGCTTTTGCAAATATCATGAGTAGAATGAGCAGAATGTGTAGAGTGAGCCGACTGAGTATAATGAGTATGAGTAACATGAGCAGAGCCAACTTGAGCTACAGGTGAATCGCATGAGTGCTCAACGAGTCCTATGAGTGCAAAATCAAAAATCGTGCCGAAGGCTATGGGCTTCCCCGGGCCCAAAGCAATCTAAGTACCATCCAAAACGTGACCCAAAACGTCTGAGCCTAAAATGAGATCAATGGGCGCAGGAGTATGATAAGCTTGATCCGCCAATGGAATGAGCTGATGAGCTGAGTCTTGTACAACATCTGGTATTTTTTGCAAAGGTAAATAACCTGTAACGTCTTTGAGAATATGAGCGGTAGTAGTAATAGATGGCGTGTCACGGTGTGTGGGCCTAAATGTTATTGTGACCCAAGTGTAGTGTGTATTTATATTGGTATTTTTAGCCTTATTGAGTCTCGTCTGGTGCTTTTTACTTGCTATACTTATGTCAGCGTCAAGATACTTATTATCAGTAGTGGTTTCAGTGTAAACAGCTATAGGCAGGCATATAGCGGCAGATTAGGTAATCGCGAAATTTTTCGTCTGTCCGTTAATTTCCATCGTTTATTCTACACATTTTTTGTTTTTAACCCCCGATGCAATAAGAGGGGTGTCATAAATTTGGCTTGTCGGTCTGGCTGTCTGAGTGTCTGTCCGTGGCATCCTTGCTCCCAAACCGATGACAATTCGATGGTTACTTATATTTTTAAGTTTTGTTTATTTGTAGCAAGAACGACAACGATAAGAATTACTCCTTTCGATGTATGTTTTGTTTATTACATTGATTCATAATATTAGTAGATGTTAATTTGTTACATATAGGTATTTTAAAAGCTTGCAGTTGTTTACACAGCGTTTAAACAATTTTTAATTGCTAAATAAGCAAATAACGCTCGCTCTGCTCGCTCGGTATTGCCTTACATATTATTATTATGAAGGAAATAATGAAATTGAAATGTCGTTCATTCGTACTCAGATACCAATAGATACCAATTTACTCGCATTTATTTTCGAGTGGCTGTGGTTACGTCCTCTTTTGAGAGCGGATCCGCGCCTGATTGTAATCATATTACATAAATAAAATATATATCTATTATTTTAAATGTATAGACTTTATCATAAAATACACCATCAGTCTTATAGATAAGAATAATTTACCATAAACATAAGTATTTGTTTTTTTTTTTATTTTCTTTTACAATTTAGACTCTAGAAGTAAGTAACTGTATTTTGCTGTAGGACAGCTGGGTATTCTCTTCACTCTACATCATTGTATTAATGGTTATGCACTAAATTCTGTCTGATGATGACATTGCCGACAGTCCACAGAGTAGCCAGGCATCTTTTCGACTTTTGGGAACACTTCCACAGAGTTTTAGGTCCACTTTTCTTATAGTACTTATTGTAGCGGTAATTCCCCATAAGAATGACTGGGTTTCCAAAGCGAGACGTTGTGAAGAGAATATCTGAAATGAATTGTTACTTCACCTAAATAAACCATAATATGTACCTTATGTTAAAAAACGAACTTTGAAAGTAACTAGAAATTATTCATACAAATAAATAAATTATGTTAGACGTAAAGTAAACATAGATCTATATGTAAAAGACGAGGCATGTTGAGGCAAAAGCTGTCCACGCTGAAACTTCATCTTTTGTGGTTGTATGGGGACAGTCGAGGTTTGGCATATTTGGTCATCTTGACATTTGCTTTCCGCACTTTATTTAGTCCGCATTTAATTGACAAAATCTTCTGAGTTTCTTAAGAATCTTCACAAAAAGATACACGTTTCATATGACACAGTCAGACACTGCACTTGCGCTGTGCAGTGCGGCGCAACATGACATTCGAACTCTTATCTGAAACGTGTATCTCCTTGTGTAATTAATAAAGTTGAATTTTGAATAGCTATCTTATAAAATGCAGTACCATGTCGCGTATCGTTTCGTTTCGGCGTGAATGGGCCTTTAGTTTTGAAATCATTAGGTAAATTATATGAAATGAAAGTGACCGGCAGACAGAAATAACAATTCATTCACAAAAACAGTCTTACAAAACATAATTTAGGTATTAACTAAGCGTTTAGTTGATGAAAACGTGGTTAGACATTTTGACTATTTTGATAGACAGCAGCTGTCTATCAAAAAGCCTTGACTATTGTAGTGATTGAGAATCAGATGGCCAATTTTTGTAACTAAAAATATTCATATCATTGTATGGCCTTAGTCTCAATTTACGCGGTCGCATTCGCACACACATCAAAGTGCGCGTGCAAGTAAGACAAAATATACTGAGACTGGAATCATACTGCAAATTTAACATTTATTATTACGAGCCTCGCACGACTTTATAAATTTTATAATTATTTTGCCCAGGGTAAAGAGAGTGGAACATCTCGCATTGGATAACTCTTTAATGGTTATGCAAATGATTGGCTCTGACGATGGTGTTGCCCACCGTGCTGATGGTGGCCCGGCACCGGGCGCTGGAGACCCGGGTGCAGATCCACAGGCCCTTAATGCCCCGGCTGTTGCTGTGTCTGTTGTACCTGTACCCGCCCACGATGATCACGGGCTTGCCGTAGCGCGACGTCGAGAACACGGGTCCTGGAATAATAAAACTGTAACAATAAGATGGTAAGTATAGTTCATTCATATCCGTCAAATTTTGACATTTGCATTGATGTCTCTCAGCAAACTTAACACGAATGAACTATACATATGAATATAATATCAATAAGTCATGAGTGGTTTTGAAGACGATGGTATATTGCATAAAATGAAGCGACTTTATTTCCTGATCGCTTAGATCTTTTAAGCTACTCAACGGATTTTAATGCAGATTTCAGCCAAAGATACAGTTATTCAAGAGGAAGGTTTATATGTACTAGAGTCGCTGTGGTCGAAATTTGCCCATAATAATTCCTATATTATTTATGTTAGTTTAAGTAGACTTTAGGTATAAGGATTATTTTACCTCTTACGTAGAAAAAAATGTAAATGTTATGACAGATTCACAAACGTCAACGAGTAACAAAATTTCATCTATCAAACGCACGGTAGTGTGTAAATCTAAGGTACTGTGTGTGGCTGTCATTTTAATTAATTTTATTTATTTCTAAGCATTATTTTAAAAAATATTAGCATTGTGCACATTTTCCTTCACATAAACTTTAATTTACCGGCAAAATTTCGCTCTGTCACCAGGCGGCGCTTGGTAGCCCGACGGTCCTTGTCTCGTCAAAAATCTGTCCGATGTCACGTATTTAAAAACCCCTTATTAAAATATATGGACTGTTTTTCTCGAAATCTGTAACATTGGTCCCAATTCTACAACATAAGATACAATAATAGTAACTAACAATCGCAAAACTATTCAAAGTTCTGATGGCGCCTGTACATTCTAGGCAAGCATCTTCGCGAACAGGGATTCACAGGTCGTATCAGCAATAACTATTAATATGTAATTATTGTAATGTATATTTAAAAAACAAAAAAAAATACTTCAATAACATCAAAACACTTGAAACTAAAACGAATACTCAATGATTGTGTGTGTTATTGAACTTCAGTATGGTGTCATCGACTGTCACGAGCGTGGCTTTGCAGGACAAGCTCCGGGCCTTGTTGCACACCCACAGAGCTCTGAGCCCCTTGCTGCGGCAGTATTTGTTGTACCTGTACGCGCCGATAGTTATCACCGGCCTCCCGTACCGCGACGTGCTGTACACGGGCTCTGGTGGGTGTTAAAAAAATGTTATCATAAAATTGTGACAAAGGATGTAACATAAAATTAAGATAATGCAATAGGTACATACTGGGTGTTTTTTTATTCCGTTTCGAGAGAATATATTTTGTGTATATACTATACCCTAATAGGTACATTAAATAGAGTACGATGGCATACTTAGTTGCTTAGTTACATCATTAGAGCGTACAACATCGAGCGGGGCGTAAGACGGCGCCCCGTCGTCGCCGTAGGGTGAACCTAAATTCATCAATTTAAAAAAAATATTGGCGTGTGTGTGTGGATGCATTCCCGCGAACGCATCGAACTTAAAACTGAGTTATGTACGAATTTCGACACCTAGAGTAATAATCAATTGACGATTGAGTGTGTTATTGAACTTCAATATGATGTCGTCGATCGTCACGACAGCCTGCTGCTGGACTTGTTGTACACCCACAGCGCCTCAGGCCCCTGGCAGCGCCAGTACTTGTTGTATCTGTACCCGCCGATGGTGATCACAGGCCTGCCGTACCGCGACGTGCTGAACACAGGCCATGAAAGATTAAAAAAGTACTCTTTATCTTAAACTTTAAATGAGGAAATTTTGTACTTATTTATAATCAGAATATCAGAAATGGTCGCATGTATTTCCATGAAATGTAGTATGTATTTTTGCGGAGAAAAAACAATTTACCCTGGGAAATTGCGCATTTTTAAATTATATATAATTTGTCAATATAATCAATAACTACGACTCTAATATGTCAATACGATTGGCACCATTTTTGCGTTGTTCAGAAATTCGGAATGTGGTGGGTTCGAATCCCGGTCAGATTTGATTGATTATTTTTATTTTTAGAATCTATTAGAACTCCCAGCAAATCTCGGTTACCCAGGTACTGTACTCTTTATTTTCAATCATTTATATTTTTATAATTTGACAATCAATCGTATCATCGATCTAATAGCCTTGTGTCCAATTTAAGCCTGTTTCCGAAAATATTTTTTTTGTATGCCTTAACAAAGCACTGTGATAAAATTAAGTTAATAGGATACAAAGAATTCATACAAAACATTTTCCATTTTTTCAACAATAGATTCATCAACAGTACATATCATGTAACATTTCTGATTGTATTTAAAAGAAGACTAGTCATTAAAAGAACCATTCATATTTATGACCACAAAAGCAGACTCCACACTTGCTCCTCGTGACTCTACACGCAGAGTGCGAACCGCAAGTATAGATGAGTTTGCGACTTCGCGGTTGCGCTACGCGACGTTCTCCGTTCAGGATTCGGGCGGCGCGAACGCATCCATACTCGCGGCGTGTTCGCAGTCGTGTGCGAGATGAACAAAAAATAAAGTTATTTATTTATTTATACCTAACTGTAACACGGGTGGGTAACAGTTAGGTTATTACTATATACTATACACTTAAGGAACGTTAATTCCCGAAAGTTTGTTCATCTCGCACACGACTGCGAACACGCGCACTGTCAAATCAGCAGAAACTACAACGTCAATTTCTTTCAAATTTGTGAACATTCATCCAAATGGTTGCGAGTCACGGCCGTAATTCGCGGCCGCGTTTCGCGGACATGTGAAGACTGTAGAGCCCGCATAAAATAATATAAAAAATTAATAGTAATTTACTATTAATGATTGTGTGCATTGTTGAACTTCAGTATGGTGTCGTCGACCGTCACGAGGGTAGCCCTGCACTGTCTGCTGGCCTTGCTGCACACCCATATCGCCTTAGGTCCCTTACTGCGGCAGTACTTGTTGTACCTGTAACCGCCGATGATGATGACCGGCTTGCCGCACCGTGACGTGCTGAACACAGGCACTGCAAAGGGAAGAAATCTTTCATTAGTTGATTCTTCTTCTAATGATTTCAAAACGAAGAAAAAGTTACGTCATCTTGATTTCAGGATTTCAGAATAATTTGCCAATGCAGACTTTTTATTGTGATAATACAGCGGAAAAAAATTACAAAATATCAAGATGACTAATGTCAAACCTCGACTGCCTCAGACAACTCTAAAAGTGTGGCAATTTCAGTGTGGACACTTTTTGCGTCGATATGCCTCGTTTATTATATATAGATCTATGTTCTTTTTATATTTTGACTATATAAAGTATTCATTCTGAGTTGGAAGGGAAGCCTCAATTTTTCTTTAAATGCCATATTTACAAGTCATACAATTAACTTAATTGGAATAAATGTTTAAATAAAATTATTAATCATTTTCAACAAATATATTAAAATATCAATATCAGTAAAATAATATACTGTTAATGTTGTCTATATATATTTATAATATCTATTTTAATAGAATTTATGACCTAAAACATTAATATAATTAAATAAATAAAAAATAATTAACTGTCTTTGTCTGTCAGGGGCCTTTTCTAACGTATCAGGCAAAGACAGCAACGTAGCATAAGTTTCCGTAGTGTAAATATTTTTATTAATATGGGGTAAATGATTTTCTGTTCACTATATTCGATATAAAATACTCGTATATCAACTAACATGTCATTAAAGTGTGTAATAATTGATGATGAAGGCTGATTGATTGATTGACGCGGCTGATTGTTTCTGCACGTGATCATGGCGCTCGTGGCCAATGACTTCCTTCACCAGCGAGGAGATTTGCGAAGGTAAGCATTTGTTGTACGAGACGCTCGGCCAGAGCACGGACATGCCATCGCGACGGAGCGATGGAACCGAAAGAAGCGTGCATTATCTCCCTGCTGAAGCAGACCGATCCGGAAGTGCCAGCTTTTGTAGCGAAAGAACTGCATAAGCTGCCACCGGTGACACTGGACCACGTCGACGTCGTCAGCCTACTGAATGACATCAAGTCCTGAAAGAAGAACTGACCGAAGTTCGAGGTAGGTTGCAGGCATCAGAGTCTACCAGTGTTTTACGTAGTGTATTATCACAGTTAAAAAGTGTTAATTCAATATGTTGGTCACCTGATGCAGCAAACGTTACTCGTCGTCGTCATCACGACACGTCATTATCGTCGGCTCAACGAACATCGTCTCTGCCGCCCCTGCTGCCCGCTCCCCGCCCGCAAAGGAGCCGGTGCCGTGTTACGCAAGTGTCGCAGCTTGCGTTCCCCCGTCACCTTCCCCGCGTTCGAAAAACAAAGGGAAGAAGGAGGCCTCTTCAAAAGAGCATCCTCTTTCTAAAAAGGACCGAATGTGCGATGATGACGGGTTCATCAAAGTCGAGAGGAAGAAGATGAAACCCGTCGTCTGCGACCATCGCAGCAACGCAGATGACCCGAGCAGCTGTTGCGGTGTGAGACTCCCGCGACACCGCTGTACGACTCCAGGTTGCATTGGTCTACGACGGTCGAGCAGTTCGGGAGCGGAACATCGGGAGCGGAACCAACTTCGCCTTGAGGGTCGAGCGTTTGGAATCTCGTCATAAAGTGAACTTCAGTTCTTTTGTAGTGGGAGTTCCAACTAATCATTTACCGACCATCGAGAAGGAGGAGTTCTGACCGATTGGAGTAGTCTATACAAGATTTAGAGGACGACTCCCGAATACTTCGCGCCCCACGTCACAGACAATACGTGTTCAGTGTTAGTGTTAGTTTATTATTATATATGTATGGTCGTCAATAAGGTATTTATAATATGGCCCTATGCAGCCTGAAATAAACGGTATTTAATTTCATTTCATTTAATTAAAGATTACTAGCAATATGGATAACTATTGATAATGATCTTATGATCCATATAAAATGTTTTATGTATACAGAATGCTCGGTTAACAAAAATATATATTTAATTCTGAACTAAACACACGCTGTGTTTCGCTCTGTGGAACGAGAATTGAACACCGATTGTGTTCGATTCTCGTTCCAAAAATATATACAACTTGTGACCTTAAATTTTGACCAGATTATACTATAAGATACTTAAAAGTTAAATTCTATTCTAAGCCGCGCGCCCGTACTACTCATCAAGCACGTGACCTTGAAGACCATGCGTTGTACGGCAGTGTGATGGTGTCCATGCGAAGTACGAGTTGTCAGGAAATATTAATCATGTTATTTTTCTGTAAATCACGATCATTTTTAGTTATGCGTACTGCCATTACCTATGTAATTTTGGGTTAAATATTTCATTCGGATAACCAAGCAGCCTGTATAGCAGTATCAACATTTAACATTAAATCCAATTATTACTATAGGAACTTTGTCAAACGAATATTGTCAAACATACTTATTATGGTCTCATTAAATATTTTTCTCAGGTTTAGGAGAAATTACAATTTACAACCGATACACATAAGGTGAAATAACGCTCCATATAAGTTTCACTGGCGAATAGCTGTGTCGGAGGCCAAGACTCAATTTGGATCGCTACGCCGCAGTAAGTAAGTAAAGGAACTTTCTAGCGCTCGTATTGCAAAAGCCGTTTTATGATGAAGGAAAAGCGCGTGCTTGCGCGTACGTACTCTTTCTATACAACTTTTGGTTCTCAAAAGGCGCGGTAGAAAGCGTGCAAAGTGTACCAGCTCTTATCATTAACAACGTTACGTCCTTAAAAATCTTATTTACTTGCCAACACAGTTGGCATCCATAGATTTAAAGACTTCTCTTTACTCAAAATATACTGTAGTCAACACTGTCTCAATGACTATGAGGTATCTGCTTGACGATGACATTGTCGACTGTCACCAGGGTCGCTGGACAGCCAGAGTGGACCTTGACGCAGATCCACCTGACCCGGGGCTTGCCGTAGCTGCCGCTCCACATATTGAACCGGTACTGGCCTATTTGAATCACCGGCCTGCCCGTCCGTGACGTCACGAAGAGGGGATCTGCAATGTAAAAGAGAGGAAACAGACGAATGATTGCAATGTTGTGTAATGTAAGAGGTAAATCAATATATGCATTTCATATTACATCTCTTTTTATAACATAATTCATGTTTGTAGCCGTTATCAGCGTGAAGCTCCGCGATCAGGCTTGAATATGTGGTGGACCAATTAGCGCCACGATGGCATATATACAACATCCGAAATGCATACAAGTGGGCTTCGGCCTGACCGAGCAAACCATCTCGCTCGGTCAGAGATCTCTCTTTGGGGCTTCCACTATCCTCACAAATAATATACTGGGTGGAATTGCAGACTGTCGGGATATAAACAGGGTCTAGTAGGTACATGAAAAAGAGTAGTATACTTACATACTAATTTATAATTTAATAATTTAAACATTAATATAACGATTTCAGCAAAAATAGTAAAAATATTGTAATTACAAATAATTGTCACCTTAATGTTACCCGTTAAATACAGTAGTATAATTCATTTCTTGACGATTTGCACAAACGCATAGTAAGGGGCATTTCTGCACAAACACACGCCGAACTCCTTTATCAATACCGCGCCTTCCCGCCACGGCAGAGAAAAGTAGAGAACAGTAGGACATCTAAGGCCGTCTGGAGAGTTATTTGCCTACTCTCGCGTTGGCGCAAGTGCTGTCAAATAAATGCTTAAATAATTCAGGCTAACGCGAACCGTCATACTTTAATGGGCGTGATCACGGTACGTACGCGATCGGTCACGGCACAGCCCGCGCAGTATCGGTATATCTGTATAATCTATGGCCCGCACTGAGAGCGCCTTATCATTCCTTATACGAGGTGTGTGCCTGCGTGCGGATAGGCCCCCGGCGCGCAAACATTCAAACCAATAGCGGCACGTTTGTATGAAGATGTTCTACTGTTCTTATACTGCGTGGGTATAACTCACCCCGCGCTCCCGGCCCGGCCCCTGCCATTTTTATTCATTTTCGACTTTATTTAAATGAAATTGTAAATGCAAGAAATCAATTTTAGTCATACGCATCATTCGAATGCGCGTCGTCGGGGCACGGGGAAGGGCGCACGGAACCCAAGCATATTCATAATTACTTTTACGCCTCCACTGTAGGGTAACCAAAATTTTTGATTTTTTAGAGATTTTCCAACTTTCAAATACATGACCTTTGACACAAATAAACTTTTTAAATAGGTTCCTTCTCCCGACGGTCTGCAATTGCACCCAGTATTATGAAACTAGGCGAGGCACAACATTGCCGCGAATTGGCGAATTGACGGAGAGCACAAACTCCGAATTTACGTAGGCTGTGTAGACTGTAAAACCACTGTATGGGCACAGTTAAACAGCTACATAGTTAGCTATCGATTTGATTGCACTACTACAAGCATACGGTGTGTCCACGATTGTGTGGAAAATCGTGGACGTGGGGATTTAAAGACTTTTGTATCGATTTGGATCGTTCTATGAAAGCAATTTCTCTGTACGTTACCTACGTACAGAGAAATTGCAGGATGAAAGCACCAATTATCAGCACTTCAAGAGATAGTCCTAATTTAATCCCGATTATTACAGAGGAAAATACTTTTTTGCCCACAATGAAGTGTTTTCTAGGTCCATTATTTAATAAATGAATGATTTTTATTTCATTAAATAGTTTATCTTTATTCACTTTTATAAAGTATTTATAACTAAAAAATGACCCGGTCACCATGTATTAGCACCATAATCACCAATATTTAGTACCAGACACTAGGCACAGTAATTATCAGCACTGTGATAGTGGAAATGAAATTAGCTAGGTAATATGAAATTAAACAACTTTCAGAGGATAATCTCTTTTAAAATAACTGTAATTACTATTATTATTATTATAATTAATAATAGTAATTAAGTAAGTAGAGATAGGCTTGGCTAATGCAAAGACTATCTCTACTTACTTTGGGAGGTAGGTAATTTCAAGTTATATTTATTAACTTTTAGAGTTATTGCAGAATTTAAAAACATTAGGTAGTTCTTACATCTCAACTAAGCATCACAGAAAAACTAATATATTATATAGGTACATATTATAAATATAATAGAAGAGATTAAATTACACGGATGTGTGTGAAGGAGACGAGCGCTAGATGTAGGGCGAGGAGATAATATTGAGTTAACGCGTTACCAATAACAAGATATTCTTATATTTTTAGCGACATTCGGACACTACCCCATATCACAGGAAAATATTATAAACTAGCATGTAGCCGCGGCTTCGCTCGCTTGAAATTAGGTTTTAAACTTTCATTCCCTATTTTACCCACTTAGGGGCTGAATTTTAGAAAACGCTGAAATACGTAACTAATTATTTTTTCCGTACTCAATTCATACGAAAAATCATACAAATATGTCCAAGGAATAAAAAGTTTCATACAAACATAGAAACGTCACTTAAAAAATAAAAACCAGAAGTTTTTGGAACCCTACTCCTGGCAACACCACACTTCCGACTTATAAAAGGCGGAAATTATGTAAACGAGCGTTGGTGTTCTACAGTTACATTTTTTTGCCTGTTCCTTGTGATGGCTAATAAGTTTACGTCCATTTTATACTATTTTAGATCTTTTATAAGAGTTTTAATAAAACTTTTGATTTCTCTGACATCGGAAATATTAGTTCTCTGATATCTTAACTGATAAAAGAAAATTGAGGTTATAAATTATTTAATTATAAAACATGTGGGGCTGACATCTGGGTCTAATATTTCGCGAATCACTGGTTCCAAAAAATGGTAAAATTGTATGTAAATACTTATTCCATAATTTTTTTTGCAAACTGTGTTTTTTTAATGAATGGAAATTAATTTTCTTGGAAAAAGTAGTTTTTGTCTTCTGATTCCAAATCCTAGCATAGTGCTGATAATTGGATCAAAAGCAAGCTGATAATGGTGATGGGTTTGGTTTGTATTTCTTTTTTCAGATGCACCTACCATGAATCCCGTCCCGAGACTTAGTACAAATAAAAGAAAAAAGTACACAAAGGAGAACCTACAAAATTCCTTAGATGCTGTGTCAAAGGGTATGTCCAAAAACTGGCATCCAAAACATTTAATGTACCAAGAGGAACCATACCATCACGATTAAGAAATCCATGCAAGAATCTACCAGGCCCTAAACCAATAATATCTGACGAAAAAGAAACAATTTTAGTATAATGGGTTGTAGATTGCTGTAGGAAGGGATTCCCAAAAAGGAAGTTTAATTTACAGTTCAGTGTTGCAAATTTTATAAAGAAGGCAGGAAGAGATAACCCCTTTAAAGATAATATACCAGATAAGAAATGGTATGAACTTTTTATGCGACGCCATCCAGAACTAAGCGAACGAACTGACAAAGCTATAACATCAGCCAGTGCTAATGTTTCAGAAAAAGATATCAAAGGCTGGTTGCAAAACATTGAGCTGTATCTTATGGAAAACAACTATTTTGACATTTTACAGGAACCGTCTCGTGTTTTTAATGGGGACGAATCTAATTTTCAGTTATGTCCTAAGAGTGGCAAAGTCATTTCATTGCGAGGAGAAAGAGACGTGTATGAGGTGGACCACGCTGCAGCTATAACAGCCCTTATAGTGCTTTTTGCATTTAGCGCCAATGGAGCTGTTACACCTCCACTAGTTGTATTTCCCAACAAGAGGCTTCCAGAGAATATAACAACATCAGTTCCAAGTGAGTGGGGCATAGGTTTGAGCGATACCGGCTGGATGAAATCTGAACTGTTCCATGGTTACATTAAGAATGTATTCCAGCCGTACCTGATCCAAATAAGAGTAACATTACCTGTCATATTATTTGTAGATGGGCACAAAACACACCTTAGTCTTGAAGTGAGCGAGTTGTGTAGCAAGTTAGAGATTATTTTGATTTCTCTGTACCCCAACGCAACACGTATACTGCAACCTGCGTACGTGTCAGCTTTTAAACCTCTTAAAGTTGCATGGAAGGAAAGTGTCCTGAAATGGAGAAGAGATCACCCATTGGAAACGCTCCCGAAAACAATTTTGTGCCTGTCCTTAAGGAAGCTTTAGAAATTGGCGTTAAGCATTCCATAATTATAAATGGATTTAGAACTACTGGCTTATTTCATAGAACCCTGAAGTTATTAACTACAAAATTGTCTGGGTAAAGAAAGTAAATATGAGGCAGAAGCAAAATAAAATGTTATTTAAAAGAAAACCTAAAAAAACATTTGTTGGATTCACTTCCTGGATAATCTTGCGAGAAAGTGAGTCTAATAAATGTTTCATTTTTCTATTGTGTGTATGTTTTATGTTTACTTAAAAAAAATATTAAAATGAGGTTCACATCACCTACAAACTGTGTAAACAATTTTGAAGAACATTGTATACGGAAACCTTGTAACTGTATGTTTTTTATAAAATAAATAACTGTCTTGAGGGTAACCAAATGGTTTATCTTGACAATCGGCACTATTTACTAACACCTGTAAAATTATAAGACGCTCTTATGAATGAAAATACGCCAGTAGGAAAAAAGTGCTAAAGTAACAAATAATAAAAATACTCTGTAGTGTGTACATAGCATAGTTTTATAACCTTTTTTATATTTTGTACTCTATACTTTGTTTTTTTTTTTAAATATTTTTTGATTTTGTTTACTTTTTGAAGGTTGTCAATTTTTATTATATTTTCTGATATTGAACGGAGAACTTAAAAGTGTAAAATCTTCGGCTGACATTGTGTGACATCGCCGTGTTGTTACGAAGTGCTGATAATTGGTGCTTTCACCCTGCAATTTCTCTGTACGTAGGTAACTTACAGAGAAATTGCAGGGTTTGAAGAAAGAAGAAGAAAAAAGGCAATAAATTGCACCAATTATAAGCAGTTCAAGAGATAGTCCTAATTTAAGCCCGATTATTAGAGAGGAAAATACTTTTTTGCCCACAATGAAGAGTTTTCTAGGTCCATTATTTAATAAATGACGGATTTTTATTTCATTAATAAAAATCAGTCATTTTTTTATTTCATTAATCATCATCACGGATTTTTATTTCATTAATAAAAATCAGTCATTTATTATATAATGGACCTAGAAAACTCTTCATTGTGGGCAAAAAAGTATTTTCCTCTGTAATAATCGGGCATAAATTAGGACTATCTCTTTAGTCAATCAGTTTCAATTTAGTGCACAGCGTCATCGACGATATCATACAAAATAAAAAGTTCATATTAGAGTATTTAATAAAGGTAATTAATAAAATATATATTTCAAGATACAATAAAATTTCTTTCTACCTACAAAACCACTATTGTCGGTTACGTTAAGTGTACACAAACTATAAGACAATAATTTGAAAATTGTAAACAGCGTAAAGATACATACATATATATATATATATATATACATATATACGTACCGAAAAAACATTCGTTGTGACATAAAATAAATTTACTAATTTTAAAAATAAAGTTATTAGAGATTATATATATATATATATATATATATACACCGGCATATTTAGCGGAACACAAAAAAAGGTCCATAATTAAAAAAAATTGGTTTTATTTTAAAATCTACTTACTACACTTCTTTTGTTATTTAATGTTTCATTTGTAATACTTAAAATGAGATCACATTAAGATTTTGCGAGTAAAGGCTATTTGTGAAGAATGGTACATTTTTGAACTTTTCATGTAACCGGGAAAAGTGAAAATTTTTAATTAAATTAGAAAAATGGTAATTAATATCGCGTATTTCCTCTACGTGCTCTTATTAAAGTTTCTATCCGTCTAGGCATACTGAGAATGATGTTATCGATGGTCTCCTAGGATAGTCTCCGCCATTCCTCAACTACGGCGATTCGCAGTTCACCCACGTTGGCAGGAGCTGGAATTCTGGACTTAACTTTTCTTTTCAGCAAGTTCCAAACGTGCTCTATTGGGTTCATATCCGGTGATCTCGCCGGCCACTCCATAACAGTGATATTCATATCATTAAGATAAGCTTGAGTTACCCGAGCGGTATGCGGCGAGCATTATCCTGCATAAAAACAAAATCGTCACAGATATATGGGGCAAACGGTACGACATTTTCTTCTAAAACTACTCTGATATAGCGGTCTGTAGTCAGACTCCCTCTGTCAATCACTACCAAGTCTGTGCGAGCTCCCAAACAAATGCCCGCCCAAACCATTATTGATCCACCACCGTATGCAACTGTAGTTTCAAAATTTGTCTGAATGTATCGTTCTCCTTTGCGTCTGTATATTCTTTGCCTGCCGTCATTTGATTTAAGAGAATTCTGCACTCATCACTAAACAATACTCCATTGGTCCGCGTTCCAAAGTCGATGTTCCTGAGCAAAAGTTAACCTGTTTCTACGATGATTTACCTCGAGCCTTGGAGCCTTGGCGGTGACAAATGAACCCAAACCAGCTTCTTCGAACCTTCTTCGTACCGTACGCTCACTTACACCCCGCACTGCTTCTAACTCATGTCGGGCTTGGACGGCCGTCAAACTGGGGTTCCTACGTACACGAAGCCGAATGAAACGATCATCCCTACTCGAAGTGCGTCTTTTTCTGCCTTGTCCTGCTCTTTTCACATAAGTACCGGTCTCCCTGAACCGTTGGATACTGCGATGGATCGTTGAAACTGGTCGACGAAGATCTCTGGATATCACTCTGTAGGTTTGACCATTTCTTCGCATTTCGAGTGTCCTGGCAATCTCCGTTGGGGCTAAGTCAGGCATAATTCAGTCCTCAGCTCCAAAAAGATACGCGATTAAAAAAAAACTAACGAAAAACAGTATTTCAGTGAAATTTTAAATCAAACTCAGAAGGAAGAAATACTCGAAGTTTGCTCCAGATAAGGTGTATTTGAATAAAATTAAAACAATTGCATAAAATGTGATGTTTAGTTGTTTTCTTAATTTTAAAATATTTCTTTTTAAATTAAATGACGTATAAACCAGCCAGCAACCTTATATGATACTGATATCAAACCTTTATTTTATGTTCCGCTAAATATGCCGGTGTGTGTGTATATATATATATATATATATATATATATATATACGTACCGAAAAAAACTTACTTAAGAAAACTTACCATGTACATTATCTATATATAATGTACATGGTAAGTTTTCATATCTAAATTAAAATTGACTGAGTGACTTAAAATAAATTTACTAATTTTAAAAATAAAGTTATTAGAGATATCAGACCAATTAGTTTTTACGCAACTGCTTTGCATAATTATAATACCAAAAAGATTTCCTACTTAAAAACACTGGAATGATAAAGAAAATAATATTAGTCTAATATTAATTAAAGTAATATTATTTATTATTATATTAATGACACTTTGATATCTACTTGTGTATTTGAATATCTATGCAATTTTCCATGCTCGCAATTTTCTTACAAAATCATGTGTATCATTATAATATATAATTTATATGTTATATTCCCTACGGAATTACTGTTCAGCTGTTAGTAACAGGCAATATAGACACGATTAAAATATAAATATAAATAATTGTTTTTCTATGTTTCTCCAGTCGGTTCCTACCTAACAATTTTAAAGATCTCCCTTTATAACATCCATAGCACCAGAGAACACATAGTCTACACCTTATATACAGGGTTATAGGTAAGGTCGATGCTGACTCTTTAAGGGGTTGTAGTTCCCATCATTTAAAATATTTTCTTCCATGAAACCCATATTCCAAAATTAATATTGTATGTTTTTCTACATATCTGCAGAGTAGTTGCTAGTGTTTTCGACATGCCGAAAAGAAAAAAATACAAATAATTAAGAAAATTTACTTTTAATTTGCAATCTTCTACTAAAACTTGGTATTCATAGTTAGCGGGAATAACGGTATTACAAGGTAACTTATTAGCTACATAAAAAACTATAAAAACAAATAAATTAAAAACAAAATTTTGAAAAAAATTAAGAGAGAAAATAAACGTCAAATTTTGTAAAAACTTAAAAAGCCCAAGATCTTGTAAAATATTATTTTCATACTATTGGTTTAATTTTAGAAAATATTAGAAATGATGTAAACTAATGGACTTAAAACCCCTTAAAGGATCAAAATCGACTTAACCTATAACCCTATATAAATATTATATATTATTATTATACTTATACGTGAATAACTAACATATTATATTGATATAGCAACCAAGAAATATAAAAACGTTTAACGTCATTAAAAAGTTAGCTTATTATATCTGGGGCACTGTAGTGGGCGCTTAGTCTCCATTTAAACATTATGAATTTTAGGTTTGAAAGATAGCTTTCAGATTTTAACATTTTAAATATATATTTTTAAATTATTATAATCTAGAGTAGTAACCAAAAGGAGTATTCGAAAATATTAGAGAGTACCAAGATTTTTTTTTATATATTGAATTGTTTTTAACTAGCAATGTTCTCATTTATATGTATTGAATTTGCTTCAGGTTAAAGGCTCGCTATCGGTTACATATCTTTGCCATACTTCTTGCTAATGGTTGTGTTCGCCGATGTACTTGACAACGTCGGCGCCGATGGTCCACACCTTGACCAAACACCCGTTGTTGCTGTGGTTGCAGGTCCACCTCATCTTGTCGCTCTTGAACCCACGGCACGAGGTCCGGTATCTGTACTTCCCGAGTTGCAATACTGGATTACCACGACGGGACGTATCGAAAATTAAGTCAAGCCCTGAAATAAAATGCTATATAAATAAGTTGGTCAAGTCATTATTACCTTTCTATTTTCAAATAGAGGAATCGTTAAGTAAACGGAAATTGTACAGTGATTTCATTTTTTACATTTTAATTGCAACTTCTATACAGATAATAAACAAGTTATTTTTAGATTTGCCTATGTTAAACATTCATATTATGATAAATAGTTGTACCATTTATCATAAAATTATCACAATCAATATAATTTTTGGTTTCGTCAATAGCGTCCGTCACACGTACAGTTCTGACCCCGGGAAATAGCACGCACCGTTTCAAACCGCGCTCCGAAACGAACGTAAATGCGCATATCCGACAGTCCGATCTGGCATGGCCGTGATAGGGCATTTTCCACGGTTTAATCCGCGCGCTATGTCGTATTTGGACGTAATATTTAAGGCGCCGACAGTCCAAACCGTAACGCATTTATAGTCGTAATTATAACGACAGTTCGATCCGCAATCCAAACCGTTTGGAGCGCAGCCCGATGCGCGGTCCGAACTTTACCTACGCGTGCAGGGCGCTAATGGTTGTGTTCCCCTGCAGTCTTTAGCAGGGAGTCGCCGTAGGTCCAGGCCTTAGCTGTACATCCTCGCTTGCTGCCGTTACATAGCCACCGAACTATTGAATTCAAATTACTCCTATATTTTCTAAACCTATAACCGCCTAACTGAAGCACTGGATTTCCGTGGCGAGATCTATCGAAAAATACCTCTCCTGAAAATAAATTTAAATCGTGCAATCAACATCATAAAAAAACATCTTAAAGTTAAAAAAATATGTTTTCAAAACATCTATACCACTGCTTCCCTCAATGTTTTAAAACTATATTGTTGCTTGTGTTTCCGTTTTTACATATTTTTTAAAAATAAACCTCACTATACGTAGATATAAGTAGCTATGTAAAATATATTCCATGGGATATTGTTTTACAAGCAAAGAAATCTGATCTGGGGGTCTTAAAAGGCCACTTTAGATGTTTCATATTATGATTCATATATTTCTTTCCATACAAAAATCGTGAAATGGTAAAATGGCTACATGATTCATCTGATTTCATCATATTAGAAAACATCAATTTTAACAGTTTTCAATAGAAATGCGTAAAATGGCGCACATAATATGAGTTGAAAAAAATATATGAAACGCCTAAAGTGGCCTTTTTAGACCCCCTGTAAGTGTAATGAATCTCCATAATGTTTAATGGTTGTATTCCCCTGCAATCCTGATCAAGTCATCGTCAAAGGCTGACATTCATGCGACACTCTTTGCTCTCCCTGTCACAGTACCAGTTAACTTTCAACCCTTGAATGTACCACGTCTCCTAAACCAGTGACCCTCTAACAAGAGGACACGGTTGATCCCATTTTGGCTTTTCACATATATTACTTCTGGAATTTTCTCAAACATAAGCATTCAGTAAGCTCATTCAACGAATAATGATGGTACTAACACTTACGTCGGTTTAATAATAAATTAATGTTGAGTACATTTTTATTCTCATCAGTAATGTACAAGTGACATCGATGGGTAAAAATTTAAAATGCACCCCTATCGATGTAAATTTGATAGTATCAACGAATGTAGACCATATAAAAATATGTTTTCCCATGTATTATATTTTTATGTTTCTCTAATACCCGCAAATAGTATAACACCTTATTCCATAATAAGTCTATAATATACTACTACTAGCTTTTTCCCGCGGCTTCGCCCGCGTGGTATAGTGTTCTTGGAGAAAAAACTTCTTCAGCAAATAACTCTCCTTACTGCAATATACTTCTGTATACAGTATTGAAAATGTTTTTTAGGGTTTCCTACCCAATGGGTAAAGTCGGGACGGGTATAACATATTAATTTAAACTGTATGGTTTAAAAGGTTATATTATTAATATTAGGGTGTTGAGTCAAAATATGTCAATGTCATATAGGAAAGCTCGACACTCGATACTTTGATTTTTAACCCTACTAGTATTAGCGCAGTGCCCTGAATTGTCTCGGGCCCGCCGGATTCCCGTATAATATAATCTCAGCCTAAGCAATATTCCTTCTCAATGATTGTGTCCACCAGAGGAGTATATAATGTCATCGTGGAACGTGATCAGTTTGGCCGGACATCCGAAGTTGTCCTTGTTGCAGACCCATCGAACCCTCGCTCCTCTACTGCCCGCCCACCTTCGGTATCGGTATTTACCCAGCTGTATTACGGGGTTCCCTTTGCGTGACGTCATAAATACAGCCTCTGGAATATCGTTAACGTTACCTTTGTGTAATTATTATCATAGATTTCGCATGATATTATAATGGTGTAAACGAAACGTCAGGATAAACTAAAATAAAAATGAACCGTGATAAAAGTAGTTTTATTTGGAATCTTGTAAAGTAAAATTAGATTATTATGTATGAATGACAAATAAAATATTTTCAATAATTATGGAGCTATATAAAAACAAAACAATCAAACTGTGCATAAAAGCAACCTGAATGGCTGGGGAAAATTCAGAGCACTGAAAATAGGACTCTGCGCTCATACAACAGAACTGTAAATCGAACACATAAGTATTGAGTCAAATGTCAATGTCATATTATATGATAGCTCGACACTCGACACTTCGATTTTCAACTCTATTGTATTAGCGCAGAACTCTATCTTCAGTGCTCTGAATTTTCCCGGGCCTGCCGAATTCCGGATCATATAATTCAGGATTAAGCAATTTTCCTTCTCAATGATTGTGTTCACCAGCGGAGTGTACAATGTTATCGTTTAACGTGATCAATCTGGCTGGACATCTGGACTTGTCGCCGTTGCAGACCCATCTGACCGTCGCTCCACTGCTGCGCTTATGCCTGTACCGGTACTTACCCAACTGTATAATGCGATTTCCCCTGCGTGATGTCATAAATACAGCATCTGGAATATCGTGAACATTTTTTAATTTTGAAAATAAATACGTCTTATGAAAATATGCTCGCATTAACTTACACACGTTTAGTGCAGACTAAGAAACTAATAGTGAATAAAAATAATACAACAATATAAAAGTATATTTCTCCTCTAATGAGTGTGTTTGTGTCTGAATACAACGATTTGATCATCCATGGTGATGAGCGTGGCGGGACAGCCGGCCTTGGCCTTGATGCAGATCCACCGCCCCCTGGGCCCAGTGCTACGGCTCCACTTATAGTAGCGGTAGCTACCCATCTGTATTATGGGATTCCCATTCCGCGACGTCGTCATAATCGGCTCTAATTCTTCAAGACCTTTAAAATGTTACTAATTGTATATATAAAAGTGTATTGTTGTAACTTTTAAATATTAATATAATTCTGTATGTTGAGTGAGTAGGACAGATGAAACCTTTTTAAAGTGTATTAGTTACTACGTTCAATATTAAAGTAGTTGAACTATGGAGATAAAGATACGATACGACGAAGGTGTTTTTATTAATATAAGAACTTGAAACACTCAAACTTGCGATCACAATATACGCAATCTAAAAATATTTACATCAACAAAAAGCCATCAAATAAAATAAATTATTTACAACTACACTGTTCTGTCTTAACTATGAACTGGAATAAATGCAACTACACAAACTACCTACATATACTTACAGCTTCCACATAATGACATATACTACCTACACCATTCTACACCTACTATTGTAGATAGTATACCACCTATACCTCCTACCTACACCTACTACCTAGAGGCGATGTGTGAAAGAGTTATCGACCACTGAGGATTGAAGATTATATCATTTCTATCTTGTAACTAATTATTATTAGTGGTTGTGTTGTTTACACAGGCTCACGACGACGTCGTTGACAGTGATGAGAGTAGCGCGGCAGCCGTCGCCAACCCTCACACACGTCCACCGCGCCTTGCCCGTGCTGGTGTGCCGCTTATTGTATCTGTACTTGCCCATCTGTATCACTGGCCTACCGTACCGCGACTGAGTGAATATCACGTCTTCGTCTTCACCTTAAAGTCAATAAATGTTTGATTTTTAATTTGGTAAATATGCCAAAGTTTTTTTCGATGCCAAATTCGACAAAAGATTTTTTTTGACGTGATAACATCTATAAATCGATAGAGCCAGCTGCACGCACGAAAAAACATGACTCATGCGTTACCTGTTTCCCGTTATCGTTACCAAGTACCGTTACCAAGTACCCAAGTACCAGCGTTACCTCGCATTGCCTTTATCTCATTATTATTATTGTTGTTGTTGACGTTGTCACGTTCAACTATCGTCAGTAAGCCGACTTTACAGACAACCGGTATTTTTTTTTAAATAATATAATTTAATTTGGCGATAGCCGCAACCTCGCCGCACATTTACATAAAAAACAACTATTCTTTCTTAAGTAAAACTAGTACATTTTTTTTACTTTCTTTTAAACCTTTGAAAATATCTAATATATATTGGCTTTTTTATCCCTTTTGTGTTTATTTTACTTGTCAGTTCTCTAGTTCTTCCTTCAATTTGAGGTCTTTTCTGTATACTGCATCTGTCTCGTGTATTTGTTTTCGGTCTTTACACCAAGGTGTTGTAGTATCCATGGTTTTTTTAGTAGATTTCTGGCGTTCACGTCGCTTCTTATTTGCTCTGTTCCAGTGACGCTTAATAGATGTATGTTCTCGCTCTGTCATATCTTTTACAAGTCTTTTTTTCACGTGATACCTTTCCAGATGTTTCCTTTTCATTTCAGAATATCTTTCGGGGTCTAGTTTTAACCTTAGCCTATAGCGTCGTTGCTTCTCTGCATTTGTTAAAGCACCTTTAGTGTAAAAGCCTGTTTCTGAAACATTCAAGTAAGTTCTAAAAAACGGGTAATTTTTGCTTGATTTAACGGGTTAACGGGGTTATTTTTTATATTTTAATAATTGTATTATAATATACTGGATGATACACACGCGACTTCGTGCGCGGAAAAAGAGAACGCGCAGGAACCGTATATTTTGCCGCGATAAAGTAGCCTATGTTCTTCTCCGTGGTTTACTTAATATCTGTGCTAGATTTCATGATGAAAGGTTAAGCAGTTTTTACCTGAAAGAAACAACCAAAGAAACAAACTCACTTTCACATTTAAGTAAGGATTATGAATATTGAACTATTTTCACAGATATAATATACCGTTTCCCCAAAAAATACTTCACGTAAAGGCAGAAAACCAAGCACGCGCATTTAAGTAGGTAGATACATATTTCAAGTTCAAGTCTTGCTCAAGTTCAACGATTATTACGTTTGATCAGAGGTGTATTTCAGTTTTGAAGTTTTAATTAGGTAAGTTGTCTTTAACAAGACTTTAGTTTTTTTTATTTCAATTTATTTTACAAATGTTAACTCCACGTTATATAAACAAAAAAATACATTTTACCATACATTCTAGACAGATACATAAAGGCAAATCACTAATCAATTATAATAACATGTTAATGATTATGTGTATTGGCTACGCGGACGACCTCGTTCTCTACAGTGATGACGAAGGCTCGGCAGCCGAGGTTGCCCTTGGTGCAGGCCCAGCGCGCCCGGGGCGGTTTGTTCCCAGTCGCCTTGTTGTAACGATGCTGTCCCATAATTACGATTGGGTTGCCAAATTTTGACATACCAAATACAATATCCTCACCATTAGGACCTTTTACTGGAGAAAGAAAAAATAAGAAAAAATGAAGCAGAACGTCCAAAAATCTGTAGAGGGAAAACGTACTATGTTCAACAACTACTACTACTAGCTAGATCAGTTACTGGCATTTTTATCTTTCATCAAAAGTAGACTAGGTAGATTATGTTAAAAACACTGGCGGCTCTGTGTTTTTTTTATCAATAAGAAAATCTAAGCAGAACTTACAAAAGATTTTATCGCGGTTTATTTTGATTTTAATTTATGCCGACGTTTCAGCTATTTTACAGCAACCACGATCCTTCCGTGCATTTCGGCCTGCCGTGACCATGGTAAGCGGTAAAAGTAGTTTTTTTGGAACTAGCTGGTGCCCGCAACTTCGTTTACGTAGAACTGACGGAAACGGAACCCTATTTTTTTTATGGAACCCTAAAAGTAGCCTAAGTAACTCATTATAACATCAGCTATCTACCAGTGAGTATCCAGTCGTTTCAGATATTAGCCGGAACATACAGAAATACAGACAGACGGAGGGACAAAAATTAAAAAAAATGATTTTTATTGTAAATGCTGTATATACTTTCATATGCATTTAGTGAAAAGCTGTTAATTTAAAATTACAAACAGACACTTTAATTTAGTTATTTGTTAAGATAACATTATAAATAGACACTGCAATTTATTTATTTGTATATATATAAGTAACAGTCGCGTCAAACATAAGAAATCAACATAAGTGGACCTTACTGAAAGCTGAGCTCACTGATTAATGATTATGTATATCAGCTACGCGGACGACCTCGTTCTCCAAAGTGATGACGAAGGCTCGGCAGCCGAGGTTGCGCTTGGTGCAGGCCCAGCGCGCCCGGGGCGGTTTGCTCGTAGTCGCCTTGTTGTAGCGATGCTGGCCGATTATTATTACCGGATTGCCGAATCGGGACGCACCGAACACAATATTCTCGCTGTTAGGGCCTGTTACTGGAAATCAATAAAAAACAAAAAAATTTACATAGAACTTACAAAAAAAGTGCGAGGAAGATAACCATGAAAATTATCCTATAAAAAACAGACACAAAACATACTTTACATAAATAACAACAAAAACATAAAATAAAAACACAAGTATTCATTAAACATCTAGGTTTTCTTATATTCATATTATGTAGAGTAAAATTAACTTAACTCAGCCTAGCCATCATTTTTGTCTCTGATAATATCTGATGATTGTGTGTGACTCCTTAATATGTATGACTTTATTCATAAATTTTGTAACTGAAGCGCGACAGCCGTTCTGGATGCAGTGCCAGCGCATCTCAGGCGGCTTGCTCCTCGAATTCCGGCAGTACCGATACTGTACAATAATTATGATTGGGTTGCTAAATTTTGACGTACCGAATACAATATCAGAGCTTAGGAGCTTTATCTGGAGAAAATGAAACAAATATATTAGGTATTATACTTACAATAATGATTTAATAAATCATTACAAAAATAATTTATTTTTTTGTATTGTCAAATAAGAGCGATCTTGTTCGAGGATCTGAGACCCAATTCTTGTATTTAACACATTACACTTTGATTGAATTATAAAAGAATCGTCTTTATATCATAAACTTTTTTTTGTCAATTTGGTTTGGAGTTTGGACCAATCAAAACGGGCTTAACGTTGGTTTGACGTTTATTAGAATACCATTTTGGAGTGTTAAGATATCGGGACTGGATCGTAACTGTATTATTGCAATCGAACTTCTGGAGTTTTCTACGTTCGTGACATCTGACAGCTGTGTGACCCGACATTTACAAAGCGCCTCTTGGTGGCAAAAAAGGGTAAAAAATTCTTATTGGCAGTTTTCGAAATCACTTCTACCACCAGATAGCACTTTTATGAGTCGGGTGTGTCTCCTAGCACCAGAAAAAATATTGAAAACCCTCATTGAAAGGAATAATTCGTTTTAGTCACAGTTGTTTAATTATTCAGAACAGTGTGCTACTGCTACAGATGTATTTAAATCTTTAAATAAGATTCATGATCATGCTGATTTCTGACGTTCAACACTAGAGTATTACTCTATCGTCGAACGTGGTAATGGGCTAAACGACTGATTTTTCTATTGCATGAAAGAAAAGTACTCTAAAATACAACAACTGTAATTTTTTATAAAATTAATTATGTTATATAGAAATCTAGACTTAAAAGCATAGAGCTAACATAAAAATGTAACAATTTACATTCTTATAAATTATTATGATTCGTTTTGTTTTTTATTTATAATCAGTGAATTTAAATATAAACATTCTACATAATTAATTAGTAGGCGCCTATATATTATAGTATACATATTGTAATTTTAGAACCTGTAAGTCCGAACGACACCCGCTTTAATCGTGATTATGGCCATGGTGTACGGCGATGATTGTGTCGAAGTAGGTGAGGACGACAGCTCTGCAGCCCTGGCTCTTCTTCACGCACATCCAGCGCACGCGCGGGCCGCGGCTGCCGCACCACTTGTTGTACCGATGCCGCCCGATAATGATCACGGGCTTACCGAAGCGGGACTTACTGAAAATGGGCTCTTCTGCTGGAACAAATGAAATAACATAAGCCTCGACTTATATTAAGAAAAATTATTGTGAGCCTCGAGATCAATTTTTCACAAACACAATAGAAACATTTTCCAATATCAAAAAAAAATAGGCATGCAGTTAATTGTGTATCTTAAAAACTAAAACCTGATATCAACTCAAATAATTTAATGTATTTTTTTACAATACGTTAATGTATGTACATGAATGTTAAAAAATAGTACAATACAATTTACTGCACAATACCCAAAATATTTTCTCTTGTATTAATGCGTTGCCCATCAGCGCTAGTTCTATTCTTGTTCTGATGACTTCTTAAAATAAGTTTTAACAGTATCTGCATATTGTCGTACGGTCTGTACTCTGACATTATAATTGTTATCGGCACACCACTCAACATACAACTTAAACATTTTAGTGAAAGATAAAGAGCGATTGAAATATTTTTTTCTCGTACGTTTTTTATCTTCAGGGTCGACGTGAAAATTGGCAGACCTTAAATGATCTATGACAGTATGTTCCATTTCTTTTGAAATTTTACATTTATGGTTTTTATGTCCACCCCTGTTATCCGTATAATCCTCATCTATTTGAATTTTCCGTATCGCAGTATAAACAAAATTACAACTAATATCAAACGTGTTCAAGAACATTGTTTTGCAAACTTTTTTTAATATAATGCCATTGTCCGATTTTATGGGAAGGTGATAATGCAAAGTGTGCATTCGACGACTAGATTCGCCCTCGCTAATCACTGTGGCAGAATTTTTACTTCTTTGTATAACATATTTGGCAATAATTTGCCATTGTTTTGCATGATCACCGGTGCCCCAGAACTTGTGAAACAGATCATCGCGAACTTCTTGGCTAATTTTACTGTGGCATTGCAGACGACAATTGACACAACTCGCTTTCATGCTTCTGGCTGGTTTAGTTTTTCCTTGTGACGTGGTATACTCCAAACCTTTGTTACACAAACGTTTCCTCTTACTAGCTGCCTGCGTCGATGCATCTCCACTCGTAGAACTGGTGTCCAGAGTAAACTCATCGATAATATCGTGTTTATGCCAAACTACGGATTCTATAACAATAATACGTTTTATCATGTAATGCCTGTATCTCGTCAATATTTGATCACAGGTATTATGTCATTGCAAAGTCTATTTTTCTCAGCTCATCGTATTTTTTCCGAGAATCCAATAAAAAAACTATGTATGTTTCCTATTAGACACAGATAGTAGACAAGTATATAGTAGTAAGTGCAATATATTATAATATTAAAATTATATTCTAAATCTGTGAAATAACACTTCAATTGTCTGACTGATACAAGTTTATATTTAATTGAGATTCATTTTTAATACATTTTGCGCATTACCTATAGTTATATTTTATAAATTATACAATTATTATAATAATACTACATACAATTCATATTTTACTAATGCATAGTATAATTATTCAAATAGCTTGAAAAACATGTAAGTTAATAAATGTATACTGGCCTGCAAAAGAAAGAACCTACTAAACTTTTAATTTCTTTTTATTTTTTTCAAAAGTATGAAGTTACAGATTTTAAACAAAAAAACGTTATACAGATAATTCTATCAGCTTTTTTAAACCAGTAAAAATCTCATAAAATTTGCTTTACAACGGTTTGTACTTAAAATTTCTACCTTCCAAGTTTGGAAAAAAATTTAAAGGTGTAGGTAGTACTTTCTTCTGCAGGTCAGTGTATTTTCAATTTTTATTGTGATACTTTTCTATTAATCGTATATTGCATTCTGCTTTATTGACTACATAATCTAGGTATAATTTATATCACTCTTGTATTCGTCTTTGCAAAATAATTTCATTTATTAGGTACCTATGTACCGAATACTAACTTGCCTATGGAAAATCTAATTTTGTAACTTATCTTGAGATCTGATTTGAATTTGTTTAACCTACATTGCTATAAGCCACTGAGATTCATATAATTGCAATAACTATAAAATACTTTATATTCAGTAACATTATACAAACATAAATCTTAAAGAAAGTTTGTTCATAAAGTACTGGGATGATACATACAGCCTTTTATTACTTTTATTGACATGACAAGGAACAAATTATTACCCTATATACTATGTACCTAACATAACTCTTAATTTAAAATCCAGAGAAATAAAAAATCCAGAGGCTAAACTAACGACATGACACTGACCACTGTTAATAACATAAATAAACGAAACACACTTATTTGACGCACAAAATTGTAAAAATAAACGCTGTAATAAAATATGACTAGTATAAATTAATGACTTCTATCAAAATATAAATGGCATGTTGAGTATTTCTACATAGTTCACAAAAAAATATAAAAAGCCTTTTTAGCCCAACAACCATGTTGAAAGCGTACTGATTACTATTTAGTAGGCAGCGACCAGCACTATAGGCACAATACCGCATAAGCAATATTCGATACAATATACCGATTATACGTTCAAAATTACAAATACAAATAGAAATGTTAAATCGTGCCTTGCTCAAAAGGCACCAGTGTCATGATTGATCAGCAACCAAGCGAGCTACACCAGAACAAACACCAGCTTGTTAATTTTATAATGAACATGAATAGTTAGCGACGCCAAGCTGGTGATTGAGCGAGCGAGATCCCTATGTGGCAAGTAGCGGCAAGAACCTCAAGTTATAAGCATAAATTTATGGAATCACGAATGCGTATGATAATTCCTCGAGCGGACTATAATATTGTCTATGGTGGTAATGGTTGCCCGGCAACCCGTCTGGTTCTTGACGCAGGTCCACCGCACGTGAGGCCCCTTGCTGTAGCTCCACTTGTTGTACCGGTATTGTCCCACGACTATGACCGGGTTGCCAAAACGCGTCTGCTCGAAACGCACTATAAATAAAAAAATCTGATTATTTACATTTTTATGTAAAAAAAACTACTAATAATATCCAATTTATTATTTGTATCACTGAATGAGTTAAAACCATTTACATGGTTAGAATGAAAGTTATGGTTTAGAATTTAAATATAACAATTGGGAAAGTAAGAAAAAATCGAAAGACTAATAATATAATACAAACCGTACCTATAAACTTCATAAAGAAAACAACTATTCCGAAAATACAGGTATTTTATATACAGATTCTTTTGTTAAAAAAATAATATAAAATCTATTTATAATTTTAAATACATATACTGTGTAGATTGTAGGTAGCAGGTATGTACTAATATTCAATCAATCAGTGATTGTGAACGCCGATAACTCTAAGCTCACCGCTGTCTTCGAAGGTGGTGAGTCTGGCGCGGCAGCCGGGCTTGCCGGCTTTGCTACAGCACCATCTTACTTTGGGCCCGTTGCTGCACGAGACTTTGTTGTACCTGTAACCGCCCAGAAGAAGCACCGGCTTCCCGAATCGCGAGGTCGTAAAGGTTGGACCTTAAATGGAAAAATAGTCAGTTTTTCGTTTGTTGAGATTACTGAGTATTTCAGCAGATTACTTAGCTTTCAGTGTATTCATGAATTCTTTACTATTAGCCACAAACTGTAAACGGCGCTACAGCGCGGGTAAAGCGACGTAAAAACAACTTACACTACAACCATATCTTGATCCATCACCACAGATGAAGAACTAAATGAATCGGTACAAATATAGATAATTACAAATAACAATTATTAACAACAAATATATTTGAACTAGTAATAGTCAGTGGTTATGCTCTATGTCCACCTCTATAATGTTGTTGTGGTAGGTGTAGAGCTTGGCGCGACACCCGGATGGGTTCCGTGAGCATCGCCACCTGAACCGCGGTCCGGCACTCCGAACCCTGTTGAAACGGTATCTTCCCAGCTTCAGAATTAAATTCCCCCTTTTTGACGTTAGAAAAACCGGCCTGTTACCTAAAATTGTAAACAAATATTTTCAAAGAGTGTAAAGAAAGGAGAGGAGAAAAGGATAGTAAGTTAATTTATATTTACCAAGTAAATAATCTCCATGAGCCCAACAATATAAAAAATCAGGTGGAGGAGAGGGAGCTCGTTATAGAACACCATAAAGGCACATGCTAAGCATTATAATAATTAATTATATTATTTAGTCTTAGTCTCGGACTACATTATCCGAAACCTCTCCGGCCGGAAAAAATAGCGCTGAAAATAGAACTCTGCGCTAATACAATAGAGCTGAAAATCCAACACACGAGCGTCTTAAATTATTGACGTGTTTTCGAATTATATTATATTAGTGCAGAGTTCAATTTTTAACGCTATTTTTTACGGCCGGAGAGATTTTGGATAATGTAGTCCCAGGCTTAGACCATTTTAATTTATTACTTTTAATTACTTCGAACAATTATAACTCACTAGAACACATTGTTACAGAACTCTATAAATGTTTGTGATCGTTCATGAATTTGATGATGACGTCATCGATGGTGATGATGGCCGCGCGACAGCCGGAGCTGCTCTTCTTGGTGCAGATCCAGCGCGTCTTGACACCACGCGAGGAGTGAATCCCGTACCTGTGCTGACCTATACACAGGATATTCGTTCCTTTTGTCGACGTGCGCCATGTTACATCTAGAAAGTATACACGAATTTATTACTTTGTTTTTCCGAACATAAAAAGTTGAAAAGTTTGAGTCTGCTGCTGTAGACCCTGTCATTGCGCCAATAGATACCTATTATATTAGGCAGCATACGCTGCCTATAGGTGCATTTTTTCGTCTATTTATTGTGAGACAACATAACTATTAAATATTAGGATACAACAATTTAAATTTACAATAAGAAAGAGAGCGATATATCGCGATACTTGTGACGTCATCAACTGCTACTGCCATACATGTGTCATAAAAAATATAAGGCGATAACAGTTTGTGACGTAACAAATCGTTTTGCGAGAAGGAGATGGTCAATATTTTTCATTTAGGTAATAGGTACCTTTTATTTTTATATATTCATAACACGACATATACGGTACTGCACGTTTTCTGTAAATTTTCTCGATAAAATAACAATTAAAATAGATATTCTTGGAGGTGTAACTGTATTATTTGTGAACAAAAAAGAAAAAATGAATTACAGTTTCGTAATACATAATAAAACGAAGGGAATTGTCGTTTTTATTTTTAATATAATATATAATAATTTCGGAATAAGATAGTTGTTAGGATTCATTTATTTGAATGATAAACAATTCGGACGAGACGAATGAAACATCGCGAAATGGCGACCTGTCATTCCTTCTCTTTCATATCTGTGGAATCCAACAGGCTTAGGCCTCTTATTATGAAGACGTATGTAATTTTTTCCGTTTTTTTTCTGCTCAAAAATAATTCTAATTTATTGTTGAAAGTCCATTCTAAGTTATTTTATCTCGGACTTGACCTTTATGCCGCGGCCGACGACATAAGGATCTTAGTTTGTCATGTTTTTTCTTTCGTCGTGTAATAGATATAAGACATGAGTAATTTCGCCATCTTATGTCAGATACCCTAACGCAGCCACGTAGGCCATTGGCTTTTAGCGTTGTTGACCATTGGTCAACAACGCTAAAAGCTAAAAGCCAACCCGAGACCTATTGAGGTCTCGGGTTGGAATCCCAGTCAAACTATTTTTTTTTATTATTTTTCTTTCTTTTTCTTTTATAATTTTTATTTTCTTCTCGCACTAACTCCGAGCAATGCTTGTTCTCTTAGGTATAGTATAGTATATTGTTGAAAGCGGTGTACCCTGATATACCTAATTATTTATTTTATTATTAGTTTCTCTAAATTGTTGTAAATATTAGTGTACATTATAAAAAAAGGTAAAGAAAAAATATGAATTGATTGTATTCGATGAAAACACAAAAACCCTCTTTTTAATATTAAGTACCTGGGAGACCAAGCTGTGCTCCGAGTTTTAGTACAAAGATACAATTTTTTTTTTAAATATAAAAGAAAAAGGAATAACAAGAATCACAAAAATATTTATCTTACCGGGATTCGAACCCACCACATTTCCACATCTAAACAATGCAAAAATCAAACGTAGGCACACATACCAAGCTAACATAAGTGAATCGAAAATATTGATATACTAGCTTCTACCCGCAGCTTCGCCCGCATGGGAGAGTGTTCGTGGCAATATACTTCTTTAGCAAATATACCTGCAACATAGTAATAGCATAGAGTAAAAATATATACTTTGTAATAAATTTTCGCACGCGTGTACTTTTTAATTTTAAAATAGACCTATCCTTAAAAGATAACCATATCTATGTCATAGCGGACTTTTTTGTAGACGTTTATAAGAGAAACAATCCCACCATACATTGTTTTGTTATTTATCTACAACGGGTTAGGTTAGGCAGCGTTTTCGATATAAGCTCCCAGACGGCTTGATTTTGTCCGACACCTTCAACAATTGTCGTCATAAATCAAACAATTTCCACAAAATCTTAACAAATTATTATCGACCTAAACCTTCCTTCTCGTTTACATTGGGAACCACTCTGTCGGTAAATGTAAACGGCATGAAAACTCTTTCAGTAGTACTTGAGGTTATCGCGAACATACAGACAGACAGACTCGGCGGGGCACTTAAGTATCCTATGTCCGTCTCCTGGTTCTAAGCTACCTCTCCACCAATTTTCATCCAAATCGGTTCAGCAGTTAGCCGTTCAGCCGAAAAAACATAATATTGATATAAGATTGACAACAGAATTAATAATAATATATATAATTATTATTTTGTTTGTTTGTAAAGTGTATTTAATTATATCAATTATTATAATCAATTCTAATCCTAATAAGTCCTTCACCGCGAATATTAGGAACATGTATTCAGGTAATTACGTTTATAATTCACGCGTTGTATTAATCTATTTTTTTTTATTAAATAATACAATATTTAAAATAAATATGATGTAGCCGAAGAGACTATTCGGTTTAAACCACTTATGTCAGAAACTAAAATCAGGTATTTGAAATTGTATGTTTTTCTATGATAACCGAAGTTTCTTATGTGGAAAGACTATTGGATAATTTTATTGTGTATTTATGTTTTTTTTTTTAAATCAGACGACATAATTTAGCTTTGTGCTACGAAGTTGAAGCAAGTTTAAATTTTGTAACCGCTGAACAATTATACGAAATATACAATTTTGAAATGTCGTCTTAGAATGAAACGTCAATGGGCGTAATGTGTAATGAGTATGGTGTAGTACGTATGTTCCGCAGTACTTAGTTTAGACCGCATATTATATTATTTTTGAATTTTATTATTTAAACCATCCATGAAAAGGGCACACGTTGTATTTATGTCGTAAATATTAGTGTAGATTATAAAAAAAATGGGTAACAAAAAAATACGGGGAGCAATAAAGCAAAAATATGAAAATATGTAGTGATATTATATTATAACATATTTATTATAAAAAACAAGAAAGATAAGAAATATATTAATTTGTAATGAGATTTCAATCTAGACGCGACGCTTTAAAAATCGCTAGGCTATGAAGCACATTACGAAACTGTCGAAATTACTCTTTTGTACATTTATGGACACATCGGTTTGACGTATTTCGCGCGAAGCGCCCTTCGAATACTTCATAGTTGTAGATTCACCTCACCTTAAGTGTTATATACACTTTTACTTAGTTTATAAATATCTAAATAACAAAACTAATGTATTTAGCGCAATTCACAAATTTTTAGACTACATAAGGTCGTCGAAGCGCAAAAGAACAATTGATAGAACGTGACATGTCACGTACTGTTATAAATACGTATAGATAGTGTGATACTTTATATATTCATAACACGATATATACGGTATGAATGTTTAAATTTTGAGATACGAGTCGCGAAAACAAAACATCATCGCTTTGTAGAATGACCCGTGTGATCGTTGAGCGTCTTGATGATGACGTTATCAAGAGTGAGGAGGGTGGCGCGACAGCCGTAAGGGGACTTGACGCAGGTCCACCGCATCTTGGGCCCCTTGCAGGCGCTGACGCGGTTGTACCGGTTCTCCCCCACCACCAAGACCGGGTTGCCAAAACATGTCTTCTCGAAGCGTACTAAAAAAAAAAAAAATCTGATTATTTACGGATTTGTATAATTAAATCATTTTTTCATTCTTCAGTCATTGCCAAAATGTGATCCCAAATATTGGTACAAATTCATCGGAGCTGAAGAAAACCAGTAGCAAGCTGTGGTTGTATCGCTTTACTGAGTCTCACATTATTGCCAGTGCGGAGTTGAAAAAAGATAGTCAGCTAAAGCAACTTTGTTCATAATTTAATTTCGAAAATGTCAGATTCGACACTAGTAAACGGATCATATTAAGTATACGATATAGTATTCAAATGTAGTCATCTCAATGTCAATGTGTGTGCTCGTTACAAGTCTTGATGATGACGTCATCGAGAGTGAAGACGGTGGCGCGACAGCCGTACGGGTACTTGACGCAGGTCCATCGCACCTTGGACCCCTTGCTGCTGCTGCTGACGCGGTTGAACCGGTGCTTCCCCACTACCATGACCGGGTTGCCAAAACGCGTTTTCTCGAAAATAATAACTAATCATAAACTAAACACTAATCAAAAAATATGTTTATTAACAGATTTATAATTTGAGAACAATTAATACACAATTTAGAACAGTATTTAAAATTCGTCAATCCTCTCGGGATTGCCGAAATGCATTTTCTCAAATACTGGCACAAATTCACCGGAGCTGAAGCAAAACAGTAGTAAGGGGGTCTCAGGTATTGTTTCACCGAGACTTTATTCCCAGCATCCTTTAAAAAGGATAGTCAGGCCGGAAAGTGTGATGGACGCTACAATAACTTTGTTTAATAATTAAAACAGTCAAATTTTTATATTAAGCAGTCTAGCGAGATACTAAGCAGTCGTAAATATGTTTTAAAAAACATTGTCTATATTATTCCTATTCAATTAGGCATTTAATACTTTTTGTATTGATTAAAGCTAATAATCTCTCAGCTGTCAATGTTTGTGCTCGTTGAGCGTCTTGATGATGACGTCATTAAGAGTTAGGATGGTGGCGCGACAACCGCTCGAGTACTTGACGCAGGTCCACCGCACCCTGGGACCCTTGCAGGTGAGGACGCGATTGAAGCGGTATGGGCCGGCGATGATCACCGGGTTGCCGTGAGAAGTTTTACCAAACACTGGTACAAATTCACCTAAAATGATATAATAATTATTTACATATCTGAACTGATGTTTAGGTGCTAGTTAGAATATATACATAAAATTAATAAAGCACACAGAACTGAATATTAACAAAAGGTTCAATTTCCAAAAATATATAATTTTATTGTTTCTGTTAAAATTAAACAAACTTTGAAAAAATCTAGAAATAATATTCTTATTTCTTGTAATTCGTTTTAAATGGTTATCAGGAGTTAAAACAAAGTAACTTAACTGGAGATAACTGATCCTCTTACTGATAACTACTTCCCTCATGATACAGCCAGACTCATTATACCGAAAGTTCTATATATGTGAATGCTCGTTGTGCACACTGATGATGACGTTATCAAGAGTGATGATGGAGGCGCGACAGCCAAGGGGGGTCTTGATGCAGTTCCACCGCACCCTGGGCCCCTTGTAGCGGTTCACGCGGTTGAACCGGTACTCGCCCAAGTTCATAACCAAGTTGCCCGATCTAGTTCTTTCAAATACTGGTACGATTTCACCTAATTCTAAAATATAAGGGTTTGTATAAAAAACGAAAGCAAAAAAAAACTATTCAAATAATAATTTTCAAGGTTCCGGCCACAGATTTATGCTCCAACACTAAACAATAGAGCTGAAAGTACGAAGTTTAGGGCACTTACTACCTTTTAAGTATAGAAATATATAGGTGCCTCTTTTAGAAAATCGGAATAGTAGGATCAAAACATTTACTTATTCTTTATTTTCATAAATATAGAGATACACTTAGATTCAGTTTCAATATTTTTAATATACGTTAAAATTTTGACGATAGTAATGCAAGATTCGTGTTCTACTGGAGAAATATGTACAATAAATAATAATAATAGATAATAATATAAGTCGTAACAATTTTTACTATATTTTTACAATCTTAGAGAATTATTTCATGATCAACTAAATAGTTTCAAAAGTTATAACATAATAAAATTTTTACAAGATTTACAGATAAAAATTTAACATTTTACGAGGGCTGCACTAAAAGTATCGGGAATGGAATATTTCCACTGTTCCTGTCATATTAAAATCTTTTTAATTTAAAACTCCTTGGTTTTAAAAATCGAATACCGTTTATTTATTTAAAAAAAGATTCTTGGTCTTATCACAAGATCTTGTCAAACTTGTTTAGTCGTTGAGAAAATGGAATTGACTCGAGAAAATTCTAGAGCGATGATTTATTATGACTTTCGAAGTGGTTTAACACAAAAACAGTGTGTTGACCGGATGATTTCTGCATTTGGTGATAAAGCCCCTATCCAAAACCACAATTTATCGCTGGTTTGCTGAATTTCAACGTGGACGTGTCAAGCTCAGTGATAACGTCAAGGTCGTCCAAAAACTGCAGTCACCCAAGAAAACGTTGATGCTGTGCGTAAGCTGATTGAGGAAGATCGACATGTGACATACCGCGAAATTCAGGCAACTTTAGACATTGGCATGAGTCAAATACAAATAATCTTGCATGAACAATTAGGTGTAAAAAAGTTGTTTTCCCGATGGATACCGCATTTGCTCTGTGAAGAGCAAAAACCGGCTCGCGTTACTTGGTGCGTCAGAACTCTCGAAAGATTCCACGCAGGATCCTCAAATGCTGTATACAACATCGTATCAGGTGACGAATCCTGGATATACGCGTACGAACCCGAAACAAAAAACCAGTCACGAGTTTGGGTGTTCGAAAATGAGTTAAAGCCAACAAAAATTGTTCGTTCACGGAGTGTTGCAAAAAAAATGTTGCGACTATTCCTCTTGAGGAACAAAGAACGGTTAATGCAGAATGGTATGGTAACATTTGTTTGCCACAGGTCGTTTCTGAACTCCGTAAAGAGAACTGCAACCGCCGCATCATCCTCCATCACGACAATGCGAGTTCTCACACAACGCACAGAACAAAAGCGTTTTTAGAGCAAGAAATCATAGAATTATTAGACCATCCGCCGTACAGTCCCGACCTAAGCCCTAATGATTTCTATACTTTCCCTAAAATAAAGAATAAATTGCGTGGTCAGAGATTTTCATCACCTGAAGAAGCTGTGGACGCCTACAAAACGGCCATTTTGGAGACCCCAACTTCCGAATGGAATGGTTGCTTCAATGATTGGTTCCATCGTATGGAAAAATGTGTCAAATTCCGCGGAGAATACTTCGAAAAGCAATAAATACATTTTTAAATAGTAATGTTGTGTCACTTCCTTGATTCCCGAAATTTTCAGTGCCGCCCTCGTATATATAAAAACCACGTACAAACGTTAAAAAAGATGACTAGAGCTCAGATTTTGGAGAACTTAATGGTTTTAAAGAAAATGTGATATTATTACATATTTATATAATTTAAGAAAAATATTTAAATCTATAAAGTGATATGCCTCTCTTTGTAGCACACTATACATAGTGATTCGTTGCATTTGTAACACATAGTTTTGATCTTTTTCACTTTGTTTCTAGATGTTTTGCAGTCAAACTTCTGTCTTAATTTCGAGTAACATCGAACGCAATTTCTCCTTTTATTTCCTCTTTCAAAAATATGACCTGAAGTTAAGATTTTTCCAAAATATTCTGTAATAAAAGACATTAGGGACATGAGTTTTCAAAGGAGACAGTCGGTAGAGTGATTTCTAGGATAAAAATACCATACAGAAATTGCGTTTTTTTTTGCGTAAAATGCGTATTTTAAAAATTCTATTCGGCTACATAATATATAATATGCAACACAAATTATTTATTATTTTAGTTCCAATATTATTTAGAATATTACGTTGAGGTCAAGTTATTAAATATCATTCCTTTTGTAAATGTTTTGGTAAGTATTCCTAATTTATAAATAAATAAATTGTTTATTATTCAAAGTAGTTAACAAACATTAACAATATATTTTGATAGGTACTCTGCACAAAATTATTTTGAGTAAAACACAGATCTTATCTGTTTCATAAACCATATTTACCTAATATAAGAACAATAAGTGGTATATAATTTACATTATATGGTGCAGTTTTTACTTTATATGATATAGAACATAATATGTTCAAAGGATTACACCGTTATAATATTCTCAGCATCGGAGTAGTGATTGTGCACGAAGGAGGTCCTCACCACCCTCCCCAGAAACGTAGTAATGGCGGCTTTGCACTTGGTGCGCCGCTTGAACTCGCACTGCCAGCGGATCTTCATCTTGTACTCGGTCTCCTTGTAGAACTTGAAACCACCCGCACACAACATAAAGTTACCTCTACTGGTTCGTATCGTTCTCACTGAAAAATACTCAGTTCTTACAAAAATATTACACATCATCTTAACACTTTTAACACATAAAGTATTATGCGTCATTAATAACGTTTTTCCATTTTCTTTGTAAAAAAACCTCTCTTACCAAGCATATAGCTATTATTTTCTTTAAAAATATTTTATCAATGTAATCCATAATAGATTAAAAAATTATAGAACAAAAAGGAAGTAACTGAAACACTAATTATGAAACCATAGATACATGTTTATGTAACCCATACTGTCAAAAATATATGATAGAAGTTATTCATAGTCATAGTCATGATCATTGATTAAATATTAAATAAACGCACGTTAACCGTTATCCACCACCATTACTTATGTAATAACTATTTAAGTTGAGAAACTTCGTGCTAACGGGATATTATTACAAGCTCGACATACACGGGTAGAGTGGTAGTATTCCAGCTGTGCTACTCTTTGTAAGGCCTTAAGGCTCGTAAAGTGTACACGAAGTGGATTAGCTTACTTCTCTACCACAATATCTACTCTACTGTTCACTATACCCGTGTAAAGCGGCCTTAACTACGTAGTGTTAAAACACCGTGTCACCAGCTCATCATATTACTGATGTTTACCTCATAACTGAGTGCTTTACCCTAGTATGCAATAACAGGCTCAGCCATAAAACATACCCTAATTTACAATGTGTGTTTAAAATATTCATTAAGCTTTTCTATTTCATATGAAAACAATATTTCAAAATTATTCAATCATAAACAAAATAAAAATCTATAAATAGTTTTAGTAACTTCACTCATAATAATGATTTTTAGTTTAAACTAGCCAACACAAGCTTTAGTTTAACAGGTGCATTGTATTTTACGTTACAAATTACACGCTACTAATCTGCTATCAAAATTAATGAGCGAGAAAATAAGTAAAGAAAAAATTGCTTTAGCTTCTGATAGTTTCAGTCGCCAAGACGGGATCTTAAAAAGTGCGCACTGCTTCGAGTCTCGGTGTGAGCTAGCTTTTATAGCTCACAAAAATGTCGAAAAAACATCTAATAATATTTCTACAATTGACAATAGTGATGAAATAAAAGACCACTGGTAATATTGCCCTTAACTTCAGTTATATAAAAATTTCAATCATATCCGTCCATTCATCCTACTGCCGCCAAAAAACTTGATATAAAGAGCAGATATCTTTATATCATAGTTATAAGTCACTTGTAGCTTCAAATACCGAGAATTTTTTTATTTTTTTTTTAAATTTCTATCTTTGTATGTATGCACAAAACAATGAACATACCTACAACAAAAGAATTCAAGAACGAGTAACAATTTTGGTTGAAGCGACGATAACGGATTGGCATGATATGACGTCTCTATGGGTGCACCAGTTACTGCAGTATCCTTAAAACTAGTAACATCATCATCCCGACCTATACAATAGAAATTTATTCTAATCTAATCATAATAATTAAACTTTCGTACGCTACATTCCCAACTCGTTTCGACTTAACTATAACAATAATAGCATTGCAATTGAAGAAGCACCTGTTGTGTTTTCAGCAATGTCAATTCATAAAATTTTGAATTTCCGTGTGATACGAATTAAAATTGACAGATTATGGTGTGGTGTGGTTTAGAAGCGGTTAGCGCTAGTGTGAGCCCAGGGGTCGTGGAAGCCCCACACCCTGACGATGGCGTTATCCATGGTGTGGAGCGAGGCCCTGCAGCCGGCCTTCGCCTTCACGCAGACCCACCTAGTCCTGCTGCCGTACTTGTTCACTCGATTGAAACGATACTGGCCGATCATGATCACCGGATTTCCTCGCTGAGACCGCGCGAACACTGGGTTCAAATCTGAAAACGATTTCACTGTCAGTACCTGAACAGAAGAGCGCACTCAACTATGTTACCTACATTTTTTCGAACATATCTACTAAAAACGACATTCGATCAAGACAACCATCAAATATGGGCTAAAAAGATACCTTGATCGAGTACAGCTTTTAAGGATGAACATCGAAAAGTGTAAATGAATGAAATACAATAAAGATTTTAAAAACATAAAAATGTTTTGAATCTTTTATTGTTACATTTAATGAAGAACTATGCTTTTGAGATTTGTACCTTACAATATGAAACAAAAAACAGCTAAACGTTGCCGACATAACCTTAACTATAAAGCATGCAGTTTTACTAGGTTAACCTATTTCACATTATATCATATATTATATAACAATAATATAAAAACAGAAGACACAGGATAATATCTAAGTAGGAAAATACGATTCGAATATAATTCCCAAATGTTTTTAAGGTTTCTTATTTCAGACATTTACTGTTAAATTTATGAATCTATGCATAATTATGTTTTAACCTATACATAAGAATTACTTATAGTTTTTATAATTAAAGTTAAAAACTCTAACATCAAAATTTTCATGATTTGCATGATCAGTAGATGGTAATTACTGGCTCACCATCTGCTATGGTCAATGGTTATGTTTCCCGAGGGTCTTGACGATGACGTTGTCCACGGTGGTGATGGACGCAGAACACCCAGACTTCTTCTTGATGCACGTCCAGCGGACCTTGGACCCCCAGCAGGCGTGCTTGTTGAAGCGCCACTCGCCGATCTGCACCACCAGGTTACCACGTTGGGATAGTCCATACTTCGGCTCTGAAATTAATGTTTTATTGTTTACCTATCCTTGATATAGGTATGTACCCTCTCTTTTTCGGCACTCAGGTAAAAAGTTCATTAATTTCATAAAGACTTTACTACTTTAAGCCCTTGAGTGATACCGTAAAATCTGTTGTACCAATTCATTTCGGATTATTACTGAATCCAGAGATGTATGTCTATCTGGTCAAGACTTTATGTCTGATTTCAGTACTAATAAAGGACCTTGACTCGTAAGTGAACTCTATTCGGATATCTTGCTAGCAAAAAGTTAAAATATGTAAATGTCTCTTCACATGTTAAACTATGTACACTTAAAAATACTTGACAGATGTAAATCTGTACTACTATTAAAAAGAGGAAAGATTTGTTTGTTTGTCTGCATTGAATAATCTCTGGACAGATTATGGTGAAATTTAGTAGAGATATAGATTCGACCACAAGGAAGAAAATAGGCTACTTTTTATAGCAGCAAAATGTACGGTTCCCGCGGGATTTCTTTTTGCTCGCAGTTATAAATAGATGTAATTGGTAGATTTGTTTTTAATGAAAAACATAACATCGTCCCTCTAAGCTTACAATGACTACAAATAAAGGGACTAGCCATGGAGCTTTAAACTTACAACATAACATAACGAGATTTCATTTATAAGAATTTCCTTTAATCTTAGATGACCACATAATATGCAATTTGAGCTTTATGTGGCTAAACTTTAGCTAGCAATACATTGTATAATATTTTGCACCTTATTTTACCTAAATCTGTCAACAATTAGGTGCCTAATACAAACTAAATTTTCAAAGATCGAGAGCTATTTACACAAACGTGTAAATAGCTAAAACAAAAAGTTACATTAGAATTTATCACCAAGCTTTGAACTTGCTAATGTTCTAGCATCTAAGTTTCTAGTTAAATGGCCACAATTTAATAAAACTTAACATTTTGTACATATTTCAAAACGTATCACACAAATACTTTACTCAGTATATACAAATTAAACAATTATTTACTGAACTAACAATAATTGTAATAGTTGACGTGAACTTGACAAGTTTAGAACAGGCCTAGCAGGAAAAATTGACATCGACGTAAACTGTCTGGAACTGGAAAACCTCCAGAACCTCTTCATCCAAAATTTACAAAAGAGATATTATTATGCAACACAGCCAATTTATGTCTTTATAAACGCGCCCTCAATGGTTATGCCAACCATTGAGCTTCATGAGTCTGTTGTCAACGGTGACTGCGACGCAGCGGCAGCCGTAGGTCTTCCTCGCAGTGCACTCCCACCAGGTCTTCACGCGCCGCGTCAGCTTCTTGATGAAACGGTACTGGCCCCACGTGATGATGGGGTTACCGAACTTAGTTGTCTCAAATTTGATAGCGCCAGGACGGCCAAAAGCTACAACAAAGTAGTAATTATAACTATGAGTACTTATTACCATTAATGCCACTTCTAAATTTTCAATCAACGAGATTGCAGCAGTTTTCTGAAAAATGTCTTCGCCTTTTCTTTTTATTCACAAAAATCTTACCTGTTAATGTAGAAATGTCTCAGAGTATCTACCAAAAAACAAGACCCACACAAAGTAAACTAACTCCATTCTTATCGGCTTCACTTACCACTTACCTTTTGAAGACCCTCATCCAAATTCCTACCTAATATACAGGGCCAGGGCTTCCCTATGAAGAATAACCAGCCATCGCCACTGCCGACTAGATAAGGGTAGTAAGTCCAAATTATTATAATAATTAATTATATAATAATATTTTTAAAAAACTTTTTTTTGCATGGTTTAACGTATGGGACCTCCGGAGATATTTAGTGATCGTGCTCCCCTGTAATTTTTAGCAGCTGCTTGTCGAATGTAATGGCCCTGACCCGGCACCCTTTGGAGTATCGCATGCATCTCCAGTACTGCTTCAGATCAGCTGCGTCTTTCTCTTTGTAAAGCCTCTGCTGCCCAATACATAGCACCGGATTGCCGAGCCTCGTGTGAGTGAACCAGATACCTGCGTAGCATTTAAACTTCTGTAGCGTATTACTTAAACTTTTTCAGACCAGATTCCTATAAAAAAGTTTTTCCATTCTCACTTCTGAGTGGTCTGTATATAAACTACTTTCAACTCGTGTGCAAGCTCAGAAGAACGGAAACTTATTAAAGTACGACCACGATCTGAATGCTTGATCTTTGATTGATCTTGGAAGAAGAATAATTATGCATGAAAGGAGCACTAAATTCGTCTGAAGTTGATAGGTTTTTGTACTTTGGTTAATATTGTAGTGGTTTTACTAGTACGACGTACGAATTACGACTTTATTGCAATGTAAACAAGTGAGATCTTAATTTGATAGAATACAAATGTCATTTGTGTTCCATACACAATTAGCATTTATATTGTATCAATTTCAAGCTTCAAGATAAATTAGGGACACCTAGAAAAATTTGGGATGTACAATGGATTGACTCATGCTAATAGCCGGGTATATATGCTTTTCATAAGTATTAATGTGAGGTTTTTCATGAATCTGTCATTTCCATAGAAAAACGAAGATTGCCCAAGGGCTTTACTATTTATTTTGGGTTAGCGACCGTTCTAGACCTTTCAGCACTCCACTTATTTTTTAGTCTAGAATCAGAATTTTTTTAGTGAAAAAAAACATTCTTATAAGTATTTAACAACAAAAATTATGCAATAGTTCTACCAATAATTTATTCCACGCATAATGACTTTATAATTAACACATTAACATTCACATGCTGACAACGATTACGACTACATTTCTATAAATTACATACAGTATTTCTCAATGATTACAGTCGACCCAATGTTGACGTTAGGTCCAACTTTTCTCCGTCATTCGATGACTACGTACGCAGACAATTTTGAGCATATTATTTTCAACTAGCTGTTGCCCGTGGCTCCGCCCGCGTAAATACAGTATCCCACGGACACATACATATATCTACACTGTACTTTTTCGGGATAAAATGGGAAAAAATCCAATGGTTTAAAGCAGAGCTTAAACTACTACCATACCAAATTTCTTCGAAATCCGTTTAGTGATTTTTGCGCAATAGAGTAACAAACATACATCCATCCATACATGCATCCATCCTCACAAACTTTCACATTTAGTATGATAGTTCTGGCTTTTCTATCGCTCAATGACTATGTATACAGTCAATTTTGAGCACAGTATTATCCATGGTGATGGCTCTAGCGCGACACCCCCTTGTCTGCCAGTTGCATCTCCAGTACTGTCTGCCCGAGCCCCGCGGCACCAGCTGCTGACAGAACCGGTAGTTCCCGAAGCACAGCAGGGGCCTGCCGAACCTCGTGACAGAAAACCAAGTACGACCTGAATTGAATTGTTATATTAGTAATACAACAAATTCTCTTTGTGAAACGCGAGCGAGCGGAGCTACTCAAAATGCATACAAAACAAATAAGTCAAAACCGATCAGATCTGACCGACAGGGTTGCAGCCCCGAAAAAGGGGTGTTTTGTCTCTAAATATGAACATATTATCTGCTGTTAAAACCTCTTAGCCTCGAGACGACACACATTGTATAGAAAATATAATTGGTTATATTTTAACCAAATAATTGCATAAAACAACTTTTCTATAAATGTTACAGTGTCTCGTGTTAAAAAGCTTAGTTTAATATCGTCATCCATTTCAATATTTCTGACACCACCACGTCGATCAGAAAAAACTGACCCACTAGGTGGTGGGTCAGTTTTGTTCTGATGTTCAGATGAACATTTCGTCATATCGTGTGTACAGCTTTAGTTGTCGATGAGCTTTTATTTAACAATAAAGAATCTCGACTTTCAAAAGCGTTACTGTTAAGACTAAAAGAATCATCAACATAACTATGTTCTTCTTGTAGTCTTAGCTTAATTGGTAACGCTGATATCGGACGCGGGAGTCAAAAATTTCTTCCTTCAATTCTAAAAATAGCGAAGTCCAGTTTAATAATAATTTAAATAACAATTAAAAATATAGAATATTTGCGTACATTTTTGAGTTTGAAATTTATTCACTACACAATTCATATTGTGACATCAGACATACCCTGCACATGCGCTGTGCAACTTGACATCCGAACTCTTACAAAATACAATGAATCGTTTATTTTCTTATGTGGTGAATAAAGTTCAATTTTGAACAACTATCTTAAAAATTCAGCGCCGCGTCACGGTGTGAACTGATCCTAAGTTACAACTTACTAATATTTGTCATCGGAGGCGCCGAAATCTTGGCTGCAAGATTTCCACAAATAAAAAATAACTTTTTACCGAGGCTCCATTTTCTTTAGACCGTATGGTTACAAAAATTAATTATTATCTTTAAATAAAATAGTATATAAGGTAACAACCATAATACTGAACATCTCACTAGACTTGACTTAAAATTACATATTATGTTATATTAATAGTTAAATCTAAAACTTCCTAATATAGGTAGGTACCTACTTTAAATAAGAATTCACCTACCTACTATTTAGTAAATACTATTCTGATAGACGAGGTAATTTAAAAATTCTGAATCGTTTCCTCGGATACTAACAACTACACAGGGGCGTGCGCACCTTGTAGGCAGAAATGCAGTGCTTTACTTGTCATTCACAGATATTTTAATAAAACGTTCGTACGTTTTAGATGACTTTAATTAATAGTAAATAAATTAATTAAAAAAATATAATAACTTAAAAACGCCTAATATTTTATAAATAGCAACTCATCTCATGCCGTTGCGTTCTGCAGGACATATCATCGCATGTATGTGTAATTTTCATACTTCGTAAACGCACACACCCATGAATATCGACATGATTATATAGCGCCAAGTCCCGCGGCAGGCGATGGCTCTCGGCTATCCGATCGCTTCCGAAAACCGCCGAACTGGCTTGTCGGTAATTATTCGTTGCCTATAATCCGAGTAAAAATAATAGACGGAAATCTAATAAATCACGTATGCACATTATGCATTTTTGTTTAGTAAGGTTTTATTTGTTTAAATAGAAGAAACGTTTTGTGTTTCGCGGGGGCCATATTGCATATTTCATGTGATAAGCATTGTTTACAATTTAATCGCTCCAGTTTATTTATAGTTTTCTTAAAAGATTTTTCATTTTAACATTTGAAAGTGTGTACATTTAACAGTTTATTACTGAGTTTCTATAATAATTGTAGTGATTTGCTTTTACTAGTGCGTTTGTTGATTTTTTTTTAAATGTTATTTGATTGTGAGGTTTGTGTTGTAAATGTGTGTTTATTAAAAATTTAAAATAACAAGTTCTCACAATTTTCATTCAGTGAAAAGATTCAAATTCTGTCTAAAGGTAGGTGTGTACTCGAGTTACAACAATTAAACCAGCAAAAAAAATAATGTAACTCGAAAATTTCATGTTAAAAGTTATGAAACGTATAACTGGCTGTATGGTTGTGTACACACGATTAAATTATATTGTTTTCCTTGCATATTATTTAGTAATTTACATCGGGATATAGTAATCTCAAGTAACCGGAACCTTGAATATGTGACAATTGAAGCTGACTGACTGGTGAGTAGTTATAATATTTTAAAATATGCTTATTATTTTACTTATTAGAATTTCTTCCGCCGCGACAATCGATCGCTGTTTTGTCTGCGTTGCCGTAGAAGATGTACATGAATAGTAGTATATCTATAGTAATAGACTTGCTCTGTTGGCATGGTTTCGACGTAGAGATCCGTCGCTTGGCTGTAGCTATGCTAAAAATCTATAAACGAAAAAGTTTTTGTGACCGAGTACTTCGCCGCATACCCAGTGTCATAATCCTGTGCACGCCACTGCAACTACATAATATCACAACCTATATTTTAAATACGGAAACCTGAGTCTAAAACTAATAAGCCATTCGGCTTCGCTCGCGTTAAATTATTTGTTTCTATGCAACTTCGAAAACCCTTTACATAGGCTTTAAGGATGAATATGTCTTAATATCTATGGGTTAATACTTTCACTGTATTCCGTTGCTTTGTGTGTGAGATGTGAGTTGATAGTGCGACCATAGGGCAAGCTGATCTATCGCAGAAGTTTGCTTTACAGCTTCGGATAAACCAATTACCTTTCATTATTAAATACCTATATACATTATTATTATGCATCATATACTGTTATGTTTAAAGTATAATGTAGAAAAATATTTCAGTTTTCTTTATATGAAGTAGAGGTAAATATATTTTGTTAATGTTATTTGTGAACATAAAATAATTGTTATTCGTAAGTTACAGCTTAGATCGAAATTGTAAGGACCAAAACTCTTAGATCTGCCACACATAATATCATGTAATACATATGTTTTGAATGGATAAAACAAACAAATGCCTAAATACAATAACTTGATTAAAATGAGATCATTATCTTAGATATATAATGATTATAGTAAAGTAATTGTAGAATGTAGGTATTGTATATCTAAGATAATGGTCTCATTTTCATCAAGTTATTGTATTTAGGTAAAAAATTAAATGAAAGCTACGAAATCACAAATGAAATGCATATTTACGCATTAACATCGTAGAGATCCATAAATATTTATAAATAATAATTTAGACTAAATCTTATAATTAAAACTATTAAGTTTTTACGAGTATTAGGTATTCCCCAAACATATTAAGTTAGTTATATATATTAAGTTAAATTCTAAATTCACGTAAGCATATTGCATGCCTCCTAAGATTGCTGCGCATACCCAAAACGCTATCGAATAAGCTTAATATCATAATATAATGTATGTTTAGTCGCCGTGCTCCTTGATTTCATTTCAATCAATCAATCATTTATTGCAAGAATGTGGTATATGTAACTAGCATTAATTTCCCGCGGCTTCGCCCGTATCAAATTAGATTTTAAACTTTCATCCCTATTTTACCCACCTGGAATACGTAACTCATTATTTTTTCCGTACTCAATTCATACGAAATATAATGCAAATATATCCAAGAAATAAAAAGTTTCATACAAACTTTAAACACCTATTTTACCTCCTTGGGCGTTGAATTTTGAAAAATCCTTCCTTAGTGGATGCCTACATCATATGAGGTGTGCAAAATATCATATTTCTAGCCTTAAGGGTTTGGCCTGTGCATTGATACGTAAGTCAATCAGCTTTACCTTTTATACATATAGATTATTATTTAATACACTGTCCAATATCCACGCAACTAAGTCATAGCTGGAACTCTGTGATTGTGAGCATTCTTCAGGGAGATAATTTCGTTCTCGATGGTGCTGATGCGGGCGATGCAACCCATCTTGTTGCACTTCCACGATATTCTGGGGCCATTCTGGTAGTTTTTGGAGAAGCGTTCCCCTTGGAAGATGAGCATCGTGGTTCCTTGTAGTGTGTGGATGAACCTCGGCGCTGGAAATAGTATGCATCGTTGAATATTACCATAGATTAATCTTCAGGAATAAAATATTTATAGAATAAATATTTTTCTTCTATCGTAATGTTTTTTAATGTAAACCAAAAGGGGAAACAGTTCATTTTTTAAATAGAAACTATTAATAATTAAATGTTTGATTGTGTGTCGAAATGGACGATATTTGTAAGGTAGTTTTTATAAGAACGAGGGACTAAAATCCACTTTTGCACAATAAATTATAACAGTGATTTACTTTAAGCAAAATTTAATATAAGTAGCAGTCTACTAATAAATCAATAAAATAATTATATATACAAAACGATTGTCAAAAATAATAATATAGTCACTTTACAAGATCACCGTATCGAACATTAACAAGGCTCATATAATAAAAAATATCACCGTATTACGTATTTAGATATCACCAACATCTAAGCCTAAACTAAGGCTTACTTTAGAGTCACTCTTCCCACTGTCTGATCGTCGACGTCGACAGGCCGAAGCGTGAAATTCTAGGAAGCGTTGTTGAATAGCGCGCAGCTACCGGCGCGGACACCTGTGGGTACCACGTATCCCGGGTATCCCGGTGTCAGCGCCGGTGGTCAGCCGGTGGTCAGCCAGCGGTCAGTGTGACTGCAATATCAGCCTAATATTATACTCTTGTATATTTACATAAACTTTAGAGATCATTATACTAGTTGTATATACCAGTGTTCGTTGATTCGTTCACATATTTCTTCCAGATTTCTTCAATGGACACAGTGCAATTCACAGTTATGCTTAACGAGTATATTAATAAAATTCAGATCTAAAACTACAATATTCATAAGTATAAAACAATTCTTACACTCTAAGATGATAAAATTGATTACAGGAGTAGTCGCGATTCTATAAAACAAATATAATCTTTTAGGATTTTGTTCATTTCTGATCTTAAGAAATTAAAAGTATTTGTTTGAGTTTAGACAAAACACGATTTTTAATCAACTTTAGCTAGTGATTAAGATGCATGTATGCATGAAGAAATCTTACTGTTTCGATTGTTAAAGAGAGTTCTCAAGTAAGATGATATATAGTTTTATTATTGCATAATAAATACCATAGTCTACTCTTACATTTTGCAGACAATAGGATTATAGTAATACCAACTATAAAGGGCTTTAAGAATGAATAAGAACTTAAACTAGCACGTCTACTTTTTAGGTTTCTTCGCCATACCTTAAAGGATAAATACTAACATCGATAACGATAAATAAAGCGTTAAAATAACGCTAAAAATAGGAATTTCTTATCACAAAACGAAAACCTGCCTTTATAATTTTAATGGGTACCAGCGAAACTTAAAATATTTTGAATTCATTGCTGAGCCCAGATAGGAAATAAGCACTTTAATATCTTAAATACTTAATAGTCTTTATGATGCTGATAATAATCAGCATAACTGTAGCCTTGCACATACGATAGTCTATTCCTTCTTCTCGTCCAGTGGCGGCCGCAGCCAGAGATCAGTTTTGGGCAAGACGCGGGCGAAGTTGAGCGCGTGCAGGGCGAGCGAGGCGGCGCGCGGCGAGGTGAGGGGGGAGGGCAGCATGGCGGTGGGCAGCAGACCGGGGGGGAGGGGCGTGTGCGGCGGCCGTAGCTGCACAAACGCGCCGTTGCCGCAGCGCGCATGCGACGGCGGCGCGTGGTTGTGCCCGTCCTCCGACGCCACCAGCTTGCCCGCTATTAATCTCACCCGGGCCCTGCAACCCGTGTGCTTTGAAGAGCAGTAAAAAAATCGCCCGCCCACTTGAGAGTACGTAAAGCCTTTGAGCACCAGGATATACTTTCCCTTTTCCGTCGGTATGAATTGCACGTCTGAAAAATAATACTGTATTTAGTACCTTTTATGCGCAAAATTACTTGATATGAATAAAATAATTTAATTAATATTATATCAAATCAAAATACCCACAACCTGCAAGCAGGTATGTGAGTGCACGCATAAGCATGCTCACACATTTGCTTGCATATAATATTAATTAAATTGTATGCTATGGATTGCCGCAAAGTAACGCCTGATACTATTAACTATGAATAAAATATAAACCTATAGTAAAAATGTAATAAAACTAGCGTAGTTTGGAAAGTAAAGAGGATGAAAACAAAATAACACACTGTTTTTGCACTGCGAAGCTACCTTGTAGCGACATACAACTCTAGAGCATTCCAAGATAAGACATTTAACATTACCAATCCTCGAATATAATATTAATTTACATATACCTACCAATAATATTTAATTTCTTAAAATTGTGCGTTTTACACGCAAAATCAAGTAAAGTGCTACGGCCTTGCTACGGACCCGCTACGAAGCTGCTACGAGTGCGAATTTGCATTTCAGTTACAAGTGCAACTTACAGCCGAGTACCGTTTTCAAATCAAACAACATTTAAATTTTTTTATATTTTTATTTTACATGTTAAGTACATCAATAAAGAAAGTCAATATCGATAAAATCGACAATTTAGTAGTATAAAACATATATATTAAAAAAATAATAATTTAAAGACATGATAAAAGAAATCTAAATATAAAATATAAAACATGAAACTCTTATTTCTGCTTCAACTAAGACAGTATTAATGGATTATTTAAAACTACAATGTTTTCTATTAATAACCTACATAATTATAATATACTGCAAGTAAATATTTAATGTTTTACAACTTAAAAGACAGTAAAATTATTTAGTATCTAAGTAGAAACTTAGAATCAATAGCTGCCGAAGAAACTCTTTTAAGTCTTCATTCAATTTATCTCAAACATTCAGCCTAAAATAAAATAACTAGCTTTTTCCATATAAAATAAAACTGAATGCACTGGCTGTAAATCAAGCCTACAATTACATAGTAACGCAATAGGACATAGCAATATACTTATTTCGAAGAGCATCTTCCCCTCTTGATCATATAAATGAAAACAAAACAGCATTGACCACCACTTGGGGGGGAATTATCCTCATTTAATGCCAATTTCATTATCTAAGTTTGGCTTCAGTTCTGATCAGAGATCAGAAGATCTGATCCATCAGAGAGATGGGTTTATTGGCACACTGGGATTTCTTTAAAGTACTCGTATTTTCATTTGGTCCGTTCCATATTATACCATCCGTATGAATCGCTTAATTACAGTACTTACTTTTTATGCCAATTAAAACCAGTTTCTCAGTGAGGGTCGCAGCGGCGCGGCGGCACAGCGGCGGGCAGTGACAGCATCGGCGACGCGCGCAGGCGGGCGCCATAATCACCGCTTGACAGGAGTGCATTTCTGACGAGCCGTGAATACGGCGCCCGACTGCGCGCGTCGCCGCGCCGCCTTATACATTTATTTACCTAAATATATGCCATATACGATTTCATGTCACTTATGTTTAAAGTACACTCACTTTATCCCAATCGAAGTCAAGCGAACCTTATATCTTGAAGTACATCCCGCTCTTCACCACGTACTTGGGGGGAGGGTGGGTGTGGTTGGTATTAATGCGCAGCACCTGGCCGTCGGAGACGCGCCGCACGCGCGCGCCGCAGCCCGTCATCTTGGACGAGCAGAACCAGTGCGGGCTGTAGTTGATCTGCGAGTACGTGTACCCGTCCAGCATCATCAGGAACTTCTTGCCGCTCTTGGTGGGGATCATAATCGCCTCGGAACCTGCAATTGGGTACCTGTATTAGTTGTTTAAATCTTATACTATAAACGAGACTATCTTGTATATATAATCGGTTTCTCGAAAACAGGTGCAAGTATTACCATGAAATTTAGTATGTAGGCAGTTTTGGGGTAGAAAAATCTAGCTAGGTCTTATCCCTGGGAAACTACGCATTTTAAGCTATATTTATATATATAAATGTTATGTTTGTGTGTGTATATACACATATATGCTATGTTTTCTCATAGTCATATATTAATAATTTTGACTGTATTATGCCAGTCCGTTTTTTAGTTTGATATTCGTATGTATAAGTTTTATGGGTTTGGCTTCCGGTCAGATATATTGTGATTCTTTTTTTTTATTTATCAAAACTCCGAACGAAGTTCGGATACCCTACCTGGGTACCTACTTGATACTTATGAGTCCAACAAAAGTTATTCCAAAAGCAACTACGAACCCTTTAGGCATGCGATTTAATTCTGATGTAAAGCAGTTTAGACAGAAAAATAATTGTTATACTCGAAAACAAAAAAAACATCATTTATATGAGCGAATTTTCATTCGCGGAGATCAGCGGAGATCGTATTAACAAATTTTTTTTCGAGTAGGTATTACAGTTATTTTTTCTGCCTAATCTGCGAAGGCTTCGTAATTATCTCTGTAAACGATACACAGAAGATAAAAATGTGTTGTTAGGATTTATTAAAAATATATGCTTTTAGAAACATTTACCTATAATTTAAACATATTATAATCACACACACACACAATACCTTTTATAACCTTATTAACTTCGCTCGGCTGCGACATGTTCAAATCGTGAGTCCCAAAATACATAGGAATCACCAAGCCAATCTACGAACACATGATAGGTTAATAATACATTTAATAACGCTGAAAATGATAACCTACGAAAGAATTAATATAATACTCATAAGTATCAAACAAACTTTAATTTAAACTGTATCATCACAACTTTTATAATTTGAAAACAAAAAAAAAACTATAGAGTAATAAGATATAGAGTAAGAAGATAGATATATAAGCTCTATATTTAATATTTTTTAAATATATTTTAAAAAATTATTACTACCTACACTAATCAAATAATGTTAGAAAAATCACTTTTTTGTATTTTAAACTTCCTCAGAGTGAATCAAATAAGTAAAACAAAGAAACAGAAACAATACTATCAACGATGCTTAAAACAATGGAATGGCAAAAAACTACCTAATCGAGCCTTGAAATTATTATACAGACACTATCACCTAATCTAATTACAGCACAGCGAGGTAATCCTTCCGCGTCTTTAAGACAAACGCTCATTGGTTGGTATTAAAAATTCTTACTAATAATAATATAAACGGGAAAGTTTGCATTGTATGGATGTTTGGATGTTTGTTACTCATTGACGAAAAAACTACTGAACGGATTATGACGAAATTTAGTATGGTAGTAGTTTAGACTCTGTAAAAACATATAGGCTACTTTTTATAGCAACAAAATGTACGGTTCCCGTGGGATTTCTTCCTAAATAAACTTTAAAACTGACAAGAAAATAATACAAAACTAAAACTGTGTTACATATATCACAGACAGGAAGTATCTAACTCTTATGTATTTTAACTAAATAAGCCTATAAATTAGTATCACCCTAAAATAAGTTTCGTAGGTACTAACAGTTGGAAAGATGAACCAGTTGCCGCTCGACCCGGCACAAGATCAAAATCGCTTAACGGCGCTTATTAATCGTGCACACGCACACATACTAACTTCTTAAGGTAAAATAAAATAAAATACGTGTAAATACGGACTTCAACTACGTCTGCAGTCGATGCGGTCACTTCCTTTGATTTTAAATATCTTGAGGCAACCCAGTGCAAAGGAAAATGTTTAAAATCTGATCGAAGAGGAACTTCACCGATATTGTACATTAAGACACTTCATTTGGTATGATATCCTTCACAAAAATTTTTTTATATAATGTATTGTTTATTTAAAATTTACGAAAGGTCCCATCCGCAAATATTACTCTTGGAGGTGGGTGTATGTGATGGCTGCTTATTCTCTTGACTCGGCCGCAATTATCTCGCCTGACTCTCGCGGGACAACCCTGGGACTTAGAGGAGCAAACCCAGTGACAGCTGTAGTTGATCTGATAGAACGTGTACTGGTCTAGCAACAGTAAAAACTTTTTTCTCCCCGGTATCAACACACCGTCATCTGAAAGTTACTTACAATTATTTATCTATTGGAGAACCCGTGTTTGTTTAATGGAATCCTATTTGTTGTATGGAATGGGACCGAAAAATTCTCAAACGGATAGCTAAACCGTAAGCCCGCCTTTAAGAACACCTGCAACACCAGTAGTGTTACGAGAGAGTCACCTCTTTGGTCTCCGGTAGGCTCACTTACTTGGTATCACAAAGCAAGCGTTATTTTACACCGGTTTTCTGTGACGTTGTGGTACTTTTTCGATCAAACCAGCCTATTTGCAACGGGTTTGAAAAATTTCACATTCTTTTCGTCGTTGAGGCTCAATGCTATCCTATTCGAAAATGTCATTCTAGGAGGAGGGTGTGTATGGTGTCTGTTTATTCTCTCAACTCGCGCGCAATCGTCACGCCGAACCCTCGCCGGACAGTCCTGGTACCTGGAGGAGCAGATCCAGTTCCCGCTGTAGTTGATCTGATATCGAACGTGTACTGGTCTAGCAACAATAAAAGCTTCTTCTCCCGGTATCAACACACCGTCACCTGACACACAGTCACAGTTATTTATGTACTAGTTTTTGCCCGCGTGGAATAGCGTTTGTTGTAAAAAATATTTTTACTGTACTTTTTCGGGATGAAAAATAGCCTATGTATTAATTTCAGTGCCTATACTACTACCATCCCAACTTTCATCAAAACCGTTCAGTAGTTTTTGCGTGAAAGAGTCACAAACATCCTTTCTCATCCATCCACACAAACTTTCACGTGTGCACGGTTTTATAAAAGTTGAAGGATCAGAAAGCTCGTGTTTTTTTAATGGAAACCTATTTTTTATAGAATAAATAAAACAATGTTTGAAATTGCGAAAAAGATATCTATTAGCACTTGTAATATCAGTGACTCCATCAAGAATAGGGGACTGTGTCCACGGTTCGTTCGTTTTTAGCACTGGAAACACACTGAGTGTTTGATAACACTACATCATATCAATTTCCTTAATTATTAATTAACCTAGAGACGATTATTTTTATTTTCTATCCTAAAAAGCTATCGTCCTGTTAGTTAAGAGTAAGGTCTAAACTAAGCCCACTGCATACTTTCGAGTATCAATCACCAACAAACTGTTTTGCAGTTTGGTGATTGATTTTTATGTTATGAAACAATATTGTTAATACTTATGAATAAATAGATAAAAATAAAATATGTAGTTTTAATAACATTCATTAATTTAATAAAGGCTTGTTTCATAAAATAAATAAATAGCTATTGTTATTGCCTATATTGCATTACATTTAAATAAAAAATACAAAATGCATACTCATTTGAGGTAGATTGCTTTATAAAAATACTATATTTTTCTGTCTGGGTTAAGAGCCCTATTACAAATCTGCACTCTGCAAGATTAGGTATTTGAAGCGTTCCCGACATTTCGCATTTTGTCGTAATTTTGCAGTTGTATTTATCGTTTTTATTGAAATAGGATAAATTCATGCTTTAAAATTATACAATTTTTATTCCTCATAAAGAAACAATTGTTCTGGTATAAATTTTGCTTAATAATATTATCGTAGATAGGAGTAATTCATAGTTAACTTAAAGCGATTTTCGAATTTTTTTTTTTCTATATTAAATCAAAGATATTTCAAAATTCTAAGGCCGCTACGAACTATACGAACTATAGGAGATAACATTCTCATTTTATTATTTCATTTGCTTAGAACAGTAGTTCAATCCAGGAGCTCAAAAAAGTGCCTTCGCGCATTTCATGAAAATCTTTCTCTGCAATTTTGGGTTTAATTAAAAAGTTAAGCAAAATTAACAAAAAGCGAGGCCGCTACGAACTAGGCCAATAGCTATTCTGCACTATTCAATATGTCAAAATTGTTAATGTATCTTTGTTTCTGAGATCAAGAACACCATAATTGGCCATTTTACGCAAAAACCACAGTTGAGATGTAATATGCCTCTTAAGAGATCAGGCCATCTCATCAGGGATCATCATGTCCCGTCAGACAAGAAAATATAAACCAAAAAAGTTCGGAATAAGTAAAAAGTTTTTAAAAACTAAAGGACAATGGGGGATTTTGTATTAACCCCGTTCCCATCCTTCAACAGTTATGGGATGCGTGTCCATTAATTCATTGGGACCCAAAAAAGTCTTAAGTATCAGTTTTAGTTGCAAAAACTATGGGGTCTATTTATAATTAAAAACAACTTTTCGACAAAACGGTATTTACTTTTTTAAAACAAAAATCATTTTTGCCATAAACCAAAATATTTCAATATAAATGAAACAACTTCTACATTAAAAATACTTTATAATAACAGTGTTTTTATTGCGGAATGTAATAGATCTACTAAGTCTCTGATTTAGTGAAATTGGTGGAAAGTCGGTTCTTGGTGGAAATTCATGTTCATAATAATATCACACAACTTTTTTATACGTTTTTCCACTTTATTTAGAATTTTATAATAATTTATATATAAACACGACCGGTTTCGATTAACTCATCATCAAGTATATAAATAAAGTGGAAAAGTGTAAAAGAAAGTTGTGTGATATTATTATGACTACCAGGTCCCCACAAAACGAAAATAAGTAAAATGTTTTGTTTAAAATGATATGTCATTACTTTCCAGAAATTGTTCAGTATTAGCAACATTGCATTTTTCCCTATTCCTTATAGGTTCGTATATTGCCTACTATGCCCACTTGAAAAATTCACCCTGTATTCTATACATATATACATATATACATACATAACCTATACCTCAAGTTTGGGATAAATGTCGTCATCGTAAAAAGTTCTATTAGGTCTTTCAAATGACACATGTTTCAAATCTGTTGGACGGTTGGATGGTGGGGACGTTTCATCCCATTGTCCTTAGGAACATTCTTTTACATACTTACTACATAATATAAAATTTTATGAATTATTTGATTAATTATATCATACAATTATTCATTGTGTCCAAAATGTATTGTCATATATATGGTTTATCGTAGTCCTTATATATAAATAATAATATTATGTATTTAATTCTATCAAGAGCTTGAGAGTGCCCTTGTGCATAACCTTTACACCATTTTTAAATGCTTAACGTCTGCGGTCTACCGACCAAAACCTTTGGTTACAATATTATATCCCATACCTCCATCCCCCACATTAATAACAACAACGTAAAATTGTTACAACTAAAACACAAGCACCTTTATGTTCTACATGCAGGATTTAAGCACGATGTCAATTAAAAAAAAAAAAAACTATATCCCGACTTCGCTAAAGCTATGTAATGGCTTATGTTACTTGGGCAATTAATACGAATCTATTGACACCTAATTTAATAAAATCGGATCAGTAGTTTAGGCGCTACGGGGGAACAAACAAACATACATAGACTGCCAAAATCATCACCCTTCGTTTCGGCTTCGCCGTAGTCGGGTAAAAAGCAGCAAAAGCTTCAACAAATATGCCCGGTTTCTAAGGCTTTTGGACGGTAGTTTATCTATTCAATAGCGCTTTTGATTGTTGAACACGTTTGCGCTTTTTACTCACAAAGCATTATTCATATCATTAGCATTATTCAGTAGTTTATCTAACTACCGACGAAAAATTTCGGAAACCGGACATTAGCAAACATTTTTCAAGCATTTTAACTATATACATAGTATAATACTATAGATAATACTATTTATAATTATTATCGATATCGAAAGCTAAAGTCTGTATATCACGAACTTTATGGCAAGGACTACCTGTCCAGCAGTGGCTTGGGGTTCGTATAACTCCATTCCTATTGGCTTCACTTATCACTTACCTTTTGAAGTCCCTCATCCAAATCCCTACCTATTGTACAATGTACAGGCTAGGGCTTCCCTATGAAGAAGAACCAGCCTTCGCCACTGCTGTCCAGTCCCTCCTAGAAGTGTCCTGCCTCAGTCGACCTGTGTCAGTCGTTAGAGCACTGATGCAGGGCTAACTCAATGTCAAAAAAAGAGAAATGACCATTTTGTACCACTAAGGGCTGTTCCTGTATGTAATCTGAAAATAAAAATAAAATATAAAACGTAAATACCGAATCTTAACTTGCAATTTAATAAAATAATGTAAGTACCTAAATCATTTGTGCATATGAGTTATTACAAATTATAGTAAGAATTTTTTTTTTAAATAACACATTAATTATTATAAAAGGTATTATTATAAGAATATAAATGTATCAATTATAAATCAAATAAAAAGTTAAAATAAGTCAAAGGAATTACAAGCTTTACTATTTCATTTCTTGACGTAAAAGCGTAATTTTTATATACAAATAAATATACAAAACACTTTTAAATAACTAAAATAAGTGTTTGTAAAAAAATAAAAGCCGTAATCGTTTCCAGATGGACCTACTCCGACGACGAACTGTTTTCTATCTGTCAATTAAAATATTAAGGGGCATTTGTCCTCAATTTGTGCATTTTATCAGCCGCTTTTGTAAAATTGTGTTACGGAGTGTATTGTTGCATATTGACAAAAGTAAGTGTCAATGTCATTTTTGACATTGACAGATGTCATGAAGTAAAGCCTATCTAGTTTATTTTAGTTGGCCAAAAGGCTATAAATAGTGTAGACGTATATTTTGTGCTAGGCATATCTCATATTATGTAATACGTATCAGTGTTAAGCACCAATAAAGGAGAATATAAGAATTGTTACTGTATTATTATCAACACCCAAGCACAAGACATACAAATCAAGAGGTCGTAGCCCGCTACATAAATAAACAATTATTATTTATATATAACAAAATAAAGAATTATTATTTATAATAATTTATTTGTTTAGCCCGGTTATCGCCCGGGAGGGGCAGGCTTTGCACACCATAGAGGTCGTCATGCGTATTCCACATTTCCTGCAATTCCTGCAGCGTCTTCTGCATAATATTCTGAGATAAGTCTTGCCATTCGAGATCAAGATTAAATGTTTCTCGACCTTCGACAGTTTGTGTTGCTCCCTATTATCTAGTTTTGGGTCTATAAAAAGTTAAAAATAAACTATTTTGTACACAATTTTTAATTAAAGTAAACTTTTATAGGTAAAAAATATGCACTCTGCACTACCTTATTTTAACCAAAAACAAAGATCGGGTATTTTCAATGTTTTAGACTTGCCAGGCGGCAAGTCTAAAACATTGAAAATACGCGATCGTCAACGAACAAAGGAGTCAAAAGCTGCGACGCAAATTAAAAAAAAAAAACAGAATTTGTGTAATTTTAGCGCTAAGCCGCACAAAGGTAACCACGATATAAACAATATTTATATACATATAAATCAATTGATTTAATAATTATTCCAGAATTTTAACAAAGCCAGAGACCACTATCGTCGTCTCGGCAAAACGGCAATTTCATAGGTAAAGATCTAATATTATAAACTTTCGATACACTTAACGCCATCTATATTTCGCAATACGAAACAAAAGTGAAAACATATTTTTACTCACGTCAAGGCTTATATTGTAAAATTATTTTTAATAACAAAAAATAATATTTTAGTAAAGAATAAGAAACTTTTTTTAAAAGTTAAATCAACACAAACTTCTCGAAATAATAAACCAAAAAATGAGTTAAGGACCCGAAACAGAAAAAGTTCGAATTAATAATTGTTATAATTCAAGTAAGCTCTGCTACGTGTTTAAATATTTAAACTGAAGCTATGTAACGTGAAGAAACAGTCAAAGCACAGAGGCGGAGAGCCGAGGCACGACTTGCACTCCGTGATTGTACCAACTTTACTATTCTTGCAATTCCTGCAGAGTCTCCGAACAGTTTCCTTAACTTTCTTCCCGTCGTAAATCCTGGTAGTAACTATCTTCGACAGCTTGTGCTGCTCTCTGTCTTCTAGCTCTTCTGACCCAGCAAGTGCCCGGAACTGAACTCTGTGTCTTATGAAGAAACAATCAAAGCAGTATGGCTGCGTCCCGGGACAAGCTCTGCACTCCAGCGACGTGAGCGTGCGTTTTCCACTGTTAATGCAGTTCCTGCAGCGTCTCCTGTATGTCCGGTGAGTTCTCTTTCCATTCAGCCTCTCAACCCTCCACAATTTGTGATTCTCTTTGTCTTCTAGTATTTCTGCGTCAGATAATGCCCGGCCTGAAATTTAAGAAGCTTAAAAGTAACAGTTTTGCAGTACAACTATGTTCTTATTGTCTTTCGGAAAACTTCGTTTTCAATACATGATCTGTCACTGCCATAAAAATACAATGATTGCCGAAGGGCACGGAGAATGTAGTTGTACCTACCGTTAATTGTAAATTATATAATTAGTAATGAATCATAATATTTTGTTTTAATAATGAAACTAAGCATAGCCATTAGTTATTATTGTCGTTAGACGCCATCTATATTTAACGCCATCTATATTTATCATTATGTAAAAAACAAGAAATACTTTGTTCCTATCGTCAAGGCTCGTAAAATTATTTGTATGATAACATCTAAGTGTCAATAGCCAAAAACTTTAAAGAAATTAATTACACACGATAGTATTTTATAAACTTGATGTATGTGACGTTAAGTCGTGAATTTGTAATGTAAAAAACGTACTTATATTTTACAATAAATAATTATCTTAATTCGAGTTCTGCTACGTATTTTAATTGAAACTACAGCTATGTAACGTGAAGAAACAGTCAAAGCACAGAGGCGGGCAGCCGGGGCAGGCCACGCACTCCGTAGTGGTGTTCGTATGAACTTTATTCTTATAGCAATTCCTACAGTCTTTCCTGGCGGTTGCGTTAGTTTTCCTTTCGTTTATAGTCCTGGTGGTTACGTTCGAGATCTTCGACAGTTTGTGATGCTCTTTATATTTAATTTTGTCTGGAATTAAATCCGTTTAAGAAGTCTCTTACACTTCTTAGGTATGTGTAAGATGGGAGATACAGGTAAAATTTCTTTTGCAATTATTTTTATTTTATGTAAGACCTCAATTGTAATGAGTAAATATGTATCAGTGGAAATTAAAAATATACTACACTTACCTTTTTATTAAAAGGTTGAGGTGATTTAAATGACTTAAAACAGAACTTAAATAAAATACGAGAATTCAACTGTAAGTTAATTGTACTGTAATTCATTTACAAGGATTTGGAAGGACATTAACATTCTATAGTAATAAGTTCTTAAGGAATTGTTAGATGTCTAATTAATTAAATGTACCTTAATCTATTACGTATAAAACATATATTAGCACTTTAGTATCACAATTATTTTATTAAACTTGGGAAATATGTTTAAGACTTTACATTAACTTTAAACTTAAATAACATGATTTTAGATACACTATTTAAGATTCTTTCATAACATTTAAAGATAAAAATTTCATAATATTTATAGATTACAATATTTTGTCAGTTATAGAATGTAGATACTTTTATCAAATAAAAATAGGTACAAGTGTATAAGTCAACAAAATCTTAATGTTGTAAGAAAGATTCTAGTAATAACCAAACATACTTTATACAACAACAATATATACAGTTAATGACCGCGTCAATATCACTATCATAATAATATAATTGTTATCATTAAAGGCTTAAGGCACTTTTGGATTATGTAAAGAGTCTTAGATAATAATATTACATTTATATTATAAATATAAAACAATAATTATTCGTTAGTTTACAGTAACTAATTTCTATGTATTTAAGTACAATATTAATAACAAGTTTAAAACCTATAATTCATATATTTAAGTGATATTTTAAAAAATCGACAACCCTTACTACCGACAATCGACTATATTATGAGTACAAGTGGGTAAATCAATCTGTGACTTCTTAAGGTCCTACACCTAACGTAATAGGTATATTGCATTTTCAGGAATTTTTATTCTTGGAATGTTAGTTATTATATCATATAATTTAATCTATACCATAATTTAATAATTTAATTTGTTATTCTTTATTTATAGTTATTATTATAATCTATATCTATACTATGCGACTATATCTATACGAAAACGAAAAAAAAAACGAATTATATGAGAGTGACTAAAGAAATTAAACATACATTTTCAGATATATAAACAAAATGGTTGATTCAACAATATTTTATCATAGTATAATTTTGCATATATAATATTATATTTTCAATAAATCCTAAACCCGTAAGTTACCTACTTACAAGCCGAACGCTGGCCAGATAATCTTAACTTTTTTTGACAACGTATTCTATTAAAGCACCGAATTACTTAAGTATGTAATACCCTAAAGTAACCGAGTTACTTAAGTTTGTAATACCCTAAAGTAACCAAGTAACTTAAGTTAATAATACCCTAAAGTAAACGAGTTACTTAAGTTTGTAATACCCTAAAGTAACCGAGTTACTTAAGTAAGTAATACCCTAAAGTAACCGAGTTACTTAAGTATGTAATACCCTAAAGTAACCGAGTTACTTAAGTATGTAATACCCTAAAGTAACCGAGTTACTTAAGTATGTAATACCCTAAAGTAACCGAGTTATTGTTCATTGTTTTAAACACTTACGGATTGTGTCGCGGTGCACTTTTCTTTTACTCGACGTTTCGGCTACTTTCCAGCAGCCGTGGTCTTTGTGGTTTGTAATTTGCGAAAACACACTGGATCAACCTCGCCATTACATAAGATTTTATAAGCTACAAGTACTGGCGAAGGAACATCGTTATCATCCAAGAATAATACGTGAGTCTATAAAAATTAAAAAGTACCCTCATTTTAACCGAGAAGATGGCTGGGTGCTGCCATCTAGTTGGGATCCAATAATTAACAAAATAAAATGTAATTTAAAATCACCGCGGCTTCAAGATACTGTTAGTATGTTTTGCGTGGATCGGAACACAAATAACAATTGAAGAATCTTCGGGTAGTTTGAACAACTTCAACACATAGGACATTTGATACCTCAGTCCTCCCGCGACCACGGCTGCTGGAAAGTAGCCGAAACTTCGGGAAAAAGAAAAGTGCACCGCGATACAATCCGTAAGTGTTTAAAACAAGTAACCGAGTTACTTAAGCATGTAATACCCCAAAGTAACCGAGTTACTTAAGTATGTAATACCCTAAAGTAACCGAGTTACTTAAGTATGTAATACCCTAAAGTAACCGAGTTACTTAAGTATGTAATACCCTAAAGTAACCGAGTTATTGTTCATTGTTTTGAACACTTACGGATTGTGTCGCGGTGCACTTTTCTTTTACTCGACGTTTCGGCTACTTTCCAGCAGCCGTGGTCTTTGTGGTTTGTAATTTGCGAAAACACACTGGATCAACCTCGCCATTACATAAGATTTTATAAGCTACAAGTACTGGCGAAGGAACATCGTTATCGTCCAAGAATAATACGCGAGTCTATAAAAATTAAAAAGTACCCTCATTTTAACCGAGAAGATGGCTGGGTGCTGCCATCTAGTTGGGATCCAATAATTAACAAAATAAAATGTAATTTAAAATCACCGCGGCTTCAAGATACTGTTAGTATGTTTTGCGTGGATCGGAACACAAATAATAATTGAAGAATCTTCGGGTAGTTTGAACAACTTGAACACATAGGACATTTGATACCTCAGTCCTCCCGTGACCACGGCTGCTGGAAAGTAGCCGAAACTTCGGGAAAAAGAAAAGTGCACCGCGATACAATCCGTAAGTGTTTAAAACAAGTAACCGAGTTACTTAAGTATGTAATACCCTAAAGCTGACCATTGCACCTTCCCGTTTAATGTCGAAAAATTTAAATAATAATTTGATTACCATCCTATCATATATAATATATTCCTCATCGCTTTGGAGGTCTCCTGGATTCCAATAAGTAACTTTAAATCTATTATAATATGTCTCTTTCATCAGATCTGTATCAAATTAATATGAGAATTATTAGTGAACACAAGGGTTTTTTCTTTTTTACTTATATTGTTCATGTATCTGAGGGCTTAGCAGGAACAATTGACATCTACGTATCGTAACGTTATCGAATGAAATTTGTATAGGCGCAGTCATGATTTTCATACAATTCTCATTCGATAAGGTTGCGAATACATTCGTGTCAATTGTTCCTGCTAACCAAACTGACCGTATATAAAAAACTTAGGCCTTTTCATCCGTTATTGGATGATTAATACAGTAATTTCCGAGCAAAGTAACAACTCTTGAAATACTGTAGTGCTTGGGACAGTTGGTTTTTAAATGTCGTATGTTTGCCCAAGCACACACGGCATTCTCACAACACAGTCAGCCTAGTCCAGAGGAATGACTGGTCAATACGTTTGGGGACAACCATGTGCGGGTTTCCTCACGATGTTTTCCTTCACTGTTAGAGCATCCGTATAATGTACTTGAGATCTGAAAAAGTCTCATTGGTCCACGTCACAACCTGGGAGTCGAACCTGCACTCTCTCGAGTGCGAATCAAACGGTCTCCCCACTAGGCCACGGAGCTCTTACGACCAATTATAGTAAGTTCTAATAATAATGCATTTATCTCCAGATGACTAGTCACCAGAAAAACAATCTCGACGTTTCGTATACGAGTAAAAGGCACGTTTCTGACCTAAAGGCCGCAAGTAGAGCATATACTAGCTATGGATGTGACATCCAGTAAAAAGCACGTTTTTTGTCCCAGAGGTTGAGTAAATGCTAGCTATGGTTGTGATACCCATAGCTCGACACGACTTGGTTGTTAATCGTGGTCAGCGTGGCAGTGCACTGCAGCCGTCTCTTCTTCCCGCAGACCCACCTCGTCTTGTACCCCCGGGACCTCTCCCGGATGAAGTTCATACCGTTACACACGATCATCAGATTCCCTCGCCGCGACGTCGCAAACCGAGCACCTGTAAGATTTACGCAATAGATAGAACATCCAAAAATTTCTGCAATTCCGACGCTCTACATTAAATTGTGTCTTTATTTTTTCTGACGCTCTTTATCAAATTGTGACTTTATTTTTATTTAAGTCTAGTGCTATTTCATATGTATCAATATCAGTCTTTAAGATTCGAATTAACGACGTATTCTTCAGTATGTTGATGTAAAATGACACCCAAGTAGGAGCACGGAATCTTAGATAGAGTCACTCGTAAGAAGTTTTTATTCGTAGTAACGAAATGTAACATTTTGTGTATCGTAGTGCCATCTGTTGCGGAACGTCGGTACCAGCAGAGGCGAATGAACTGAGGTGTTACCGCGAATAAGTGCGCAGTGCGTGCCCTCAGAGGGCGCTAGCACCCATTACTCCAGACTCCAGGTATATTCTCGGAGACAAAGAGAGGACACTAGAGTGCTGTTTCTAGCATGGTAGGAACAGCCCACGCATGTTAATATTCTAAAATACTTTTTATTTAATGATATTTATCTTAACCTGCTGACAGTTTAATTGCTGAGTTAAGAGTCAAGAAGTTTTTTTTATATTAACCAATAATTCGACCAGCTGCTTTGCAGCATATACAAAGAATCAAGCGATTAAAATTCACCGTTAGGTTGCCATGTAGAATACAACATCTGTAGTAATACAACTTACGTACGCGTAAAGTCTTACGCAAGAATATTTTAATTTTAGGAGCGAATATGACTCGCTTGAATGCTTTTAATGAGATTCCAAGTTTTAGAAATTATCATCAAGTTACTGAGCTACTTAATTATTCATCAATATTTATCGAAAGAGCCCATAACATTTAACGACCAGTAGGTACCTACAAAATATTCCGGTTCTAGAACAATCTTTATTGTTAAGGTAGATGATAATCGTTGTAATGTATTATAATAATCTAACTAAATAATAATAATATAATAATATAATATATAATATAATACTATGAAGAGGGAGGATTTGTTTGTTTGTGCATTGAATATGCTCCGAAACTACTGTGCCGACTTTGATGAAATTTGGCATAGATACAGAGTAGATCACGGGAAAGGACATAGGCTTTTTATCCCGAAAAAGTACGGTGATCCCGTGGGGTAGGTACTGTATTTACGCGGGCGGAGCTGCGGACAATATCTAGTACAGACATATTTTTTCCTCGGTAAGGGTCAGCTCACACCACAACGCGACGCAACGCAAGATACACGTTTCATTACAGAGCGGTGCCGCACTACGCAGCCCGGTGCAGTTTGAAATTCGAACTCTTACAAAAAGTGCATTTTCTTGTGTAGTGAATATGTTTCAATTTTGAAATCGCTATCTTAAAAAGGCAGAGCCGCGTCGCTTCGTGTCTTGGTGTGAACTGGCGCTTGCAAGTAACGTGAGTTTTGTATTTTAGGTCTATGTGGTGTAATGTAGAGCGCTGACTAACGCGGCAGCGGCTAACGGCGCGGTGCGCGGAGATCGGCGCTAATAACTCGTCGCCACTCTCACGGAACGTTACACACCAGTTACATATTCTAATAGCACCAATACAGCAGAGCTAGCTCTCGTGTAAAGCTTTCATATGATTCTCCATAAAAATTATTTACGATGGCTATATAGTTCAAACAATAGATCATATCTGTTACTCATAGTGATTAGCGATGAAGATTTTATATTTCTTGCAATATTGATTATATTGAATACTCAGGGCCACTTGCACAGATCTGGGTTGAAACTAACCCTGGGTTGAATATCATGTTATCTTTCTCGCTCTTTGAATTGATAAAAGAGAAGACATGATAATTTAACCCAGGGTTAACTTTAACCCTGATCAAGTGAGCCTTGGTAACCAAAATGATGATAAGTACAGGAATTTCATTAGCTAAAAAATCAATTTACAGAAAGTCTCTCACGGTAGGCATAGAAGCTATACAACTATAGAGGAAACATTAAATTTTAAATTAGAAAGTATTGATTACCATGGTAACAATTATTATACTTCAACGCCTAGGAAAGTGATTCATATAAGGTAAATCAATTTAATTACTCCTCGTAGGTAAACTTTTCTCGTAGATACACTTTTGAAAAAAGTTCGCCTTTATTTCTTATAGATCCACTTTTTTAAAAACCAATGTATCTACGAGGAAAGTGTACCTGCAAGGAATAATTCAAACAATTATAACCGAGGCTCTGCGTGTTCCAATTGACCGTTAGACATATTTTAAGAGGCTGAGGTTGATGAACGATTTAGTGTCGATATAAACGTAAGATATCTCCGTTCTCCCTATATTAGTATTCTTGAACTAAAAACTTAGCAATAGGCCTGTGAACGAAATAAAATTTTGATTATTTGAATGTTAAAACTCTCCCAAACCTGTTTCTTTTAAGGGTTAAAGTAAGTATCTCTTTAATTATTATTTCCTATGCGGGGGCAGTTTTTAACAGTTTTCCCTAAATTCTTGTAAATAATTCTATAGACACTTGATCAAACAGACATCTACTTATTTAATTATCAAAATTAATCCCAACAGTATCTGACTTGCTATCAATGTTAACAAACAGTTACTACATTTTATCGAAATTAAGATGACTTTAAATGATAATCTTTACTTATATTATAATTAGAAAAGATTTGTTTGTTTGTTTACATTAAAAATGCTTCAAAGCTACTGGTACGATTTTGATGAAATTTGGCACAGATATAAGGACATAGGCCACTTTTTATCGCGGGACAGTGTACGGTTACACGGTATTTCCATTTGCTCGTACAAAATCGCGGGAAACATCTATTAAATAATAAAGATAATTGCTTTGTCTTTAGTTCATATCAGCCATAAATGCCATGGTGCATACAATAGTAGCAAACAATTTAATATTTAAATGAAATTCGTAGACATGTTGTTAGCTTTCTTTACGAGCACAGTAAACTTCACCTTGTAAAGCCACATTCCGTTAACCGCCTAACGCATACATTAACATAATAGAAAATTTGTGGGATCGGAACGCTCCTCTCGCCCAGGCACGCTAACAAAAAACTGTATAAGAAATACAAGATGCCGTCGAAGAAAGGAGATACGTTGGCCCTTACATAGTATTCCAATGTAGTACCCTCGATTTGTCTACCTGCAGCTGCCCCTAGCGCATTGAGAGCGAGCGACCAAAAAAAACCAAGCATAATAACGTCAAAGGGCAGGTCGTCTAGACATCCTTTCCGATTCCCAGAAAAAGCAGGTAGATAATCTGTGGAACAAATGCACGATAGAGCATTTCAAAAGATAGCACAATGAAAACACAAAGACTTTTAAAACTTATTTAATTGGGAGTACATTTGGCACAATACTTAGGTAACGTTACAGCCGCTTCCTTATCCACAGTTAAACCGAAGACAAAAACTTATGTTCTAAATGGCAACTCTTACAAATTTTGTACTTATCAAATATTCCACAATCGTAAGTATACTCGTATCATTATTAATATTATTAACATGATATTGAAATAAAATCAACATTTTATAATAAACTATTTAAAATATTCTATATATCTGTAATACTAGCCCTATACATAATATTAAGATTTGGCATAATTAAGGTAGTGTCACCCACCCAGCGTCGACTAGCAACATTAATTCATTTGTAACTGGTTAATTCAGTTTTTTATCTCTATAATTTTGTATTCAAAAATTCACATTCGTACAAATTAACAGTCCTACAACCGATGATAAACTAATACAGGAATGCTAATATAAATGAGATGGATTCCTTTCGAACTAAGCTTCACTGGAAGCAAGTTTAATTTTTTGACTATAAACAAAAATTATGTACACAGTAAATAATCTAAAACGACTTCTAACAACAATTAGTATAAAATGTATAAGTAAAATATTTATATTATAATGGTCTATAAATTAACAATCAATATTGGAATATTATTATGTGGCACGCTATTAACATAAGGTTACATATAATTAGTTTTAAAATGACTAAATTACATAACCTACAAAGATTCAGAATCGCAAAATGACTAAACACATAATTCTCAAAATATTAAACTACCCAATTTATTATTGGCAACACTCCAGTTGTTGGCACCCACACGGCTCTACCGTCGAATATGAGCTGTTGTCAATAATGATAATTATTGCATTGCCCTTTCTAATAGGAAGCAAAAACTGCGTTAGGTGCGTTGAGCGTCTGATGGAACTAAACGAGTGATTTTCAATAAGTAGGTACCTGCTTTCGGCAGTCTGTACTCCCTTAGATATTTTCGAACTTAGGCTCTTTAGCTTGCACGGGGAATGTGCTGGAGACCTTGGGCGGGTGCGTGTGCACGGGCGCCTGGCCCAGCACGCGGTCATACATGGTGAGGATGGAGGCGGGGCAACTGCGCGACTTGCGCGACGAGCAATACCACAGCACGCGCGCGCGGTCGTTGTTCTTGCGCGAGTTCACGAAGTACGTGTTGCCCTGGAAGTAGAGCAGACGGCCTCCGCGCGCCGTGTACAGGTAACACGCTTCACCTAAAAGTATGGGCCACGTTAGAGGAGGTCCTCAGTTACCGGGCTTTAAAGCGACCTGCTAGATAGATCGATATAAAACTCATTATACACACACGATAAGAACACTACGATAAATAAACTAGAGGAAACTGTACTAAAAGATGGTATATTGCTTACAGCAGTTTATTCCAGTCGAAGTTCTTGCAAAGTTACTAGTGCGGGAGCATTTTTTTGTAACTTTTTGCCAACTTTCTTATAAAAAAAACTAGCTATTATATATAGCCCTCAAGTTACAATTAGTTGTTATTTATTCTAGGTAACACACAATCTGCTGATAATGAGCATAGTGAGATCAAAATGAATATGCAAATTCATTATTTATTCTCCCATTCCTAGAAAACTACTATTCTGACACTTGTGAGTCTTAACTAATTACTCCAGTAAACAAGTCCTACTTTGGCGTTTCTATATTTAAAATTAGGTCAAGCTGAGTTCGTCACAAAAATCCAACAGTGTTAAGGAAAAGGTCTAAAAAGGAAAATAATATAAGAAAGAGGCCCCTTGTATAGTACGCATTGAATTTATTGTGTCAACCATAAATATTATCAAGAATTGAAACTTGAAATATAATACTCTCTTGGTAAATACTTAACGACGAAAACATTTTAAATTTATATGGACATCAGTGTAACTATTACTATATTAAACATATAACATAATATATCTATCACATGGGCAATTAATGAGAACTTTTAAAAGCTGGTGTTACCAGTTTTTACGTAGGAATTAGTGAAGAGTGTGGAGAATTAATATAGGTACTCTAAATGTATTACGTATCTATAATCTAGATCCTAGAGAGTAGATGCAGATAACGCAATAAGTTAGTATGTGATCTTCGCACACGATATTAAATTAAGTAAGGGACAAGTAATGGGGCTTGGTAAAACAAATATCTAAATACCATCCATAAAATAAAAAGTGGTCGTATAACGTATTAATAAATATGGAGTTAAAGCTATGGACTTCATGAGCCTAAGGAAATCCATGAAATAAATTCTTAAGTTTACGCAAATTACATTAACACCTATCTAAAAAATAATTGATGGTTACTGATGCTTTCCTATTCATTATATAATTAACATAAAAAAATAGATGGTTTTATTGGAATAATATTGGCCACAATAAAAATTGTCTTGGTCTAAATATATTGTAGGTAACGCGGCATTGAATAAACTGTGTTGACGAATAACCTGCGAGAGTCACCCGCGCCGACTCAAGACGAGCCAACTGTAAGCGTTCCCTACGTGAAACGAAACGCAATTCATTCACGAAACTCCGGGTACTATCGGTTGCGCTATCGGGAGAGTTATGACATTACAACAATAAAAATCACGTCTGTGCTTCCGCAAACTGCCGTATGATGATGGCATTCTGATGGCATCAGACTGATGCGTTACTTTACATATTGTATACCTATTTATATTTATAAATTACGAATTAATCAAGTCAAACATACTAAGCAAATTGCAATCACAGCCCAACAATCACATAATAATATAATCATTCCATTATAATATTATGTTAACTTATTAATTTATCTGACGATAATCGCTTATTAATGGCATTTTATGGACATAGCGCAAATGCGTCAAAATCAATAACACACGACATAATTCTCTTCCTTATATTGGAAGGCTACTCTGTCGGCGACATTTAGAAATTGAAATGTCTTCTCAGCAAGCAGTCGCAGCGCTGCTTGTTGGTGATACTTATGCTGCAGGTCGGCGAGTGCACGCGCCAACCGCTGCGGCGCTCCCACAGCACCGTGTTCCGGCTCCAGCCTTCCGGCCCGTCTACAATTAACACCTCGTTATCTTCGTGCTACACTTGTAACGCGGTGCAAAACTGAAAAAGCAAACTAGCCAAGCTCTCTACAGCATCACACGAGACTATCTCAGTCTGTTAAGCTATCGACTGCAACCATACCGCAACGTCCCAGTAAACACATTTACGTAAAATTTACATCAGAATGACATCATGTTATGTCATGATTTACGTAAGATATACGTCACTAATAGATCATATGTGAGTCATTTATTCATACCTCTTGACGTCAAACTTTTATGTACTCTGACGTAAATATGACGTTTGTTTGACATCGATATTGATGTAAATATGATGTAATAATGATATCGTAAATCGTAAAATATTACCTTCATGTGATCTCGGATTGACTTCGATGTGATTTAACTGACATCGAGCTGACATAACAATGATGTCATATTTATGTATGCTTCAATTACATATGACCTGCAATTGACGTGACCTTAAATAGACAGCATAGACATACAATAGTGTGATACTGTATTCCTACTATCTCTTAATAAGATTACCTATTGCCTTAAATTTCACAATATTGTTTTATCAAATATACAGGTACTCTTCATAATTTCTAAATTAAATGTTTCCAATGATATCTGTCAATGTAATACGTAATGATGTTTTGCAGTTTTTAAAAATTAATTGACCATTTACAACATACATAATAAATTTTGAAAAATAACATTTCTAAAGAAAACCACGTTACATTTGGAAGTTTCTGCAAAAAGGACAAAGAATCAAACAGTGTTTAATTCATAGTAAGAAACAATTTATTAATCTTAAAAGTTAAAGTAAAACTTAAAGTTTATAATCATCCAATTTCACAAAAAAACACAACATAATCGCAGAAAACAGTAATTAAATTTTTTATCATCGGGATCAAAATTTTTTTTAATCTAAGTTGACAAACAATGACGAAAAAATTTTTTATGCACTCAAAAGTAGGTATTTCAATCATATGATAAATTTGTTTTAAAATATTTTATAATTATAGTTAGAAATCTTATAATAATAATTTGGTTCATTATGAATTCTTTAGTGTCATTAACATTATTAAGATTTAGATGAATAGTTTTAGACTTTTCAAATACATTTAACGTTTTGAAGTTCTGTCGTTTTTTTCTTATTACCATAACTTGTTAAATTATAATTTTTAATATTGCGTAAATTTTTAACACATACTTGAATATTTTTATCGTAAAATAGAAGAATACTGTTAATTACAAAAATTATGACAATCTAAAGAGCTTGAATATCGATATGTAAGTAATAAATATGAAGAAGTTGAGTGAAGTAAACTTATTATTTTATTAATTGGATTATCTAACTTATTAGATTGGAATTATTATAAAAGAATAACAAAATTTTATATTTTATAAAATTTTGCGAATGTTCAATACATAAATAAATATTTTAATTATTCAATGTTGTAAGTAATGTTGTACTCATTTTTTTAGCACTTAAATAATTACAATCCTAAAATTTCGAATATCACAACATAATTAATAGAATTTATTCTACCTAAGTAACTTTTAATATTTTATTAATAGTATATTCAAATTTTTGGACTGTAATTATTATTGGAGAAACATTTTAACATTTATAATATTTCATAAATCATTAGCACACTCATAATTAATATTCTTATCGGATGAAAAATATTTTCGCCGATCATTGTCATTGTAATGATTACAATCCAAAAAGTGATAATATGAAAAATCAGTCATAAATATATTTTCGTTTACTGAAATAATTTAACATGTCTTTAAGATTTATTATTTTAACTTTTTGGATCGCAATTATTGATAACTCAAAACGAATTATTATATTTTATAAAGCTGTGTGACTGGGCAACACATATATATATTTTAATCATTTAAATAATAATTTATTCACACTCTCTTTTTTTAATTCTCAAATAATTACCATTCAAAAAAGGAGAATATCGTAAATAAAAGTAGTAAATTTATTCAATCCAAGTAATTTTTTATATTTTATTAACTGAATATTATAATTTTTTGAATTGTAATTACTGTTAGCTCGTCTAACCTGCGTCATCGTTCGTTTAATGAGTGTATTCTTTATTGTTCAGTTACTGGTGGCTTTTTTTTTTTTTTGTACTTGTGCCGGTTGTTGTTTTGCTCGTTGGTTTCCTAAACGGAACCAATTATTACATGTTTTTGAAAATTCGGCGCTGTCAAAAGCTGGAAACTTTTCCAAGATCACCCCTGAAAATAACGTTTTTTAACTTAAAAAAATATTTTTCGAAAGAAATAAAACAGAAAACCACAATTTTGAATATTTTCTGTTCCACTTCAATATAACATTTCTTACCTTCGCAAGTTTTTACAACTTTCAGATCCGCGACTTTGTACTTATTCTTTTTGCCTTCCCACGTATTTTCTTGCGCGAATGATTGAGAAAATATAGTGTTCAATACTCGCTCAGTGTGCTCCTTACCACTTGCTCCACCAACTTGACCCACGATTTTTATCTGTATTTATATTTACAAATTAATTATTGTACATAAAATAATTTAAATAAACTTTCCAAGTTAAACATTAGATTAAATTTTTTTTTCGAGTTTAGGTTAAATTAAATATAAGTTCAATACATTGACAGCGACAGGAATTAATCACGTGATAAAGACAATAGATAATACAGTAAACTTACAAATTCTTGGTTAAATTTCTCGTCTTCATTCAAATCACTTTCAAACTTGGTTACATCATCTTTCTTGTTTAATGGCAAAGCCTTTTTAACTTTTAATAACGTTTTCCCGTCTGAAGGGAGAGATCTGGGACGAGTGTCGGCAACAAGACACTGTTCAACATCCTTCATCCTTACTAACATTGACCCCAAAAGATGTAAACACTGATCTAACTTTCCTGAAATCAATCGACATTAAATTTAAGTCTTTCATATATTAAATAAAGAGACGAAGTTTTCAAAGTAATAGTATTACTGTTAACAATATTGAAGTGAAAATCATCAATATCATCATCATCATCATACGAGAGATAGTCTCGTGCGTATAATTTTTGGATGACGCAGTTATTATATCATTATTGCGTATTTTGTAGCGATACGCGGGCTCGTGGGATGCTGGGTGTTATCGATTGAGGGGCCCCATCAGCAGGCGGTGGGGCGCATGCCTCGGGCCTGAAGTGCCCCCCGCCCCACCACCACTGCCGTCACCAGTCCGGATCCCCAGCTCTGCCCTACAACAATTAGCCTCAAGTTCTTGTTATATTGAAGTATCAAATTGTTGTAATGAATGTGATTGAACAAATGTAAATGTAACCTACATTTAAATATCACAATTTTTATTCGAATAATATTGTCTCGTCTAAAGTATAAGATAATATTATAAACGCGAAAATCAGTATGGATGCTTGTTACTCTTTTACGCAATTTCTACTGAACTTTGGTAATGAAGCAAAGGGTAGATGATACTATGGTAGAATTAAAACCTAAACTCTGTTTAATTATTCTTAGTTAATGACAATGTCAGGCATGTCATCACCGCGTGGGCATAGCATATGCACATGACTGTTTAGTAATAACCATTAACCACCAATTTAAAAAATGTGTTTAAAATAAAAAATATTAATACAAAGCTCGTAGCATCACTGGAGACGACGTTTTACATTTTAGATCTCCTCACAAATACATATTTTTTACGTTAGTGTTCTCTTAATGGTGCCTTACAAAACCCTTACTAATATATTTCCTCTATCTGGAAATAATTCTTACGCGTGTTAAATCACCAATTAAACATCATAATAGAAAGTTAAACATCATAATCTAAAATAATAAAAAAAAAAACTTAAAGTTCGAATACAAACATATCTTTAAACATAAACAATAGTTAAATAACTGAAATAGGACGAGCTCCGCAGTAAATAATGAATATCACACGCTCGAAACGAGGTCACGGCGTTGAAAAATTATAAGGATGGAGTACGTGCAGCGGCGAACGCTCCTTGAGCGCACGCACACAGAGAGACCCTCGTCAAAATTAGGGCATACAGGGCGTAACTAGGCAGTAGCGGGAGACAGCTACGCCCGTGCGATCCCCATGCCCTGCCGAACTTTCTTTTTCATAACTTTGTAGCTCGTATTGATCCATCTCAACTGCGCAATTCATATCCCGTATACATCTAATGTTGCACGGGAAAAACTAATTCGGAGATCGCGCTGGCGGTGAACGTAAATGGTCACAATAAGGTTTAGCGTATAGGTAGCGTATACCCAGGTATAGACAATTTGTTAAAGCAAATTAAACTGTCGGATGAGTTGGAAGAATTTTTGCCATTATGTTGTTAAAATATGTTTTCTTAAGAAACACGCTCAAAAATAAAAGACCGCGTGACCTAGATTCCTAATTAAATGTTAGTAGATGCCTATGTTCACGCCTATACGAACTATAGGCGTGAACATAGGCATCTAATATACTACGAAAATACATAAGTATTTTTTTATATTATTCGCAATTATCTACAGGAGAAATAAGTTAGTGTTTTATCTTAGGTATATCTTAGGCTTAGGCTTAAAAAAAATTAGACGACAAAATGAATGCCAAATGAAAGCAAATTAATATGATAAATATACTATATACATAAATATACATACTAACAATATCTAAAATATTATATTTCAAATAAATATCTTAGTAACAATAAAAAAAAAAAAGAAAGTGTACATATAACTTTATAAGACTATTAAAATGAATTAGGTGATATTCACTTACATACCTAGATATTGCAGTAAAGGAAAAGAGTTATTGCAGAAATGTATGAGCGTTGGTCTACATACTAAACATGAACATGTCATATCTCATTGGAAAGGGCATTTATTGTAGGTACATTATTTCCTTTATTGACCACATATGTACCTATATGTAAGTAATGGGGTTTTTGCGTAACTCAACGAAAAGAAACAAAAAATTCAGGATTTTTCTTCCCTTTACTATGAATAGGTAAATCTTATGTTATCTTATGTATAATATTATCTTCAACGGGTGGGAATCGGTTTAGCCTTTCGTCAACTTCGTCTAGTTGAATGTAAAGTATCCATCTCTGTATAGATATCATCGTAAATATATTTAAGAATAATTCTTGCCTTGTTGACTTTACTTGGATTGACTTCAGGCCAACTTGTATCTCGAAACCAATGGGCTAACAATTTTTTACTTCTATTACATCTTAAATGTCTGAATCCTCTATTTCTGTTAATGTATACTTTTGTATATTGAATTATAAATGAATCGTCTTGTTATCATAAACTGATATTCGTAGTTTGAACCAATCAAATGTGTTGACGTCGGTTGATGTTTATGAGAATACCGTTTTGCAGTTTTAACATATCGGGACTGGATCGTAAATGTATTATTGTAAGATTTAATAAGCATAATCGACCTTTTGATCTTTCTTAGGTTTAAATGAAGAGTTTCGATGCCATGGTGACATTAGTGTTACTTTGATTTTTATTAAACCATTTATTATACAGGCAAAACGTCTTAGAAATATTAAGGTTTTCTGATAGATATTGTCGAATTTAACTTTTTTTGTGTAATGCGTTTCTACTTTCGGAAATAAACTAATATGTGAAAAAAATTATCTAATTGTTTCGGTGCGATTATTTTTACTATCCATGGTCATTTTTTAAATATCATTTCTCTTAACATGTCTTGCTACATAATATGACCATTGTCTTTCTCGACTAGATAGCCTATAAAATGTATCAAATAAATTTTGACGCTTTGTCAATGTAAATTTAGTGCCACAACGCATCTTACATTCACATAAGGGACCTATAGAGATCTGAGGATACTTTTCTTTTTAGTCCCTTCTATTATGCCTTTCCAGAATTTTTGAGCAGTTTATTCTTATTTTCATCACTCTTACGTTTTCTAGTCAGTAATCTTACTTACATCATCTATACGGTATGTAGGTCGTAGTTCTGAAATTAAATATAATTCATATCTTTATCTTGTTTGTCTTCACCAGCCCTCCGAAGACACGAGAAAATTGTCTTTAATATAACGCGCCGTCTTTTTTTCTATTTTTTCAGTATTTTTTAACATTAGTATCGTCGTGTAATTATATGATACCGAATATAGTGATACCAGAGCTATCTGAGTGAGGTGCAGTAAATCCGAGCATGTAAAATGTACCTCAATCTCGTGACAGGATATTATTTATATATTTTATAATATTACATTGTTTAATTAAAGTAATACTTATCTTCATCGTTAACCATTTTAAACATTCTTACTAAGGGTTTTCTTAAAGATCACTCAGAACTTAGTTTAAATTTTTAATAATATATTTTTCATGTAAAATACGTATTATGTTATCTAGGTGTTGATTTAATTAGCCTTCAATAAAATTAATTAAATAATTTTAAGGCACCTGAGACATATTTAAAATCCGCTTATGTTCACGCGCAAACATATACCTATGTACTCGTATTCCTTATATAGTAAAAATGAAAAAACTGAAAATAAAATAATCAACAAATTCCAGTTAATAAATCCTTAATAGTACGTTCGTTTGTTGTTGCATGGGAGCGTCGATGTCTTTTCCCTTATTACTATTACTCAAGTAAAAGATACAACGTAAAAAATGTTCAAAAACTCATTTTATTCTGTCATATTCTGCTAATTTGTAACATGTATTTTTATTATTTAACAGTATCTTAACATACAAAGCACAAACTTAATAATTACCACAGATTCAAAATAAGCTATTGTATCTATTACATTTGTCTCAGTCCACAAAACAAGCAAAAAATTTACTTCAATACGTATTAAATTTGGCGTATACCTACCTACGTATTAACAATATTTTCTTAAATATTTCAGCGAAAAGAAACCTAACACATAAAGGAAAACAATGTTTTTTTCATAGCGATTTTTAACTTAAAGGTTAGGTAGGTAAAATAGATATTAAAACATAAAATAGATAAAAAATATAAAATAAAAATATACAAAATTATGATAAGTACTTAATATTTTTATAAGTCAAATAATCTCTTATTATTGTCATTCTTAGTCTTAAAAATTTTGTCTCAATAAATATAAGTGATGAAAAGAAAAAAATCCATAAAAAAATAAGATAATAAGTAATTTACGAAATTTAAAAGTAAAAAAAAATAAAAATATAAATAAAAACGATTTTCACTAAAAGTTTACTACGATTGGTCTCTATTGTTCCTGAATTTCTGAAGCGGCTCTAGCCTCTACGTGTGGTAACGCGAGTGATTCGATGACCTGGCGTTCAGTCCTGGCGTTCTTTCCTCGTAATTACACCTTTTTGCCAGCCTATTAGATCATTAACATAATAGTAATAAGAAATCAGGGCCTTAACCAGAGGCGTAGCTACTACTTACTATTCCTAATAATATTATGCACAAAAAGAAATCATTAATGTTTCTCATTCACAAATATTAAAACATGGCTAAGACACGCTACGCCCCGAAATACAATTTGAGAGTGAAATTTTTAAAAAGAGGCCACTCGCTCTTCTGTGGGGCTGGCAGATGGCACCGATAACGTTTCTGATATCGGCTACCTGTATCTGTGGTAGGCGTCCTTTCGGCGGACGTACTTGCCGTCGGGGGTGAAGTAGTAGTTGGGCGGCGCGTGGATGTGTCTCCCGCGCACCAAGAACAGCTCGTCGCCGGGCCCGCGGCGCGCCGGCGCCGTGATGACGTCGGCACGGCAGCCCGCCATGTCGCGCGACGAGCAGTACCACTGCTTGCGCCCATGCGCCTGCTGGTTCTTCAAGTAGAACGTGTAGCCGGCGTGCAGCAGCAGCGACTTGCCCGTCCGCGACGGCACGTACACCGCCGGCGCCCGCTCTGAACCCACACTTATCGTCAGCATGCTACCACACAACACTACTATTACGTCTAATCGAGCTAGGGACAGTGGCGCCTGAAGCAGGGCGCCGTTATCGGAACGCCGAACGGGCGAGCGATGCGTACAGAACGTTCAGAAATATTTACGTCTGACAGGACCTTTGCGGATCACTGTCATAGAAACTGCGAGGTAAAAGAACTCTGAGCGGGCTGTAGGTACGAGCATTGTTTCACTCCATGCAACGCTTTCCTAATCACCGTTGGCCCTGGCGTCCTGCTTTCTGGCCGACCGCAACGTACAATTGAAACGAAGCTGTGTAATATACAATTTATTAATATAATATGATTAAAGACTTTGACTGGATCTACATAATTTTTCTATAAAAATTATTTAACAACTTTATGACTAATAATATCGCTTGGCCATGTTACAAAGTAAAAATGCTTATCAAGACTATTTTAAGAAATAATATAATAAATGAATTTTTATATTAGCTTTATTTAATTTCAAATATTCGTATAGGTAACTTAAATATGTTTTAACATTTATTGTAGCCCTACAGACATTATTAGGTTGTACTTAATATCGTCATATCATCTAACTGGGCACATTTTTTTATAGAGAATTTTGGGCCTTCTTAAAAACTAGAGACCAGGAGGACTATTATTGCAAACATTTTGACAGTTTATGGACAGGTAGAATTGAAAAAATACAAAATCAAACGGGCAAACCTGTCAACGGTTTATTCCCTTTAACCTTCGAGCAATACGCCTCCAAAGAGAGTCCTCCCGGTCTCCTTTCTACGTGGGGAGGTTGCAGATGTTCCGGAGCGAGACCCGGCTGTGGTTGTGCGCGCCGCTCGCCGCGACCACCTCCTGGCGGAAGGTGCGCAGCGTCGCCGGGCACTGGAACTTGGTGCGGCCGGCGCAGTACCACAGCACGCGGGGCTGGTTGCGGTAGGCGTTGTGCGGCCGGTAGTAGTACCCGTCCATCACCAGCTTGGGATAACCTTTAGCGTTGTACACGATTTGCACTGCAAATTGTTATATCATCAGCTCTATAGTCTGATAGCCTATACAACCAAATATTTACCTATACGACCAAACTAATTACAAAATCACTATATAATATACTTTTGATAAAAGCTCATAAGGTCATTTCAGACTACGCTATAAGTATAGCAAAGAAGGATCTAATGCTATAGTATATAGCATGGCATTCACATTACGCGATATTATAGCAAGCATTTATAGTATATAGCAAGCTCGGTTTGGCTTGCGGGACGGCCGGGGAAGAGAGAGGAGGAAGAGGGCGGCGCGCAATATAGCACAGCATGAACTCAGCGTATCGCACTATTTTATAGCGTATAGTAAGCCAATAATATATAGTACAGTACAGTGTGAACGTGTCCATAACAATGTATGGTGCGCGATATTGTTGTGCTATGAGCTATAATATATTATTATAGTATAGCGTAGTCTGAAAGGCGCTTGACTCTACATAACATGTTTAAAAGGAGCGTTTATCAACATCGACCTTCAACTTCTGCATGAATTTTAAAAAACTTACTCTATTTGTTCCTATTTTCTATAGAATACATAACTAAGTAATATTATTTTCAGTATTAAAAAGTCAGGTTATTAGTTTAACTACAACTTACTTTTACTTACTTTTTACTTTATCTGCAAATATTAAGCAATTAGAAAAGAGCAATAGAATTAGAGACCTAAGACATTGGAACCATTTATTCAAGAAAAAAGATCAGAAATATGCACCCAGAAAGGTAATAAAACATTTTGCCGTTAGAATTATTTTGCTTATTGCAATCTGTACATAGGCATTGGCCTAAAATCGTTCTACATTCTACACAAAAACATAATCTATAGGCTTACCAGGTATTTAGGTACATAAAACAAACTACGCTTAAAAACAAAAATTATCTCACAGAACCAGTTTTATTTCTACATTTGTATCTCGTCGTTACAACTAATTAAAAATTACCTAACAAACTTACAAAGATAATAAATAGATTCAAGAACAAAATGGAAAAAAGTATGCTAATAATATTAAAAAAACTAATAATGTAAGTACTCTATTTTGTACTGCCTACGAGCAGGTTTATACATTTTAAGGGTCGTTGGGAAAATTTGTGTTACTATGAGGAACTATTTTAACTAAAAATTAAAATAGGAATTTGTTTAATGATAATTTGAACCAGATGCTCACAAGTTTTTTTAAGTTACTTCCCTCTTGTAATATTACTACATTAAAAATTAAAACACCGGTGGGCCACTTGTCATTTTATCGTTATTATAGAGAACTACATAAATAAAAGATAAAAACATTTAAAAAATACTAAAACTTATCATACATTAAAATGTTTAATACATACTAATAAGGCAGCACGCTTTCTATATACTGTACTTAAATACCATGGAGAAATAATGAAACTATAGGTGGGTGGGCAGTACCTATTAGATGCGCCTTCTATGTTTATAGTAATACTAGTATAAACGAATATTTACTATCACAGTCTTCTTTAAATCATATCTTTACGATATAATGTCCGTCATACATATTTTAAGGCAGTCGGCACCTATCTTCAAGCCCAACTCAGTTGAGATGGGCCGTAGTAAGTTTACTACGGCTCAAATATACTTTCATTTTATTAGGCGACCTCTGTGGCTCAGTGGTGTTGGTGCTCAAGCCGGGGATCGCGGATTCGAATCCCGCCGAAGGGACAAAAAGTTTTTCCGTATTCCTGGGTCATGGATATATTAAATATGTGTATAATATAAAAATATTAAATATATTTCCGTTGTTTGGTACCCGGAACACAAGTTCTTCAAGAACTTACCACGGGACCAGATTGACACGGTGTGAAGCGTCCATAGATATTATTATTATATTTTAGATGTTAATAGTCAATATGCGTATTTATTTAGTCATGGCCAAGAATAGTTTAATCCAAAACAGCGCCTGCTCGTGGTCCCTTTTTTAATACGTGGTTTTACGCCAGTAATAACGTTAATTAGATTTTTTTTATCTGTTTTTAAGTAGATTTAGGTAAGGTTACCTAAACAATGCTACCAATAAACAAGTAATTGTTCTTCTTTTGGATAGTATTTGTTTAATGAACATAACATAATTTATATAATAGTAGTCATGGTTCGGTAAGTTTTTGCTTCAAAACAGATTCGGTAATTGGATGTTTCAACCATCAAATGTTTATACTAAATGATGATATTATAGTTACGACAGACGTGCTCTAAGAAGACACGTTTACCGATCTTATAATTCTGCACTCAATGTATTGGAAATGTGTCTTCAGATGAGCACGAAATGGTATTGTTATAATAACGGCAAACATGCCGGAACTCGACGCGTTTGCCGCAATTGGCTCGAGGTAGAAGTATAGCTCGTAATCGAATGTTGTATCTTCAGACGGCTCACTTGCACTAAACAGTGTTGTAGTTAATTTTGTATCTTCGGCTGACTGATGATCACTAAACGTAGCTACAGCTTCGCGCCTGAGGTCGGAGAATACGAGGCGCTTGTCAAGATAGTAGTAAGTAGAGGGTCAAAATAGTGAGCTTGTGTCGAATAACTTTGTGTCTTCAGATGACTGTTAAATGGTGTTGTTATAATTACGGCAGACGTGCCGGAGCTCGGAGAACACTACGCGCTTGCCGCACGTGTGGAGGCGCGCGCCGCAGCCCCGCGCGCACACCCAGCGCCGCTTGTCGCGGTACCGCGAGTCCAGCTTGTACCAAAACCCGCCCATCTTCAGCAGCTGCTCTTGCGAGCGTGGGCAACCTGCATCAAACATAATATTATACATAACCCATAGACGTACATATTATAAACGAGGCATGTTGAGGCAAAAAAACTGTCTCCACTTAAATGACCGCACTTTGAGAGTTTTGGGGCCATTTTGACAGATTTGTTTTGTCAAATTTATGTTATAGCCTATCATTTGTTTTGAAATCTTTGACATAATCAATAAAATTTACAGGTCATTCGGATACTTAGTATACTTTTTAACATCCTTTCTTGAATAATCAGAGTAATACAAAAGAATGAATGGTTAAATGAGCGAATATTATCATACATAATATATTCTCAAATATGTAGGTGCTATAGTCACGCAGACATTGTAAATATGTAGGTGCTATAGTCACGCAGCCATGGTAAATATGTGGGTGCTATAGTCACGCAGCCATGGTAAATATGTGGGTGCTATAGTCCCGCAGCCATGGTCAATGAACATGGTAAACATTTCCAAGATTTAAATCTAATTATCTTAATATTTGTTTATTATTATTTATAACTACGCACTGCATATGCTAGCTGCGTATTAATCAAGAGTTTTAGTCAAATCGGGATAAAAATACGAAAAAAAAAATTGTATCCTTTATAAACAACAACAAAATAGTTTATTGGTATTAAATACATCGGATGAAATAAACAGCTGAAAACGAACATACAATAGCATATTTTAAATAGTATCACATCTAAATTATACGTATAGTAAATTATACGGATATAAAACATTGGTCGACAATTCTAAAACGGTTATAAAACTCTCAACAGATACAGGGCGAGTACAAGAGTCGATACAAACGTAGCCCCGCGGCTCTACTGTGACATCACTACACACCTGTTACGCTACCATCTCTGCTCGTATAACAACTCTAATATAAAAACTATGCCTCGGTAATTCGTAAGCGACTATGCATTCCTAGACTATACTAAATCTACCTGTAAATACAAATAATAAATATTGGAGTATTTCGTAACGTATCTATCAGTCGTCCGCTCTACGCCGCGGTTAATAAATAGAATTTTATAAATAAGCTTCAACAAGACGGCTACACTATCGTTACCGTTAAAGCTATATTTGTATACATAACGTCTAAACATTTGGTAAGAGAATATTGCACATTCATATGACATAGGTAGTCGAACAGAACGACGCAGCTACGATAGGAGCCACCGACGCGTGCCCGACGCTACAGGTGGCTACAAGGAGAGCCCCCATCGTGGTACAAGGCAATCGCGGGGAGCCTATACACGTTCAATGTTATTGATTTATAAAACCCCCAAGAAGCGATCTACTCAGGAATTCTAAGTAAGCGTACTGTTTAACGAGTAATACAATCGGAACGAAACAAATTATTCGACGTACTACAAGAAACGAAGTGTAAAATATAAATAATTACTGTTTTTTTAATCTTTGGCAAAAGGCTACGCACTCACTATGTTTAGTAGGAAACCATACCTACTCACAAGTAAAATTTCAATTTTTTTTCCAACATTTCGGTATCAACTTCATACGATTCGTCGAAAGTAGGAAAGAGTTTAAAGATCTATTATAGAACCGAAGCTTCCAAAAGGAAAATATTCACAGTTCAATAGCGGCCTTCTTACACGGCCGGTGCTCGATAGCGACGCTCCTACTACGCAGTCAATGTCTTCCGTCCATGATACCGCGAACTAGGAGGTCGCGCCAGGCCTAGAGGAAGAGCGCGGCGTGCGGCGTGGGCGGCGCGGGGGCCGGCGCGGCCAGCACCGTCCGAGGCGCGCAGCTCTTCACTATTTTGTACTTCCCCATGGGGTCCACCTCGAACCTCCGGGACTCGTGCTTGGCCGGGTTGTAGGTGGCGGGGTGGTTGTGGGAGCCGCGGAAGTAGACGAGGCGGCCGTCGCGCAGGCACAGCGCCACCTGGCAGCGCTCGGCCTTCTGATAGGAGCGCGCGCACCGCCACGTGACGCGGCGCGGGTGCGAGCCGCCGTCCTCGTAGAAGATGTGCCCGTCCGCCACCAGGTGCAGCCCGCCCCGCGCCGACCGGATGTAGAACCAGCCTGAAACAACCGGGCACTTTGTTATTACATGGCCGTAATTACGCGTAATGATTTTCTATAATTTTCAAAAAATTAATTGACTCCTGAAATTATTGCTTACACGCCTATGTATATAGAACATTTGCGGTAGATAACTTAAGTATTTTTTCCATAATAATTAAAATAAATTGAAATTTAAACAAACATTTACGTACCTTTTAACCATCGCGCTTGTTGCTGCTACACGAACATCAAATGTAGGTACTAATTCCTACGTTCTTTATTCTAAAATCGAGATGGCTTTACAATCCGATTATATCCAGATGGCTTTGCGGATTAAAAATATCCTTTAGAGTATTTAGACTTAATGCTGAAAGGTTTTTTTATTGAGTTTCATTCAGAGAACAAGGTTGAAACCTATTTGAAATACTAAACTGTATAGATAAAATTAAGAGCAACAATACTGAAGATGAAAAATAATATTATTTCTCATAGAATAATGGAAAAAAAACTGTACCTATGAATATATTTCAAATTTAAACTAACTATACAGGCTACGGCAATTAAACAATAAGTACGTTAAATTAGGAAACTGTCAATTTGAAATGTAATAATTAAAACGCAAATGATATCAGCGCAATTATATATTCGTTTCTTTGTACCTATACAGAGAGAACAGATCTCACTACCGCACGCGCTAGAGCGTGTCCCTCCTACCAACTATGTCGCAGCGCGGCTTCCTATATCCATATTATTATACTTTCCTCTAAAATAACAAAAACTTATCACAATACAAAAAAGTAATACTTCAATATAATACTTTGCTGGTTGCCTTAATACTAAATCGTATACATCTCCAATGGTAATTACTGGTACTCCTCGTGTGGTTAACTTAACAGGTCAACTATTGTTATCGAAAAATAAGTATTTGTGTAAGTACAGCCTTGGCTATATAAATCTTTAAATTAACGTATTCTTAAGTACTAAATGCAAAAAATTAATCTCTCAATATTATAATAAAATAAAGATCTCACTGAAACAATTCTTACATCTAAACGTATACATTGAGTATTTATCATTTAAAATTATTTTAAATAAATGCATCATGATGTTAATCATCTGCTAGAACAATCTTATCTCGTATACGTGACATGACTCGACTGAAATCCATCAACAATTCTACAACAAAATATCCCTTCCCAAAAAACGCAACCGAAACCAACCGTATGGGAATAGAATCCCCTTTCAACAACCGTTCTATATACAATTTGCGAATAAAGTTGTAAAAAAATATAAAATATATATAAGAGAACTATCACCTTGTACAAGAGTCTACAGGGGGCTGTGAGACCGTCACGAGGAAGATCAGGACCGATCGGCGAGAGACTCACTACTGCCACATAAACCGAGTAAATAGTCCACCTCAGTCGCGGAAACATTGTAAATACTGTAAAAAAATACTGGCCACTGTCAATCTTTGATCGTCATCATTTATATTATGCACATACAACATATTTACATCCTCTATAGAGGCTTCCCTATTAAAATAAATCGCCGAAGATCGGTCCACTGTTCGCGAACGGCCTCACAAGTCATAATCCTAGTCGTATACTTAAAATAGAATACAGAAACTACTGCGAGACTATATTTTAAATAATATCTCTTCGAGTATATTAAACCAGATCTGTGTCCTAAAAATATTTGTCAAATTTTATATATTAAGACACTATGTAATACTGTATATCAATCGTTAACGCATCCAATGTCATCACGATAAATTGTGTGGAGCGTATCGATGACCACCGGAGAGAAGGCACGATTACAGTAATTTAATCGTTCAATAATTCGAAAATATCTCGAGCCCGCGTAATCGCATTTCAAATTTCATACGAGTTCAATTTAGTTTTGTACATTCTCAGTGCCATCACTTAATTTTTTACCAGTGGTCAATGTTATTGGAGTAATGGTAAGTTGAAGAATGCCGCTCCGTTATGCGGTTTAGAATTAGAACATGGGTTTCAGAGGGGTGGCCCGCACGCCGCAGGTGTGGGCGCTGTTCATCTGCACGACTCGCAGTCCGAACGTGTGCACGGCGGCGCGGCAGCGGGGGTTCCGGGAGCAGCGCCACCAGACCTTGCCGCTGGCCGCCCGGCCGTTGAAGCAGAACCGGTGCGCGCCGACCTCGATGGCGGGCTTGCCGCGCTTGCTGAGGCAGTAGCGGAACTGGCCCGGGAAGCACGGGAAGGGGAACGGCAGCCCCAGCGTAGGCGGCGCCTCCGGGGTCGAGTTGGCACCTGCAACTGAGGCTGCACTGTTAGTACCCGAGGCTATCATGTCCCATAACATGAACTATACTCTACACTGGTTTATATAATAAACAGTTACCTTTAAAAAAAGCAATATAAAAGACTCGGTAAAATTTTATTGATTAGAATCAATTTATCCTTAAAATGTATGAATATATAAAAATAGAGACACTATGAAATAAAAGTTCTTTCTTTCGACGACACTGAATAAAACAATCGATACATGCGAATAAATAGCACAATTTCAGTAAATATTATAATATTGCAATGGGCATTTTGACTTTTAAACTGACTCTTTTAGTACACAATTAATTTCTATCTAAATCTACAGATATCACAAATTTGCAATTGCCGTAATATTTTCTTGGCCCTTCCTAATTCCATTGTACAACTATTGCACTAAATGCCATAGTAAATGGATCTCCAACAAAAACTAATGGGTCAACGAATAAGTTCGTAGCGCTTCTACCTACAATATTTTCTTTTGTTACATAAACATTTTTGGTGTCTAAGCTTACTTGCTTTTTTTGTTCTACAAAACTGCATGTACTAATGTTTTTTATTTATTTTTTATCTACCGTAGTCTCCAGATCTTGCACTGAAGTATTAAAAAAAATTCGCTCCTACAGAATCATAGCAGTGATAACAGTTTAAAACCAGACATGAGTTTTTTGGCGGAACGGCATCGATAATTTATATTAAATACCTCTAGGTATAATGCCGCCATCTCTAGACGTAAACAGTACCGATTAACACTTAATTTTTTGTTACAATTTAAAATTCGTTTAACCTAACCATTGATTTTTATTTGATTAATTTAGTACGATTATTTGATCACTCACAGATAGGAATGAAATGGAATCAATAACAATTAGCTTCTACCGGCATCGGTTTACACAATCCGTTTGATTCAAGTTCTTTCTTCTTTCGTTTCGTCTTTCTGTGGTTGTGAAATTCGTGGTTATTGCCCAGGGCGACGATGAAGTTATTGTGTGTAATGACGTAGGAGCGGCAGCCGTGGTCCGACTTGATGCAACGCCAGCTCGCCCGACCGCGGATGATGGGCCCGACGCGACGGAATCGCTCGCCCCCCAGGACGAGCACCGGGTTGCCGAAACGAGACACCGACCAGTGCACTGCAATCAAACTATGCCGATACCTTCTATTCGGACTTAAACTTGAAAACCATTTTGAAGCCAAATCTCAGATCTCAATAAATAAAGAAATAAACGGCGTAACTGAAAAACTCTTACGCATTCATCGTATCCTGAATTGATAGTATCTTTCAGTAGAATACAATTTATTTAGTCGCAGTTCAATTATTCTATTCTTCAGACGATCACCAAATGTTTAATTGATTAATCGAGCAAGTTACAAGATATACTTTCTTTTCTTACAAATCATCTAGTATTACTTTTTTTACAAATCTAGGTTTAATTCTTATTAAATTAATCACTTCTGCTTATATACTTTTTAACAAAATGCTCAGAATCATAACGACCAATATTATGACATATTTGTAGCATCTCGGGCCTACGCCGTAGTTCGTAGCATAGTGCTACGGCCTACGTATAACCCAATTCGAAAATCAAAATCATCAATCGAAAATCAGTTTTTGCTGATACATAACAATGAACACCAAAAAAACAATCCCAACCACGAAGCCCCAAGAGAGATGATATAAGCATATTTCGTACCCTAATTAAAAATAAGTTTAAAACAAGAAAATTATTTGAAAAAATACTTTATTAATTAAGATTTGACATGATATAGGTATTTAAAATCCTAAAACATTTTTAATACATAATTGGACTTTAAACGCGAGCTACGCAATCACTATGTAACATCAAGTACCAACTTATTTACTTCTCCTTGGTCAAAAAGTTTTTATCAATTCGCAATCACACTTAACGGTACGAGACAGGTTTGCCTGTACAGGTAAACCGAAGCGTGTGTATTGCAAGCTGTGCAGTTTTCCATACAGGTTTAGATCAAGCTTACATGTCAGGTATGAGGTATAACTTTGCAGGCAAACCTGACAGGCAAACCCTTACCTTTTTTACCTGTGTGACTAACTTGAGTTATTTATATATTTTTGGTTAAGGTTTAGTCTATGGTATAAAGTACCTTATAGGCGCAAGTCAAGTATATCACCGGGGCTATTCACAATTCCCGTTCGACTCGGATTCGAAAACTTACCGCACGCTTATTGGTTGACGCTTAGCGCGGCAAGCGTTTATTGGTTGCCGCGCAGGGAGTTATCGAATCTGGAGTTTCGACTCAGATGCGTAATTTGTTACGCATTGTAAATAGACAGAACAGATTAATGTTAGCATAATGGTAGCCATACACCATACTGCCTATCGTCCAATCAGCATGACGCTGCTGATTGGATCAGTTAGAACTGACCGTGTATTGACTGACTGGATTGGCATGACAGCTGTTTGTAGTGTGTATGAACAAACTACATATTGCATTAAGCCTGCACCGTCAAGATTGGACCATAAACAGTATGGCTACTGTAAGGTTTATGGCGTTATGTTATACCTATGCGAATTAGCTTGTTAGTTTGAACACTTAACGCAGTCATTTTCGCAGATTTGTTTTGAAGCAGTGAATAAACTAAACCATCGCGGGCGTTACGTGACGGCCGACGGGTTATAACAATTTATGTGATAAGAGAAAATTATAGCTACTATGTACTTATAACCTACCTACTGTAACAAGGAATGTGGTATAATTTTATAACTCTGCATTTTTTTTATTAACAACAATTAACATTATACAGGTAGGAGTCACAGCCAAAATGTTAGAATATGTGTCTTAAGTTACGTCTATTTAGATCTGCGCGTTGTCTTAGCTTGTAACAAAGCCACCTTTGAATCCGTAATTCAAGTGTGCGGCAGTTTTGCCCGAAGCGTCCCAGTATTTTATGTTACTGTCCTCGGCACACTTCTGGTCGAAGTTGTGCGGAGTGAAGTTTGGCTCGTGGTTGTGGACACCCTTCATGCGTATAAATTCCCCGTCCATGGTCGTCTGAACTCTACACAAGCACTTGTTCGTGTCTTTATCGCGACAGGCCCAGTTCAGCTTGTCTCTGTACTGGTTGTTCACCCAAAACTTATTGGCTTGAAATATTAGCACAGACTTGCCGGCTCTCGACGGTAAAAAGAATGCGCCTGCAACGTAAAACGTCATTTTAATGTCGCAACAGTAGCACCCGTCCTCTGTTTCGTTTGGGACTATGTTGACGAAGACTTCAAATAATATGAACTGAGAAAACTTTCTAATGAAAGTACGTATAAGTTAAAGTACACTTACTTAGATTATAGAGATTCCATTCCCATAAATAGATAATCATTGTAGTGTTTTATGATTTTAGCTTTTTTAAATGCTGGTAGCATTTGGAAATATGACGCGTAATATGGTTCAAGAGTCATATTTTAGTAATATATTTAATTAACTTAATAAGCTTAGCAAAAAAATGGCATACTGTTAGGCACTATAATAGGTATATGAAAATAATACTTATATTACTACATAATATTAAATAGATCGCTTTTTGATTTTAATATACAAGTAGGTAACCTTATTAGCACTTGGTTTCAGATAAAGCTAATAAAATTAGCCAAATAGAAAATGCTAATAAGTCTCGCCCAATGTACCTATAGCCTTTATATATAACTCGGCGTTGCGTTGTCGAGGACATCGAATGATCAGATGACGTCAATGGTTGTGCTTGTCGGAGAACAGCACGACGTCGTCGTCGATGGTGTATATGCGGGAGGCGCACTTGCCGGGCGCGTGCGCGCACGACCAGCGCACCTTGCCGTTGGGAAACTCCATGTCCTTCACGTAGGAGAAGTCTCCGGCGTGGATGACCGGCGCCTTCAGCTCGCTCGTGCCGAACTTGAACTGCGTGTCCTTGGCTACGGCTAACAACTTCACTATTAAACTACACGACATACGTATTACCGGATGAATCTTTTACTTTACATTTTTATATACCCGCTTGTAAAGAAAAGATGTAGGAATTGAACGAAAAGCGAAGTAAATGTTATTAGAAAAAAATGTTTTCTTTTTAATTTTGTGGGTAGGTGGGTAGTATAGAGTACATAATAAGGAAACAAAAACTATACAAAGTATGTAGGTAGGTACTAGGTACTACTTTTTGGGTTTATGAACATTGTAAGGAGAAATAAAATAGCCTTTTTAAATAAACATTCTTATTTGTTTTATCTTAGTGAGTAATACTCTTAACAGGATCAACATAAATCTATATTAAAAATTTTAAAATTTTATTAAAGTTTATGAAAAAATATATCTAATTACGGAATGTCTCGTTAAATATTCACCAATACAAATATCTAATTTTATGATTTAACAATGAACAATATGGTCCCCAATGTGAGTAAGGCACTTCATTTATCAAATTTCTACCTAGGTATAAATATTTTTTAGAGATTGATACAGAATACAATACCTACCGTATTTATAAGTACATCATACATTAATAAAGAAGTCGGTATTATCGTAGTATGAATCCCTTTATGTAATGATTAATACTTGAAATTTCAATTAGTTATATGTGTATCACAATAATTTAAACATAAAACAAAATCAATCTACACCTACTCCGTTCACATCTAAAAGAAAACAATAAAACACATAACTAATGCTGCCAACCTTAACGTCACTCATTTTTCGTCCAATTGGGAAATACAATGACACATTAAGTCGGTCGAGTTCAATCTTGTGTTTAAGTATACCTTTACCTGTAGTAGTTTTTTTACCTTAATATAGGTAAGGTAAGGTAAAGACAGACAAGATAACTGCCTACTACCAATTTTCGGATAAATGTTAAACGTCACCAATAATAACATATTACGTATGTATTAGAAAATATCTGAATACAAAATACAACATTTTTACTGTAAGTATCTAGGTAAGACTTCAAATAAGCAAAAAATTTAAAATATTATATCTACGTATCTGGAATGATATAATAAAAGCATTAAATACATTTTACTATACATAAATTTTAAACTTTTATATCACTAAATATGCCTACCTACTTTACTTAATATTACTTTATTGTCTTTATTCTCAACCTGCTATCAACATCTCGAGCTAAAACGCTATTTTACCAATACTTAAGCTCTCCAAGAAGTATTCAGCTTAATTAATATCGGTTTTACATGTTAAGCATTCAATAATTAATTTTGACGATTAAAATTTGGACCTTCCTCATAATACGCAACGCGTGTAAATCCTGACATAATAATTTATCATTACCTATACAGAAAAATACTAAAATATTGATAATATCCAGGAATTATCAATGCTAATTTAATGAATGCTTAATATGCATTTACGATATAAAAATTTGTAAAAGGTTTTAGTTTATGAATTCTCGAGTATAACACATTCATAAAAATAACATAGTATATGTATCAATAGTAACAAGTACAAAATGGAATGATAGGGAGCAATGGAGCTGGTCATCGTGAGCAAAACGCGGGCAGTGCGTTTGTTACAGTGCAGTGTTATTCGGGTAAGAGAGCTTCGGAGGTTTAGCAGTCCGCGCCCGCCCACAGGGACCGCGCGAACGTTGATAATACTAGTGCGGGGCAGACATCAGGGGGCAATAGGGAACATACATAGTTTTTTTATTGGCATTTAGAAAAGTACATAATAAGCCAGGAAATATTGTCTTTGCAATGGCATATTTACGAACAACCGCTGACGAAATACAGTAATCACAAAAGTAAGACCGTTGGACAGCATTAAAACCGCTCTATATAAAAAATGATGCACGAGTGGCGTAACTAGTGCAGTTGACAATGCATGAAGATAAATACAAAATTGATTTTAATAACTTAAATACTGCGTTGATAATTATCATTATTTTAATAAAAAAATTCACAAATAACATAAGGGTTTCAACAGTAATTTTCGTTTTTCAATCAGAGCAAGTAACGACTATTTTTTTTAATCTGTAATTTTTTAATTTAGCAACTGATTACTGTATTTTATGCATTTTTCGGTCCATATATGCCTTTCGGAAAATATAAGAATTTTGCTGATTTAAAACAAAAGCATGTACCCCTAATATATTATAGTTATCCCAGTAATGCCCATTTCACGTAATTATTTTCGGTAAAATCTCGTTCGGATTGAAAAGCTCCCGTCTCGCTCGCACACATATCTACGATTTGCGAGAGAGTGCCAGCCGAAAAAACTAAGATCGTAACGAAAATAATTACGAGACTCGAGCTTCAGGAGGTCTGCGCGCGTGGCGGGTGGTTGTGCATGCCCTTCACCGCCACCACACTGCTGCCCAGCATGTGGATGCGCGCCTTGCAGTTGGTCTTCTTGGAGGTGCACCGCCAGATCACCTTGTCCCGCAGCTTCGACTCCTCGCAAAATGGAAACGTATTCACAACCATTATTACTTTACCGCGTCGCGACTTTAAATACTTGATTCCTGTGACAGAAATGGCGGTTAGAACATATGGAACGAGCCTCGAAACGAGAAAGCCACCGAAACCACCACCCTATCTTATACCTCTCATTCTGGGGCCTCACAAGTGAAACTAGCGGTTGTTTATAAGTACAATTTAATATACCACAAAACGTTCCCATACATAAACCCAACTTATCTTATAATGGTAAATACAAAAATTACACTAGATTTGAAGACAAGAGTAAATGAGGTAGATAGTTTCAAAATTCGTTAAAATAGAATGGGGTCCGCGATCCGGGCCGCGACAACGGGGCACTGACGACTTACACACGATCATTATGCACTATGAGATTCACAATATAACAACAACATTACAAATAGACAACGGACATAAGTAAAATTATTGTAAAAGTGACTACATTTACTCACACCGACCGACCATTCCCTATTTGATATTTTGCGTTATTTTGTTTCGTATTCTCGTAATTGACACATATTGTCATATTCTTACATTTATTTAACCTATCCAATAAATACGATACATAATTAGTAGATATACGAAGGATGTCCCCGCGTCGCCGCGGCGAGCGCAGTCTCTTATTATTTGGTTATTGTGGACTCGGGCACTACGGAATACGGATGCGCCAAACGGACGTCCAGCTGCCGAGCTGTCCGCTTCGTCTCCACCGCGGCCGGAGCTCGACTAACTCGTCTACCACAGTGATAAAATGTACACTAAAAGGTTCCGTTGTCGCAGTAGGTACCAGTAGGTAGGTACCAGATAATATATTAATTCCGGGATCGAAACAATTCGTACAGAGCCAGAAACTTTTAGTGTAAAATGTATCTTTGTTTTATTTGCTGCATTGTGTGTTTATACAGGGTTCTGTTATCCGTTTGACAGCATCCATGAGTACCAACCCAACGTACCTAAGTACTAGTCATTTTGGCTACGAACTGCGCTAACCGCCGAACTCCTTAAAACTAAGTTATCTAAATAACAATTAAAATTAGTCAAATTTGTACTCAAGTTGGAGTCTAAGAGATAAGCTATCAACATCTCGTGAAAATAATTCGTTCAGCAACAAATCACTATTATAATAATTATAAAAACAATCAATAAAATATATTCAGACAAGTCTCAAAATAGCCTATGTATAGGACAGTCGTCAACAGCAAACGCTCGAGTGAGTAACATATTGTGTCGTGTGTAGCTACTAGCTCGGTGACTGTGAGTCGCGAACCGCATAGAGGTAGTGTGGCGCGCCGGACCCTGCGCGGCGAGCCGCCCCGGCGCGCGTCTAGCCTAGCTTACACGCTAACTTATACTACAACTCCTTACTCAAGTAAAGCTTCTGAGTATTCATTCATGTATATGTATAATATTGTATAATTAAACTAATATGTAAAAACCCGTATAAAAGTGAAGAGGTAGTTTCATTGATCTTAAGTACTTAAAGTCATTCCTAAAGAGCACAACATTGAGTGCGTTCCGCGCGCTCGGCGCCCGACGAGTGCCGCGCGCGGCGCGAGCCTCACACTCGAAGGTAGGTGTACGTCGATATCAATATCATCGTAATATAAATAATGTAAATTCTTATCGTAAAGAGGCGGACACCTAAATGCCTAAATAGCAAACGTGCAACATGTAAAGTTATATAAATTTCAAAATAAATATGTATTATAAATGCAGTCGAGGGAACCATTCTCTGCCATTGCGAAGCGAGTTCGCGCAATCAGTCGCCGACTCATTACTAGCGGCCACTCAGGCCGCAGTCTGTCCTACGCACCCGGTTCGAACGCAATATTCCGAAGGTCCTTCCCGATATTCCGAATATCTATCAGATCCAGCCTACCTACGTGTTCTTGATCACTACTGCCATACCATCCAGCGCTACCCGTCTCATATGATGTTGCCCATAGGAATCTAGCTGATTCTACTAATCGTTCGCTTTTTGAGCCTATATCCTGATAATAACCATCTAGATATCTAAATTCGACAAAGTTACGCACAAGACTGTTTCGCGACCTTTACGTTTACGATTGTTTTATGAAAGATTAAATTTACTCTTAATAGAAGTTACCTAAATATTTCATTCTACTGTGTATACAAAATTTTGACCAGATTACAATTACTGAAAAATATACAAGTTACAAGCATGTGTAATAATATCATAAATCGTTGTCATGCATGCAATAATTTACATTGCAAAACTGTGGTAAAGAAGAACTAAATTATACGGCAGTTAAAATTCTAATATTATAAGCCTGAGTGATCCATGCGAAGTCAAAGGACGAATCTTTCATGTAAATTACAATAATTGTTTTGTTTGATAATAATAAACATCCATAATATACTGTATAAGTTGACTTTAAATATTACTTCAGACATTGTAATAAATTATTATTAAAGAAAAAAGAAGTAAAGTGGCAACTTAAATGACACGTAAATTAGAGCGTAAAGGCCGCGAGAACAGAACGTTTCTTCACATATATACATTTTTATTTCCTTACCCAATCCAATAATATCCCAAACCTATACGGATAACATTAAAGACCTCGAAAGACCGCTTAACCTACAGATATTTGCCACCTTCAGATGCCACAAGGGACCGCAAATATCATTCCTTGGTCGCAAAATTTAAAACATCACAACATCTAATATCGATTCAAATGTTTCAAATACATTCACATATCCGACATTATACAGACCATCAATACCGTCCCATTGAAGTAAACGCCAACCTTCCCAATTAATCTAATAATATTAATAATATAATTAAGAGTATAATTTATACTACTACGCGTGTGCAAAAGGCTTAAAACATTAAACCGTTCGATATTAAACAATTCATAGGTCGATTTTTTCTTACAACAAGATGCAACGTCTAAATAACTCAATTATGTGTTAAATCATCCGCATCATAACATCCGCAGCGCCGAAGCCGCCGCTTTACATCATATCCTCCTCCTTCAGCGGAGCGCCGTCCACGAGCAGCGGCTTAGCGGTGTCGTAGGAGTTGGAAGTCGGCGGTGGCAGGGAGTTGGGCGACTGCTGGGAGCCGGTGCCGGTGGCGGCGGCGGCGGCGGCCGAGGCGTTGGCGTTGGCGGTGGCGTGCGCGGTGGCGGCGTACAGCGCCAACGCGTGCTGCAGTTGCAGCAACTGGTGGTGCGGGTCGATGGGCGCGGGCGCGCGGTGGCCGCTCTGGTGCGGCGTGCGCACCACGTAGCGCCCGTCCGCGAACCGCCGCACGTTGGGCGGCGCGTGGTTGTGCGCGTAGCGGGAGCGCACGATGCGCTCGAAACCCTCCGGCCCCTCCGTGTTGACGTCGGCAAGGCAGCGCGACGTCAGCCGCGACGAGCAGTACCACTGCTTCCGTCCGTGCGCCAGGTTATTCTTCAGACGAAACGTGTAACCTCGGTGGAGAAGAAGACGCCCCTTACCGGCGCGGATGAAACGCGCTGTTAACAAACAACATCCATTAATTGATAGTCTTAATTGTAGGGTCGTCACGTCGGCTAACCTAATGTCTTTACACTAAAAGCTAAGGTGTACCATGCAAGGTTTGAATAAAACAATATACCATGGACTTTTTATTATTGGGAAAAAGAAAAGGCTTTTCTTTTTGTACATTTAATGAAGGATGTACATAGGAATTTTACTAATAAGTTAAACAAATTATTTTTACATTCAATAAAAATCGCAAATACGTTAAAATCTTTGAGATTCGTAATTATCTTACTCGTACTTCGTTATTCATTATTCATCATTATCGTACTCATGAGCAAGTATTTTGGCACTAGTGTAGTTTTTGTATACAAAGAACAACAAACAAAAATATCACATTGTATAAAGTACCTACTTGATAAGGTTGGCAATTAATAAAAATTAACAACATGATACATTTCGAAAAGATACAAAAATGACTTGATACAGGGAAGCACAGCTGGGATAGTATTTTTAACCTACACCTGTAATACTAATTTATAATGAGCATCAAAATGTACTGACTACTGAACTTATTATAATATATCCAAATCTTATGAGGTATTTTATGTATAAATTTACATACTATCTACATCTAGCATCACACACAACAAAATTTGGCACAAATTTAATAAAATACATAAATTATATAACAATCTGAGATCAAATCACTATTTGGTGACAGCCTGTGGGAATCAAAATAAATGAAAGCTCAATTATAAGTACCTACAGTACGATTACTTTGCTAATGGTCCTTGGCAATCTTCTTGTTTAAATGAAAATAACGGATGATGTATGCAAACAACGATTCCGAAAGACATTAAAAATGGGGTTTACTGTAGTTAAATGCTTAATCATCTAGATTGTAGTAGGTACTATTAGGGAATCTAATTCCTAAGCAGGTAAAGTGTTCTCATCATTTATGTGTATTATAATGACGGCATGCAGTCACAACAGAATAGGGATGTTGCCTAGTGTGGAATATCACATTTTTATAAATTAAATTTTATAATTGTTGATTAAAGATACATAAATCTAAAATAAATAGGTATTTAGATTGACGCGATTAAAAATTATGAGCAAATAAAAAATATTTCCCATCTCTCTCTCGCAAAACGATTTGTTACGTCACAAGTTGCAACCGCCATACATTTTGTAATGACAAATGTATGGCGGGTGCAACTCGTGATGTCATAGGCCAATATATCGCTCTCTTTCATATTGTAAATTTAAATTGTTTGTATCTTCGTTATTTTTTAAGATATACGAAAATGGGTTCAAGATTGTTTATTAATATGTTGTCTAACATCGAATAGACGAAAAAAAAATTTTAGGCAACATGCCTATTGTCATTGACTAGTTAGTTTGATATCATAATATCAATAAGATAATACGAAGAAATTATGACAACAGTCAACCTGCTTATGAATTAGATTCCCTGATAGTACATGTTTTTATTTTTCTTTATTAGCATTATATCAATATATTTCTTATCAGTTAAGGCGATGATAATTATGATTGAGACTTCGATATAATAGAAGTACATAATAAAATATTAAAATAAACGACTAGAAGTAAATTATTTTGACTCCTCTTGCGAATTAAAATATTATTATACCTATTATAAAAGTGGTCAAAAAATGACCCGTAAAACATTTGTAACACACAGATGTGTCGTATCACACTGCAGACACTAGAGATCTGCAGTTTGATTTTTATCGATGAATCACCTACATTCTAAATATACTATTAAAAAATTAAATCCTTACTACAAAAGAAATCAATACTTAACTAGTAAAAGATCACTTGAAACATTTGGAATAGGCTTTGGCATTGTATTAGAACCGCGTCACCCATGCGCTGGGATCGAAGTTATCGAAATCTAGTTGAGGTATCCGCGGCACGAGGAGCGGCGTGGGCGGCTCGAGCGAGGCCAGCGAGCGGTTGGCGCGGCGACCGCAGCGGCCCTGGTGGTTGTGCTCGCCAACCAGCTTGTGCAGGCGGCCCTTCTGCGTGTAGGCCTTGCAGCCGCAGCCGCCCATGGTGCAGCGCCACCGCACCACGCCTGAGCGCATCGTGTGCGCCGCGTAGAAGCTGCGGCCGCGCACCCACAGCCGCGGCCGGCCGCCCGGCCCTACGCACAGCCGCACCGACTCCTCTGAAACACCCGCCCGCTTTAGACCACGTCGATTAGGAAATCAATTTACGTCGATAGTAAAAACGCCGTTTAGAAAAACTCATTTATTTGTCGTAGTAGGTATAATTGTTATGTGACAATATTTCAAATAAATTAATAGATTGTAATTCATATGTACAACTATATCGGTACTTCCTATTTAAAGTAGCAAATTTACTTGACATTATAAACTGAACAATATTGACAAACTTTATTGCTATAGTACCAGGCCAGAACTCATGGCTTTATGAGCATAACCTCTGTCGAGTAGAGTGTGGAGCGTTTTCCCTTTTGCACGAAGCAGAGATGATGGTCTACAAAGCCGTCAATGACCGGAATTTTGGCCAGTGTCGGCTTAATGAGCATCATCTTTGTCGAGTAGAGTGTAGAGCGTTTTCCCTTATGCACGAAGCAGAGATGATGGTCTACAAAGCCGTGAATGACCGGAAATTTAGCCAGTGTCGGCTTTATCAGCATCATCTCTGTCGAGTAGAGTGTAGAGCGTTTTCTCTTATGCACGAAGCAGAGATGATGGTCTACAAAGTCGAGAATGACCGGGATTTCTTTCAATAGTTGATGTGCGTCATTTTTGTTCGGTAGGTACTGCTATTTTTATACTATTGCCATAAATAACATATTTCTTAAGTCGTACAACTTTTGTAGGTACAATATCGACAAAATGCCTGCTCGACCAATTTCTAAACATTTATCTTTGCACCAGAACGCCTCAAAATATTTAAACACAAAGGAGGTGACCGCATCGATTACGGACGTGGTTGAAGTCCGTATTTACACGTGAGTATGCGCGAACGATTCATCGGCGCTGTTTAGCAATTTTGATCTTACGCCTGGTCGAGCGGCATCTTGTTCTATTGTACATACTTAAATTTAACTTAGTAAAACTCCTCTTAATTTCACTAAAATATAATACGTTGTATAATTTCTATTTATTGCTGTTTACATACATCAAAGTATAAATTGTACAATCGAACAAATACAAATTTTTAATACACCTATGAGATCCTCGTAATAAAAAAATAATACTGCTAATTCATTGACTAGAATTGATTTATAAATTAACTTCATAGACTAGACTTTGTGCCAATTCTTAAAATCTAAAAGAATGAAAAGCATAAAAAATCAAAGTGACTTTTTATCTTTAAGGAATGATATAGGCACGCCAAAAAGTAATCCTGATTAGTGTGCCAGGTGTCTATACGTATTCGAGTATTCTAGTAATGCACGAGAGACTCGAGATGGCATACCGGGAAAGGCATTACTAGTCTTCCAGCAGAGCCTTGGCCTGCGTGGCGATGGCGGCGTGGCTGAAGGCGCGCGACGCGGCGGGCGGCGGCGCGGGCGGCTCGTGCGAGTGCACGTTGCTGAGCGCGAAGATGCGGTCGTGTATGGTGTGCGCGTACGCGCGGCACGTGCGCCGCGTGCAGCGCCACCGCACCTTGCTCTTCTCTGGGAACACCTTTTCGGCGTAGAATGAGAACCCGCCGAGACGCATGTGCCGCCGGCCCCGGTTAGATATCACGAACTCCACTGCAAAATACTGGCTTGTGACTATCAACGGGAACTTCCGTTAGTTTAATGAAAAATTAATATACGAAAGTAACATAAGAAATAAAAGAAGAGTTAATGGTAATTATTTATTTCTTTCTGCTAGCCAGTAGTCGGTGGCAGGTGAACGACAGCTCCTCCTACATTTCCATATTTCGAAGATTATGAGAATCGTACTCTTGTTTTTCGGGTATTAAGATTTCTATGAGACTTTCGATTCGGTCGTTTTCTAATGCGAGATTATAAGGTGGATGCGTATGAGTGGGCCAGTGCGTGACCAGCCGGCCGTCCACGGTGAGAGCGCGCGCATTGCAGCGGCGCTGCGTGCGCGAGCGGCAGCTCCAGTAGATTCGCGAGCCGCGGCGTTTGCGCGCCACGAACCCGAAACCGTCCATCATAAGACACGGGGCGCCCCTCTGAGTCATTGTATATGCCAATTTACCTTTTCCATGTCTTCTGGCGGCTCCTGTTTTATTAAAAATATGTATTAAAATAAAAGTCTAAAATATGTTTCACGATTTATTCAGGATAATTTTACCTTACGTTTAAACAGGTAATACAAAAATATGACACGTTACACAGTTCGTTTATTTGACAAAACCTATAACAAGGAATTTACTTTTAATTAGTTACTAACTTACACAATAATTTATTTATTTATATACACAGATTTAATAACGACTCCCGAATCTGATCCCAAGGCAGTAGCTTGTATCGCGCTTATGACTGGGTCAAAAGTTCAAAATTTATATGATCACACACGAAAAAATACACACAAGTTTCACACAGAGGGGCACGTTACGACCTCGCCTAAATCATACTTCCGATTGATTTTGTCCATGTGATTGACGGCGTGGTTGTGTACGGGGTTGGTGATTCGCAGCACGTTGTTCTTGGACGTGATGCGCGCGCGGCAGCGCTTGCCGTACTCCATGCACCGCCAGAAAGTCCGCCCGCTGCGCACACTGTCCGTCACGAAGATATACGGTTCGTATATTAATTGCAGATGTCCACTTTTCGTTTGAATGAAATGCAGATCGCCTTTAATATTACTATTACCTAAAACTGTGCAAAAAACTATGTGTTAGTAAACCGGCGACGGACGGTACATAGATTAACTATAACTATTGCGTCGAGTATAAACTGTTTAGTAAAATTTTCTGTATCTTAAGTCCAGAAAATATATTTTACATATAAACCAATAAAGGTGCGGAACATCAAAAGTCCCTGTATTATACAGAGTGTTTTGTATATTATGTATATCTCAGGAACAGTCCAAAATCGACCATCCATATATATGAGGGGGTTCAAATTTATCTTGAACCCCCGGATCTCAATTTCACGTTTTGACTACGTTCTACAAAACAACCTGTATATATTTTTTAAATAAATATGTAGTAAAATATTCTTCTTATATATATATATAAAAAAAAAATATACAGTGTGTGTCTTAATTAAAAGTGTCGCACCCCCCTGCACCCAACCAATTTAATATTTTTTGGTTGATACCTCACGTTGAATAAACGTAAATAAATAATTTTATTTATGACCTTACACATATGAAAAGGGTCTCATATAAAAAGACAGAAACAAGATTGAGAAAACACAGTACTAAAACCTAATTTATTTTCTATTTTAGTTTAACAGACTACACTATAAGCCAAAAGCCTAAGCGAACTTAAGTAATTCACGTTAATATATTTGTTAGCAGGCGTAACCCATTTGCAAATTGTAAATCGTACGAAAATAAATTGCATTTTATTACACCTTGGCTCACATTATTGAAGATTTAGCAGGTATCCCTATTTTTTCTAGTAATAAATATAGCCTATAAATATGTAATAGTAATAATGAAGCATTCTAATGATTTTTTTTACGATCAGTCCAGTAGTTTTTGCGTGAATTGGAAACGAACATACAAAAATACGCAAATATAATCTTTCATCTCTATAATATTAGTAGATAATTAAAGATATAAAATTATAAATTATTATAGATAGTATATAGATATATATATATATATATATATATATATATATATATATATATATATATATATATATATATATATATATATATATATATATATATATATTAACAAATATCTATAAAAGTACCATTTTTTGTCTTTCTTTACACCTTTTATTTACTATCATTTAAATAAAATAAAAAGCACTTTTCATTCGCTATTTGACATAAGTCCCTAAAGTTTCATAATTTTTTCCAAGTACCTAAGTAACAAAATAAATTATTAAGTAATGTAAAAAATATTCCGAGGAATACAACGAGACCCTTTAGATGGGTGTAGGTCATAAATAAAATTAACTATTTTGTTTTAGTCAACGTAAGATGGTAACCAAAACATAAAATATTCAATTGCTTGTTGCTCGGGGGGGTCGAGGATTGCGACCCCCAAAAGGGGGGTATTTTGTCGTTAAAAAAAAAACTATTATCTGCTGTTAAAATCTCTGAACCTCAAGATGACACACACATTTAATTATGAATTGCGGTTCCTTTGTCTACCTAAAACGGCTGGACTAATTTGGCAATTTTATTTAAAACTATCTGTTTTTCATTGTATTGTAATATTGTGAAGCGCAATCTTTTAGCGCGGTTTTTTTTGGTCGCGATTAATTCAACGCGACTTACTTTTCTACGTTCGCGATTGACTGTTCCTACAAACGTTTTATAATCACTTTTGTCTTGTCTTTCACGCGCATTAGACGATAAAATGGTTTCCAAGCTCCTAGTAATTGCTATTTTGCACGTTAGGAGACAAGAGATGCGGCGCGGGCGAAAATCGTGGGTACATCCTCTAAACTCTAATGGACCAAAGGCTTAAGGGACACGGGACAAAGTACACAAGGGACGAACTACACGTTTTCCGCAACTTCGTACGGGCAAAAGGAATTACCACGCATTTTTCCGCGATAAAAGTAACCTATGTCCTTCCCCGAGGTCTACTCTATATATGTGCCAAATTTCATCAAAACCGGTCCAGTAGTTTTGGAGTCTATTCGATGCAAACAAACTTTCCTCTTTATAATATTAGGTCCTTACATATGAAATTGGCGATTTGTCGCACTGGCCACTTTGATCACAAATATATCTTCTTTGGTTAGGAATTCCAATTTTAAATTTATACCGCTATTTACTCATGCATTTATGTTTCGAAAACCGTAATTCATTTGTTTTTTCCTCTTTTGGTTTTTTCTTTGAGTCACTCTGTTTACTAAATGGAAAACTTGAAATATCGTATTATTTTCGAGTACGAGTTCCACCGTGGCACCAGTACTGCAGAAACGGCTCGAAGGATTAATGATGTGTATGGCGGCGGTGTCGCAAAAGAAAACACAGTGGGTTTTTGGTTCCAACCTTTTTGTTCTGAAAATTTCGACCTGCAGAACAAGCCCCGTGGACGGCCGGAGACCAAAGTTGATAATAAAGAATTGAAGTCTATTGTGGAAGCGGATCCATCGCAAACCACGTCCGAGTTAGCGTTACTTGTGAGCGTTTGGTGGACTAGTGCCGATGTCGTTAGCTACAGCTTTCTTAAATCTGGCCAGACAATTACGGCAGTTGCCAGCAACTGCAAATCATGATGGAAAAGCTAGCTGCTAAACAACCGAGGTTGGTCATTCGCTCTAGGCCACTGCTGCTTTAGGACAACGCTAGACCACACACTGCACAACAGACGGCTACCAAATTAGAGGAGCTTCAATTGGAATGTCTAAGACATCCACCGTACTCCCCGGACCTTGCTCCAACAGATTACAATATTTTTCCAAATTTAGATAACTTCTTGCAAGGTAAAAAATTCAACTCCGATGGGGCAGTCCAGTGCCTTCAATGATTTTAGTGATTCCTCTCCGAATGGTTTTTTTAGTAAACGAATCAATGAACTACCTATGAGATAGCAAAAGTGCATAGATAGCAATGGGATATACTTTGATTAAATAAATATATTATGTTTAAAAAAAATCGACTTTATGTTCCTCCTTTACAAAATACCAATTTCACATGACCTAATATAATATTAGTATAGATTAAGATTGATTGATAAAGTTATATAGTTATTTCGGGATATTGCCACATTTTATTTTCTAACTTTTTATCCTCTATGTTGTAATATACGTACATAATAAGATATTTATTTATCGTTTACCAATAGTTAATATCATTAGAAAGTGATACTCTTTTCTCTAGGACTATGGATAGGTAAATCATAATTGATGTTCACTGCCGCAATAAGTAATAATTGTAGTTACCATCTTTTATGTGCAAATAAACTAATGCAAAGCATTGTATTGAATTGACAATAATAATTTAGTACCTCTTTAATGCTTTGCTAAACATTAACATAGGTTAAAACGGCCTTTTTCTTTTTTTTTCGCCGAGAAAATATGCGTTTAAGCACGGGGGAATGGGGGTCCGACCCGTGAGTATGTGATACTTAAAAATACTTAAAAATACTACACTCAGTCACAGGAGCGTGGGCTTAAATTTTTGTTACGTTGTCGATTTCGCCGAAAGAAATTTTGCGTTTTTTCTACTTTACCTATATTCGAATAAGGCGCGCAGTGGTGAAATTCGCATGGTGGTGCAGTGGACCATATGTCTAGCGTACGACCTCTGCGGATTCTCTCCAGGAGGCCTCATGAGGTTTTGTGTGTTATGGGAGAAAGCGTGGAAGCGTGGGAACGCATTCTTTGGAGGCGTGAGAGAGAGAGATGGATATTAATGTAATTAAACAGAAAACATGTGTTGTTTTTGTAAATTAAGTTACTGTAGCAATATGCTTTTACATAAGTTTTTCTTCTGTTGCATATTGACAAAAGTAAGTGTCAATGTCATTTTTGACATTGACAGATGTCATGAAGTAAAGCCTATTTATTTAGTTTATTTCAGTTGGCCAAAACTTAAAACCGAGCATATATTTCAGCTGGCTATAAATAGTGTAGACGTATATTATTGTGTTAGGCATATACCTCATATGTAATACGTAGTGAGTGTTAAGCACCAATAAAGGAGAATATAAGAATTCTTGCTGTATTATTATCATCACCACTCAGACACAAGAAGGACATACAAATCAAGAGGTCGCAGCCCGCTACATAATATTTAATTTACTAGTAATTATAAGCATGAATGCTTATGCAATAAACGCCGTATTCATAAAAACAAATATGAGTCAAATTATTTTCAATTGTTACACTTTCTGCCTGCGAAATGATTAAAAATCATACTTACTTGTCAATACTACGTAAAAACTTTAAGGAGAAGGGGGGGAAGTCTGGCATATACTACGAGTGGTCACCGAGGGGAGGGAGGGGTCAAAAAATCCTTAAAAATAGGTCACGTAGTATGGGTACGTTCCCTAAGGTGTAGATGTAGATTTAGGTGTAGTTATTTATTTATTCCAGTTCATAGTTAAGGCTGGGACTATATGCTCCGGAATCCGGAAGACCGTAGAAAATTCTGTGCATTGACAATAGAACACAAGGCTACAATCCTGACTCGCACTATCGAAGTTTTCTGAAATCGGCGGTATATATACAACACCTGAAATGACTACAAATGAGCTTCGGCCTGACCGAGCATACCACCTCGCTCGGTCGGAGATCTCCTTTTGGGGCATCCACTCTTCCCACAAACTCTGCGATTATATTAAACAGTAGAGTTGAAAATCGAACACGTGAGTGTCGACTCAAATACTTCTAAAAACGTGCTATTTTGTGTCCCTCTAAAAACTCCCTAGAAACTTTCAGTAAAGCTTCTACCACTTTACTGAATCGACTGACTTGACTCATTGACTGCACTGACTAACTATTTGGACTTTGACTAGACTTTATATTGATGATTTAGGAATACGGTGTTGAAAATTGAAACAAAAATTCTACTCAAATGTCAATGTCATATAAGACAGCTCGACACTCGAAACTTCCATTTTTAACTCTATTGTATTAGCGCAGAGTTCTATATTCAGTGGTCTGAATTTTCCCCGGCGTTTCGGATTTCGGAGCATAATATAGTCCCAGCCTAAGACAGAACAACATGTGTCGGGCCAACTAGTATCTATTTATACAGCGTTATAGGTTAACGGCCCGTTTCAATAACCTTTCAAAAAAAAATACCAATAACGATTTGTTAAAAACGTCAAATATGTATCGCAAAAAACCGGAAAATTATTCAATGACTGCGTTTTAACAAATACTTATTGGTTATTGAAACCGGTCGTACGTCGATGTTCCGTTCCGACCGTTAAGGGGTTGTAGTTCCCATCACTTCCAGTATATTCTTCAATGAAACCCGTTTTTCCTAAATTAATTATTACGAGGTTTTGGGACTTTTAAGATTTTTATAAATAATGAATAGTTTATCGCAAATTTTTTTTTTTTTAATTTGTGCTTTTATTTATTTTTATACATTTAAGTGTTTTATTTTTTTAATAGCATTATTGCCGCTAACTATAAAAACTATTTCGTCGTAGAAGATTGAAAAATAAAAAAAAGCAATTTTCTTAATTTTCTTCTAGTTTATTCTTTTAGGTTTATCTGAAAAAAATATGAAAGCTACTCTGCAAATATGTAGAAAAACATCTACGTTTGAACAGCTATCCAACGAGATATGACAACCAAAGATATTCTTATAATTCACAGAAGAAAAACATCAGAGAAATGTTTTCACATAGTAGCAAAAAATATGGGCTAATCGCCCCACACATTACATAAAATAATCTAAAAATATTGAAAAACTACATTTAAATTATATTTTTCGTAGGAAATCCACCTTGGCAATGTACATTCCATATTTCTGAAGCCATTTCGTACTTATAAACGCCAAAAAAAACACGTATGTTTTAAAAAGATATTTAATTTTTTGTGACTGTGATTTTAACTTTTTTGTGACTTCGAAATGCATATAATACAAAACTACACATAAAATTATTTATGTGTTAATTATTTTTACTTTCATCAAGTTGTAACACCTAATTATTTCTTAATTTATAAAAGAAACTTAAATTTTTACATGTTGTCAAACACCCAATTGTGACTTTTTACGACGATCATCATATGAATTCTTTTAGAATGTCTCTTAAGTTTTTTACTATTCACAGTGTTACGAGAACTGTGCGAACGGAGGAGAATGAAATTTGACACAGTTAAAGTTTTGTGGTGGAAAGGCTAACATTTTTTTAAGTAATGTTTAAAAATATATAAAATTCATAAAAATATCAACAACACACACTACCTCTGATTAATAACCCACACTGGCTATAGGATATACATGGGTCAATATTTGATAATTGGCCAAAACAGGTCCCCATAACTATTTTGTAATTTTAATGTAATATTTAAACTTAATAATATTTTCATAATGTAGTGCAATACTTTGTTTACATATCCAAACACTTTGGTGAGTATATGTTTGGTTTTCATATAGTAAAAATAAACAAAAAGTGCTAGATGTCATATTTCCTGTCGGTAGAATTTTCCTTTTTGGTGACCTTTTTTTATAATAACATGGAGAATTAAAAATAAATTATAAAAGCTTGATTATATTTACATCGTATGCACATTAATATATAACTGTTCAATATTTTATTTAGGATTATATGATATTAAAATAAAAAAAAAATCATAAACAAACTAAGCGAATGGTCACGGCGTCATTAGGCTGCCGAAATTTAAATTTGAATTTACCGCGTTTTATAATGTCGCGGACAACGAATGAGCGCATTCTAAATGGACGCGGTGCCCATGTTTGTGATTGGTGAGAAGAGAGACGCGGTGTCGGCCGTTGCTTCGGCGTTGCAAACTGATTATGGCATGTGCGTGCGTATAGTTCATACACTTTGTCATTTACCTGTGAGGCAATTAGGAGGTGAATAGTAAGTAAATTATTCTGCTTTTTGTAATAAACTTTCACGAATTAAGATATAATTCGTATCACCTGATGATTTTGCTGTTATATTAGTTATTAGAATGTATGAGAAATATAATGTGCATTTTTGTCATTTTCCTGTGGTCATTTTCCTGTTATTTTCTTGACAGGAAAATGACTCCGTGGCAGGAAAATGACAACACAAGGTAAGTAATGTTATTAATTTATTGTAATTTTGTTTCAGTGTGCAATAATTATGGCTCCAAAGAAAAAAAACCCGAGAAGAAGTATTAGAAAGAAAGCGAGAAAATGAGATACCAACGAATTAAGAACGATAATAAACAAAGAAACGCATTGAAACAAAAGAAGAAAGAATACTATTTAAAAAGAAAAGCGGAGGGTAAAATTAAAAACATTGCTGAATTAACTCCTCGGTGTAAAAGAGCCAAAAGAAAAGTGGCGAAAAAATACAGCAAAATATAGGGGAAAAAAAATATTTTGGCAAACACTGCATTATATCAAGAAAATACAACTCCACCACAATCTAATAATGAAGTCTCTATGTATGATGAGAACATAATTCCAGTCGTATCCCAAGAGTTACTAGTTTTAGATGGACGAATAATAGAAGGCCGTAGGAGATCAGAAATAAATAAACGTAAAAAAAACGTACTGTTACAAGAACAGGGCAGAACTATAAATAAGTTAACGAACCAACTAAAAAAACACCAAAGAATTATTTCTAAGATGAAGATACAGTGCAAAAAAGACAGTCCGAGAAACAAAACCAATGAAATTATTAAAAAGGGGGATATAGCCGAAATAAAGAAGAGACTGTTATTCAGTGAAGTTATGTCAAAACAGCTATCTCAAAATTATACCAAACTTGAAAGTCATGCTGAAAAACAGGTATTTGCCAAATCTATTTCTGGAAATGTAGTTAAGAAGTATAAAGTCCTGTCCAAACAATATGTTCTACCTGAAAAAAGAGAGCGTAAAGTGCAATTGGAATCAAAATTATTAAATATACAGAGGAAAAACAGATGTAATAAAATTTCAGAAGACGTGAAAATGAATATCATCAATTTCTTGGAACAAGATTGCAACAGTCGTATGTGTGCTGGAAAAAAAGAAACTGTAACAAAGAAAAAAGTAAAGAAACAGAAAAGGTACTTATTAATGACTATGAAGAAGCTACATACAATATACGTTAAAGAAAGTGGAAATATAATATCTTACAGTGCGTTTTGCCAATGTCGTCCGTTTTGGATTGTTAAACCTCATGTACAGGAACGTAATACTTGTTTGTGTATGATACATGCAAATTTCGACCTATTAATTCAATCTTTACATCAGTACAATATAATAACTGTACACAGCACTGAACATTTTTTGGAAGCAGTTTGCTGTGACAAATACAATGAAGAGTGTACAAGTCGCAAATGTAAGAATTGTAAAGATCGAAAAATAGTTTACGGAGAATTCGACAATAATATCAAAATTAATGTTATGAAGTGGGAAAATGTATGTGAACAGGTATTTTTAAAACGAACTGGGAAATACAAAAGCATCAAGAAAATATCGAAAGTTAATCACACCTTGAATCCCTACGATGTTGTCAAACAATTCGAAAATGTTGTCCCCATCTTCTTAAACCATCATACAAATATTGTTCATCAGTATACTGCCATAAAGAAACTTAAAGATAATATGTTTGAAAATGATGTACTTATCCATGTTGATTTTAGTGAGAACTACGCTACAAAATATAGTTCAGAAGTGCAAGCTTTTCACTTTGGAGGTTCGAGAAGTCAAATATCTCTACACACAGGTGTTGTATACTGGAAAACAAACAATCAATTAGAGTGTCAAAGTTTCTGTACTATTTCCGAGTTCTTAGATCATGATGCTTATGCCATATGGGCTCACCTTCACCCTATAATATTTGATTGGATTTCCACAAATTTAAAATCTGTAACAAATTTGCATTTTCTTAGCGATGGGCTCGTTACCCAGTATAGGAATCGGTACATTTCTTTATTCTTGCAAACAGACTTAAATATTTTTATGAAAATTACGCTTTCTTCTCTTGGAACTATAGTGAGGCTGGGCACGGAAAGGGTGCCCCTGATGGTGTTGGAGCCGTTTGTAAGCGCACTGCCGATCGAATGGTTGCTTTAGGTGAAGACTTAGTCGATATAAAAAAATTACAAACTGTTCAAGAAGAAAACTGTCCCAACAAGATTATGAACATTCTCAAATTAAATTGACTGGAAAGTCATCTGAGCCTTATTCGGGAACTTTAAAAGTCCATCAAGTAATCGGTAATAAAGATAGCTTCAAATTAACAATGAAATTCTTGTTTTGCTTTTGTGAGAATATGTTTAGCTGCGAACATTATTTAATGGGCTCTTTGAATTATGTGGATAACGTCAATGCTAAAAAGGCTAAACACATTTACACAAGTTCAGAGTCAGAGAATGAACGCGAAATTCAAACACCCAAAGAAAACATCGATCCAAATACTTCAAGTATAAATTTTGATGCTGTTGAAGATCACGTTGCGACAACTAGCTCATCTAACATTCTAAGAAAAGAAAATGTTACTTATCACAATGGCGACTATATTCTTGTTAAATGTAGCTCTAAAAATACAGAATATAGATATGTTGCTGTGTGTATGGGAGAAGTAGATGAAGAAGATGGCGAAATTAGAGTTACATTTTTAAAAACCACTGGTAATGATGGTAAACTATTTAAAATTGATGATAATTGCTATGATCTGCCAGTTGAAGATATACTTTTGAAGTTACCTCAACCTTCTTTATTACTCAAAGGAGAACGTATTTTTTATAAGTTCCCAAATGCTTTAGATGTATTCGAAAAATAGCTTTGTTGTCGGGTCTTGCTCTTTTTCTATAAACTATTTTTAATGTTATTTTTGTTACTTCTAAAAATGAAAAACATTATTTATGTTTTTTTTTACTATTATTAAAGTTGAAATGTTTAAACTAATTATATTATTATAGAATGATACATTCTTCAAGTAACTGATTAAAAATTCATAATTACTCTTAAATGAAAGAATATTACTTATTTGTTGATTATTGAATACAGGTAGAATATAAAATAAAGGTAGAAGGAAAGAGGCGTGATGTTTTATATATGTTGATTAATACAGTAAGTTAAAGTTCTTAATAAATCTGGTCAAATATGTTACTTACTAAATATAATTATTGTATTTTCTATAAAACTTTAAGAAGAGTGATATAATTTTATTTTCTGTTATACTGATTATTATTCTTGGATTGATAATGAATATAATTACTAATAATGGATTATTTTCATTTTCTTGATGTTTCAATCATTTTCCTGCTGTCCTGTCATCAGTATGTCGGTCCATTTCATTATCCTGCCACTAGTGTCATTTTCCTGTTCTGTATATTTGCAAATATTGCTCAAAAATCCCTAAAATCGAATAAAGTGTATCGATTTGATAGTTATTATATAGATTTAACTTGGCTCTATTACTTAGACATTTTTTTTTTTTGTAGTCGTTTTCGACCGATTATCAAATATTGACTCACATAACTACATTCTACAACAATCCCTTATTGTTTGCTCTGTCCGTCTGTCTATCCATTTGTCCTCCCTTGCAAACTCAGGTAATTATGAATATTGTATATTATACAGTGTGTCGTCTCAAGGTTAAGAGATTTTAATAGCAGATAGAAGGTTTAATTTCATCAGAAAACACCTCCCTTTTGGGGGTTGCAACCCTCAACTAAAATAACCTACCAAATCTCATAAATTGAGATGTGGTAGGTTAGGTTAGGTTAGTATTATTATTTAAAATAACCTATTGGTATTATTTAAAATAACCTACCACATCTCATAAATTGAGATGTGGTAGGTTATTGTAGGTTTGCGTAGACGCTTCGGGACGAATTGGCCGAATCGACACCAAAAATAAGACAGCCCCACAGAAAACCGATGGGAAATAGAACTTGTGTTGTGTTTTGCTGCGTGATTCGTAAAATATGATATTATGTTATAAATGAATATATATAATAATGAACCCATATTGATGAAACCCATATGTAGGGTATTGTCGAATAGGTCTTATTAAATAAAGGCAATGTTTGATACATGACTTTTTAGGGTTCTGTAGTACTAAATGGAACTCTTATAGTATGTCTGTCTATCTGTCCGTCCTTCTTACTTCTGTAATTATGAATATATAAATTAATTATATTTTGTATAGTTGTAGATTGTGTATAGATCTAAGTTTTGGCATCATAAAATAATAATAATTTTATATTGTATCATTGAAAAGATCTTAAATAAAGGCAAGGTTTCATACATGACTTTTTACAAAGTCAACCATTTTCGAGTAATGTGCCTCAGAAATGGTTTTAAGTTGGTCCCCCGTCTGGAATTTCTAAAGTATAAGAGATAGAAATTTGTGAGTTTCCATGCTAATAGAGCATGCTATAAACTCTTCAGGAAAAAATTTTGAGCAAAATCGGACAGTAACTTTTGAAGTAATTCAAAGAAAACCTATTGCATGTTGATAGTTACGGAACCCTCCTTAGGCATATTGTACTGACATGTTTTGGTTACTAGTATACTGTTTCTTCTAAAAAGTTACTCGTATATTTTAAGAGTACTATTCATTTATGCAATTTTATAAAAATCTGTTGTGTAGCCTATTTTGGTGGTAATTTGACAAGATTTGTAAGTCAACCAGAAAGTTATGATACTTTTTTTACAATATTATGATTCACAGGTTGCAAATCTCTGACTGTTGGTTTTCATTTTTTATTGGTTCTGGTGAACCCGACTTTAGGCCAAAGTATGATAGTAGTGATCATAGTATATTTATTGGGACAGCAGTAATAAAGTTGCTGATAGTAAACAAATCCTGGAATATAATGTTTAATATATAAAATATATCATGAGACTGTTAGAAATGATACTAATTCCTTAAGTTTGCAAAACATAAGGAAGTGTCTCATTTCTAACAGTCTCATATATTATGAAGATTGTGATAATAAATAATAATAACTCCCCACACTGATTTCGGTAACGGTGGCTGTTTTCATTGAAATCAAGCCAGTTAGGCAGGAGTAATTTTAAAGTGACTCTCATAACCCAGGAGCACAGATAACCGACACGACTGGAGAGATCAGGTGCAGGTCCGACTTTTTACATGCTCATCTGACGCATGGATCATCTTTCCTGTCAGACAAACAGGTGATCAGCCAGCATTGTCATAACTAAACTTCGAAACAACATTTTTTGTTGTTCCAATGCGGAAATCGAACCCACAACCTCCGAGTCGAGAGCCAAGCTATAACCACTATACCACGGAGGCTGTTAAGATTGTGTATAATGTTTTACAAGATCAATTACATAAATTTTGGGCATTTGATTTACTGCTTTAGTAGCTGTTATTATATTATTATATATATTTAGTAGGTTATTTAGTACCTGGGTAACCGAGCTTTGCTTGGAGCTCTAGTAGATAAAAAAAAAAATTAATCACAAAAATATTTTACCGGGAATCGAACCCACCACATTCCAAATTTCCGAACAATGCAAAAATTAACCAAACTGCCAATGGGACTGACATTATAGTGTCGAAATTATTGATATATTGTTGCGTGACGAATTAGAAAACATATATAACTTAAAAATGCACAGTTATCCAGGTATACTATCCAAACTGCATACAAAATTTCATGTAAATACTCGCAGCCGTTACCGAGATAACAATTATTTATATAAGATTGTCTCGTTTAAAGTATAAGATAGACAGAAAAATTCTACTTTATATTAATTTTTCGGCATTCATTATAGTTTTAGATTGACCCTACCATATATTACACTCCGTTAAAATGAAATTTAGTAATACCATAATAAAAATATTAAAGTAGACCAAATTATTATGACATTGCATTTCTTAATTACACATTTGAATTACCAACAAGACTATTCTTGTATTAAGATAAGAACATAAATGCCTGAAATACAATTTTAAAAATTCACTAATTAACTGACTAATGTCCTTCTTTTAAACAGTGAAACATTTATGTAGTTGCTAATGCCCCTCAGCAATCGTTGTTTTTATATTTAAATGACAGCAATCATTGTTTTTATATTATGAAAAACTATGATTCCTGAAAGTTATTAAAATTACTGTTTTACTATTTGTCACCTTGTTAAAAAGTTATATACCTTAATCTAAAATAAAGTACCTAGTCTTAAAAAACTTTATTGAAAATACTTTGATAGGGATATGTAGACAAAACTACTCAGTTGAGTATGGCGGTATCACATTAATTTTCTTCAATTAAACAATAAAGACACTGAGTCACTGACATTTGAATATTGCAGTAAATCTTCCTAAATTTCCTACCCATGCAAACATTATAACAATTTAATTGTGGCATTAAGAAAATGGGAACTTCATGTACATATTATCAGAATACAAGAGACTTTTTAATAATAAACAACCTACACATAATTAAATAAGTTTTATTATGAAATATAATAATTTAACAATAACACTTCACAATACAGATAGCACCATATACTAGGCCACTATAAGAAAGTGCATTAATTTGTATAATAGCCAAAATTTACACATAGAAATGATAGTTATATAATAATTTCAAATATACCTAATTACAGAGGCACGAGTAATCCTATAATCTGATATTGTAATATGTAAACATTACTATGTTATTTATAGATCAATGAACAAAATTATTCATTTGCATTAAAAATGTATAAGTAAATCATTAAAATAATCAGACAATTGATTTAAACAATTCAAAACAGTTCAGGAAGTTGGAGTTTAAGGATATTTTAAAGATGCAAAAGTTATTGGAGGTTATGTTTACAAGCCTATATTTTGATATGTTATTTTTAATGAAATGTATGTGAGCCTATTAAAATAATTGTAGGAAATATGTTTTCTAGATTGTTTACAGGATTGTCAATTTGTTTTTTATCTAAAGTAAGCTCACAAGTCTTAAATTTAATCCTCTATGAAAATGACGTTTACCGTCGTCAACAAGTATTGTAATTTGGCCAACATACAAAAACCCTGAAGTAAATAAGTCAGAAAGATTACATACCGATTACCCACTTGAAATATGAAGCACAAAATAATCACAAACACAATACACCTGATACACCAATTAACAAAACTTTTGACATGAACACGTTCAGCGCTTTATACACATTTATTAGTATCACTGAATATACAACACCTTTTATTTCTATATATTTATGCCACAGTATACAGTACTAGTAATAATTTTATAATTTATTACAAATAATCATATTTTTATTTAGAATCTCCAAATAGTAAACAATCTAATAATGACACAATATGACCATAGATCTCTCACGGCGTTTAGACGGTTACCACAAATAACGGAAAACCATCCCATTTCACGCACTGGCGTGCTATTTTATATTAAAATTATTTTTAATATTCTGAGACTTTTTCTATAAATTAATAATTCTTAAATGAATACATATGGCATGTTAAGAAAGACATATTTAATAATTTAATCATAATTACATTATTATCTACACAATTTATAATTTTTTAAATGAATTTTGGGTATTTTTATTTATATATTATTGCTTCTTAGATATTAGGATAGTAGGTATTTAGGAAATCTTATTTAGGTATGTATTACTAATTATTGTAAAGATAACAAGGAATCCTATTTAGGAATTTGTGTTCGTGTTCATGTATTTGAAAAAATTAAGCATGTATTTCACTTCAATAGCTCACTTTTGGGGTATTTTGGATTAAATTAAAGATTATGTTAGATTTAATGTATGGTGAAATCAAGGTGGCGTAACTTTCTCTTGTACGAAGATTTGTACAAATGTACGTCATAGTATATCTTTAGTTTTGAAATCTTTGCATGTAACTTAATAATTTATCTATGAAATTGCCAGAAATGCCTGGCTGGGACTATATTGTCCGGAATCCGGAAGATTTCCGGACGGAAGGTCCGGAAGGAAAAATTCAGAGCATTAAAAAGAACTCGGTGTGGATATACAACAAAGTTGAAAATCGAACACATGAGTGGCAAGTGAAATGACAATGTCAAATCTAGGACCGCATCATGATTTGTGAGCTCGTACCGAGATGAGGCGTAAGTTGAATCTTGATCTTAATCTTGATTAAAATGTTATTACTATTTAGTCCTTGCCTGGGCAGTCGAAACTCTAAACCCAAGTAGTACGACGCCTTTGCAAGTACGAGTCTATAAATTGCGAGAATGTATTACTTACCAAAAATATACACACCTATTTCAGTCCTCGCTTTGAAAAACCATCCTTTAGAATAAAATTATGTCCATCCAACCATCCATCCATGATGATCATCCAACAATCTGTTCTCAATCTCAACTCTAGTATTTCCGCGGCTTGAATAAGGTATTTTACCTTAGAGCATTAAGCCAACCCCGTAAACCCTACTTGCCAACTGCTTAACTAGCGTATGCTGTACCATTACTTTTTTTTTTTTATTTCTCTCGAAGGCAGGTCAAAATTGAGCCCTGACATCACTGCGACCCAAGTGGATCTATTGTGACTTCGCGTTATAGTACCTGCCCCAGGCCTATGCTGCTCATAAACTGAACGATGTGGTTGGGGTTGGTGCTACGAATTTCTTCTGTGGTGGAGTATTCGTGCTGTCCAAGGTACCTGTTTATGTTCTGTTGAAGTATTGGACAGTCGAGAAGGTGAAGGGGTGTCTCGTCCTTCTCCCCTTTCGAATCTGCAAGTCGTTTTGTCACCAACTCCTATATTCGACTATGTACTTAACAAGATCACGTCAAAAAAGTAAATAAAAAAGTATATTTTGTATGTTAAATATTTATATTTATCTCATTGGGAAAACATGTATTGATAGAAATAATTATGGAAAAAAAGTGTGTGTGTCAGCTCCGACTCACAACAGAGGGTCAAATAAAATATAAAACCTTCATTAATACAATTATTACAATCAAGTAATTGTATTACTGTATAAACTGTCAAACCGGTAGTAAAATGAAAATCTACTTTAAAAACGAGAATTGAAGTTCTGGAGTTTACTCTAAAAAGTGAAATTTGGTGTGCAATGCAAAGCGACCGACGCATCTTCGGCTAACATCGTGTGACATCGTACCGTGTGACCGTGTGACATCGTGAATTCGATTAAATTACTCCCATAGATTTTCATACCCCGGGCTTATTTAAGAAAATCGTTTCTTATGGTGTAAACTCCAATAAATAAATTTTGAAAGTTAAAAAATTACTGGCTTTTTTTTTGTTACACACAGACCACTTCACCTATACAAATTCCTTTTATGTCGGAATCAAATCCGGCTCTTTGTAATGATCCTAGGATTATAGCATCCTAATTTTTCAATTATCCTACGACATATTAGGCATTATGCACGCACTTTGTCGCCACTCGCCGGTCACAAAACCGCCACAGCCTATGTTTAGATCCGCGCCGAGAGACCTAGTCGCCGGTGACCAGTCGACAGTGAGTAATAGCTCTGTCTGTTCGTTGTTGCAAATGTTTTATTGCAAATAAACTATTAGTAAATGTAAATACTTTCATGTCATGATCAAGCGTATGACACATGTCAGTTAAACATAATGTAAGTAGCAGACCCGACAGACGTTGATGCCCTATGCTTTGTGTGTACCTTTGATAAAATTAAGTACTGTAACTGCCCAAAATGCAATTACTACTCGTTGGCAACACACCTTTATGCGGGAGATGTAGTACCTAGCCATCTATATCTCCCGCATAAAGGTGAATCTCAAAAACCCCGAGCGCGCGGGTCAACCGAATGCAGCTTATTACAAAGGCGTCGTACTAGATCGTTCATACTGGACCGCACGGGTTACTGGCGTAAATCGCGCGGTTCTCGCCGTGTCTGAACACGTCAGATCCAGACAGCGGGAACTGCGCGAGTTTCGACGCATACTTATCAGTTATCACCAAAAACAACGCGACGTCTCATTGAAACACAAATTGTACAAGAATTGTACGACGTCGTTTGTGCCGGTGCGATCCGTCTGGGCAACGCAGTGTTGTTGTCTCGCCCTTACTGTGACGAATTTATTTATTATAGGAGGAATAAGGCACAAAATCTACTTGGATGTAGGTAGTTACTAGTTACCTATTTCTAATTTTCTACTCATACTTATGTACACTAGTGTGTAGTCGCACACTAGTTATCCTCTAGTACTAGTTTCCGTCAGGCCCGATTCAGGCTTCGACTATTTGACCGGAATCTTTCCGACCGGCAAAAGATTCAGAGCATTGAAACTAGATCTCTGGAGTCTGGACTCACATAATAGAGTTGAAAATCGAAGTCACGAGTGTTGAGTCAAATTTAATGTCACAGTTGTGAAATCATGTGTCCGATAATCCGATTTTCAGCTTTATTGTATTGGTCCAGAGTTCTATTTTCAATGCTCTGAATTTTCTCCGGTCGGAGAGATTCCGGTAATATAGTCCCAGCCTCAGACACAGTGAAAACCGTGAGATTTCTGCGTCTAGCCCACACGGTGTAGTCTGAATGTTCTTTGAAGTTGTTTGGGGCCATTTTGACATTCGAGGTATGGTGAATGTCTAACTATGTCTAACATTTGAGGTATGGTGAAAACAAGACAGTGTAACTTTTTCTTGTATGAAGATTTGTTCTGTCAAATATCTTTAGTTTTGTAATAGCCCACGCGGTGTAGTGTGAATGTTCTTTGAAGTTGTTTGGGGCCATTTTGACATTCGAGGTATGGTGAAATCAAGATGTCTAACATTTGAGGTATGGTGAAACCAAGACAGTGTAACTTTTTCTTGTATGAAGATATGTTCTGTCAAATATCATTAGTTTTGTAATCTTGGGTTAGAACTACAAAATGGTATTAGCATATGTCAAACCAACGTCAAACGCGTTTTGATTGGTCCAAACCTCAAAAATTTGAATAACGCTTGTAATGTACTCGTAACGTTGCCGATTCGAGCATTACACCAGTGAGGAGGAAAAATCGAGGCGACGGCGAATCGGCGACGCGCGACGCGTAGCATAATTATTACATCTTCAAGCATCGTCGCGTCGTGTCTCGGTATGAAAAATTAATAATTAGGCTGGGACTATATGCTTCGGAATCCGGGACACCGGCCCGGGTGAAAATTTAGAGCACTGAAAATAGAACTCTGCGCTAATAAAACATAGTTGAAAATCGAACACACGTATGTAGTCAAAATATGTCAATGTCAAATATGACAGCTTGACACTCAAAACTTCCACTTTCAACTCTATTGTATTAGTGCAGAGTTCTATTTTAAGTGCTCTGAATTATCACCGGCGTTCCGGATTCCGGAGTATATAGTCCCAGCCTTACTGCTCTGATTTTTCACCGGTGTTCCGGATACCAGGCTGGGATTATGGGCTTGTTGCTAGTTTTGTGTACAAGCGGAACGCGGGTGATAATTCAGAGCACTTAAAATAGAACTCTGTGCTAATAGTTGAAAAAGTTTCGAGTGTAGAGCCGTCATGTATGACATTGACATTTGACTCGACACCTGTATGTTCGATTATTGCTCTATTGTGTCCAGAGTTCTATTTTCAATTCTCTGAATTTCCTACAGCCTTTCGGATTCCGGTTCATATAGTCCCAGCCAAAATCACAATAGAGTTGAAAATCAAACACGTGTAGAGCCAAATGTCATATATGACAGCTCATCACTCGAAACTTCCATTTTCAACTCGAATGTATTAGCACAGTTCTATTTTCAGTGCTCCGAGTTATCACCGGTGTTTCGGATTTCGGAACATATAGTCCCAGCCTTCTACCCAGCCAATTCGCGATAGGTCAGTGAATCATGCGTACAACTGTCAAAATTGACCATTGTGACGTTGCAGTATTCACGTTAGCCATGCACGCGTATTTCACCAATATCATATCGCGAATAGACTAACTTACCTAGGTACCAGTTTACAATTATGAACCTTTACCATAAACAAAATCAGTGTGGGAGCCCCAACTGAAGAGAATCTCTCTAAAACTCCTCACGGTCCAGCCTGCAAATCCAAGGCCGCGGACTCATAGTGGACACTACAATGTAGCGGCCTTTAGTATTGGTCTTTGATTTGCAGGCTGGACCGAAAGATTTAGAGGATTGTCTTCAGTTAGGGCTCAAACACAATTGCAAATTCGCATCACATCCGTGATCTTACGTACCTATACGCTATATAAGAGCTCGCAGATATTTGCGACGATGCGAGACCCTCAAGTTCATTCGGACCGTCAAGCCTGCAAATCCCGCGCATGTACTACAGGGTCACTATTAGTGTCATTTTCTTTTCTCATCTAGTACAATGTTATTTTTAACTCGACACGCTGGATTTGAAGACTGGACGATAATATGTAGGGCACTCCCGTTCTGCAGTACCTACATACCTAGGTGCCAAACTTACCAATACTTACCGTAGACATACCTACCAAGGGCATGCCAATTTGCATCGCATCCGCGAGATTGTATAGGTAGGTAGCCCACATACGATGTCGCAGATAGTTGCGATGCGAATTGCTATGAATTGTGCGACGATACCACTCTGCTCAATCCAATGCTATATGTTGACTTATACACGTGAATTGACAACAGATATAATGAGAATGCTTTCATGTCAAGAGCGGCTGTCTACACCGCGAAATTACAAGCAACTGTACGCAGACTCCTTTGAATAGCAGAGAATGTTGCTTGCAATTTCGCAGTGTAGCGCGACCAAGCCGCTGTCGCATATAATTAGAGCCTTAGCGCAAAGCTAAAAGTAGATAGGTACCCTATGAAGTTTGATAGCGATTTGTTCAATCACCTTTCTCTTCAAAGGCGCCATTTTGATAGTTGGCATGGCGCCGAAAGTTTTCCATTATCCGATCAATATCGTACAGATCTCATTATTGGTCAGATAATGGTTAAACGTTCTGAACCAGATTTAATATCAAACTTTACCAACATTACCGTTACAAAGCATACCCGTGTACCTATCATAATTAACCTAGGCATTTAAGACCTTACCAACCATTCAAGAATTACCTTTACCAGATAACACAACCTCAACATATAACAATACCTCTATAAGAGGTGTCTTACGCGACAACCTGTAACATTTCAATATATGAAATAGAATAAGGTACTAATTACCTAAACTTACAGTAACTTACAAATCTCATTTATAGCCTAGAACTTTCGTGATCTATGAAAATAAGAACGCGATATAAATTAACGTAATTAAGATCACGAAAATTTATTTGTATAGGTAACTTCTATCATTATAACATGATAAAAGCTAACCTGCTAATTAAAAAGTAAACCTACCTTGTGCATCACCTACAGCTCCACCTTCCCCAGCTCCAGTAAGATTACCATCGCCCGTTGCCGAACTATCAAAGCCTACAAAAAAGATGACCAAAACATGTATATATAGAAAACTTATTAAATTCGTAATTAAGAGTGCAAATGAAATCATATATTACCAGTCATTTCCATATTCGAGTCGTCTTCGCCAAAATTAGTTTCATCATTATTCGTTCCATCGTCATCTTCGTCCCACATACTTTCGTTAACAAATTCGGGTTCCATTTTCGGTGCCACGGCATTATTTTCATCTTCATCAGGTATCGTTACAAATTCGTCTTTAGCTGACCCTGATGGCCCAGCTTCTAAAGGGTCCACACATTTCCGTTTCGCAGGTCCACTTTGAGATGACGATGAATTATTTGATGCTATTGACGGCCTATTTGGTCTCTTAATTGCTACTGGAGTTGAGGAGGGCTTAGAATCTAAATCAGTCTCTAACTTAGTCATAACAGATTGCCTTTGTTGTGACGACCTCGGGCCTGGCCTTGAGGTCGGCTTTGGTTTGGATGGCGTGGAACTTTCTTCATTTGAATTACCGGTTAAACCTTTCACTTGAAGTTGTTCCGCTGTACTAATAAATGACGCTAATTCTTCTTGCTTAACATTAACTTCACCTTGATACATAAATTGTAATAAGTCTCTTAGCGCCGAATGACTAACATCTTTTAAAAATACTGTAACAATAAAAAAACGTTACAATACAAAATAAATAAAAAAAAATACAACTTCCGATGAAGACGAGATTAACTTATCAAGAAACTTACCTATGGGATGCTGAGTTGGGTTCATTTTGAACATTTCTTGGAAATAGGGAGAACATACTGATAAAACTAGTTTGTGTGCTTGTAATAATCTGCCTTCGGCAGCCAAAGTTACGTCTACTAGATCTCCACGTGACAGCAGGCCATGAAAGCCTGCCGACATATTCGCATGGAAATTGTTCCAACATAGCGAAAACTGTTCGTCCGACGCCATGATGGCGTTCGGATTTTAAACCTGCAACAAAAAGAAAAAATTACAATATTAAAATTATATCAAAAACCGGTATGTGGACGGTGAAAATCCCACTTCAGAATAATAATTACCTATCCTAATACTTTGTACTTTACGATTCCGATATTAGAAACATTTGAAAAAAAATAAATTATAATGTTTCTAATAAAGCACTTCACTCTTTCATCCCACGTCCTCCCCGTTTGAGCGTTGTTGGAGTTCTGATGACGCAAACGCGACGTATTGCGTGTCGTCACAGTGTGGTAAGGTTAAACGAAAACTGCACGAAAAGTGAAAATAATTTTATCTATTACTACACAGCAGATAAAATTTAAAAAAATATATAGTTTTATTAAATTCACATTTGCACACATAACTGTATATTAATTTTAGTAAAATAGTAATTTTTTGACTATAAGTATTATTGATCCATACCCGCTCTGAAAGAGCGACGTAGTCTACACAACGATGTTATTTTTTGTGAGAATAAATCTTTACTATTATTGTTGACGTCGATTTTGACTGTTGAATTTTGTATATTTTGTGTGTACTTTATTTAATCCTCTTATACTAAACTTATTTTTCATTACTTGTTACAAAGATTTCAAAACTCAAGACAAATAAATCTTAATACAGTAAAAAGTTACGCCATCTTGTTTTCATCATACTACAAATGTCGAAATGGTCCCAAAAATCTCAAAAGTGGGTTGATTTAACTGGAGACACTTTTTGCCTCAACATGCCTCGTTTATAATATATACGTCTATGGCTTAATACTAATAACGAACTTTTTCGTCCACAAAGTTATTAAGATGGATAGTATCGACTAGGTAGGTTCTAACATAGACTAGTTTTGAAATCCTACCTATTAATAAAAATTAGGTAATTGAAAATTTGTAATTAGACAATTTTTTTATTAGCTTAAGAATTTTAATACCTTAAGAAGTAGTACGGGAAAAATTAACAGATTACGATCTCAGATTCTCAGAATAAATAAAAATGTGACATCGGAGTTCTGCGAACCGCACAGACTACTACGCCTCGCTGTGTAATTACACAATGTCACTCGCCCTACTAATTTGCCAACAACAATCTTTATGTTTGATTTCAAACATAAAGATTGTCTATGACGTAGATTTGACAGAACAAATCTTAATATAAGAAAAAGTTACGCCATCTTGGTTTTCACCATAGCTCAAATGTCATCCATCTTGATTTCACCATACTTTAAATGTCAAAATGGCCCCATAAACTTCAAAAGTCGGGCCATTTAAGTGGAGACAGTTTTTGCCCCATCATGCTTAGTCTATAATATATACGTCTATGCCAACAACGCAAAAAGTACAACGCCATTTGCGTTAAGTTAGCTGAATCTCGCACGTTGATCGTATGAGGTCTTGTCAAATTGTCAAAGCGAGATTTTCTTTTTTACCGAGATTGAGATTGTAAATTTTTATGCAAGATATGTACGTAATAATTTTATTAATTGTAAGTTTATGCATACAGCATAGGCGTATATAGACGAGGCAAGTCAAGGCAACTGTCCTCACATAAATGGCTCCACTTTTGGGGTTATTTTGGGCCATTTTGACATTTGAGGTATGGTGAAATCAAGATGGCGTATTTTTTGTTGTATGAAGATTTGTTCTGTCAAACGTACGTCATAGCACTCATAGACTATCCTGAGTTTTGAAATCTTTGAGTATATTTTAAGTATAATATATATTTTTTTAATTTAGAAAAAGTTTTGATAGTTTGATTCTTCCAATTTTCTTTCTTATTTTGCTCTTAGTAATTCTCTCCTTAAGTTATGGCATTATTTTCCCAACATTATTGAGTCCAATTCAATCTCACAGACATTTTTCTTCTAAAAAAACTGTTAATATTTAACAAATTGAATGTTTCCGAATCTGATATTTGGCAAATTACAACTTTTTTCTTTTATTATTTTTGTGCTACCAAAATAATATGCTATATCTTTTGCAGAAAAAAAAACTATTTTTATTTCATCAACGCACCGCAATTAATTCATAATTTGACTATATTACCAGTGTCATTTCGACGAAAGCAAGTCAACTATTAAAGAAAAATCATCTATGTTTTGCTTCTTTTAAGCTGCCTGTAAATGTGTTTTTTTTACTTTGAAAACTCCTATGAAAAAACAAAAATCCGATCTATACCTTTGATGAAAATCTTACTACAATTATTAATGGGAAAGCTTGTGAGGAATGAGGATGGACTCTTTCATGCAAAAACTACTGGAGAGATTTTGATGAAAGGTGATCGGCAACTCGCCATACATTTAATGCCTGGTTATTAAAATACGTGGCCACAAAAAATATTTATTGTAAGTTTTACTTTATGAGCATAGAAACAAAAAAAGCAATAATATTATACATCAAAATCGGGGGATACAATGTTATTGATTAAATATAACCTAAAATATTTTTCAATAATTGCCCGAGTGGCAGTTTGCGGAAAAGCGCAATCTATTAGTTGTGATGTCAATCACGTAATGACATTAATAAATAGTTTGTTTGGAAACGCCATATTATGCTAACAGATAAATGATAGATATCGCGAAAACGTTACGAAAACCAAGAACATAATAATTATTTTTCTTGGTATAAATAGTTTAGTGGTATATATATTTCATTTCATTTCATATATATATTTCACACCCCATGGAACATTTCTTTAAATGAAACCTGTACTAAACTTTTTAAATATAGGAAAAAATTAGGCCATTAGATGGAGGTTGTACGCCTCAAATTGACAATTTACAGCATGATAACCATAGAGTTTACAGATAGGATGACAACGAATACCACAGATAAGTACGTATTTTGCACATGAATTCTCTGACATTCAGAGATTCATGACTTTTTATTCCCAAGTCCAAAAATATAATATTTCTTTTTCAATTAATAACTTTTTAAGTGCTATATACCACATATGTTCGAAACATGGCCGCTTGATGGAAAGTCGTTCGGCAGTGTCCTTTAGTATATTACGCTCTGGATTAAAACATAGGCTACTTTTTATCCCCAAAAGGTACTGTGTTCCCGTGGGATACTTTATTTACGTGAGCGGAGCCGCGGACAAAAGCTAGTATTCTAATAAGGGTTTGATAACTTATTCGGGAGTTTTATCGCCGCTCGCTTTATATCGCGCGACAGAGATAAAACATGCAAATAATTAATAAGCTATTTGACAAATATCAATACAAAAGTAGATTGTGAAACAGGCCCTAAATTTTTTACTGTTATTAATTATGAGTAGTTTAACAGATAGCTAATCAATTACTATTATTAATGGTATATAACTAATAATAATAGTTATTTTTGAGCATAAGCGAATTGTATTTAATCTTATTGATTTATTGGTTTGCATTATAATATTTAATATTGAACGATATTTTTACCTGACTGCGCCAGAAGGAGGGGTATGTTTTTCGAGTGTTTAAACGGCTTCTCGCATTTGAGCTTGAGAGTTGAGAGGTATCATTAGATTCATCTTGGTCGTGAGACTGACTCTGGGTTCATCAAAATTTTTGACGCAGTCGGGTTTTTATTGTTTTTATGGTTATTTACATTCACGTTAAATTAAGCACAAAAAAATAAACAAAATTGTAGAACTTTTATTGTTCGCGGTCTGATTATAAATAATGTTACCCACATTCACTACATTACTTATAAATTTAACAAAACTAACAGTTAAAAACGGATATCTTACAACAAAAGTAGACCAGTGCAATTATAAATAAACTCTTTGTCTTAATAGAGATTTAAACGCAACAAAATCAATTTTTATAACAAAACATGGGACTACTAAAATCTGTTATTTTTCTGATCGAGACAGTTTATAAAGTTTTTTTTTAATAATATCCGTAATTAAAATTGTGACAAACAACATCACGACGGTCGATAGGTGCTTGAAGGGATGTGCACTGTCTATTGGTAACATGTTAAGAACATAGTTTTACCCATATTGTATTCATAGGAGCTCACTCCTATGAACATTTAGCGTTATGCAAACGTCATCAAACAACTAAACTGATCTTACTCTGCCTTCTGAACGAGACTCAGAGAAATGTTACAATCATAACATTTTTTGAGTCTCACGGATCCTAGATGATAATTAACGTTAGCCCCGTTGGGGCACACACGTTGGAGTCATTTTAACGTGCAGACAGAGCGTTTCCTTACATTTGCAACAATAATACTTATGTAATTCTATGCAAGTACTTACCTATATAATTTTGAATCATAATATGTTATATTAGAATAAGTGGACACCTACATACAATTTTTACTGAAGCTGTTCTAGAGTTATAGAAATAAATTAGTTTAATATTCGAATTTCGTAGTTGCAGAAATATAAAGAATTATGATTGAAAATATTCATATTTAATTTACATAAGTAAATGAATACTCCACTCAAAAAAGAGATGGAAGATATCGAGTTGTTGCTGATTGCTTATTATAGGATAATAGACTCTATTGTAAGAGCAAAAGATATAAAATTATTCGTATTTATTTGCACGATAATGTTGCCAAGTATTCGGTCCTGGTCGAAAGTCGTGGAAAATGTGTACGATAGAAATAATTTTAATGAGTCCCGTAGACGATCAATAAAAAATTCTGCGTTAAAGTCATTCGAAAATAATGAAATTTTTAAATTTTCATTATTATATATTTTCATTCGCATTCTGATTCTTTTTCTTTAGTAAGGTATTTTCCTGTATTTTTTATTACTTAAATGAACAGTGCTCTGAAAAATAAGACAGTTTACAAAAAGGAATCTAAGTACCATATCTTCTATACATAGTAGGTACATAATATAATAAAATCGTAACCCGTCGCTGTCTGTACATGGAAGATAATATATGCGAAAAACTATTACAGGGGAACTTTATGAACGACATTGAACCCAAAACAATGATTTTTAGAATTTTTGGTTGTTTATCTGTTTGTCTGTACGTTTGTACGCACTAATCTCATAATGAACTGAACGGATTTTGATGAAATTTGGTATGGTAGTAGTTGAGACTCTGGATTAACACATAGGCTACTTTTTATTGCGGAAAAATGTACGGTTCCCTCGATATTTGTTTTTCCGCGTACGAAGTCAACGGCTTAACCGATTTGAATGCGGTTCTCACTAATGCGTTTTGGTTACCTCTCCACTTAAAATTTTACTAACCGACTTCCAAAAAACTTTTTGGTCTTTTTGCCACCAAAGTGGTAACCTGCGGGCTCAGCATGGCGATCAAGATATAATTTTAAGGAAGAATATTCTATTCAAAACAGTTCTTTGCAAAACAGTTCTTAATACATGGTAACAAGGTCGTCGATAGAAGTCAACATTTCTAAACAGCCATATTTTTAAAATGGCTGTCGGGAAATATTCTGTCAAAAATGATAAAATTTTCAAGTAAATGACTGAATGTAATGAAACTATTGGTCTTGGACCGCCATGATGTGGTTGACATTATTGTAAGACTATTTGACATTGAAATAAGAAAACGTTTCTACTTTAGCTGTCAAAAAAAGCCATTTTGTGAGCTCATGCTAGGGAAGAAAAGAAATGTTGTTTCTCTTAACAACGATGCATCGACCCTGCTGCCTTACAACAAGAACTATTTTCCTCTGAATGGTATTAATGTTTTTTCAATCTGTCATTTTGACATTCTTCGGTGTTTCTAGGGTGCGCATGCTAAGCCTGCTGATGATGTGAATGATGGGATCCACGAGGAATCGAGGGAACTCCTCTAAATTTATATGGACACATTATTTTGACTTTTTCTAAAGTAGTCCAGGCATATTATGCTACCAAAAATAAATATTTTGCACCAAGGTAAACCTGGATCCAAAAGTACTGTACAGAACTCCCGAGTCGTTATAGATATACGTTTGGGGATTTCGGCGTTGTTTAAAGAACTGAAAGCGTATGCCACTATGTCAATTAAAGTAATCATCATCATCACCGCCTTCATCACACCATACACTATCACATTGTGATGATAATATTATGTACTTCTCATAGTCTTTTACAGCGACACGTATATCTTTGAACATTACTCTGCCGTTTGTCGAAGCATTTTCAAAATTCTTTTGTTGTTGTACAGAATATAATCAGAAATTGATATCGAAGTAGCATCCATGAGAAATCGAGATGACTCCACAAAATTATAAGGACGTTTAAAGTAATTTTGTGCCAAGGTGTACCCTAGATCCAAAAGCACAGATACACGTTTAGAAATTTCGGCATTGTTTAAGGAACTGCAAGCATATGCCACTCACAGTAATCATCATCATTATCATCATCATCACCACCATCTTCTTAAGATACACCAACATATTATTATGGTAGGTACATAGGTATTCCTCATAGTTTAGTAGGTACACCGATATCAATGTAGGTATTTGAAATTTTGCTATAGCCAAATTAATATTTAATGCTGACTGCTATATTTTTCAGCCGACTACTACAATAGATACTGTATGGTGATTTTTTTTTTTGCTGTTTATTTATCAATAAAAAAAATACAAAAACATTACATTTCGGCGCAATATAAACTTGTACAAGTTTTACCATACGCCGTCCAGTCGTCGCTTCACATTTAACAATAAAATGAATTTACACAAGTAATTATTGTACATTATAATTCAGGTGTGTAGTGGTGTACATAGGTGTGTGAGACATGATCATGAGCGTGCGTTGCGCGCGCTGCACTGCGTAGTGAGTACTGACGCGCGCCCGGCGCACTCAGCACAGGCATAAAACCGGTTAGTATAACACCATATACAGGCTGTTAGTAAAATACTGGATTGAATAGATTAAATAATGTCTTATTATACTTTTATATTACTCAGTTTGCGATGTTAAGTTATTTAATATATAATTTTTTAATTTTGATTTTATGTTCTTTGGGGTTAGGCTATTTTTAAGATCTGGATTTAAATTATTAATTAGTTGGGGAATTACACATTCGAGACAATTTTTACCATATAAATTTGAGAAACGAGGAACATTTAACTTTACAAGAGAGGCGCTACGTGTATTGTAGGAACTCTCTTTTACTACTTGGATGTTACTATTGAAGTATTGTTCAACTAGTAGTCGATATTTCAATTTGTCATGTATGGGAATGATTTTACAATTATGAAACAGACCACTATCGTTATTATGGAATTTCAATTTAATTTTATGGGGAACAATCTTTTTTAGTATTCTTAGTTGTAGTTGATAAATTGTATTTAGATGAGAACGTGAAGTTAGTCCGTAGGAGCTTAAGCCGTAATCGATAATAGAATCACCAAGTGCATTATACAGAGTCAATAAGTTTTTGTAAGAAATTTTCCACCTAATGATAGAAAATTTGGCCAAAATAGCCCTTAGCTTCATACAAACACCGTTAATGTGCTCAGTCCATTTTAAGCGATCATCAATGGTCAGTCCGAGGTATTTAAAAGTTTTAACTACTTCAATGACATGGCAAGTGCATTGACTTGTTCTTATAAACGGCGTGTGTAAGCATTTATGATCGTGTGATATTAGTTTGTATTGTAGGATCTGTTTATTATGAGATGAACATATATGCATCATTTTGGTTTTTTCTGGGTTAAGAATAAGGCCAGAGTCATGTGACCATTTAACCAAGTTATCAAAGTCAATCTGGAGCTTATTAAGTGCAACACTAACTTCTCTATCAGCGGCTATCAGACAAGTGTCATCTGCGAATTGTAATATTTCGCAATGTTTTATGATACTCGTAATATTATTGACGTACACCAAGTAGTGAAGTGGACCCAGCACGGATCCTTGAGCAGTACCCTCGGTTACTTGGACCTCATCACTCAAAGTATTGTCTACCTTTACGCAATAAGATCGATCTTTTAGATAATCTTTACACCATTCTAAGACAGGACCTCGTATACCACATTGATCAAGTCTTTCTATTAGCGTCTCGATTATTTATTTGATCTACAGATCGGATACTTATTTGGGGAAATACCACGGCCTCTCAGAAAACCGGCATAAAATCGCTTGAGTTTCTGAGAGAATGAGAAAACCGGAGGCTTTTTTGTATTAATAAGTTTCTTAAAATGTGTTAAGTAATAATAATAAACATAATTCTTATTTTTAAACAAAAATGAAAACCGACGTACGGAACCGGACGTAAAAATGCACAAAAAAGTATGAAATAAACTTATTTTTCGGTTAGCCACTTCCCTGCGTCTTGGCACCCCTCACGTCGTCCCCCATCGCTGTGTTTGTGGTGCAAACGTGGACAGCCTCGGACACCACGGGCTGTCCTGTCAACGAAGCGCCGGCTGCATCTCCCGACATCACTGCCTGAACGATCTCATCCGTCGGGCTCTTGTCACCGCCGGAGTGCCAGCTGTGCTGGAACCCTCTGGTTTGGCGCGCGACGATGGCAAGAGACCAGACGGTATGACCTTGGTCCCTTGGAGAGTGGGACGGGTTCTTCTATGGGACGCTACTTGCGTCGATACACTTGCTCCGTCCCATGTCCAGGGCACCTCGAGTTCTGCAGGTGCGGCCGCCAATCAGGCGGAAAACCTCAAGCGGCGCAAATATGAGAACATTTGTGGGGATCTCATATTTGAACCGTTTGGGGTTGAAATCCTAGGTACATCGGGTCTGGGTGCGCACAAACTTTTCAGAGATACCTCCAAAAAACTCATTGAGGCCACCCGAGACCCCAGAGCCGGCACCTACCTGGCTCAGAGAATAAGTATCGCAATCCAGCGAGGAAACTCTTTGAGCCTTCTAGGTACTTCTGCCTGGTGGGGACGACCTGGGAGATTTCTTTGTTTTGTAGCATTTTAAGTTTTGGAGTAGTTATAATTTTTTTAGTACTTACCTACTTTTATAGTTTGTAAATATTTTAAATAGATTTTAGTTAATTTTATTAGTTTACTTATATTTTCCGAATAATTCCCCTTTTGAATTCGGCTAAAATTTTAACTACCTAGGTATTTCTCTACTCAATCTTCATATTTTTGAAGTCGGTACCATTGTGTCGACAAAAAAGTTCGCCATGGCATAGATATGTCTATCTTTTAAGGATAGGCAGTGGCGTGCACAGGATTATGACACTGGGTATGCGGCGAAGTACTCGGTCACAAAAACTTTTTCGTTTATAGATTTTTAGCATAGCTACAGCCAAGCGACGGATCTCTAAGTCGAAACCATGCCAACAGAGCAAGTCTTAGATGTACTACTATTCATGTACATCTTCTACGGCAACGCAGACAAAACAGCGATCGATGGTCGCGGCGGAAGAAATTCTAATAAGTAAAATAATAAGCATATTTTAAAATATTATAACTACTCACCAGTCAGTCAGCTTCAATTTTCAAATATTCAAGGTTCCGGTTACTTGATTACTATATCCCGATGTAAATTACTAAATAATATGCAAGGAAAACAATATAATTTAATCGTGTGTACACAACCACACAGCCAGTTTTTAACATGAAATTTTCGAGTTACATTATTTTTTTGCTGGTTTAATTCTTGTAACTCGGGTACACACCTACCTTTAGACAGAATTTGAATCTTTTCACTGAATGACAATTGTGAGAACTTGTTATTTTTAATTTTTAATAAACACACATTTTCAACACAAACCTCATGCCGCCGCTATATAATCATGTCGATATTCATGGGTGTGTGCGTTTGCGAAGTATGAAAATTACACATACATGCGATACATGCAATAACAAACAGAGATGCATTAATAATGGCGTATCATGGTTTAGCCGAGTCAAAATTACGGTACGGAATTATATACTGGGGCAACTCCACACATCGCGACGCAGTATTTAAAGCCCAAAAAAGGTGCATCAGAGCTATGTTCAAATTAAAAACGAAAGAGAGCTGTTTACCATGGTTCAAAAAGCATAAAATTCTCACAACTCCATCGTTATATATATACGAGACCGCAGTTTTCGTAAAAAATAATGCTGAACTTTTTGAGACCTTCGGTTCTATACCACGTAACCGAAGGGATAACTGTAGACTAAGAAGCATAAAAGTAAATACCGAATTAATGCACAAAAGTATCTTCTGCATGGCAATTCAAATATTTAATAGAATACCTAAAGAAATTAAATTATTGGAATTAGGGTCATTTAAGAGGCGCCTAAAAGACTATTTAGCGGAAAAATGTTACTACTCGGCTAAAGACTTTCTAAATAATTCGAAATTTTAGATATTATTGGTTAGGTATTATATTATGTAGTTTTAAGATTTTAATGTACTTATTTTTATAAATGAAAATATGAACTTATTATAATTATTTTTGTAATTTTTGACATTTTATGACGTATTTTAGCTTTATTTTTTGTAATTAAGTATTGACATATTATTATTATTATTATTTCTATTATTATTTTACTTATGAACTGTTAAATTATGAGGTTAAATTTTATTTATTAGTACTGTGACGAATTAATTATCTTACTTTAAATATTTGAGAAGTAATTATAGGAATATATTAGGAATTATGAATTATATATTAGGAATTGACATCATATTTTAATTGTAATGTAATTATTGACTGATACGTTTTAATTATTTTTTTTATATTGTCTTTTATGTAATTTCAAAAGATATTCACACACCATTGTAATGGTAGGATGTGCATGTACTCTTATCAGTTACTGTAAACCACCATTGTAAAACCACATTCACGTGAATAAACGATTTCATTTGATTTGATTTGATTTGATTTGATTTGATTTGATATGTCCTGCAGAACGCAACGGCATGATATGAGTTGCTATTTATAAAATATTAGGCGTTTATAAGCTATTTTATTTTTTTAATTAATTTATTTACTATTAATTAAAGTCATCTAAAACGTACGAACGTTTTATTAAAATATCTGTAAATGACAAGTAAAGCACTGCATTTCTGCCTATATGGAGCGCACGCCCCTGAGGATAGGTTACTATACCAATTCAAACCCAAGTTTAAAAAAACGATCACAAATAATGTGGTATTTTCAGAACGGATACAAACGGTAAAAATATTAAGTACCTACGTAATCCTTATCCTTATCTAGGAGAAATATTAAAATCAAATAGTACGTGTGTAAATTTATTATAAGTAGGTAAGTATATATTTTTACTGCAGAAGGTAAGTATATAAGTTTATAAGTTCAAAAACTAGTAGTATACTAAAAATCAAAATTTTCAGAGATATTGCGGATTGTTTGAAGCACTTTTGTGAGTCTCGTGAAAACGCCCCATATAAAAGTCGTACTAGTTAGTGACGTCACACGCTAGTAGTTGCTACGAAATGTATGGCCTTAATATGCACAAAATTTCTGATATCTCGTAATTTTGCGAGTTTATGTTGATACATAAATAAATCAGTAAATCTTTTTGTATTTGATGTAAGTAAACTAATTAGTTTGGATTCACTACGCCTAATTAGGCGTAGTGAATCCAAACTAATTAGGTAGGTTTTATAGGTAATAAATTACCTACTTACACAAATACTTATACAAAGATATTTCAACTTTTTTGTGACTTCAAAATACATATAATATAATTACAAAACTACAAAAATCCTAATTCTTGTTACTTTTATCAAGTTGTAATACCTAAAAAAAACTAATTTTGTACCTACACATGTACAAAATTAGTTTTTTTTTTATGTTAACGATTTTATCTAACGAACGGTTGTCGGGTAGTCGGTGCCGACTGTCCGGGAGACATTCAGCTTTCACAATGGCCAGGTTTTGTTTCCAGTAGCGTTCACAATTCACAGTCGGCGTACCGGGCTATGTGAAAGCTGAATGTCTCCCGGACCAATACCGAACAGTCGGCACCGACTACTCGGCAACCGGTACGTGTGAAACGGCACTTAGAATGGTGCATTTATACGGGCAATTTTTTGTGCAATAATTGCCCGGCAACACGGATGGATACCTCATATCTGGAGCAATTAGTGGAGCAATAAAAATATTCGGCATATTTAGGCAATAGGGATGGTGCCTAGTGTCAAATGTAATATTTGTTATTTTTACTTTGTATTAAAATATTAAGTTATTATAAACAACAAAGATAGTCTATAATATCGTACTTTGCTGACGAGGTCATCATCAAATCGTTGTATAAACATCGTAAACTTATGAGAGAAACAAATAATGTATCCTTCGGGAAATGGACTTTGACTTTCTTTTGTTGTTAAATTGTTTATTTAAGATATTATTTATAGTATATAAGTTATTACAATTGTATTAGAAGTCTTAGCTAGAGCCCCGACGCGACGTTACCTCAAGATAGTGCAATATTACTCTTTGTGTATCCATATCACAATAAAGTAATTATAAGTATACAGAAGTGATTACTTGAAGCCTCTACCCTCGCACCGCCCATTACAATTGGTGTCAGAAGTGGGATAAGTCCTGGCAGAAAATAAGAAGAGACAGATCAACTGACGACTTCAGCAAGTAAGAATCATATTGTCTCGTACGTATACCTTCTCAATAACCTTCGGGTATTGACTTCCTCGGAAAGTTACTTGCCATATGAAGCAGTTGAAGAGAGAAGAGGTCAAGTGAGTCAAGCCCCAAGTCATCGGTCGAAACCATACAACCGAAGCGACAAGCGACGAGACTATGGTTACTAAAAGTCACCAGCAGTGAAGCCATCACCGACGGTTACGCCACGGTAGCGGCAACGCCAGCATCAACGGTCGACGTGCATTCAAAATAGGAACTAGCAGTCTACGGACAACGGGTTAGAAGCTCCACGACTCCGCAATACTCACGTAAGGATAATTGTATTGTATTGTGTATTTTTATTTTTTCGCAATTAGTTTTTGTCTAACAGTTTTATAAAATAAAAAAAAATGTATATATATATATATATATATATATATATATATATATATATATATATATATATGTACAAGTCTGAAACTTCTGTAACTTCACAAGAAGGTTTAATAGATATCGGTTTAGCCGAACGCATGATAAACCATTACAATGGGGATAAATCTAATTTACACGTATTTTTAGACAATTGCTCAAACGCCTATAATTTACTAAAACCAATATATAGAATTGCGTTTGTATCTGTAGTGTTATCAAAAATAGAAGGCAACATTAGATCAACTCTTTTAAATAGGACGTTCCCTTCTTGGAACGAATTGAAAGAATACTTACTAGAAAATTATTCTGAAAAAAGAACTTTCGCGCAATGGCAACTTGAATTAAACTCCTGTAAACAAAATTTAAATGAAAACGTTCTAAAATATTCAAATAGGGTAGAAAATTGTTATATTAAATTAATTAAATCTTTAAATCCAAAACTAACTAAGGAGGCTAGGGACGCCAACATAGAATTATTAAAAAACCAAGCATTAAATATTTTTATTAGCGGTCTTATACCACAGTTACACATATTATTAAAATCACAAAAACCGTGTAACTTCGAAGAAGCGGTGTCAATCGCAATCTCCGAAGAGCAAGAAATAAAATCTAGGGAAGAGATGAATCTTAGGCAAAACTTTTCAGATAATAGAATAAAAAATGTAACAACTGTAACAAGTTAGGTCACTCTTCTTTTCAATGTAGGCAGCAACCAGCGATAAGGCATATAAATAAAAATATTCCTATTTGCTTTAATTGCCAAAAGAAAGGGCATCTAGCAAAAAATTGTTGGAACAGAACGCCGAATTATAATAATAACAATAATAATAACTACAATTGTGGTAATAGCAATAAATTTCATAATCGCTATAATAATAATAGTAATAGAAATAGGCCAACAACAAGTAATAATACTAATAATGTACCTAATGGGTGTCAGCATTTAAACTCCAACGGTCCAAGGACGGCGACCGATCCACGGACAAATTAATTCACTCAGGTCGAATAATGAAAGTAAACACGAATTCTTCATTATATGTAAAAATAAATTCTTCAAGTATATTAGAAAATAGAAGTAAATTTTTAATAGATACGGGTGCAGAAGTCACTTTAATAAAGTTAGGTTCATTCAAAGAAGAAACCTTTATATGCGAAGATATTAAATTAATGTTAAGCGGAATAGATAAATGTGCCAGACCAACGAGAACAATAGGTTGTATTGTCTCTTCATTTTACATAGGAGGAAAACATGTTTGTCATACACTTCACGTGGTACCAGACGACTTTCCTATAGTATGTGATGGAGTAATAGGCAGTGACTTTATGTCAAAGATGAGCTGTGTGATAGATTATGGTGAGAATGTGATAGAAATTTGTGGTGTAAAATTAGAAATTGAAGTAAAACAAGAGTATGATTATAAAGAGTTAGATAGAAGTTAAATATATATAAAGGAAAATGAATTGAGTAGTAAAAGGTTAGATAGGAATGAGATATTATATAGAAAAAAGGAGTCTGAATCGTGTTATAAAGAGAATAAAGAAGTTGAACTAAATAGTTTTGAAAGCTTATGTTATGTTATAGAACCGAGATGTGAAAAGATAATATCGATATGTGTTGAAAATAATGACTTACAAGAAGGAATAATTCCCGAAACAGTAACGTTATCAGAAGGAGTATATTTATGTCCGAGTATAGTTAAAGTTGAGAATAATAAAGCATTAGTTGTTTGTTTAAACAGCACAAACAAGGAAGTAAAGATAAATAAAGTACGGGTCAAATTAGAACCATTAGCGAATGAGTATGCAGATAAAGTAATGTGAGTAAATAAAGTTAGTGAGAAACGTTACGATAAGAATAGATTAGATGAGTTAGAAAAAATATTACGAACTGATCATTTAAATGAGGAAGAAAGAAGGTCTTTAATACAATTGTGTAGAGAGTATAATCATATATTTCATTTAGAAGGAGATGCATTAACAGCAACTGAAAGTGTGATGCATGAAATTCCTACAAGTAGTGATGTTCCCATAAATACTAGAACATATAGATATCCTGAAGCTTTAAAAGGATAAGTAAGTGAACAAATAGGGAAACTTTAAAAGGACAATATCATAAAACCATCAAATAGCCCCTGGACTTCACCAGTATGGGTTGTATCTAAGAAGATGGATGCTTCCGGAAAAAAGAAATGGAGACTAGTTATAGATTTTCGTAAACTGAATGAAGTTAGCATAGGAGATTTTTATCCTTTACCTCAAATTAATGATATATTAGATCAGTTAGGTCATAGTAAGTATTTTACAATATTAGATTTAGCATCAGGATTTCATCAAATAAAATTAAATCCTAAAGATCAAGTGAAAACAGCGTTCAGTGTACCATTAGGACATTACGAATATACACGCATGCCTTTTGGATTGAAAAATGCACCAGCAACATTTCAAAGGTTAATGAATAATGTATTGACTGGGTTGCAAGGAATTAAGTGTTTTGCTTATTTAGATGATGTAGTTATATATGGAAACTCGTTACAAGATCATAATATTAAACTAAAAGAAGTTTTTGACAGACTGTCTGAAAATAATTTAAAACTACAGCCAGACAAGTGCGAATTTTTGAAAACGGAAGTTATGTACTTGGGTCATTTAATAACTCAAAGTGGTGTTAAACCAGATCCAAAAAAGATAGAAGCTGTTAAAAATTATCCAGTAACTCCGAAAGACATTAAAAGTTTTCTGGGTTTAGCAGGATATTATAGGAGATTTATAGATAATTTTAGTTTACTAAGTCAACCATTGACAAAATTACTGAAGAAAAATGAACCATTTATTTGGACTAGTTTACAACAAGATTGTTTTGAAACATTAAAATTGTGTAAAGAACCGATTTTACAATACCCAATTTTTTCCGAAACATTTAATTTAACAACAGATGCTAGTAATTATGCCATAGGTAGTGTTTTATCACAAGGAGAAATGTCTAACGAACGATAGCCTATGCTAGTAGAGTGTTAAACAATAGCGAAATAAATTATTCCACAACAGAAAAAGAACTATGACTAGTTTGGTCTGTAAAACATTTTAGACCATTTTTATATGGACGTAGGTTTCGTATTATAACAGATCACAAACCTTTGACTTGGTTAATGAATGTTAAGGATCCAGGATCTAAATTAGTTCGATGGAGATTACTTCTAAAAGTATATGAATATGGGATTATTTATAAAGCGGGAAAATTGAATCAAAATGCAGATGCACTAAGTAGAATAAAGTCAGAGGAAAAGAAAAATGATAGCATTGAAAACATTTTTACAGTCACGAGGAATAGTGAAAGTTATTCTTCTTTTTTGAAAGCAATTGAGGGAAAACCTATTTTATCAAGTAAGTTAGAAGAATGTAAAGAGCAAGTCCCTAGTAAAGCAAATAAAGTAATATTATTACCATGTGATTTATGTATTGAAAATAATAAAAATCTTGAAAAGTATGAATCTTACATAGAAGAAGTAAAGAAATGTAAACCTAAACAGTATAATGTTATAAGCATCGAACGTCAAGGAGAAAATACGCTATTTTTTGTTTTTCCGAATATTAATTATTGGGATAAAGTAACTTTTGAAGATTTATTCGAATCCTTTAAAAATTTGAAACATAAATTGTGTACAAAAAATATACAAGAAATTCATTTTGAACGATTTTCAAACATTCATTTAAAATGGCATAAAGTAAGAACAATTTTAAGATATATATTTAAAGACACTAATATAATAATTAAAGTTTATCTTGACGGAGTCAAAACTCCAAAGAGGGGGAGGATATACCGACAATTCTAGCTGAAAATCATTCAAATCCAATTTCAGGTCACATAGGGTTTCATCAAACATATAAAAAAATAAAATCGAATTATCGTTGGGATACCATGAAAAATGATATTAAAGAATTTATAAACAGTTGCACATCTTGTCAGGAAAATAAAATAGATAGAAAGAAAAGCAAACAACCGATGGAGATCACATCAACATCGACTGAAGCATTTGAAAAAGTAGCATTAGACATAGTAGGTCCTTTACCAATGACAGAAAGCGGGAATAAGTATATTCTAACATTGCAGGATGACTTAACTAAATTTTCACAGGCTTTTCCGTTACAACAGCACAACGCTGAAACTATATCAGATTGTTTTGTTAGAAACTTTGTTTGTAAATTTGGGATACCAGAAATTTTGCTAACCGATAGAGGGTCAGATTTTACTTCCACATTAATTAAAGAAATTTCAAAAATACTTAAGATGAAGAAAATAAACACAACAGTCTACTATCCGCAATCTAATGGAGCATTAGAAAGAAGTCATTCAACTTTGGCAGATTATTTAAAACATTAGGTAAATGAAGATCAGTCGAATTGGGACAAGTGGTTAGCTTGTGCTATGTTTTCTTATAATACAAGCATACATACTTCCACAAATCCTCAATGGATAATAAATCCGTACAATACCACAGCCATAGAAGAAGCCAATGTGATAATGCAAGAAGAGTTGATTACCATCAGCACAGACGAAGAGCTTAAGTAGAAGTTCAACCAAGGCTATTAGAAGTTCTGGTTGCAACGCAACATTGAAACACAGTAGCCTACATTGTGGAACATTGCTGAAAAATACCTTATCGCTTTTCGATCATCATTCCTAGTTGAAAAAAGCTTCAGTGTGGTAACAAACATTTTGACGAAACAAAGAAACCGTTTGAAAATCAACGAACGTGGAGATTTAAGGCTGCAACTCTCCAATATTGAACCGGATGTAGCTAGATTGGTAGATAGTCACCAGGTTCATCCATCACACTGAATATTTTATTTTCTCTTTGCGAATTAATACTTTTTTAAATATAATTTCCTACCTACTTAAGATTCTTTAAGTACTTAATTTGTAATAATCATTATAAATTAAACTTGATATTTACTGAATTGTATGTCTTTATATTTCATTAAATTTTGATAAGAAAATGAAGTCAACTGTACTCACTTAACCAAGTGCAAAGTTTTCCAGTTGGTACCTTAGCACCTAGGTACTTTGTATCAATAGGAAAAAACTAAAATTAGGCATTATTATTATTATAATAATAATAATAATAATAATAATTATTATTATTTAATTTTAATAGTTATTATTATTATTATCATTATTCATAATAGTCTGCTAACTTAAAGCATTGCTAATTACTCTGTCTTCTTCTATTGACCTAAGTCAGAATGAAAAATAACACTCTGTAGCAGCTGTTTTAAGTTAGCGGACCATTATGAATAAGGGGGTTGATCTTAAAAGTATGTAATTTGGCCATGGGGGTCTGAGATAAAAGTTCATTTTGGAAAAGGGGTCACTTGTCCAAAATAGTTTAGGGATCCCTGTATTAAACTAACACACTGTAAAAGAAACAAATGTTATTCAAATGTTATTTTTAATTTGCTTATAATTTAGAATCGGATTAACCGAAATAACTATTTTTTTTAGATTTATATAGGTATCTCTAATCAACAATTTTAAAATTTAATTTGCAAAATAGTGGTATTTGTGTAATGGGCGGTGCGAGGGTAGAGGCTTCAAGTGATCACTTCTGTATACTTATAATTACTTTATTTTGATATGGATACACAAAGAGTAATCTTGCACTATCTTGATGTAACGTCGCGTCGGGGCTCTAGCTAAGACTACCTTCTAATACAATTGTAATAACTTATATACTATAAATAATATCTTAAATAAACAATTTAACAACAAAAGAAGTCAAATTCCATTTCCCGAAGGATACATTATTTGTTTCTGTCATAAGTTACGATGTTTATACAACGATTTGATCGACCTCGTCAGCAAAGTACGATATTATAGACTATCTTTGTTGTTTATAATAACTTAATATTTTAATACAAAGTAAAAATAACAAATATTACAATCCTTCCCCGTTAAGAAGGACAATACCTTGTCATTCAAATTCTAGATTCCTTTGAACACACAATAAACATTTTCTTAAACATATACATTACATATTTTAAACATTCTCGTATGCAAAATAATTTCTCGCAACACATTTTAATTATGTTAACATTTTCATTCAATTTACTTTTAACTGAGCTATTCTACTACTCCTTCTCAAAGGTTCCTTAATAACTGTTTCACTAGTAGATGGATTTTCTTCTAATTCTATATCATTTTGACTATTATTATTGACTTTTAAAGTTATACAATTCGTAATTCTACTACAACAATTCCTTGTGTCCTCTAATGCTAACATTCTACTACGATTAGTACAAAAGAACTTACGATTATAAATGTATTTTCCAAAACGATATATTATATAAAATCCTATTACCTTTAAAATAGAAATCACTATATAGGTACACAAAATAATCATTATTAGTAATTCTGCTGTAAATTGTTTCTTTTTCTAAATTTTCAATAATTTCGTCAATTTTATCAATTTTATGACTTGCGATATTTAAACTTTCTAAATCTAATTTCTTGTGTAATCTTAAGGGTAAAACTTCAACTCTTGTGATATTCTTATCTTTTAATTTAAGACAACAATTATCGTTCATAATATCTATCTTCGGCAATACAGAATTATATTCACTAAACAACCCAGTGTTTTCTGTTTGCAAAATCACATTTATAGTATAAAATTTACAATTTTCTGCTAATGATAAAATTTCAGTATGTATTAATTGAAAATTGTCCTTTGTGGTACAACATATAACCATTTATTTTCTGTATGTAATTTAAAATACTGTTCATTATTCATAAATGTTATTCTGGTATCTCATTCACCAGGAATATTTTGTTTTCCAAGTAATAATTCTGTTTCACATGTTGGATTTCCATGTACAGAATATAAAGGCGAACCTATCTTACAAATATAATTACTGTTTGATAACTTTTGACAATTTTCTAAATAAGTGTAGTGTATTTTGTTATTTGACATTACAAAATATTTCTCTTTAGGTAAAATAAACACAAATGTTCTGTATAAACACAATTGTCCTTATTTCTAATTGGTACAGGTACAAGATTATATATTTCGTAACTAGTTTGGGTAATTAAAGGTGTTTTTATAACAAATACAAATTTATCATTCATGTAATAGCATACTAATTTAACTAATGATAAAAGTTCTGACGCTTCGCTTATTGTCAAACTAGTGGGATATTTTGTTTGTAAAGGTAAGTGTAGCACAGTTTTCCTAAGTTCTGTTATAAATTGCTCAGGCGTCACAATCATTGGATGTAATGCATTATTTTTCACAAATAGAATTGCATTTATAATTGTCGAAATTTCATTGCTTACCTCTGAAGTTATTAAAGTTAACAAGGATAAATGTTCATCAATGTCTTGTTTTAGATTTATATTAAAAATAAGCCTATCTACATTTTTCGTATAATTAGAAAAAAATAATAAATTTTTATTGAAAAGTATTTAATTTTGTTCCAAATCTGTGATTGTATTATTAAAATTCGAAATAGTAGTTTTTATTATATTGAATAATGAACAGTATTTTAAATTACATACAGAAAATAAGTGGTTATATGTTGTACCACAAAGGACAATTTTCAATTAATACATACTGAAATTTTATCATTAGCAGAAAATTGTAAATTTTATACTATAAATGTGATTTTGCAAACAGAAAACACTGGGTTGTTTAGTGAATATAATTCTGTATTGCCGAAGATAGATATTATGAACGATAATTGTTGTCTTAAATTAAAAGATAAGAATATCACAAGAGTTGAAGTTTTACCCTTAAGATTACACAAGAAATTAGATTTAGAAAGTTTAATTATCGCAAGTCATAAAATTGATAAAATTGACGAAATTATTGAAAATTTAGAAAAGGAAACAATTTACAGCAGAATTACTAATAATGATTATTTTGTGTACCTATATAGTGATTTCTATTTTAAAGGTAATAGGATTTTATATAATATATCGTTTTGGAAAATACATTTATAATCGTAAGTTCTTTTGTACTAATCGTAGTAGAATGTTAGCATTAGAGGACACAAGGAATTGTTGTAGTAGAATTACGAATTGTATAACTTTAAAAGTCAATAATAATAGTCAAAATGATATAGAATTAGAAGAAAATCCATCTACTAGTGAAACAGTTATTAAGGAAACTTTGAGAAGGAGTAGTAGAATAGCTCAGTTAAAAGTAAATTGAATGAAAATGTTAACATAATTAAAATGTGTTGCGAGAAATTATTTTGCATACGAGAATGTTTAAAATATGTAATGTATATGCTTAAGAAAATGTTTATTGTGTGTTCAAAGGAATCTAGAATTTGAATGACAAGGTATTGTCCTTCTTAACGGGGGAGGATTGTAATATTTGTTATTTTTACTTTGTATTAAAATATTAAGTTATTATAAACAACAAAGATAGTCTATAATATCGTACTTTGCTGACGAGGTCGATCAAATCGTTGTATAAACATCGTAACTTATGACAGAAACAAATAATGTATCCTTCGGGAAATGGACTTTGACTTCTTTTGTTGTTAAATTGTTTATTTAAGATATTATTTATAGTATATAAGTTATTACAATTGTATTAGAAGGTAGTCTTAGCTAGAGCCCCGGCGCGACGTTACATCAAGATAGTGCAAGATTACTCTTTGTGTATCCATATCACAATAAAGTAATTATAAGTATACAGAAGTGATCACTTGAAGCCTCTACCCTCGCACCGCTCATTACACAAATACCACTATTTTGCAAATTAAATTTTAAAATTGTTGATTAGAGATACCTATATAAATCTAAAAAAAATAGTTATTTCGGTTAATCCGATTCAAAATTATAAGCAAATTAAAAATATTGCCAATCTCTTTCTCGCACAACGATTTGTTACGTTACAAGCTGCTACCACCGTATATTTTTTGATGACAAAATATGTATAGCGGTTGCAAGTTGTGACGTCAAAGGCGGTTATATCGCTCTCTTTCTTATTGTAAATTTAAATCTTTTGTATCTTCGTTATTATTGAAGATTCACAATGGGATTTAGATTGTTTATTAACATATACGGTACGGTTTTCCTTCAGTTCGCCCTGGACAGATGCAAAATCGTATCGTCTGTGTGCAATTTCGAGATCGCATCAGTCGGCCGGATGGACTGAAGCGATTCCTTACAGTGTTACCAGCTCTGTTCTTGTGAAACTGCTAAGCTCGTGTCGATTTCTACTAAAAACTAAAAAGAATAAGTACTGAAAACTACCAAAAAAGCTACTCAACTTAGGAATCCCTAAAGTCCCCAAAAAACCACGCATTTTAGGTTTTGTTATATTGAAATTTTATTATTTATTGAATTATATTAAATTTTTTATCGATAAATTAAAATATACCAGGTAATATTACGTATACTTACCTAGTCTTGCCATAAATACTGAAACAAAGAAAAAAAAATTGTATTGCAAATAACATTTGTTTCTTTTACAGTGTGTTAGTTTAATACAGAGATCCCCAAACTATTTTGGGCAAGTGACCCCTTTTCCAAAATGAACTTTTATCTCAGACCCCCATGGCCAAATTACATACTTTTAAGATCAACCCCCTTATTCATAATGGTCCGCTAACTTAAAACAGCTGCTACAGAGTGTTATTTTTCATTCTGACTTAGGTCAATAGAAGAAGACAGAGTAATTAGCAATGCTTTAAGTTAGCAGACTATTATGAATAATGATAATAAGTAATAATAATAACTATTAAAATTAAATAATAATAATAATAATTATTATAATAATAATAATAATGCCTAATTTTAGTTTTTTCCTATTGATACAAAGTACCTAGGTGCTAAGGTACCAACTGGAAAACTTTGCACTTGGTTAAGTGAGTACAGTTGACTTCATTTTCTCATCAAAATTTAATGAAATATAAAGACATACAATTCAGTAAATATCAAGTTTAATTTATAATGATTATTACAAATTAAGTACTTAAAGAATCTTAAGTAGGTAGGAAATTATATTTAAAAAAGTATTAATTCGCAAAGAGAAAATAAAACATTCAGTGTGATGGATGAACCTGGTGACTATCTACCAATCTAGCTACATCCGGTTCAATATTGGAGAGTTGCAGCCTTAAATCTCCACGTTCGTTGATTTTCAAACGGTTTCTTTGTTTCGTCAAAATGTTTGTTACCACACTGAAGCTTTTTTCAACTAGGTATGATGATGGAAAAGCGATAAGGTATTTTTCAGCAATGTTCCACAATGTACTGTGTTTCAATGTTGCGTTGCAACCAGAACTTCTTATAGCCTTGGTTGAACTTCTGCTTAAGCTCTTCGTCTGTGCTGATGGTAATCAACTCTTCTTGCATTATCACATTGGCTTCTTCTATGGCTGTGGTATTGTACGGATTTATTATCCATTGAGGAATTTGTAAATTTAAAAGATCCTCAAACCTCTCCGTAAAATCCTTGTGTAATGCGTCCAAGTGAGTGACATATAATAAAATGTCATCATCTTGAAGCATTTCTGGTAATTTTGACAAATGCGGAAACTGCGAATATTCTTTTCTGCCTAAATTTTGTTTATAAAGGATTAGTTTACCCACGAAGGCCGATATTATTGATTTTGTTTTAATCAAGTTAAGATCGTCACTCTGCAGCTGCAAATTATCTTTGTTGAACATTCCAAGGATAACAGTCAAGTAATAAATATCTGTTTTACAATTGTTCAGATTTTCTTTCAAATTCGGATCTTTTTCTTGTAAAAACTCCAACACAGATTCGAAAATGGCTGAAAATCTTTCTAAGCAAGAGCCTCTTGATAACCAGCGAACTTCAGTGTGCGATTAAAAGAATCGAGTAAAGACTTCGTCGTTTTCCTCACATAGCTGAGCAAATAACCGAGAGTTCAAAGAATTGCTTCGAATCTTGTTGATAGCATTTATTACATATTGTAAAGACTTATGCAATCTAGAACTCAGCTTTTTTGCTACTAAATGCTGCCTGTGAATCACGCAGTGAATGACCAGTACATCAGGCAGTTGTCGCTTTAAGTGAGCTATAAAACCACGATGACGACCAACCATAGACGGAGCACCATCAGTCGCAACAGAAACAATGTTCTTCCATGGAATAGCTTTGTCAGTAAAAAAATGTTCCACGGCCTGAAAAATCGATTCTCCTCTGGTTAATAGTCTCTAAATATGTAGCAAAAAGCAGTTCTTGGCACATATTTTCATCTTTGATATATCGAACATATCCTAACAACAGAGCTTCATTGCCGGGTAATGTAGACTTGTCCAACTGGAGAGAGAATCTGTTGGTCTGTAAGAACTTGCATAAAATGTTTTCCACATCGCGTCCCATCTCGTCTATGCGTCTCTGAACGGTGTTATTGCTTAAAGGTATTCTCTTTAAAATATCATATGCGGGCTTGTGCAACACATTGTTAAGGACCTCCGCAATGGCTGGTAAGATAAGCTGCTCTCCATTTGTGTGGGGTCCCCGACTTCGCTATTAGTAAAGATATATTATAGGACGCTTGTAAACCATCATCGTCTTTAATAGATTATGACGCAAACATCGATCTTATGGATGGCCTTTTGTCTAGTTTTTCTTTACGTGCTTGAAAAAATGACAAGGGCTTACTTTTTTTGTCAGCATGTAGTCTTGATAAGTGGTCATCCATTTTTGAAGGCTTCATGGCATCGTTACTGAATACTTTTTCACATATGAGACACATCGGCAAGTGTTGATTTGATGGAGATGCAATAAATCCGAACTTCAAGTAGTCCAAACTGTATTGTCTGCATTTTTTTTCGTGTCCGCCATCATAGAAATCCTGCAAATAAAAAAATAAGAAACTACCTAAATAAAAAACAATAATAAACTGTTAAATTTGCACACTATCTTATTTTTATCACACCCAGGTAATGGATGTTTGTAAGGTATTACTGACTTACTCATTGATAAACTTGGATACCTATATTAGGTAAGTAACTATAGTAGGTAATTAGGTATAGAATATTTGTATTAGGTAAGTAGGTACCTATCAGCATAAGAACGAAAACCAAAGCAAAATGAACACTTCAAAGTTTAGGTACCTACCTACTTAACAACTTAAGTGTAAGTAATTTTTACAAATATTATGCCTACCTATTTAAAATATGTTGTGTATACCGTAGGGCAAAAAAAAATTACAATCGAATACTAAAACAAATTAAACTAGTAAATTTTTACAATTGAAACAACTGAGGCAACTGCAAACTGTTGCAAACAATCTACAGATAGCTCAACTGATCACTATCACACAGTGGGACAATGCTAATGCGCTGTACCGGATAAAAACTGTTTGGTACTTACACTGTAAATTTTTCATAAACTGCAGATATTGTATGGTTACGCTATTAACTCGCGTAGGGAGCTCAGCATTTTGTAAATTCTTTTTCAGTCACTTTACTTCACTTAATTTAGCTATGTAATAACTTTGTAATTCTAATTCTCTTGAAATAAATGCGTACTTATATGAGTTATTATCGTTCCAGCTCCAACGAATTTCAAAACGCAAATGAACTTTCAACCTAAGTGCAAGCTCATTAAATAGTTAAATATTAGGAACACGTTTGGACTTGTTGATCGTTCGTGTTAATTTAACATTTAACGTAAGCGTCAAATAGAGAGCAAGTCAAAACGCGCCTGAAAGACGTACGCTCGAACTCATTATCTTGCACAAACTTATCCACACTGACTTGCCGAGTTTTTCATCTTGTACGAACTTGAGACTTTACATTACTACAACAATGCTATTTCCTACAAAAATATTAATTATTCTTAGTACACGTAACACAACATAAACAATACAGTACTTACCTATCTTGAAAGTTTTAAATAAGAACTTAATGTGTTAATTTAATAGGGGTCGATTTTTAGACCTCGTCGACCCCCAAAATCAGTTTTCGCTTATGTCGACCCCTAGTAAACCGATATCGACCACTTTGGGAATGTGGTTTAATTCATAAATATAAAACTATTAAAAATATAAAAGCAATACAGTCCTTTAAACGTTGAGGCCTGTTATCAATAGAAGCACGCACTCTTTCCATGGGAAAATTATTCACTGCCAATCGTACGGATTGTTTTAGGGACTCTAAATTATCATGGCGCTTAGAGCAAGCCGTACTCTCTAAAACTGATCATAAATCATAATCTAGCAGATTAAGATCGGGACTAGACGACGGCCAGTCTTCAGATCTGACGAAGTCCGAAACGTTCGTTTCCAACCAAGACTGCGTAGACCGAGCTTTATGACCCGGCGCCGGGTCTTGCTGGAAGGACCATTCTTGGTTATTGAATTCTTGGAGTTGTTATGGGGCTTCACTACCTACTCAAGAATGGTATCTTGATACACTTGTGCCGATGTCTTGATACCTTTTTCATAAAAGTAGTCTCAGTCACTCCTTCATAGCTAATACCCTACCAAACCATCATTGAAGTCGGATAGTGCCCACGTTGCACTCTGTCGACTAATTGGGAAGCTTCCTTAGAGCTTTGAGCATAAATACGGTCATTTTGTTTGTTAAAATGTTGCTCAATTGTGAAAATTTCTCATCCGTAAACGAAATTTTTCTGTGACCATATGCGTACCGCTTCAGTAGTTGTTTCGATTTTACCACCCTATTCTTTTTTAAACTATCAGTTAAGAAATGACAAATGGCTGCAAGTCCTAAGTCATCTTTTCAATACATCTGTACACAGTCATCTTACACAGTCATCAATACACGACATGGTTCTAGGTGCTATCATCATCTCCCGAGATAAAAGCTCTTTTGCTTTCGGAAAGGATTTCTTCGAATTCTTTCCGTTACTGCTTTAACCACCTTTTTCGTACGAACACTACGTGGACGGCCAGATCTTTTTCTCTCAAGGAGGAAAAACAACTTTTTTTTTCAAAACAACCTTTCAAACAGAGGAGGTCTCATTGTACCTATTGATAGTCCGGTACACAAACATTTTACTAATACCAAGCGTATGAAGAGTTTTTAAAATTGCATTTGGCTCCATACCTACTTCGTGTAATGCAATCACAGCGATTCGGTTCTCTTTATCACCCCACTCCATTTTAATATCGCAAAATATTGTACAATGTGTTGGCGCCAAAATGAGAAAACCCAATGAACAATCATATAAAAATGACAGATTCCAAATTGAAATGTAATATTTTGTTTATTTTTAATTGTAACAGTATTTATGGCCAGACTAAGTATAGTAATTAAACGGGTAGTCTTAAGAAAATTACGTATGAATGCTACGATGTATTATTATGATAAGGTGTAAAAAAAAAATGTTTTTTTTGTGCCTAACCTAGTATAATATGATTACTGTCTAGCTCTTTCATACTAAAACACTACCTACTAATATAACTAAATATCTACTAAGAAGAACAGACGACACTTTGAGTGTTCTATTTCCAGTTAATTGACCAATCACGGTATCAACTACCAAGTCAGCAATTTTGTTTTATTTGTTACTTTGGTGGAAAACAGAGAATGGATTATAGATACCTATATAGAAAAATTATGTCTAAAACACATTATAAAAGTAACAATGCGCAGCCGCAGCCACAAACTGAGTGGTAAGTAATTATAATTTTTCATAAATTTCATCAATATTTAAGACCATGACCCAGGAACACAGAAAACATTTTTGTTCCTCCTCCTTCTTTCGGCCTAGGCGCTCAACCACTGAGCCACAGAGGTCGTCCCATATATGACAAGTAGTACTACAGAGAGGTCGTCCTTTCTTATGAATAAATTACTAGCTTTTGCCTGCGGCTCCGCCCGCGTAAATACAGTATCCCACGGGAACACTGTACTTTTTCGGGATAAAATGCTAAATGCTAAATATTAATCCAGAGCCTAAACTACCACCATACGAAATTTCATCAAAATCCGTTTAGCATTCATCCATCCATCCATGTGAAAATTTTCACAGCTATAATAGTCCATAGTAAGAAGTAAGATTAATGCGTAAGAAAAACTTTTGAACAAACTCCAGAATGTATCTGAAATCTGGATGATGTTACCTACGTACGTATAATCTAGAACAGAAAAAAAAATATTTTGTGCATATTTGTTCTCTTTTCATCTCATTTGTATCTCCACCTCTAATAATTATATGAATTTAATTACCATTATAAACGAATAGAACAAACACTGAGGCGACGGTATGGTGAATTCAAGGTGGTGTAACTTTTTTTATTTTATGATGATTGGTTCTGTCATTTGTTTGTATTTTGAAATATACCTAATTGTAGGTATTCTAATAGTTACCTAAGAATTTACAATTTCTCTCGGACACGACATAACTCTACACGCTTGTAATGACCTTGACCATCATAATAACGTGCTAAATTTCCTTAAAAAAAACGTGTACAACTCACGTCTAGCGACTAGGGCTTCCCTCTGAAGTAAAACCAGCCTTCGCCACTGCTGTCCTGTTAACCCTCAGTGGTCGAAAACTCATAGTGTGTGTATCTACTACCTAGTCAGTAGCTGTGAACTCTTTTACACATCGCCTTTAAGTTGTAAGTGTAGGGTAGTGATCGTCATCTGCAGCCCGCGGGTTGCGACTTGCAACCACCAAAAAAAAAACACCCCCTGTTTTGCGGATAAAATTAAACCTATTAACAATCTACTGTTAAAATCTCTTAACCTCGATATGACACACACTATAGAAATTATCTTTATTTGCTCCATGGTGTAAGTCTTTCACACATCGCCTGTAGGTTGGATGATGTAGTAGGTACCTACTAGCTGGTAGGCTGGTACCCTACACCTTGTTCTAGTAGGGTATGTAAATAGTAAAAAAATTATAGCTCCGATTACACCGATTTCGGTTACGGTGGCCGGTTTCGTAGAAACCAGAGCAGCTACGCAGGAGTTATTTTTATAGTGCCCAAGTGTATGCATAGTACACACGAGCACTCTATGTTCCTTTACTCTCGTAACCCAGTGGGACAGATGACCGACATGACTGGCGAGAGCTAAGGCACAGGACCGACTTTTTAAACCTATCCGACGTAAGGATCAACTTTCTTGTCAGACAATCAGGTGAATAGCCTGCATTGTCTTAACCAGACTTGACGACAACATTTTATTTTGTTTCTCCAGAGTCGAGAGCCAAGCTATCTTAACCACTGGACCACAGAGGAGTCCAGATGTAGGTAGTAGCTAAGTGTCGGTTAACACTTCTATAGGTGTATGTATAAGTAGGTGCAGGTAGAATGTGTATATTGTATAATATGTAATATATAGAACCTAATCAAATATCTGAAGCATTCGCTGATCAATTTGAGCAAACATTCGTTATAGAGCCAGATGGACCTCTGCCGACTATTCATTATCCCAGAGTAATTAATGAAATTAACAACATCGATATTACAAGAGACAAGGTACAACGGGCTTTGCTTAGTTTTGAGGACACAACAGCTACTAGACCAGCCGAATTACCATCAATAGTACTGAAAAGATGCTCCAAATCACTACTTGGGAACATCACTTTGCTAATGAAAAATCGTTTGAGGATGGAGCACTCCCCGCGGACTGGAAAATAGCTACTGTCGTTCCTATATACAAAAAAGGAAACAAACTTGTACAAGCCAACTAAGACCAAATAAGTCTGACGAGTGTACTATGTAAAACAATGGAAAAAATAATTGCCAAGAAATAAGAAATTTTTTAATGAAGGAGCATATTATATTGGCAAAACAGCATGAATTTTTCATCTTATAATATGCTCCTTCATTAAAAAATTTGTTATTTTTTAGAGATTTGACGACCTCTGTGGCTCAGTGGTTGAGCGTGTTGGTGCTCAAGCCGGGGGTCACGGGTTCGAATCTCGCCGAAGGAACAAAAAGTTTTTCTGTGTTCCTGGGTCATGGATGCTTATTAAATATGTGTTTAATATAATAAAAATCTTAAATATATGTATAGTATAAAAAGTATTAAATATATTTCCGTTGTCTGGTACCCGTAACACACAAGTTCTTCGAGAACTTACCACGGGACCAGATTGACGTGGTGTGAAGCGTCCATAGATATTATTACTATTTGTGCTTACCAACCTACTCAGATGTTTATATGAATGGACAAAAAACCACGATGAAGGAAATCTTACTGATATCATCTACGTAGACTACGAGCAAGCGTTCGATAATGTACCTACCTATAAAGCATCTATACTCGGAACTTAAATTCGATTCCAGATTTGACAATTTCAGTGTTGCAACGTTATGACAAGTACTAAATAGTGACGTTGCGAAATTATTCGATACGGAAATGGAATATTTCCGGATCGATTCCTCTCGTTTATAGTAGTATATCTTAACAACTACTACTTTAATAGAAACTAAGTATATCAGGAAATTAAATATTTCTGAACGGATTTAGTTATGACGATTAATTTTATTAAGGATCTGAGTTTTCTTTAATAATTGTGTGTGAAATAAATAAAAAAATTTGATCATGAAGGAACATGAGAAATAAAACAAATAGTTGTATTATGGTAATATTTTATTTTATAAATCGTCGCCGTCATCGCTATCGCTATCGCTGTCACTTTCTGTAACATTTATTATAAATGTGTCTGTGATGTTGTCAATTAACATATCTAGCCTACTCATTTTTTCCTCTTCTTTGACAACATGGGATACGCATTTAGACCATTCGGTAGCCGTAATTTTTTGAATGCCTTCCTCAAATAAATTTCTCACGTCTGTCAATTTGAAGGTTTTATTATTTTGAGCTACATGCCCCTTTACCTGCGCCCATATCAATTCGATAGGGTTCAGCTCGCAATGGTAAGGGGGCAGTCTTAAAACCGTGATCCCATGTTGTGCTGCCATTTCGTCTACAGCGTACTTATTAAAAGACTCGTTATGTGGAATCAGTTCTAAAAGCGTAGCTTTAACCATATCTGGTTCGTAATGAATATTTTTATTTAAAAGCCAGTCTTTAATGGCAGCTTTTTTCCAGCTCATTTTTGGTGCCGTTTCCAATTTTCGGGAGTGGTGGTGCAAGGTAATAATGCAAGGTGCATTATCCATCACCACAATTGAGTTTGGTCTTAATTGTGGTAAGACTCCAGCGAACCACTCCTCAAAACAAACTGCATTCATCTCATCATGGTAATCTTCACAACTTTTCTTTGCTTCAAAAATCATGAGCCCCTCTTCCAGGAAGCCTTCTTCACTACCTATATGGCTAATTATGAGACGTTTGCCGTTTCCAGATGGATTTTTTAATCCAGTGGTCAGTCCCTCTAAAAACGCTTGCCGAGATGATGTGACTTTCTTGTCCACCCAAGTTTTTTTTACAGTATGACCTAAAAATAAATATAGTACATGAACATTCAATATTACTATTAAATTTAATGTAAAATGTATATAAATTCAAAATGTTAGCCTTACCTGCGTTAACCCAAGTTTCATCTTGATAATATATATGCCTCCCTTCTCGTCGAAACTGACATATAAATCGCAAGTAACGCTGGCGCCATGTTATTATATCATTTCGATCAATAAGTGTGCTCTTGCGTGACCGTGCAACAAATTTAAAATTAAAATGCTTCAAAATTTTTCTGAGGGTGTCTTTGGAAACCTTGGGCATTTCTGGATCATCGTTCATCACTTGTAAAAAATAAAATAGTAAATTGTATAATAGTTTGGAATCATTACTTATATATAAAAGATGTAGGTATAAAATAATACTGTCTGACTGATTGACTAACCTTTGCAATGGTTGGAGGTTCATTTCGGTAAAAGAACTGATGAACAATTCTTCGTATTGCGGAGAATGTAAATTCATCAATTTTATATTTGAAACTTCGCTTTGGTCCAGTTTTTTTAGGAGGCGTTGGCGGCGCACTTTTATTTTCTTCCTTCAAAACGTTACAAACAGAGCGTGAGGTTATTCCCAATATGTCAGCAACTTTGCTCATACATTTATTTTCTTCCACAACTTCAAAGGTCTCCAATTGCGCAGAAGTTTCATTTTTCTTGAAAGGCGTTGCGGATCATTACTTTTTCAGTAACAGTGAAAGCTTTTCGTGGACGTTTTTTTCTTGGGGACAAGAAAACATCCACGTCTTTTTGTGATGTACTTGGCTGAGGATCCATTTTGATGGAATACCAAAACAAATAGATTCACTCAAAGTTCACAAAAAACTATAAACGAAACAACAAACACAACGTAACAAAACTTTAACAAAAACCCAACAAAATAGCAAAATATCGATTCGCAATGAAACAAGATATTCGTGCAGTCAGACTGGGAGAATGAAGCCGAATGACAAGATAAACAAAATAGCGATAGCTGCACGAGCGCGCACGGGTTGCCAATACAGAAAACTATCTATCTAGGCTCTTTTATTATAAGTTTTGTTTTTAATATAAAAAAACAAAAATATTAACTTTATATAAAATAAAGCAGTGGTTACTAATTTATAAATAATTATTATGAATAATTATGTATTTATTTAAATAAAAATCAATAATTTAGTCTTTAATTGGCACACCAATATTATGATTACATAAACATAAATCGCGATTGTTTATCGATTTTTGTGTTCATCACTACACTATTATATGTGGTATCATTATTTTACAAAATGACAGTAGCTAATGTCAAATGTGGAATCGAATTATAATTCCGAGTTTAATACATAAAATTGAACACCTGGGAATACGCGGAAAATTATTAGCCTGGATAAGCGACTTTCTCACAAATAGAACTTTTCGAGTACGTATCGGAGAAGTTCCTAGGCATCACAATAACAACCGATCTAAAATGGGAAACGCATATATCAAAAATATTGTCAAGAAAACAAATTCTATACTTTGTGTGATTCGGAAAGCGTTTAAGTGTCTCACAACTAAAACATTTCTCCAATTGTACAAGACTTATGTTAGACCTCTTCTAGAGTATGCTTATGTAATATGGGACCCATATTTTAAAAATAACATCAAAATACTCGACAACGTGCAAAGAAGAGCTACAAAAATGGTTAGAATAATCCATAATAAGCCCTATGAGCAACGACTCAAAATCCTTGTCCTTACCTCACTCGAACAGCGTCGACAGAGGGAAAGTCTTATTGAGACTGACAAGATACTGAATAAGCTCTACGATGCGCCCTGCCTCCTAGAACTATACACCCTTAATACTAATAAGCACTTGCGAGGATACCTTTTAAAATTATGCCAAAATCCATGCAAGAAAATGCCATAGACTTTTTACTTAACCGAGTGGAGACAGCCTGGAACAGACTTCCTGAAAGTATTGTCATGGCACCATCAGTGAATAGATTTAAAAACCGATTGGACAAAATAGATAATATTATCTTCAAACTATTTGATACACACGCATCAGCTCAATAGCTGCTAGTGTGGGTTTACAGAGAATAATAAAAATGTAGTTACTAGGTAGTTTTTATTTATTTTCTATATAGTTCACAGTTCAGTAAGACAAAATAACTTCTATCGGGGCAGCTGGTCATTTTTGAAATGTTTGTTGCGTACAAAGGTCGAAGGTACACATATGGGGTACATTAATACGATTTCGAAAATGACGGAATCAGAAATCAGAACATTTCTTTACAGTTAATACCTACATAATTTTAAAACATTTATAACCTTACCAAAAGCATGTCAGGACAATGGACATGTCTAAGGAGGGTTCCGTAGCTATCAACGCGCAATAGGCGCAAAATAATTTTCTTAAAAAGTGTAAGAATTCCTGTGTGTTATTATTGTTTTCTTAAAAAGTTTTCACTTGAGTCAGGTCCTAATTCCTATAGGCATGGAAACTTACGAGTTTGTATCTCTTATAGTTTAGAAATGGGGGTCCAACTTAACTCTTTGGAGGTCGATTACTCGAAAATGGTGATTTTGTAAAAAAGTCATATACGAAACCCATCCCCACTTCACATGTATAGAGATAGGAGAGTCACGCCTAAAATATAAGAATAGGGATATTGTCTAAAGTAAGGCCAACCAGACGAGATAAAGAATGTAAACAAATTTTCAGGGGTTCAAAACATTTTTATTTGAATAAATTATTATAAAGTTCGAATTTTAATTGCTGTCGTCTGTACTGACAAAGATGATTCGTCGGAAGAGTCCGAGTCAGCTGTGTTTATGATAAAACTATCTATTGTATTATCAATCATGTTGTCAATATTGCTATAAAAATTGTCCTCGACTTTTATTACCGCCAGGCTGTGATTCCATAATTAAAATCAACAACTAAGCACTCACAATAACAGCAAAAATCAAAAATAAAACTAACCGAAACGGAATAATAACAACAAAAAACCAAGTAAATACGGAGACGAAAAAATATGTATCACTTCGAACGCAATCCAAACAGGAATGAACTTGTTCACAATTGTTTGGCGGACCAAATGTTGACAACTGCGGCACTGGCCGCTTTCCTGTACCACGAAACACGCTACGACAGCTGTCGTCGACCAACTGACGTCATTATTCCATACGAGTGATAAGGACAGATATAATATTAACTCACTTTCATAATGCAACTTAGTAGCGGTCCGTTTATTTACGTTTTTTATCTCGTCTCGTTGGCCTTACTTTAGTGTGGAATATCACATTTTTATAAATTAAATTTTAAAATTGTTGATTAAAGATACATAAATTTAAAAGAAATAGGTACTTAGACGCGATTAAAAATTATAAGAAAATAAAAAATATTGCCCATCTCTTTTACGCAAAACGATTTGTTACGTCACAAGTTGCAATGTGCTATACATTTCAAAATGTATAGCCGGTGCAACTCGTGACAGCCGATATATCGCTCTCTTTCATATTGTAAATTTAAATTGTTCGTATCTTCGTTATTTTTAAGATATACGAAAATGGGTTCTAGATTGTTTATTATAATGTTATAACATCGAATAGACGAAAAAAAATTTTTAGTCAACATGCCTATATTATTAGTATTTTATGATACCAAAACGGAAATTTATACACAGCCTATAACTTTATTAAATTTCATCCATCGATGTTCATAAGTACAGAAGCTAGAAGGTCTGACAGACAGAAAGACCGATGGATAGACAAACAGACGGACGGATAGAGCGAAACTGTAAGGGTTCTTTGAGTACTACGGAATCCTAAAAATGTTATACGGTCACCTAAGTGATTACAGAGAGGATGTTAGTGAGCCGATCGAGGATGCGGTTTAGTCATGGGCTGGCTTTGGTTGTGTATGGTGATTTTGTCGCTGGGGGCTGTGCCCACGCAGGCAGTGGTCGGCGGCAACCCCGCGGCGCCACCGGAGCCCGACGCCGCCGTGGTCTTCACACAGAGACATGGACTCAGCGCTCGTCTCGAAGGTCTCAAGGATGATCGACGTGGCTATTATACGTTTGCTGGCATACGGTATGTACCTACACTATACAAGTATACAGAATGTATCATTATCCAAATTAAACATTTTACCCAACATTAGGGAAGGGAACAATATTATGTAAATAATGACAGTATGCATAACTAAAAAGTTTAGAAATTTATAAAAAAACACGTGCCCACCGCGTAGTATGGGCCACGCGGTAGTGACTCCGCGTTACGTATGTTATAGGATAATCCGGTCAAAATTTAAGGTCACAGCTATAGGTACATATATTTGGAACGCGATTTGAATACTGATCACGTCAGGGAACGTGATCAGTATTCAAAAAATTCAAAATATTTTTATTTTGAAAACACTCTGTATAATATTTTTCAGTAGCTACTAACATTATAAAGAAGAGCAGTATTATTTTTTGATTAATCTTAGAAACTACAGGTTTAAATTGCAGTTCCTTTTTGTGTTCGATACTATTTCTTAAATAGGTATACGGAATAGAAGTGACGCGCAATCGTCTTTTAGGGAATCATGATTTGGGAAGTAATGTGTCAATCTGTATTTCTTTGTTTTTAAAAGGGCCCATTTCTGGTCCTGCTTGTTCCCCCAACAGCGAGGTCAAGACATTTTATTTTATTTTATTAATACATGTATATTTGTTTAGTATTAGTACATTTTGATTTTAAGACATTGTATTTTAAACAAATTTAGTTTTATTCTATATTTCCGATTTACATTTTTCTAAATTTGCCTATTTTGTACATTTTATTTTAATACTATACCATTTACAATTTCCTACATATTCTTGTTTTTATGTTACATTCTATTTTTATATCCTTTATACATTTTATATATTTTGCTATTAAGAAATAGCAAAATATATAAAATGTATAAATATAGAAGACTATATCATAAATTTCTGTCTTAGACTTTTTCTTTTACGAGTTATTTAATTTTACATTATTTCTTCATCTTGGTCTATACACTTAGTTTTCATACCCTTTTTACCCTTACATCGCATGTCCATAGTTACATTTCTACTATATTTTTGTATCTTATTTCAATTTTGTGCACATTGATTTACGTTATGTATTGTTCTATTTATATTTCTATTTGCTATTTGTTTTACTTTTCGTACTATTTTCAACATTACAACATTATATTTCCTTCTACTTTACATTTCTATTTATTACATTAGCACACACATTACATTAGTTTATTAATTTTTTTTTTATTACATTTAACTTGTATTAGTTCTACGAGTATCAGTTACTCTCTTTCTATAATTTTGCTGACTTCATTTCCGCACCCAGCGCGGAGCGGCCGGCTGGGTGTTGTGCCGAGAAATTATTATTACAATAATTTTTGCTGCAATTTGTGGTCTGCTATACATACATGTATTTATTAGTACTTTAGCTATATATGCTGTGTTATGACTACTATAACCATATATATGCAAAGTTTGGTATATTTTTATATATAAATTATAAATTTGCCATATGTTTGAGCCTATTGTCTACTTGTAATTGGATTTCTGAAAACTATTTTTTAACAAATTCCAATTTTTGGGGGGCTGTGTTGGCCATACTACTGGTACTATTGTAGCTGTTCTTCATATGCTACGGTTGCTCGTGCTATAGCATCCCACCTACGCCGCACCGGACACTCCTCACTAAACGCGTTATGGTCAGTTCTGTACGTCTCGTCTTTTTAGCAATTTATGCAACATGCCTTGCTTCCTTCTTTTTTACCTCGCATTGGAACTGGTGATGCACTCCGGAGCAGTGGCCGCAATTTTCTTCCGTATTGCTATTATAATGTTGCCTCCCATGTCCATACCCTAAACAGCGTGAGCACTGTATTAGGGGGGACTGGTCGGCGACCCGGACGCGCTGCATGTTTATGTATAAATAACCCTCCTTAGTAAAACGCTGCCACAGCCCGGAGACACTGTCAGTATCACATGCTTCGTTTGGTCGTCCTTCCCATTTCTCCTATATTTTATTGATATTCTATCTTCTGCCCCGTCAGGGAGCGGTTGTATGAGGTGCCCATACTGCGTCCGGATCGTCATCATCGGTGTTCGGCTTTAGCACCCCATACAACACTACCTGCGGGTCCTTATTCTTTACTGTTTCTACTTTAAAGTTACTTTTACTATTTTCAATTTTAATTTTAATTCTATCTCTTTCTTTTTATCACTAAATCTTAGAATATTTTTTCTCCCTTTTCCCTTCCGAATCCTATCAATTTTTATTCCCTCTTTTCTAGCTTCTATTATCTCTCCTATTCCTGATATTAATTCTAATTTCTGTACCTGTCATAAAACCTTTCTTATCCCTTACTACTAGAGAGTGGAGGGTCATGCACCTTGGCTCCGGTGGCAAGGTTTGGGTTTCCCCCCCCGCCACCGACCACGCTCGCGTACTTCGTGGGTAGTGGTTCCGCCGGCGCGCCGGCCCTACACTGTTCTATTACTTCTATTACGCTATCTATATTTTTCTTATTTTCACTTATTATATCGTCACCGTTATGTCTTATCGAGTTTCCTATCAGCTGGAGTGTTAGGTCATTTGTTTGGTCTATATATTCTTTAAGACTGTCTATCCTTTTATTCATCAACTCTTTCCTATATACTTCTATAATCACTTCCTTACAGTCACATCCTTTCCGGGTTACCTTCTCCTCGTCCTCATCACACTGTACCTCCGTGTCCCTAGTTTCCCTGTTTTCCTCTTTCTTTCCTGTTCTCTGCCTACTCAATGCCACGAACCTGGTTATACCAACCATATGATTAGAAATTTTCGTAAGATTATTTGCTAAACCAGCCTTTAACTCGCCCCTCATGTTCCTAGTTTGGTTCAGCAAATGAATACTATTCTTAACCGTATGGGAAGTCTCGGCCAAAAGAGCTTCAAGATAGTCGACAGAGCACTGAGCGCGGTCGTTGACTGCTGGGCTACTACGCCGGCTAGTACCTGCGCTACTACTGCCTGCAGACCCCAGCCCTTCCATGGACAGTCGGTTTGGGTTCATAGGGTTTTTAATATGTGGGGTACGGACCATAGCCATTTTCGTTTAGCTTACTAATTTAGGTTATTTACTTTGGGAGAACGCGTCAATATGTAAATTAAAATAAAATTGTATAGTGTGTTGTGTGTGTATAGTGCAAAAATGTATTAGAAGGCTATATATAGTATGTAATATGTACATAGTACTACAGAATACAAGCACTATACATAATACAGCAGTCATAACTTTCTGAGATTAAGTGGAGACCGGAGCTACAGTAGAAAATGGACTGGTGGCAGCTGCAGTGGTCTATTCTACTGCAGTCACATCTATGACTAATATAAAGGGTGACAAAGAACTGCCATCCATCTGTGTAATGTTACATCAGACATTGCGATCTAATTCTAATGCTCAGACCAAACAAAAAAGTACATTTTTGTTTGGTCTGAGTCCTAAAGTGATAAAATAATCCGCAATAATTATAAGGAAGTAGAAACAGGAAAGTTAGCCCCCCCTAACAGTTTTAAAATAAGCCACGTTTTCTGATTGACAATGCAATTATAGACAACTGCATTAGAGGACGATTCTAGATCTGAATCAGAAACTGATTCTGATATTTCAATTGTAAAATATTAGTCTCAATTTCAGATTGATTACAGAAATTCTAAAAATCCTTGAATATTCAAAAAGTTTCTGTTTGATAAGAGTAAAATAAATGAGTTTAACAAATATTTAGCGGACATAGATAAAACGCCAACCCCCGCAAAGTGAGCGTTATCTATATATACATCCCAATACCTATCTAAATATTAAAATGAAATGCAATATACACATTGTTTCTTTTTACTTCAACTAAGTACTATTAGAATTTAAAATTATTAATAATCTAGTAGTCCATCCCAATATTCAAAAAAATTGGGATGAACCCCTCCTTAATTGGACGCAAACAGACCTGTTAAATTGCTACTCCCCTGCTGATCGCGCCTGTCTCTTAGTGTCCACCGAACCGGAATCGGGCCAGTACGGCTCCAGGCACTGTTGGATAACCACACCTTCACTCTATCAGTCAGTCTGCGTTTAGGAACCGCTACTAACTAGCCCCATCGCTGCCATTGTGGTACCACGGTGGACTGCCAAGGACACCATGGACTGTTCTGCCGCTGCAGTGCCGGCCGCCAGTCTCGCCATGCCTCCATAAATGATGTCATCCGCAGGGCTCTTGCCACCGTCAACGTGCCGGCCACACTTGAGCTGAACGGTATCACGTGCACGTAACGACGGCAGAAGACCCGATGGGATGACCCTAATTCGGGACGCTACCTGAGTGGATACGTTGGCGGCGTCACACGTAGCGGCCACAGCAAGGGTGGCGGGGGCGGCGGCTGCACTCGTCGAGACCAACAAAAGGCAGAAATATGAATCCATTGGCGATGGTTACATTTTTCTGCCTGTTGGAGTCAAAACTATGGGCCCTTGGGGCCCCAGTGCCAAGCATTTTTTTAGGAATTTGGCCAAAAGACTGGTCGACAAAACTAATGACCCTATGGCTAGCGCTTGTCCTCAGCCAACGTATGAGTTTAGCCATACAGCCAGACAATGCTGCCAGCCTCTCAGGTACTCTACCCGCAGCCACCTTTTCTTCTTTTTCGCAGGGGAATCTTCGGTAAGATACCTCTAGCCTGGAGATTGGGCTAGAAGGTAGTGTGGGGTCCGCAAACCTTACCTTTAATAATTAAATAAAAACATATGTGAGTCATGACGACGCTCAGTGTCGATGTCGCGCCTGTCGAGTGGAATCGGATCTTTGACGAATCCGTTCAGCTGCCTCCTTCTGCGCCATAACAGAGTCACAGAAAGAGGCAACCACGTTCCACGCAGAGTCTCCGCTAATCATGGCAGAGACAACCTTCGGCAAAGAGAGATCCGGTCCTATACATTGGACCAAGATTTGTCGTTGAGCATTCCATGCGGGACACATTTCGAGCGTATGTTGGGCGCTATCCTCTTCTTCACCACAATGGTGGCAGAGCCGTCACCCCACGTCCAATCTTACACAGGTAGCTGCCAAAGAACACATGCCCTGTTAGTACCTGTGTAAGATGAAACGTCAAACGACGTTTATGCTTGGTCCAAGTTGTAAACACAGGCAGTACCGCCTGGACAATACACTTTTGGTAATATCGCTCTTCTTGGAGGCGATTCCGCCATGCTTTAATAGCAAGAGTGTGCTCCTGACGCCGTATTTCCCCACGTAGGATGCCTCCCGCACTACGGATTCGCTTGTAAACTTTCCTATCTATTTCCGCCAGAATTACGAAGGGTGGGAAACGTGCAAGGATAATCGCAGCCTCAAACGAAATGGTTCGGTACCCCCGGGCAATACGAATAGCCACTCGTAGCTGTAACCTGGTCCTACAGTTCCTACAGCGACGGACACCCTACAGTCTGTGTGACCATATCGGGGCCCCATAGAGGGCTATTGATCTCACGACTCCAGCATAAAGGCGGCGAACCTCCACACACGGTCCTCCAAGGTTAGGTAAAATCCTATGTAATGCACCAACCACTTTCCCAACTCTCAGAACAGTACGCTCAAAATGTTCTTCAAATCCCCATCGTCCATCTAGGGTTAGTCCCAGATTCTTCATGTGCCGAGACACTTGTATAAATGAGTATTTTTACCTCTAGCCCTATTTTATTTTTCATTTAGACTTTAACTTATTTTCTATTATTTTTTATGTAATATCGCAGTAATAAGTACTAAATAAATCATCTGTTATCTTGACGTGATGCAAGAAATAATCTAGTTATTACAATATTAATATTCCAGATATGCTGAACCTCCTATTGGGCCAATGAGATTCCAAAGACCTTTGCGGCGACTTTTGGGCGGTGAGATAAATGCAACACGATACTGTGCGTCATGTCCACAAGTGGACCCAAGAGGCTCGAATCGAGTTATTGGAAGCGAAGACTGTTTGTGCCTCAATATATTTGCTCCAAAAATGCCAGGGACTGAGGAAGGTATAATAAATTTGGCTACAATTCGATAAATCACACCTGGGTAGGTCAAAATAAACAAATTATAGGCAAAACAATGGATTTTTCCATAATTATTTTATTCTGCGATCGAAAATAATTCTTATCCTCGTATGTGCCTAGTACAAACTTTTGTAATATTGAGCTGCTACGTACGCATTCGCAGGTTGTCCAGTAGTATTTTTCATCCACGGAGGCAACTATAAAACAGGTTCTGCCCTACCATACGGGGTATGTTTTATTAGAATTTTGTTCATATATACAAAGATTTGTTATGCTAGGTAGTTTATCAACAATAATAATTGGTTACGGCTAATTTGCAGGGTCAACATTTTACACAAAAAGATACAATACTAGTCACAGCACAATATCGTCTTGGATCGCTAGGATTCCTTAGCACAGGAACGAAGGATGCATCGGGTAACACAGGCCTGTTCGATCTACATGCAGCAATGGCATGGGTAAATAAACAGCAAATGTGACGAAGTATCATATTTCGTACATATAATTTTTATTGAAATCTTACAGATTAAGGATTACATAGAGTTTTTTGGTGGCGATAGCTCGCGCATAGTTGTGATGGGTCAAGGGTCTGGTGGAAGTGCTGCTTCGCTGATGGCATTGTCAAACGAAGGCCGTGCAGCAACAGGAGTCGCAGCTCTTTCGGGGACTCCGTTGTCTCCTGGAGCTATTAAATCTGATCCCAAACAACATGCCAAGTCTGTCGCAGAACGCACTGGCTGTCCTACAGAACCATCAGAAAGAATGCTTATGTGTTTGAGAAAACTACCAGCTGAGAAAATAATAATGGTAAAACATGGTTCCCAATATTTTTTTAACCATTGTATTGTCTACTAGCAGCAGGTAATTATTGCTATCAAGTACAGATAAGTATGTAGAATAAATTTTCCCCTTTTTGCACCAACGAAAATGCTTTAATATTTTGCTATTAAAACAGGTGGACAAAGAGATCGGAACTAGTTTAATGGATACACAAGCCTTCCTTGATGAAATTTCTGGACGATCAGGTAAGTTATTTTACTTTTGACGTTTGTTGCATTGATCTAAAATGTATTTATGTTTGAATTTTTAATTGATACTACCATTCTAATGATTTCAGGGTCTGGAGCTAGAATTGAAGGTGCTGATGACAATCGTGGCCTTCCACCTATGGTGGCAGAGGCACCTTCAGAGTCTTTGCAACTAAAGCAGCAGCGAAGCCCGATGCTCACAGGTGTAACCTCCGCTGAGACCTCGCGTGCTGTGTTTGGTAATTAAATAATGCTATTTTCAGTCAATTAATTGTATACGCTATCAATATTTCATAATTACTAAAGAAGAAATATAGTTCTTGTCATAAAATTAAGAAAAATTGCTTGCAGGTAAATACGGAAAGTTCCTGACGGACCAGCTGTCATCCGTGAAAGATTTTATAAAGAAAGATTTGATCGGTGGCTTGAAGGGGGTCGTCAAACGCGTGGAGGGCCTTAATCCCCTTAAAATAGCCGGAATTCAGCAAGTGTTTCCCTTACCAGATTATTATCAAGCTTTGTTCGATAACACATTGAATGCAATTGATGGTCTCACACAAATTGTAGATGCTACAGGTAAATATTTTTTACTGACTTCCAAAAAGACGGTGGTTATATTAAATTAAGGGGTTCCTATAACTCGATTCCTATCGGCTTCACTTCATTTATTTCAAAAGGTAAATGGTAACACTTCCCTTTTGAAGACTCTCAATCCAAATCCATAGCTATTTGAAATTTGAAATATAGTAATTTACACTTAGCAGACGGAGAAACGAAGTAATATTTTAAATTTTAGTATAAAATCTGCTATTACCTATATTCTTTGTCTTATATAGTTTATAAATACTTTATTATCGTTTCAACTTGCAGGTGATGCGCTATTCAACTTCCCAGCGTACCAGAGCGTTAAAGCGTGGAGTAACAAGGCCCCGGCTCTAATGTACAGCTTCGAGCACATGGGGAATCTCAGCAAGGGGTCACATTTTCTACCCGGGCTCGCACTTACACGTTAGTTTTTTTTAAGGGTTTGCTTTACCTAACTCTTTGCAAGTTTTTTATTTTGTCATAAATTATTAACTTCCTATTTGATCATGACAATTAAGAGTTTGTATATATCCTCGATATATTATAATTATCATCTATACATATAAAATCCTTTGTCCTGAATGACTGACTGACGGATCAACGCACAGCCAAAACAGCTGATCATAGAGACCTGAAACTTAAAGTATTTTCCAAAATTCGACTCCTAAATGGGTGAAAAGGGGGGAAAAAGTTTGTATGGTCCTTCCGTCCGTCCTAGCACGGCGACGTGATTCCTTGGTCCAATCTACTTCAAATTTTGCACAAACATTCTTTAACAGAATTGATGAAATAAGTGTATCATAGTTTATTCGAATTCGTCCCCTAACGGGGTTAAAAAAGGTGAAAAAGTTGTTTGTGAGCAATTTCCTTTAAAGTAAAAGTCGAAGTCTATACTTTGTGATCAATATTAGTTAATCAATACTACTAGTGCTTTTGATTTAAAGCTCCCACTCACAAGCGATCGATCGATATACAGAAGGTTTCTGAAAGGCTAATCAAATTGTTGATTTACTAACACGTTGTTGAGTTAAATCAATTTCCGTTTCTGAAACGCAGATTAGCGAAAAATTTACTAATCATTGATCATCTTGACATGACACATATACGCCTTAAATAGCTTTCCAGAATCCGAAAACAGCGTTTGACATGCGGTTTGACCATGGGTTTGACATTAGTTTTGTTAACTAACACGTTGATCAAATCAAACGACTGATCAAGCTTTTTGCTAGTCAATTTACACTTGACAAGAAATTGACCGTTGATTAGTTAATTTTGGCGTTGATTAGCCTTTCAGAAACCGGGGGTCTGTCTTTACAATTTAAACATTTTTGGATTCGTAGTTGCAAGTAAATCGGTTTAGATGAATGATGAAGTATAAGCCTGAGATCCGCGGCCCGCGTAACTACACTTGTAATTTAAAAAAAAAATTGTAAATTTTTTTGTACTTTTGGCGCCCACCGCAGAAGCGGGTAGGTCTATACACGAATCATTTCGTGTAATAAGTTCGTCGTTAACATTTTACCCTCAAATACGAATTAATTTCCGATTTGATCGTAGCAATCGATTGCCTGTGAGTGGGGCTCTTTATTTTTATTTTGTTTTGACACAATACCTATATTGACATCATGTTGAAAAATAAATTTGAGAAGAATTCGAAATTTAAAAATCTTATCTTATCTTCCTCTTTGATAACCTACTTAGGTACATATTTGCGTTTGCTGTATTTAATGTGTTTTAAAGTTTAGTTTTCAACAATTTCATGAGAATATTTTGACTGTAGTTAAATTAATTTCTTTCTATTGCTGTTATAATAATTAATTTATTTGTGTTTGATTTGTTCGTGTATATAGGTTTTTAGTTTTAATTGTAAAAATAACTGTATTTGATATGTTTAATGTCGCTGGTCGCTGTCTGTACCTACATGAAAGAATAAAATTGTAGAAGAATTTAAACTATTACACGGGGATTAAATGTACAAAATGGAACCCAAAACATTGGCTTTTAGATATTTTTTCTGTTTATCTGTACGTTTGTGGGCGCTAATCTCAGAAACAACTGAACGGATTTTGATAAAATTTGTTATCGTATTTAGTCTTTGGATTTATTTAACACATAGGATACTTTTTATCGCAGCAAAATGTACGGTTCTGCGAGATATACTTTTACGCGTACGAAGTCAACGGCTTAACCAATTTAATTTTCACTAATGCGTTTAGGATAGCTCCACTTAAAACTTTGTGTAAGTATTTCAATTCAATCGGTTTAATAAAAATAAAAAAGTTTTATCAATCTAAAGAATAACATTGTTTAAAATGCTGTAGAATGCTGTAGAACCTAGGTATTATCTAATCATTAATGTGTATGATTCTATGAGGAATTAGTGAGAAGCTCGATGGCTTTGTCGTAGAGTGCTAACTTATCTCTCTTTCAAACTCAGTCGTGGTCCCAACTACATAGGATGACCACAATCCAAAATATTTTTATTAAGTTCAAAGTCCACACGCCTAATGCGTTAACACTAACGTTTTCCTCCTATTAAAAAAAAATTCGAAATCGTTTTAGTAGTTAAAACATTAATTATCGGCTACAAAGAAAGTTTTTAAGTATGTTTACTTTTTCATATAATAACTCCTTAACGGATTTTGATGAAATTTGGTATGGTAGTAGTTTATCCAGAATTAACACATAGGCTACTTTTTTACAGCATATTACATTTTATATTTTATGATACTACGGTTCCCGGTAGATTTCTTGAGTGAACGAAGTCGCGAGAAACATCTACTTAAATAAAATACAGATGACACGGCTGTACGGTGCTCACACCATAGTCTTATGTTCAAAGGGAAGCCACTCGATAGGCATCGACCACGGCAGTGCCGAGGCGCTTGATCATCTTCTTCTTCTTCTCTATACTTAACAGTTAACAGTTAAAGTGTTATATTTTCATTTTGTGTATGTTTATATTTTCAGAGGGCCCAGACGATCCAACCCAAGGCATGAAAGAGCAGCCTAAGAAAAAGGGGCCATCCCATGGTGATGAACTGGCATATCTTTTTGAGCCCTTGAACGATGAGGGCAAGCCCATCGGCGGCGACGTGTCCCCAAGCGATGCGCGTGCTCGAGACACTTTTGTTGGACTCTTTGCCAACTTCGCCCATAACATACGACAGAACATGAACTCTACTGAGTCAAAAAATATATTTGGGTTCCCTTCTTTCTCGTCTCAAAGTGAACAATTTTTAAAAATTAACGAGAAAATAACGGTGGATAAAGACTTTAGGTGGGTCACTTTTACTTTTCTGCATCATAATTTTGAACTTTGTCTTTTTAGTCTGAATGTTGTATTTTTTTTCCACTAAACGGCACTAGAAGAGATACACTGAGTGAAAAAATGTATGATACAATGCGTACAAATATTCTAAATAACTTCCTTATCTCATTAGCTTTCCAAAAAGGTGCAACTCGCTTAGTTTGTCCCTATTTATTCCTTAGAAATAATATTTGACTCATTGACGGTTAAAATACATAAAAAATCACTAAAAAGACAAACATTTTTAAAAATACGTCATGTCAAAGTCAAAAAGTCGAAAATAAAGAAAAAATTTTTGATATTTCAATAACTTTGTAAATATCAACTTTCGGATAGGGGATGCCATGAAAAATATTACTTTAAATGAGGTCTACTTTCTGTCTTTCAAAGGAATGTATCGAATTTCAGGTCAGCCTGTATAAACAACTGTAAGAATTCTTTTTTGTTTGTTCGGAACCTTATTGTATGTTTTTACACACATACAATAAGTAGGTACTTTTTAGGCTAGGACCAGCCTAAGGATAATAGACGTCTTGGGTTTTTATCAATAATCAATCCAGAGATTCCGATAATTCAGGCATCATAATTTATCGTTATAACTTGTATTTGTGTTTAAGTTTGCTCTTTGGAAGATCCGGTATAAGAAAAATATACCCTCATCTGTTATTTATTAGTGATACGAAATAAATGATAGATAATATCCACATTGACACATTGTAAACAGGTAGTAGGCTTAAATTGCGCTCTAAGGGATAAAGGGCCGAAATGGTAGCGGAGTAGCGCGCTGCGCCGCCGCTCACGGTCGCTGATGGCCGCTAGCGACCGTAGCGGCCATCAGCGGCCGTGAGCGGTGTGAGCGGCGACGGTTGTCTCAAGCGAAACTATCTTTTATAGTTATGAATATAAAGTTTAAAATTTGGTATGTGACAGTTATGCTGCTCGCCGCTCCGCTGCCATTTCGGTGTGAATAGGCCCTTAGGGTGCAATTTGACTTGGCAACCTATTTACAATGTGACAATATGAATAATAAATCTATCATTTATTTCTTATCACTAATAAATAACATATGAGGGTATATATTTCTTATACCGGATCTTAGACCATTCAAATAAGGTTTATTTTTTGCGCACCAAGTAATCCTACTTTTGAAACCAATTGTTATTTTCAGATTTTGTCAAATGGGTCTATGGGGAGATATGGCGGACAGAATAACAGGAGACTTTTGTAAAAACTTCCTTGGAGAGCTCATTAATTTGCCGAAACTAATTCCAAACTTTCCCAATGCCGTTCCATCTGTACCTGGACTTCAAAATTTGGGCCTTGGTGAAAACACTGATTTACAAAAGCTGGGTCAGCTGGGTCAAGTGACTGGACAAGGATCACCGGCACAGCTCGGACAAAATCTGGGACAAAACTTGGGCCAAGCGCTAAATCCAGGGGCTGGTCTAACTCAAGTGCTGTCGCCTAAACCTAAACCTACAAAGCAATCTCCAAACATGTGGAATAGACCTTTTAGTAATCCGTTTGGGTTGCAATGATTTAAAATTACACAACTCCAGAGTTTTTTTTTAATATAAAATAAAGTCGGAAGAATATTATTGAAAAGATACTTATATTTTATTGAACTTAATTTATCCTGAAAGTTTTGTAAATATCTATTCGTTTCCTGAGATTAAAACTGTTCCCGCCTTTATTATTTTGAAGCCATGTGCGAATTTTTCTTTTCTCGTTCATTTAACGGTTCCATATTATATAATCCATGCATATTGTATGTCGTGTGTACAGGAAAATTCTTTGAAATTAAAGAACTGATTGCAGTTCTTTAATTTCAAACAATATTCCTGTATTCTACGGTAGAAAGTTTGATAAGTATCCTATAGAAATCCACGTTACCGATTACCAAACGCATTAGAAAGCTGAAAGTTGTAAAACCTTCGGCATCCCGTATTTCTGATACATAACTGTTCATTTATTTGTTGGTTGTTGTTTTGTATTTGCGTAAGAGATAAGCTAAGTCCTGCATGTAGTAATTGATACTCAACAATTTTTTAGTTCATATAGAGGCTGCTCTATGCAGTAATAGGCTATTCATATATTTGATTTCATACATTGAAGGAGTATTTCCTTTAGTACTTGGCTTAAGAAAAACGTATTTTAGCGATATCATAAATTAAAAGCTTATGATTGATAAATAAAGTTGATTTAAGAATATTTATTTTTGTTTTTTAATTTCTACTGATAAAAACACCTCGAAGTAACTTCCGGCACGCATGTGAGAAATATACTTAGTTCATGACATCCTTTAAAGTTATTTATGTCAAAACGTCAAACAGAACGTCACACCACCATTTTGTCTGTGCGGACTATAGCACAGATTACAAATAGTATAAGTATGACGTCACAGCACAGATAATCTATCAACTCCACTTTAACACGGCGAATCACTGTTTGCGGTTTTTAAAAATTGTATTTAAAAAATATATTTTTTTAGGTTTTTAGGTTCAAAATAATGTAGGTTATAATTTTTTTCTGTAATGGAACAATACGGTATTTTCCTGTGTTTTTTTTTTTATTCCATAGATGAATAGTGCTCTGAAAAATAAGACAGTTTACAAAAGGAATAGTATACTAAAAATCAAAAATTTCAAAGATATTGCGGATTGTTTGAAAGTTGAAACACTTTTGTGAGTCTCGTGAGTGAAATATATGGCCATATGCACAAAATTTCTGATATCTCATAATTTTGCGCGTTCTTTAATCGTTCGTTAATCTTTTTTATTTGATGTAAGTAAACTTTTTAAAACATTAGTGTATAAAACCTACATAATTGTAGGTTTTATACACTAATGTTTTAAAAATATATTTTAACTTTTTTGTGACTTCAAAATGCATATAAGGCACATTCCACCGTTTGTCCGAATCGGTATGATTTTGTGGATTTTATTTTATTTTGATGGTTTGATATTTCGAAAATTGATAGGATTAATTGATTCGTATACCTTCTAGGTGTAAATCGCTATTAAAGGCGTTTATTATTATAGTTTCCTTTTCGAGAAAATCCTTGGAGAGTAATGAAGCAGTGTAATGTTTCATTACATTTCACTCCATTCACTAACAGACCATTTTATGACGAGAGTGTAATGATTTAGTATGGAAGGTAATGAAAAGTTTTACTTCAAAATAGAATATAATATAAGTATCATAAATTAGAAACAATACTCTTACACAATGGAAATTTTAAACACCACTAGAAAAACGTAGTAGGTAATAAAATAAGTATGGATAAATAATCACAAAATGCTAAAGACCCCTCCTGGTGGAATGATAGAGTTAAGGTACTAATAAAATCTAAATAAAATATTGCTTTCAAAACCTGACAAACATCTAATTTAGAAGAAGATCACACCATATATAAAACACTAGAATTGGCACAGTCTCGAGCTGCGGCAAATGAACAATTCTCTATTTATTTTCTGCATTTCTTACGAAAGGTTGGAAAATGAAGCAGATATGAACACCACATATTATAAAGTTGCCGCGGTTGCCAGCAACATAGACAAAAGCTAGACGTCAAATGCAACAAATACATAAGAAGGATGCCCAAGGAATCCTTCAACATCAAACAACAACATCACGGAAGGGTCGAAGGAGTACTATGAACAGCTCATGAACAAGGAATTTCCCAGCGAACCGATATCCCATATGGGTTAACGGTGCTATATTATAACTTCAACTGGAGGACCTATTAACACAAGAGGAAACCAAAACAGCAATCGCAAAAATTAAATATCGCAAAGCTGTAGGCCCAGACCAAATCTCAGCTGAAATCTGGAAGAAAATAGGAGATCAATACCCTGGCTAACCTAAACTCTTCAATAATATCCTTAGGGAAGGAATGATGTAGATGCGAAGTATTGTGTCGGCTAGATATTTGTTTTTGTTCGAGGAGGAAATGTTTGGCACGGCATATATTTTATATTAATTATTTCATTTTATAAATTAATCGAACAAATAAATTGACAAACGTTAAAAAAAATATTGAACAAAACTATTTAGGACCCACTAAAACTACTCGTATTTACGCAGGAGCGCAAACGACAGAAGACATCTCGCTCGTCGCCCACCGCTATGCCGCTCCCGACTCACGCCCCGGTGCCAGTTGCCACGCCGCTGTTTCATTTGATTGTATGTGTCACCGTAAAAATTGTAAATACCGTTTGATTGTAATATAACTAGGGTGATTATAAAATGTCGACAGATTGTGAAATATACATTCTGCTTGCAATTTTAGTAACAACATTCAATAACAAATGAATAAGCAAAAAAATATGGCGGGGCAGTCCATGTAACGAGAAATATTTTGAGTTTCGAATATTAATTACTGAACACTAACTAACAAGCAGGTTTGTTTGTACGAAAATAACGCCGGAATCCCCAAACCCTAAGGACTTACTAGTTCTGTTCAGTACTTTTGGATCCAGAGTATACCTTGGTACAAAAGCTTACTTTTTGGTTCCAAGCATATGCTTGGAATACTTCGGAAAAAGTCGAAATCAGTATATGTGTCAATATAAATTTCGAAGAGCTCCCTCGATTTATCATGCATCCCCTTATCAGAGCCTTTAGTCTAGATGCATTAGATAATTTCGACGGCGAAGTTAAAAACAAAAATGTATGGGATTTGACACAAGTCATCGCTGAGTGACATGTCGCTTGCGATGCCTTATGTCAAATTCCATAGTTTCTGTTTTCGAACTTCGCCGTCGAAATAATCGAATGCATCTTGGCTAAAGGCCCAGGTCTCCACTTTGGTGACTAAGGGACCAATTTCGAATTATAACCTTTACAAACACAAAACAATTTTGCGAATAGGTTCACATACGGTAAAGTAATAACTAATGTTCAAAGATATCCGTGTCGGTGTAAAATACTCTGAGAAGTACCTACATGTATCACTTTAAATAAATCAGCCTGTTTATTCGTTTTGTAGGCACTTTATTTATTTACTTAGTAATGACTAATCCTATGTCAATGCGGGCGAAAGTATCACTGGCAAGTGCACATAATACTGTAATAAATACCGATACATTGCCTGCAGTGTCAATCAGTGTTCCATTTAGCAAGAAGCTACTTGTTGTTCTGTTACTAAATCTGACGTGATCAATTTTGTGGCCTAGTACCATGTATCGTTCGTGTACCTTACTCCTTGCTCTTGTATCCATCTCTGTAATTGCAGAATGTACTCTTATTCATGGTGTAGCCCTTGAGGGTTTCACAACCAAGGAAGTGCAGGTGCCTCATGAGGAAGCAGTTGAGGTTGCTAGTAACGTAGTGGACGCGCCAGTGGACGAGGTATTGGCCAGCGACGCTGATGTTGACACAAGAGACAGTACCACCGGTGTAGCTTTAGATAAGAAATGCGCTGCTGTGGGAGAATTCGTAAGTAAAATCATACATGCTGCCTTGCTATAATTTAAAGTGTACAAAGTTAAGAGAGTAAAATAACTCTCCCTTCTTCGGCAGTCGGGAATAATAACAATTGGTCTTAGCAGTTTTATTTCTGATCTATTACTAGTGCCAACCACTTATACTGTTTGTAGATTCACATAGACTTTGTTTCTTTTCAGTGCATGTATCACAGTGAATGCTGCACAAACGCATGTTTGGGCTACTTGAAAAAATGCGTTACATAAGTTGGATAACCTAATACTAATGCAGCGGATGTATAGAAAACCCCTTCACCCTAAGAGCCTAACTAACTACCTATTAATTACCTGAACAAAATCTATAACATTTTTAAAATATTGTAATATAATATAATTTAAATAACTTATTAAAATTATTTCGCTACTGTCCTAAGGGGTAAGTAAATAGGTAAATAATAAGTATATACGGTCTGGTTTGCCTTCAATTCAGCCTGAACGGATGCAAAATCGTATCATCTGTGTACAATTTCGACATCGCATCAGTCAGCCGGATGGACTTACTGATGGACTGACTGGCAACACTGGAACGATTTGCTTCAGCAAAACGTTCCAGTGTTGCCAGCTCTGTTTTTGCGAAACTTCTAAACTCGCGTCGATTTCTACAAAAAACTACTAAATGAATACTGAAAACTATCAAGAACTAGCTAATCAACTTAGGAATACCTAAAGCTCCCAAAACACCACTCCATTTTAGGTTTTTTTATGCATATACCAGAGCCAGACAGTAATCATATGCATTTTGCATATGATTACTGTCTGGTATATGTCATATGATTACCTACTAAGGAGGAAATAAAATACTTAATTTAGTAGTAAAACTTTACGTGTACAAAAAGAGTTTACAATTAATAAACACGACCGTAGCCCGCGGCAAACCAGAACGAACTTATGCGATTTTTCCGTGTGTGCGCTAGGATCCGTTCAGGCCCAAATGACGTCAGTTGCGTCGGATGCAATTTTTTCCGGGTATGTGCTCGGATCCGTTCAGACCGAACTGACGTCAGTTCTAACTGAAACCATCGGCATCTAGTCTGTGAGAGTCTTAAGTCCAGACTATATTGTTTTTTCACTTCTTGTTTTTACCAATGCTTATTTTTTTTTTCAATTTACTTATTTCTTGCTACTTCAGGTATACAATATGATGTTATAAAATAGGTAATAATATTAGTTCTAAACTACATCCAGAGTCAGCATAAATTAACTACCTGCCGTACCTCGGTAACCGAGCTTTGCTCGGAGTTCGGATAAATAAAAAAAAAAAAAATAGAATCACAAATATTTATCTTAACGAGATTCGAACCCACTACATTCCGAATTAACGAACAAGCAAAAAACGCATACCAAACTGCTAATCAAACTGACATAACAATGTCGAAATTATTGATTGTTGCACGACGAAAGAAAAAACATATTATATAGTTTAAAAATGCGTAGTTTCCCATGGATAAGACCTAGCTAGATCGATTTTTCTCCCCCAAAACTCCCTGTACACTAAATTTCATGGTAATACTTGGAGCTGTTTTCGATATTACGATTATATTATGTAATATACAAGATAGTCTCGTCCAAAGTATGATATTTGAACCTCAATTCTCGTATTTAAAGTAGACTTTTATTTTAGTTTGATTGTATTATAAGTGAAGCGACTTGTTATCATTTCAACTCACCTTAACTTAACATCAACAGATTTTGTGAAGTTTGGACCAATCAGAACGCGTTTCGCGTTGGTTTAACGTTCACGAGAATACCGTTTGGCAGTTTTAACGTATCGGGACATGATTGTAATTGTATTATTACAGGTTTTATTTAGCAGAATTTACCCTAAATGCCAAATCAGAGATATTAAAGTCGTAACTCGCACGTGCACCACTGATAAGCTCACCTGCTAGTGCAAGCGTTGTTTTCCAGGCGCACATGTAATGACGCACATACCACACATAACAACCGCACCTATTGGTACTTGGTATCAACGTCGATGTTGTTTAGGACAGAACTTTGCCGACTTACTCATGTTTTAGATTTGTACAATCAAAAGCAAGTTAAATTATTAAACAAAAAATGAAAACAGACTTTCGAAGTAAAAATGCACATAAAAGTATGAAATAAAACTTATTTTCTAAATAATTTAAATTCGGATGAAATTTTAACTCTTAATTCTCTACTCAATCTTCATCATTTTGAAGTCGGGACCACTCACAGCACTCACACACAGCCCGAACAACATCCAGATAAAACAATATTTTATAGAACTCACGCTCAAAGGACACTGGCGAAATCTGCCTGATTTTTCATCAAGAGCGGCCAAGTTTCGAACATAACATAATATATGGTTTTTATAGTACCTAAAATATATTATATTTTAGGACTTGGGAATAAAAAGTTATGAATCTCCGAATATCAGAAAATTGATGTACAACGTACTTATCTGTGGTAATCATTGTCATCTTATCTATATAGTCTATGGTTATAATGTTGCAAATTGTTAATATAAGGCGTAAAGGCTCCATCTAAAATGTTACTTGGGGTGTGAAATAGATCCCTCTATACTATTTATATTTATATACCTACTAAGAAAAATAATAGGCAACTTGACTCATATTTAATTTCATACATTAAAAAAATTTCATTTTTTTTTACTTCCTTTCATTCCTTTAGTAGGTACTTGGCTTAGGAAAACGTATTCTAGCGATATCATAAATTAAAAACTTAAGATTGATAAATAAATTTGATTTAAAAATACATATTTTAGTTTTTTAATTTCTACTGACGAAAACACCTCGAAGTAACTTCCGGCAAGGATGTGACGACACAAATACACTAAACATACAGTTGTAGTAAAACATATGTAGTAGTAAAACGGAACGTTTCTGTAAATAAAAAATTCATGACATCTTAAAAAGCTATTTATGTCAAAACGTCAAACGGAACGTAACACCGCCATTTTACGACTACGGATTATAGCGCGATTACAAATAGTACTAGTATGACGTCACAGCACAGATAATCTATCAACCAACATAGCGAATAGTGTTTTCGGCGGTTTTTAAAAGTGTATTTTTAAAATATTTTTGTTGTAGGTTTTTAGGTTTCATAAATATGTTATATTATTTTTTCATAGTAATAACACTCAGGACTTCTTGCACTATTTCCACTTTAATAAGTATTTTACATTAATTTTAATATATTACACGACCGGTTTCGACAAAGTCATCATCAGGTATAGGTAGATTAATTTTGTAAGCATTGTGGAAAGGGTTGCCAGCATCATGAAATTTTCACAATTTTGTGCAACGTAATTTAAATTTTTATACCAACTTATTCTATTTACTACTGTATAGCACAAATTAATATTAGAATAATATTATAACACATTAGATTGATAAATAATGACTTATTGATTTGTATATTGTCATAGAATTACCTATATAATTATATAGGATGGATGTCAGAATATAAAATTAAAAATACCACTATCACCAATGATTTAATTAAATTAAAATGTCTATAATACTTAAGAATCTAAGATATTATAAATAATTGCAAATAAATTATATGAAATTAAAACATGTTAACATTAAAATTAATAAATTACCTATGTCAAAACTTCATCCAAAAAGTTATGTCAAGTCAAGTCAAGTCAAGTCAAGTCAAGTCAAGTCAAGTCAAGTCAAGTCAAGTCAAGTCCAATGTCGAAAATTCATATGAATTGAATTAATGGTGGAATGTAGAACATATTATAACCTATAAATAATAATAAATTAAATATGGAGCTCGAAAGGCATGTCTGGTCATTTAGTAAGATCCCACATTTTTTGTGTCTGTTAATTTCAAGCTCTTTTAATGCATCCATCTTCCTGCTTTTTGGTAATATATGTAAATATTTTATATTTTTTTATCGGGGTCAAAGTTGTGTTCATTACTATTTAGATGTTCGGCAAACGTAGATCTTTCAGTATTCTTCTTCCAAGTTGTTATATGTTCTTTTATTCCAGTTTTAAACTTTCTCTCCGTCTGATCTATTCCTCCACATGTATCACAAGTGAGACTGTAAATACCGCTATTGTCCGTGATTTTAAACTTATCTTTATAATTGCACAGTAAATTTATAGTGAACCTGTAGTGTAGAACGCCACTCTAGTCTCCTTGTTTTGTATAATCTGTAGGAAGATGGGCCGATGTATGGAATTTTTACCCACATGTTTATTGTATTTTCTTTGTCTTCCGTCTGATTGTACAGCAATTTTTCTATCATTTTCTTTCTAGCTTTTCTTAAAATCGTGTCAATCAACTCGCTTTTGTAGCCATTATTTACGGCAATATGTAATGGTGTTTAGTTCTGCCCTGAAATCGTTTGCGTCTAGGGGTATATTAAGTAGTCGGTGTACAAAAGCATGAAACAAAGCGTGTTTATGTTGGTGTGGATGTTCGCATGGAGAATATTTTCTAAATATATTAAATGAGAATGTTTTCGCTGTACGTGGGTTTCCTAAATATATTAAATTTATGACGGCCAAGGTTTATATATATTATTTTTTTGTGTGTAATGAAACAACTATGAAGCGTTTAGGGCATAAATAAAAACAAGGTCAAGTAGCCTATTATAATGTTTTTGGTTTCCATAACGTGAAAGCGACATCTATTATAAATTATCTGTTAGCATATTGCGTTTCCAAACAAAATAGTTATTAATTTGATTACGTAATTGATAGCAAATAATAGATGTCGCTTTTCCGCAACCCGCTACTAGAGCAATATATTGAACAATAAGTTTATAGATATATTTAATCAATTCTTCTATCCCCAGAGTTTGATGTATAATATTATTGCTTTTTTTGTTCCTATGTTTATAAAGTACAACATACAATAAATACTTTTTGAAGCCTCGTATTTTAATTACCAGGCAGTAAATGTATGGCGACTTACCTATCTCCTTTGCTGGTACCATTTTTACTTTGGAAGTCGGTCTTAATTTTTGGTTTAAAAAGAAAAATTTTCTCTTTTTAGTTAAATTTATTATCTATTATTATTATACTATATCATGAACACATTTTAAGAAAGTGATAAATACAAAAAAGCCTCCGCTATTCTCACTCTCACGGCAAAACAAACTCAAGCGTTATTTCATGCTAGTTTTCTGAGAATCCGTGGTATTTCCCAAAATAAGCATTACCGATCTGCGGACCTACTAAACAATCACTAGTGATAATAATGATTAGATAGACTATATTATTCAACACGGGCGTGCGCTCCTTGTAGGCAGAAATGCAATGCTTTACTTGTCATTCACAGATATTTTAATAAAATTAGTTACGTTTTAGATGACTTTAATTAATAGTAAATAAATTAATTTTAAAAATATAATAACTTAAAAACGCCTAATATTTTATAAATAGCAACTCATCTCATGCCGTTGCGTTCTGCAGGACATATCATCGCATGTATGTGTAATTTTCATACTTCGCAAACGCACACACCCATGAATATCGACATGATTATATAGCGCCCATTCCCGCGCCAGGCGATGGCTCTCGGCTATCCGATCGCTTCCGAAAACCGCCGAACTGGCTTGTCGGAAATTATTCGTTGCCTATAATCCGAGTAAAAATAATAGACGGAAATCTAATAAATCACGTATGCACATCGTGCATTTTTGTTTAGTAAGGTTTTATTTGTTTAAATAGAAGAAACGTTTTGTGTTTCGCGGGGGCCATATTGCACATTTCATGTGATAAGCATTGTTTACAATTTAATCTCTCCAGTTTATTTATAGTTTTCTTAAAAGATTTTTCATTTTAACATTTGAAAGTGTGTACATTTAACAGTTTATTACTGAGTATAATATAAAAATTGTAGTGATTTGCTTTTACTAGTGCGTTTGTTGATTTTTTTTAAATGTTATTTGATTGTGAGGTTTGTGTTGAAAATGTGTGTTTATTAAAAATTAAAAATAACAAGTTCTCACAATTGTCATTCAGTGAAAAGATTCAAATTATGTCTAAAGGTAGGTGTGTACCCGAGTTACAACAATTAAACCAGAAAAAAAAAATATAACTCGAAAATTTCATGTTAAAAGTTATGAAACGTATAACTGGCTGTGTGGTTGTGTACACACGATTAAATTATATTGTTTTCCTTGCATATTATTTAGTAATTTACATCGGGATATAGTAATCTCAAGTAACACGAACCTTGAATATGTGAAAATTGAAGCTGACTGACTGGTGAGTAGTTATAATATTTTAAAATATGCTTATTATTTTACTTATTAGAATTTCTTCCGCCGCGACGATCGATTGCTGTTTTGTCTGCGTTCCGTAGAAGATGTACATGAATAGTAGTACATCTAAGACTTGCTCTGTTGGCATGGTTTTGACTTAGAGATCCGTCGCTTGGCTGTAGCTATGCTAAAAATCTATAAACGAAAAAGTTTTTGTGACCGAGTACTTCGCCGCATACCCAGTATATGTCATAATCCTGTGCATGCCACTGTTATTCAATAATTATTATTATCTATAACAGTCGGCGGAAAAAAAGAAGCAGTAAGCAATAAATATACTATAATGATGATGATGATCACGAATATAATTTTAGAAATAGCAAAATTTTAAAGACATTGGTGCACAAAACTCTGATACGTAGTTAGTACCTATGTCATCATAATAATATGTTGGTGTTTCGTGTGAAGATGATGGCGATTATGATGATGATTACTGTAAGTGGTATGATAGCATATGCTTGCAGTTCTTTAAATAACGCCGGAATCCCCAAACATGTATCTATAAGGACTCAGGAGCTCTGTTCAGTACTTTTGAATCTAGGGTATACCGTGGTACAAAAGCTTACTTTTTATAAGCATATGCCTGGAATACTTCAGAAAAAGTCGAAATCACTCAATGTGTCCATATAAATTTCGAAGAGTTTCCTCGATTTATCATGGATCCCCCTCATCAAGTCACCACTTTGGTGAATAAGGGACAAATTTCGAATTTTTACAGCAACAAAAGAATTTTGCAAATTGTTTCACAAACGGCAAAGTAATGTTCAAAGATATCCGTGTCGGTGTAAAGTACTATGATAAGTACCTATTATAATATCATCATAATGTGATGATGTATGGTAGGATGATGGTGGTGGTGATGATGATTACTGTAATTTACATAGTGGCATATGCATGCAGTTCTTTTAACAACGCTGAAATCCCCAAACATGTATTGCTATAAGGAGTCAGGAGTTCTGTTCAGTACTTTCAGATCCAGGGTATACCTTGGTGCAAAATCTTACTTTTTGGTAGCATTTGCTTGGACTACTTCCCTTGTTTAACAAAGTGGTGACCTGATAAATATATATTATGCAGTGCGAAGCTAAAGAGGATTTAAATATTAAAATATGCTTATTAATATTTTACATAAATTGTATAATTTAAATTGTGTCCAAAGAATTTGAGCCATGTGCGGAAATTCGACTGTAACCCGTCTATAATAAAAGATTGAAAAAGTAACAACTAAGTATACCTCTCGTTTCGTTCTTGGCAACATTAGTATTTTGATACCGCCATTTTGAAGAGATTGTCAAATGTAACTAAAAAGTCAATTCGTATATGCCAAATCGACGTCAAGCCGTAAACCCGTGATAGAACAAGTTGTAATAGTTATCAGAAAAATTAAAAAAAAATTCCAAGTAATGTGTCTCAAAAAATACAAAGCTTTTAAAAAAATCGAGAAAATCGACATCTTGGGTGGTTTTTTAGTTCCCGGCACTACAAATTTCTACTTTTTTGTAATTTTTTTTTGTATGTAATCCTGAATAATGCTTTAGTAAACTGGTGCCTAAAATTTAAATCAAACGACTCCGACTTGAAAGGAAATGAGGCTTTTTGCCCAAAACAATGATTCGAATTTAATAGTTTGCTCGACTTTAACTGACTGTACTGGAAAAAAATGTACTACACTTGTTTGGCAGGTAATTTTAAAAGTTGGGGCAGTTAATAAGGATTCCAAAATGGTATGACACTTGCTAGATTGTTTCTTAAATTTTGGACCATATTGAGTTTTGTTAAGGAAGTCAGTTTTCGACAATTTTTTATTACTTACTTAAAAGGATTCAAGTGTACCCAGGACTTTCTTCTAAGTGATATTCTGATTTGGATGAGACGGAGAGAAACATTCAACGAGTGTAAGAGAGACAAAATCCAAGAAGTAAAAGAATATCACGGGCCACGGGGGCCATAGTGTCTCATTACTTTTAACTTTAGGAAAGGTGTTTTTTAGGAAACTTTTAATTGAAACTAATTTTTGGAGTCTAAAATATTTTATTACATTATAACAAATGTTCAAACTGCCTCCCACCAGCATAAATGCAAGCTCGACATCTTTTTAAAAAAGACCGCTTTATCAGACGGGCAAATTTGCCGTTATTAACTAATTCAGCTGCTCGCGTACTTGTGGCGTCAATATCTGTCTCTCTTACACTCATTGAATGTTTCTCTCCGTCTCATCCAAATCAGAATATCACTTAGAAGAAAGTCCTGGGTACACTTGAATCATTTTAAGTAAGTAAGAAAAAATTGTCGAAAACTGACTTCCTTTACAAAAATCAATATTGTCCAAAATTTAAGAAACAATCTAGCAAGTGTCATACCATTTTGGAATCCTTATTAACTGCGCCAACTTTTAAAATTACCTGCCAAACAAGCGTAGTACATTTTATTTCCAGTACAGTCAGTTAAAGTCGAGCAAACTATTAAATTCGAATCATTGTTTTGGGCAAAAAGCTTCATTTCCTTTCAAGTCGGAGTCGTTTTATTTAAATCTTAGGCACCAGTTTACTAAAGCATTATTCAGGATTACATACAAAAAAAAATTACAAAAAAGTAGAAATTTGTAGTGCCGGTAACTAAAAAACCACCACAAGATGTCGATTTTTTTTAAAAGCTGTGTATTTTTTGAGACACATTACTTGGATTATTTTTTTAATTTTTCTGATAACTATTGTAACTTGGCCTATCACGGGTTTACGGCTTGACGTCGATTTACGGGACACCTGTATAACTTACAGTAATTATCATCATCATCTTATATACAATACCTAATGGAAACTTCGGGCGTATTCAATTATACATTCGATCGTTTATTTTAAACGTTTTCAAAATGTTCTGGTACCGACTTCAAAATTTTAGCCGAATTTAAAAGGGGAATTATTTAGAAAATAATATTTATTTCATACTTTTTTGTGTATTTTTACTTTGGAAGTCGGTTTAATTTTTTGTTCCTATGTTCATAAACTACAACTTACAATAAATACTTTTTGTAGCCACGTATTTTAATTACATGGCAGTAAATATATGGTGACTTGCCGATTTCCTTTCGAGGAGTACCCTCGATTCCTTATGGATCCCATCATCAGATCACCACTTTGGTGAAAACGGGATTACACCATATCCATCAAAAAAAGAATTTTGAAAATCGGTCCACAGATGGTGGTGGAATTATCGTTGAATATACAAAAAGAAATACACAGCCGAATATATAACCGCCTCCTTATTTTAGAAGTCGGTTAAAAAAGGGACATATTAAGACGTGGTTTCCATGTCAATTGAAATTTGTTTGCATGTGAATATCTCACGTCGTATCGTTTTAACCCTAAATAATGTTGCAATTTATTATTCCTATCAATGTGTTAAATATTTTGAAATAATTAAAAGGTGATCAGCCTGTTTATAGTCTGACTTTGACTATCTAATGTATGACTAATTACGTAAATGCGGGCGAAAGTAATACAGGCAAATACAGAAATAATAAATACTGATTACTAATCCATAGAAATAATAGTAAGTATCGATCATTGTCACAGCTGACACAGAGCTCTATATTCAACTTTTAAGTTAATCTGACGTGGTCAATAATGTCTCGAGTTTGTTTGTTGTTGTTTGCACTATTATGCGTCTTCCTTACCGCGGAATGTCGTATAATTCATGCAGCAAACCTGGAGGATATTACGACCAAGGAGGTTTTGTTACCTCATGAGGACGTAGTAGAGGTTGCCAGTAATGTAGTGGACGCACCGGTAGACGAGGTGGCAGAGGAAACTGACACGCGAGATAGAATGTCTGAAGGCGCTTTAGATAGGAAATGCGCTGCAGTTGGACAATCCGTAAGTTATCACTATTTGTTATTTGTTAACACTAAAGTTCCGTTACAACTTACAGGCTACAGCAACAAATACAAGCTCAAATAATTTTGTTGCAGTGCATGAATCACAGCGACTGCTGCTCAAACTCCTGCTTAGGTTACTTGAAGAAATGCGTGTCGTAATTAAAGGAGACTGGGGGAGCATTGGAAAAACTGCATAAAAATAATTGTACCGTGCATAAACTGTTTTAAAAATTATATTATTTTAAGTAATGCTACTTATATAAGTAGCATTACTTATGTTACTACGATTTGATTTGTTCATCTCATTCTTTATGCTAGATAGTACAGTATCTTAAACCACACCTCAGCCCACACGGCAATGTTATGCTAGCTATACACGTAACGGTATAGTGAATTTCTTAAAGAGTAGTAGGTATTTAGCACGACCATCATGGAAAATTGCAAGTTCCTAACTTCCATGATGCCACTAATTGTAAACCACTTCGGTGGCAGATTACTCAAAATTGTTTATTTTTTTAAATAACCTAACCTAACCAAGAGCATGCCAGGAGTCAGGACATGTCTATCGATCATTTCTTTCTTCTTCAATCAAATCTTTGAATTACTTCAAAAGCTATTGTCCGATTTTACTCAAAATGCAAGCATGGAAACTTACAAGTTTCTATGTCTCACAATATTTTAGAAATTTTCGGGTAGTAGGACCAACTTATAAGTCACTTTAGAGGCCGATTAAGTACTCGAAAATAGTAGACTTCGTTTAAAATTCATGTAGGTATGAAAACTTGCCTTTATTTAGAAAAAACCTATTCGGCGACATCTCACATGATGGGTAAAAATGAAAAAATTATTCCCACTTCACAACCTACCTTTAAAATACAAAATTATTATAGGATCTGATGCCATTAAATAAACTAATAAAAAAATAAAAAAACCCGACTGCGTAAAATCTGAAAAGAAAACGACAAGAAAGTCCGAATATTACTATACCGAATGTTATTGAATAACTATACCTACCATTGAAATAGTTTCGTAATCGACTTAACGACTACAACAATCGGGATTCGGGACTCATTTTTTATGGGTTCCGACCATGGAGCAAATATTATAGCGGCTATATATTATACGAGTATTATGTTGGCTCAGTGTAAGCCAATGCGAGCGTCGCGTCGGCAGAAAGGTACAAGGCAAGTGCTAATGTCCACACACTCCACACGCTGGACAAGTTCCTTGAATGCCAATTAAATGCAGGCGGCCAATGTAGACTAGAGTTTTGTGTTTATGATATAAATATGTGTGTTTTGACTTTTGCGGGCGTGTTATTTGTATAAATTGGGTGATATTTGCTGGAAACCGTATAGGTACGCGATAATATTCTATAATAACATAATATTCCTAGACATAATATTATTAATTAGGTTTTGCACTCAAGAATCGTATCGTACGGTCAGTACTCAGTAGTCAGTACGTCAGTGGTCAGTACACTCGTTAGAGGCCGTCGTATAACATGTCACGCTTAGTCATTTATTTGTTTTGCACTGCATTCATGACGATTATTATAGACAGCAAGATTGTCATGCTTAGAGATTCCGATGATGTAAAAGACGTAGGATTTGAAAATGGATTATTTTTGTTGGATAATAACATTATAGATGTGGCAAAAATTCCTGATTCGGATGTGGCTGAGAAAAAATGCGCCGAAGTGGGAGAATACGTAAGATGAATAATTTTATTGATAAGTTTATTTTTAACTGATCTCCAAAAAAAAAGGAGGCGGTTATACGTTAGCCAGTATGTTTTTTTTTTCATGTTCAACGATAACTCTGCCGTCTGTTTACCGATTTTCAAAATTCTATTTTTGATGTAAAGGGTACCTATACTTCGAAGTTGGTCCCGTTTTCACAAAAGTGGCGACCTGATGGGATCCATGAGGAATCGAGGAAACTCCTCAAAGTTTATATGGACACATATAGTGGTTTCGACTTTTTTTGAAGTAACCCAAGCATATGCTACCAAAAAGTAAGATTTTGCACCAAGGTATGCCCTGGATCCAAAAGTACTGAACAGAACTCTTGACTCCCTATATATACAAGTTTGGAGATTTCGTTGCTTAAAGAACTGCACTCTATGTCAATATAATCCATAAGCCACTATGTCAATTAAAGTAATCATCATCATCATTATCATCAGCATCATCATCATTACCATCATCACACCATAAATCATGACATAATTATGATATAATAGGTACTTCTCATAATATTTTACACCGACACGGATATCTTTGTACATTTCTCTGCCGTTTACGAACCGATTTTCAAAATATTTTTTTTAATGTATTGGGTATAATCTGAAATTGGTCTCGTTGTCACCAAAGCGGTGACCTGATCATGGCATCCATGAGCAATCGAAGGAACTCCTCGAAATTTATATGGACATGTATAGTGATTTTGACTTTTTTGGAATACGTGGAATTTAGCTGGCAAGAATCAGAGATAACCAACAGAATGCCAGTAAAAAATACTAATTTACCTACTAAAATCTAAAACTAAAGGCAGAGAATAGGACGTCACCTGTTGCTACTGCCTTACATTTGTCATTAAAAATGTATAGCGGTATAGCAACTTGTGACGTAACAAATCGTTTTGTGAGAAAGAGATTAGCAAAATTTCTTTTTTGCTTTTAGTTTTTAATCGCGTAAATCGCGTTTTGACATAAAGCAACTGACAAATTGTTTTTAATAATTTTCAGTGCGACAGAAACAGCGACTGCTGCAGCAACCTGTGCTTGGGATTTATGAAAAAATGCGTCTCAGGCTCCAAACACACAGTTTTGACATTCTTTAATAAAATTAATTATGATAATAATTATTAAATTATATTTTAGTAAGTGGATATAAATAATAATCTACACAAATCATCGAAATTATTTTCACTCTTTATGATGTTATTCGTTACTAGGTAACGAATACCTAGTAACCAAGAGCATGCCAGGATATATCTAGGAATGTAACGTTATATTTAAAAAGGTATTTGGTACAAATATTGTATTAATAATGAGCCCCCTCATGTACCCTGGATTTCTTATACTGAGTTTTCAGGTATAAGTATTGTAACTGCACATAGATTAAGAATGGGTCATAATGATCGGGTCGGATTGAAAAAGACAGTCTAGACTCATTAACTAACTGTGGCACTCGTGGAGTACTGGAAGATGTACCTACACCATTTTTAATCAGCTTCCGAAAAAAGAAGGTGGTTATTCGTTCGGTGGTTCGGCTGTATATATTGTAGCGGGCTACGACCTCTTGATTTGTATGTCCTTCTTGTGCTTGAGTGGTGATGATAATAATACAGCAACAATTCTTATATTCTCCTTTATTGGTGCTTAACACTGATACTTACGTATTACATATGAGGTGTGTCTAACACAATAATATACGTCTACACTATTTATAGCCTTTTGGCCAACTAAAATAAACTAACTAGATAGGCTTTATTTCATGACATCTGTCAATATCAAAAATGACATTGACACTTACTTTTGTCAATATGCAACATATATATATTTCGATTACTCCGCCGTCTGTGAACCGGTTTTAAATTTTTTTTTTGATGTATAGTGTATAATACAAAATTGGTCCTTTTGACATCAAAGTGGTGACCTGATAATGGGATTCATGAGGAATCGAGGGAACTCCTCGAAATTTATATGGATACTATGGTGATTTCGACTTTTTCTGAAGTAGTCCAAGGACATGCTACCAAAATGTAAGATTTTGCACCAAGGTATACCCTGGATCCAAAAGCATTGAACAGAATTACTCCTCAGTCTATAAAGGTATTTTACTTTGGAAGTCGGTTTAATTTATTGTTTAAAAATAATAATTTTCCCCTTTTTAGTGATATTTGTAAAATTATTATTAATTCATTTTAAGAACGTTTAAAATAAATACACGAAAGACATGCGCTAATGTTGACTCTTAAACTGAACCAATATGATGTCCTATATGAACCTATGACCAACGCGGCAAAACAATCTGTTCTTGGCGGTGAGTCATCTTGGAATTATTAGGCACAAGATAATGATTTATTGTTCATGTATTAGGTAGTAACTAGGTACTTTAATTTATTATTTTTATTACCTATATTGTTTAAGTAACAGGGCCGACTTGTAATTTTTAGGGTTCCGTAGTTTACGTCTCGGAACCCGGAAAAATATTTTTTTTGGCGTACCTCTCTTACACGTATAGTGGGACTGATTTTTTTCTCGTGTCTACCCTATAGTGTGGGGTATCGTAAGATAGATATATTTTAAAAACATTGAGAGGTTGTTATTACGATTTTTTGATTTAGGTATCCATTTGCGAGATATTCAACTTAACAAAAATGAGCGTATAACAATAATTTAACTAATTTAACAAAAAAAACCCTACGAGCGCGACTCCGACTCGCACGTTAGCCGGTTTTTTTTCTAAGTTGATAATATGTACAAATAAAAATTTCAAAATTACTAATTAAAATTAATGACTTATTTTTGATAATAAAAGTAACAAGTAATTATCCAAAAGGCAAACCTCAATAACAAAATTGAACGAAATTGAAATGTATAATAAGATCCTAAATATTAAATTATACTTTATAGTAAAATATATTAGGTAATTTAATAACATATTTAGAAATAGCCGTCGTAACATGAAAATATAAAACAATTAAAATTTGAAGCTGCAGTTCTAAGCTAAGCTCCAGTAGAGATGCAGCTTGTGTCATTTGGTTTACAAGAAAGCGAAGCATTGTGAAATGTGTTGGTGGTACCTAGGTAATTGAAGGAAACCGCAACACAGCCTCTGTAAGTTAACCTTCCGACGCCATAATGTAGGCACAATTGGTTCAGTTAAAATTTTATCTTTTTTTCCTACCACATTCACTATATATTTTACCTTTTTATTTTTATTGTTTTATGATTTGCCATTAAAAATACATGTATCCCTAATATTTCTCCCTTCTAACCCCAACCCCTATTGTTTGTCAACGATATTAGTACTGTCTTCAACCCTCAGTTGTCGTCTGTTGATAACTTTTGCACACATCGCCTGCAATGCAGGGGTATGTAGAAGGTATAGGGTGGGTGTAGGCGCAGAGTAAATGCAGTTCATAGTAATTAAGACAGAACAACGTCTGTTGTGTAAAGCTAAGACACTAGTCAAATATACAAATTTCAGTCACAATATGGATTATCGAATTTTAGAAAATTGACTATACGAGGTATAGCTTTGTTGTTACAAGTTTTTGTTGAACCCGGTGCTCAGTGTGCTTAATGTTTATGTCCATAGTAAAAAAATAAAGAATGATTATGTCAACATCCAGAGTTCTTAAAAGGGTTAAGCATGCCTATTAGTTTCATAATACCCAAGTTGCTTTTGTAAAAGTTATAAATGTCGTTGTGCAATGCCAAACTCGCTTTAGAAACTGGTGTCAAAATGCACGCAAGCACAAAGTATGCACTTGTTCTTATAAATTATCTTATTATATGCCTAGCGGAAACTTATGGCTACTTTGGATCCATACGAGAAACGAGCTTCGGACGAGAAAGAAAGCGCACTACACGTCAGTCCGGGTATGTGTACGACAGACCGACAATTTCTTTTAATTTACCTTCACGAGACATTCCTGTTACACCTTCGACTCAAGCGCCTCCTGTTGACAGGACTGTAATGCAAATGTACTACGCGTATCCGGCTCCTGCCAGTGGCACCGCGCTCAGCGTTGGAACAACATCAGCTTCAGCAGGGTACAATCCCGGTTCACATGACGGTGGAGCATCGATTAGAGGAAATATAGGATCATCTTCTACTACTGAATCTGGGGCGTATAATTATGGTGCACCGAGCGATGTCAGCGGTTACGGACGAGGCAGTATTTCGCAAACAAATCAACAGGTTTCTTCAGTAATCACATCGGGTGCAACATTGCGCTCGGGTGGATACAACTATGGTTCACAGGCAGTTGTTAGAGAAAATAATGGCGGAGGTAACGCACCAAAAATTAATCAAGTTGGCATAGCAAGTCTATCTAGTTCGGGAGGATATAACTATCGTGCACCAGATGCTACTGATAATAATAGGAGCTCTCTAGCTAATAGACAAGCTTCTTTATCCAACGTTGTTTCTAACACAGATTCTGGTACAAGCGGATACAATTATGGTGCTCAAACGAATATTGTAAAGGCTAATGGCAATGGGGATAGCTCATTAGCTATATCAGAAAATTATTTAAAGACAAATACTGGATCTGATGATAGCTCAGGTTCAACGGGATATAATTACAAAAAGCAAAACAAAGCAACTTCGCAAACTGGACTGCAAGGAGATATTGCATTATTTACTGATGGATCTACAGGAATCGACTCAACATCAAGATCCATCGGATATAATTACGAAGTGCAAAAAGAAAATCGAGTAGTATCAAAAACATCGAGTATTTCTGACACATCTGGATATTCTGTGAAATTCCCTGTCCAATCCATGACTACTGTAAGTGTATCGACTAATGCACCTCAGTATTTGCCTCCTACGCCGGATGCAGATAATATCAATGTGTTGAGTAATAATAATTACAATTTAAACTCTGATGCAGCTGTGATTGCTCAATCTAATGTTTACGTACCCCCATCCATATCGAAAACTCCGAAATTAATAGCAACTCAAACTATATCTAACGTACCACGGGAGACGAATATTGCTCCTTCAGATTCTTACTTACCACCACTTATATCAAATGCTGCTATTACTAAAACTTCATCTAGCATAAAACTAGTAGCTGGGCCCGATGTTTATTTACCGCCAGCTTCCTTAAATCCATCAGGAGTTATTCAAACGACTTCTACTCTTACACAACCTTCCCAAAATAGTAATGCACCCACATCTGACATTAATCTACCCTTAAATCCGAAAAACACTTATTTGCAACCAAGTTCACCACCAGCTTCATCTAATGAGAAGATGCAGACTTCGTTGTCTGTATCAAACCAACCACAAACTGTTCCTTCAACAAATTATTTACCACCTATTCCGTCGTCTAGAGAAATTAATCAACTTGTTTTGACGCCTGCTGCTACATATTTGACACCAGTTTTATAAAAAATGTTATTAAATGTTTAAGACATGTTATTTTTTAAATTCCTTTGAAATAAGTATGGAAAACTAGGGATACTTGATTTTTTTTGACACCCTAAGGGGTGAACTAGGGGTAAAAATTTGCATTAAAATCTTTAAAACTACACCGATTTCGGTGAAAATTCGGTTTCATGCTCATCAGATAAATGTTCAAGTATAAGAATTTACCCTCTAAAGGAGTAAAATAAGTTTGGGTGGAAAATATTTAAAATCTGCCCCCAATATTCATAAAATTTTATATCCGAGCTAAACTAATAATAAATAATAATACGTAAAAATAATAATACGTATTTATTATAAAAATAAAAATTATTGAGTAACCTACGTATTTTCTTTTTTTTTTTATTCGTCAAATAAAAGGGTGAAATGGGGGTCTTTGTTTATTGAATTATTAACAACTGAATGGATGGCGTTGTATATTGGCATGCGGCATTGAGTTATAATGTACTACGTACTAGAGAAGACGCCTCAACTCGATTGTTTGTAACACGAGTTAGAGCGCGCGCACTCCAACTCACTTAGTCTGTGCCGAGCGCTTGCTGCAACGTGACACGTTTGAGTGAAGTTTTGTTTTTTAAATTATGCCTTCGTGTGCATTGAGATACTGTTCAAACAACTCCAGAAACATAAGTAAAAGTCAAGGAGTGACTTTTCACCAGTAAGTTCATTTATTATCTTTAAAACACGCTTAATTTAATTATAATTTTTCAATTGCAACGCGTCACCGCGGCGGCGGCCATGTTTACGTGAGAACATAACACCCCCCGCTTGTCCCGCGCTTACCCCGCCGTCATCAAGTGCGCGCCCTATCTTTTGTTTGAGATAGCTTCTCTAGTACGTAGTAAGTACATTATAACTCAATGGCATGCGGATGGTTATTACGATGTAGAAATCCGTTAAACCATGAGAGCATGTCAGGACATGTCTAAGGAGGGTTCCGTAACATGTCAAAGTAAAAAACCGTAACTATCTTAAAGTACGTGATAGTTACGGTTTTCTTTGAATGGCTTCAAAAGTTATTGTCCGATTTCGCTGAAAATAATTTTCCTAAAGAGTTTTTAGCATGATCTATCAACTTCAAGTTTCTATCTCTTATAGTTTAGAAATGCCGGGGGGGGGCAACTTTGGAGGACGATTACTCGAAAATGTATGACTAAAAAATACCTATTCAACAATATCCCACACGATGGGGTAGAATGAAAAAAAAATATTCCATTTCACATGGACTGTATGGACTATGGAGAGCCACCTCTAAAATGTAAAATTACTATTATTTTATGATGTCAAAACCGAGTGACTCGAAAAGTTACTCGACCCTCATGTATTCGATTTTCAACTCTTGTTACGCTACAACAACACTATTGTATTAGCGCAAAGTTCTATTTTCAATGCTCAAGATTTTCTACGGCCTTCCGGATTCCAGTGCATATAGTCCCAGCCTTACATGTCCTAGCTTACATGCGAATAATAAGGCGATCCATAGACTGCACCGCAATAGTAAAGGCATGGTCCAAAATTTATACTAAAATAACCCAGCGTCGACAGCAATGAAATGTTTGCCAATGGGCAATGGGTTTATTCTATATAATGCTAGCTGTTGCCCGCGTAAATAAAGTATCCCACGGGAACACTATACTTTTTCGTAATAAAAAGTAGCCTATGTTTTATTCCAGAGCCTAAACTACTACCATACCAAATTTGATCGAAATCCGTTCGGTAGGTTTTGCGTGTAAGAGTAACAAACATCAATCCCTCAATCCATACATCCATCCATCCATCCATCCTCCATCCTCACAAACTTTTTAATTTATTTTATTTTATTTTATTTATTTCCCTGCATTTTAAAACTGTTATATCTTCGTAAACATTTGGGCCCGGGCCACATTGATCTATATTATATAAAATAATAAGTTTAAAAATGTTTAAAATAATATAAGAAATTTTGTTACTCTTTCACGCAAAAATTACTGAACGGATTTCGATGAAATTTGGTATGGTAGTAGTTTAGGCTCTGGATTAAAACATAGGTTACTTTTTATACTGAAAAAGTACAGTGTTCCCGAGGGATACTGTATTTACGCGGGCGGAGCCACGGGCAATAGCTAGTTATATATAAAATTCGAGCCCTGAAAATAGACTCTGCGCTAATACAATAAAATTAAAAATCAAACACATGTCTAATTCTAATGTCAATGTCAGCTCGACACTCGAAACTTCCATTTTTAACTTTATTGTATTAGCGCAGAGTTCTACTTTCAGTGCTCTGAATTTTCACTGGCGTATTCGGAGCATATAGTCCCAGCTTTAAATCGGTTTACGGACGATAATTTTACGTGATAACGTCATCACAGCCGAACGCTTAGCCCGGCCGTGCCTCTCTATCGCTTGTTCTTCGCTCTCGCTTGCACGCTCGGCTCAGGCGGATCGTAACTTAGAGCAATAACATAGCATAGAGACCCGGCTATTAGCAAGAGGAAAATCACATGTCGTTCTTTATCCCCCTATACGACACATGCCAATGAGGATGAAAGAGATATCTAATTGTTCGTTACATTAAATTTTTGTAGGTGGCTCGACTTTGTACGGATGAGTATCTATCTATCTTTGAAGAGATCTGATGAAGTTGGTTACAAGTTGTATGATAGCAGTTGACAGCAACTTCATATTATGTAAATATTGCCGTTCGCCAGTGATAGTAGTCGGCATTTTATGTCGATAAAAAACAAAATGAAGAAGAAAATGCTAATCTTTACTTATTATAAAATTAAGTCATTTCCGTTTTCTGTTTGCTTAGATATTTTAAGCTACTTAACGGATTTTAATGCGGTTTGCAATCAATAGATATAATGATTCAAGAGGAAGGCTTATGTGTAATGATCTATGCACCTGTGCAAAGCCGGGGCGGGTCGCTACTCGCCAGGTATTTATAAATTATAAGTCGATCAAAAACGAATTTAAGCAGTATTATCCACAACTTTATTAATTTATGCCCTAATGAAGTCGCTTGTCTTATCACCTAATAATAGCCATACATGATACAGGCTATCGTCCAATCGACTTGTCAGTTCCGTTCTCTATACTGATATAAAAAATCGGTTGTCTGTAAAGTCGGTTTACTGACGATAGTTGAACGTGACAACGTCATGTTTATAGTGCGCGCGGAACTAATTGGCCGCGCCTTAGGTAGGCGTGTTGCCGCCGCGAAGTCCGGCGCCGAACTGAGTAATAACATCAAGCGACACCGCCTCTCCGTCCCACCGCTCACATACCTAAGGCGCGGCCAGCTGAGGTAACGGCAATGCATGACGCATTTAGCGAGGTAACGCATGAGTCATGTTTTTTCGTGCGTGCAGCCGGCTCCATCAATTTATAAGACGTTATCACGTCGAAACAGAGACGACAAAAATGACAGACTGTCATTTTTGACGAGTTTTGACTTTGTGCATTTTTTCCTTGAGTTGGAGTAAGTGAAAAGATAAATGAAAAATATAATAATCAATATGTTTATTATTTATTAACAATTATAATAAAAATATTAGCCCTAAGCTATGACAACATTTGTTAGCTTACAACTTACGAAAACATTAAAAAGTTCGCAGATTGTCACCGCAGCATGGAGCTAAATATGCGAAGGAACAAGAGCACAGCAATGCGTTTACGTGGTAGGGCCATGCTTTAGCACGAATTGTCCGGCTGAATCAGATAAATACCACGGCCTCGGGATACTCAAGGGGTGGTTGGGGATTTAAAAAACCGGGATTATACAGGTGGGCCATATGATTGTTGGCGATTTAACTCCTCAATTTCTCGAAAACGCGTGGCGCGGGGCGGCGGGGAGATATGTTATTAGCTGCACCGCTTCATGGAAATTTAGTCGCCATGGAGCCGTACACGGGACCGTACCGTACACGCAGCGTGCATTTTGTTCCGAGCGTATTACGAAAACAATAAATCAGTGATTACTGCACGACGTTTGTATCGACATGAACACGGTTTACGCGATTTAAGTGAAGTTCCAAGCGCCAATGTGATACGGAAATGGATCAGAATGTTCGAAACAACCGGCTCGACGGTACCAATTACGGATCGTGGTCGCCCAGTTTCTGCAAGATCAGCCGACATTGTGGAGCGTGTTCGTTTCAGTGTGTTTCAGTTCAGCAAAATCCGCAACAGTCAACACGTAAGAGCAGTCAGTCTTTGGACATCAAAAGAACGACTTTGCGACGAATTTTAAAGCGTGATTTGCATTTGAAGGCTTATAAGATTCAGATAGTCCAAGAATTAAAACCAGATGATGCCCATAACCGACTTAACTTTATCAATTTGATGCTCGAACGGTTCAACAATTTCAACAACGTGATGTTTAGTGATGAGGCCAATATTCACCTTAACGGCCATGTGAACAAGCAAAATTGTCGGTTCTGGTCTGAGACTAACCCCCGACGCTTGCATGAACGTCCACTTCACAGCCCTAAGCTTGTCGTGTGGGCTGGGATAACGGCAACCAGTATTATTGGGCCATACTTTTTGGAGGACGAAAGAGGGCATGCGATGACGGTTAGAACTAACAATTATTGCAACATGATAACAGACTTTTTAGTGCCAGCTTTGCATAACTTCAAGGCAATACCTCGAGGATGTGGTTTCAACAGGATGGGGCCACATGTCATACGTCTAGGGTATCCATAGAGCTGCTGAAAAATATTTTTCCCGGAAAACTAATTTCTAAAAGGGGAGATATTGAATGGCCACCACGTAGCCCCGATCTCTCTCCATGCGATTATTTTCTATGGGGATACCTCAAATCAGTAGTCTGCGAGAGTAATCCGACCAATTTAGAGCAGCTGAAGAGGAATATTATTCAGGAATGTAGCAAAATACCGAGAACAATTCTTCAACGGGTTTTCCAAAACTTGCGACTTCGCTTGCAAGAGTGCCAAGCAGCCGAGGGAAGTCATTTGGACAATATTATTTTTAGGTCTTAAAAATTCCTATGTTTCTACTTTTTAAAAATACAAATATATTTTAGTTATGTTTCGTAGTTCTTTTTTAATTGAATATTGAAACCGCCAACACCCTTATGGCCCACCCTGTATTTGTAAGTCCTCCTATTGCGAGTATCTACAGGTGGCGGTAATCGCTCTCCATCAGGCGATCAGTCTGCTCATTATCTGGTCCATTAAAAAAAGTATATAGAAGTACGCCTTGCAAAAGGCCACCTTATTCCCTGAAAAACGAAAAGCAAGGTTAAATCTGAAAATTTGTGACATCCTTTTTTTAATTTATTGAATGCATTGACGATTTAGATTTATGTGGACTTTGACTAGACTTTAGACTTGACGATATAGGAATACGGTATTGAAAATTGAAACGAAAGTTCTATTTCCCGTCTTTTTAACTTGACACTGGCAAATAATTTAATACCTTCCGCCATATATTACAAAAAAGGAACATTGACATACGCCCGACCCCCGACTGTCATGTTCAAACTTCAACACAACGTCAAAATAAAAATAGTATCATCAAAGTCAAAGATGAAAGTTAATTTTATTATTAGATTTAATTTTATATATTTGCCTTGTTAATTTTGTTAATATGCCTAGTTGATCCTGAAATGGAAACTAAAAATCCTACATAGATAGAGAAACGTCGTAACTTTCGTGTAATTGCAGTTTCCATAAATTATGTTTTTACTAAAGCAAACAGTAAAATATTCTCGAAAAGGAAGCAAGGTAATCCCGAGGTATGTATGTATGCGTAACTCTATTTAATACATTGCAATTCTATATACACACAAAAAAAAAGTATTTATTTTGTCCCCTTGTCTTGATAGTACCTTGTAATAGAACACATTAATAAGAAGTGGTATACTGTAAAAACTGTCTTTACATACTAATTATAATATTATTTAAATATAAGTACACATGTGGATATTTAGTAATAAAAATCAATAATTTTCCAGGACTACCAAAGAGTGGGCTGCTGTAAACAAGGATGGTGCACCTTGAGATGAGTGTTTCGCCGTTACAGTCTCACACACTCACTGTAAATGATCTGCCAAATGAATTACTTATTTATATTTTTTCTATGATCGATTTTGAGTCTCTGTTGTCTGTGGCAAATGTATGTATGAGATGGCAGCAACTATGTTTGACTCCATGTGTATGGGATAACACACGACTCATAGTATGTATGAAGAACTATGTGAGAATTAGTGATAGTATTGTGCCTTTTGTTTCTAAATACTTAAAAAATGTCAAATTACAGTATTTTAAATTGTATTCTCAAGTTAGGACATCATTAATAAGTTACTGTCCTAATTTGACTCATTTAGAAATAAGTATATCTCAGGTGGACAGTTGTATATTTGATGATCTAGGTCACTGGCCTAATTTAAAGTTTTTGAGTTTTCGTAATTCATTAATAGTACAAAATACAGAAAATGGGAATGGTAATTTTGTTTATCATTTACCATTTGAAAAATTAAAGCATCTAGAAACTTTGATATTGTCAAACTTTGCATTGACACATGGTAGTCTATACAGCATGCTGCAGTGCGTCAACTTGGATAGAATCAATATGGAAAAAATGAAAAATATCCCAGCAGAGTTTCTGGAAAATTTATTGAAAACCAAACAAAATACTTTACGGGCCCTGCATATTTGTGGGGACACTTTAAACGATGATATCATGTGTTCAATATCCAAGTGCAGGCAACTGCAAGTTCTCCATATCATGACTTGTAAAACATTGTTTGATTCAAGCTTACTACATTTATATAGACTGAAAAATTTACATTCTTTAAAACTACGTCACGGGTACTTCTCTACAAATGCTTTGATTGCATTCTTTTCAAATAATATTTTTCAAAATCTCACCTACTTAAGCTTGTCGAGATGTTTACATGTAACTATGCAAGTTGCTAAAATTATTAAAACTAATGCAACCAATCTTAAAGAATTATCATTTTATCTCTGTCCATTCATAATTGCCCCCGACTTTAAAAGATCAGAACTACAAAACATGTTCAATATAGAGTTGTTACTAGATTAAATCAAATTAAGGTTGTCATAATTGTATGCATTATGCAGCTAGTGTGTTCTTATAGTATTATTCTCATGATTTCTAAAGATCAGAATTAAATATGCAAAACATGTTCGTTATAGAATTGCTACTTGATTTAATCAAGTTAAGGTTGTTACAAACAAAATGTTGCTGATATGATAGCTGATATTTCCGTCCTCCTAAACTTTCAAATTCTATTTTTTTGTAACTGTCAATTCTGGATTATTATTGTGCTAATATAACAAATATATAATCGGAAATCATAGATATCAGTTTAGGATTCTTTTTATGTCATGTTTAATGTATAGTTTAATTTTGAAAAGTGAGCCTAGTGCTCGAGATACTCGTATTTTGTGTCAGTCACTAAAAACTACCTGTAAATTTTGTAAACTAAAAACATTGAGCAAAATAGTGCAATATTAGATTATACTTTGCACTTGACTGTAAACAACTAAGAGTTCTGTATTTTATAGTGTTGTATAAAAGTGTATAAGAAACATTTGAAGTCATATTTATGTAACTCAGTATTTGAAAGATAGTATTTTGATAAGAAAAATCAGACTTTATAAATTTATAGTATTAACTGACAGACCATAGAAATTTTAAGTGCCTTGTTGAAGAAGAGTAAATATTACGATTAATTATAATAATATTATTCATCACAAACCGTTTGTGACAAATTATTTTAATTATTTAATAAAATTCACACCTGTGAATTGTGAAAGTGATAAGGTCGAAAAGTGGTACACCGGATCTGTCGGCGACCGTACCTACATTATCTCGAATCCTTTTTAGAATAAGTTACTAAATATAGCTTTAAAATAGGTACCACAGGTTGCAGGTTTGACTAGATAAAATTTGGTTATTATATTCATAGTCATGAAATTTTTTTTGTTCTCGAAGAAGTCTTCATTCCAAGCAGTTTTAACACTACATCAGCTTGCAAATAAATTCATTTAATAGAAAATTATAAAATACATAGGGATATTTGTGTATGTAATTTTAGTAAGATTTTTATTAAAATTATTTATTTATTACTTTCTATGCATTGTTTCATAAACAATAAATTAAATAAATAATCTAGTACTTTTTTTTAATATGTCTTTTACATCACATAAAAGGCATGCATTTGATCTGCAGAAGGTATGTTCAACTTAGGTTCAAATATAAAACCGCCAAAGTGCGAGTCGGGCTAACGCCCGAAGGGTTCCGTACAAAACGGCAAAAAAATCACTTGTGTTGTAGAGCCCTATTTAAATATTTATTTTTCTGTTTTCATTAAAGCTGTTGTTCATTGTTATTAAAGCGGAAACAAAAGTACATCATCTGTGAAAATTTCAACCGCCTAGCTATCACGGCTATGGAGATACAGCCTGGTGACAGTTATACATTATATACCATGCTAGCATTAGCCCGCGGCGTCGCCCGCGTGACATTAGGTTTTAAACTTTCATCCCCTACTTTACCCATCTAGGGGCTGAATTTTAAAAAAACATTGAACTACGGAATTCATTATTTTTTCCGTACTCAATTCAAACGAAACGTTATGCAAATATGTCTAAGCAATAAAAAGTTTCATACAAACTTTTATCACCTATTCAACACCCAAGTGGGTAAACACTTGGGTGTTGAATTTTGAAAAATCCTTCCTTAGTGGATGCCTACGTCATAATATGAGAAATACGTGTGCGAAATTTCAAATTTCTAGCCTTAAGGGTTTAGCTTGCGCGTTGATACATCAGTCAATCAGCTTTGCCTTTTACATATCGTCGCGTCGGTCTAATTATCAAAGTGCGTAACTCCACAAAATATCGAAATAATACTTTTAATGCCATCTAGTGGATTATTTTGAAGCCTATCTATAGCATTACTTCGTAAGTCCTACAAAAATATTACGAATTTGATATGAGAGAATAATAAAACCACCTATCTCCACGCCGCCATTTTGTAAAATGCAATGTCCTAATCCTAATCTCCTAACTTCAGTACGGTTTCGCCTTTTCCGGAAGAACACGTGCGGTTTTGAGTGAAAAGGTAAGTAAAAGTATTTTTTTCTGTATTAATATTAACAAATATCTTATGAGAATCAATTGTATGTTGTAATTTACCAACAACAAGATCTAAATATTAATTTTACTTTGTTAAATAGCTTTCCAAATTTTTATTGGAGTTACGAGGGTTTATTGTTTTGGTTTGACGCAAACGTGCAATTTTCTAGGAAGAAATCACTATTTTAGCCTACTAATTACACTGGTAGAAGTGTTGTTTTTACACCATAAAATGAGTGTAATGTACTTAAGTTTCATGTATGTGTTATCCCACAATACATACATGTGAGTATGTATGTATTGTGGGATAAAGAAACTTGCATACGAATTTCTTTATTCCACTACTAGCTGTTTTCCCGCGACTTCACTCCTGTAAATTATAGCCTATGTCACCCGCGTATAATGTAGCTTCCTGTAGGTAAAAGAATTGTAAAAAATCGGTCTTGTCCTTTTTAGGTTTATCCATTACAAAAAAAAACATAATTAAATCTCTCTTCTTTATAATATAAGTATATATAGCTTCTATCTTTTTATCGAGGCAAGGAAAATTACTTGTTATTAAGTAATTTTCCTTGCCTCGAAAAAAAGCTGTTATCGAGTAGGTAGACAGTGCTTAGGTGTATATTACTATTAAAATCAGTTCATTCACCCGTTCAACAATGTAATTGCGTACCAACTAACATCTAAAACTTATTCATACGTATCTTATTTAAGAACGCTAGTTAATTGCATTAAATCATCCAATTTATTTATATTCCAGATACAGTATTCAAGATGTTTAAAAATCCTCGAACATTAAAAATAATTCAAAATGTTAACTATAATGAGCCAGAAGAAGAGGTTATTACTCTAGAAAATCTGGAAAACAATACAGAATCTTGCATTTCGCACGACAGTTGTAGTTTATTAAATAAGGGGGTGGATATTAAGTATGAAGTTTTACCATACCTGTATGACGATGCAACAAACACCGAACCAAAACTACACGATTTAGAACCAGGATCTTATATCCTTCAAGAAGATCATTCCTTACTACTTGAGAAGAAAGAAACTCGTCGTCGTGCGGTCGTCCAGCTGATATTATTTTAAACAATGACAAATCCATCAGAAAAACGTCGGTAGATAGTTCAACGGTTAGTGTTTCCATATTGATATATTCAGAACTAATACCACTCACAGCAGACGATATTAACGATATACAAGATTCAATCGTAATGGAAGAGGCTCAAGATCGAAAAGGAGAGGTAAAAGACAACATGGAAGAGGCACAAGGAGACATGCAAAAGACAGAAGAAAGCATGAATGATAGACGTATTGATGATGTAATTCCATCAGAAGATGACCACATCCTAGACCAATCTATAACTAAGACATCACCTACACCTAACGACAATAATTCGGCGCATTGCAATGAGTCTGAAAAACATAACAAACAGTTAATTGATACAGTGGATCAAAGCTCAGTCGAAGAAAATACAACGTCTGAATTGCCATTAAGGAAGAGACAAAAAAAAATCATCCTCAAAATTGGAATGCCAATAAAAATAAAGAACAAAGGGAAAAAGGAAAACCATATTTAGGAAAGAAGAAAAAATAAATGGTAAGTGGAGTTTTGTTGAACCTAAAGGTGAAAGAAATATCAAAGACAGTGCAAATTAAGCTTGAAAGGCAATACAAAGTTACAATGTGACAAATTTCCGGAAGAACGACAAAACAGTTTTCAAAAATTCTGGAATATGAGCTGGAAAGAAAAGAAAGTTTATGTTAGAATGTCATCTATTTGTAAAAGTAAGCAAAGAGAAAGATGTGCTGGGACATCATCAAGGCGTGCAAATTCTGTGGAATTATACCTCTCTGACAGCAAAGGTAACAGATATCGAATATGTAAGAAGATGTTTTTAAACAGTTTGGGTGTTAGGGAATGGGTAATAAAAAAAATGGATTATACAAAATGATGATAATATACCTAAAAATATACCAAAAAATAATATCAAGGATGAACCTCGCATACAACTCCGAAGATTTTTTGACACTTTGCCGCAAATCGAATCTCATTATTGTCGCCATGACACATCCAAATTGTATTTGGAACCAATTTAGACTTCAAAGACAGACGATTCCTGTCCACGAGAAAAAGCTGAGCCCCTGAGCATTACAAGTTTCTGTAACGTCTTTGAAGAGCTTAATCTGTCATTGCATCGACCAAAAAAAGATTTGTGCGATGCCTGTGAGTCGTTCACAACTGGAAATACTACTGAATCTGAACACCAAATCCATATTGACATGAAAAAAGAAGCTCGTCAAGAATTGAAAAAAGACTTTTCACACCTCAAACAATGAAGTGTTTACTATGGACTTGCAGTCAGTACTTTTGAGTCCACGATCAAATGTGTCAGCTCTTTATTATAAAACAAAACTCATAGTACACAATTTCACCCTGTAGGATGTCAAGCGAAACAAGAGATATTGTTACATCTGGAATGAATCCGAAAGAAATCTTACAAGTAATGAATTTTCTACTATAATTGTCACTGCTCTAGGTAAGTTCTTTAATCACAATCCGATAGGTGATCAGGAATTGATATTGTACAGTGACGGCTGTACATACCAAAACAGGAATGCGGTATTGTCCAATGCGTTGCTCAACTTCAGCATGCTGAATAAGATAACGATTATAAAAAAGTTCTTAGAGAAAGGGCACACGCAAATGGAGTGTGATAGCATGCACTCTGTAATAGAAAGAGCAATTCGAAACCGAAAAATTAATGTTCCAGCAGATTATGCATATCTAGCCAAAACTGCTTGCAAGAAAAGTCCTTACGACGTCGAGTATCATTTATTCAAAGATAAAGAGACAGCATTGAACTTTTACAAGTCTATCAGGCCCGGAAAAAAAGCAGGTGATCCGAAAGTAACTAATCTAAGGGCGCTGAAGTATGTACCTGATGGAAAGATTGTTTACAAATTAAGACATGCAGATACTGTTTGGGAAGAGTTCCCAATCAGGATGAAAAAAATATGCGCCATTCCATGGAATAACATTCCTCAATTATATTTCTCAAGACTGAAAATAAAGAAAGAGAAATACTTGCATCTTCAGGAATTGAAAAAAACAATGGAAAAAGATTACCACAAATTTTATGACGATTTACCCCACTTTTAAGTGACCATTAAAAATTTTTTTATAACTATACTTTCTATAAGATTTGTTTATTTTTGACTTTGTTGATTTTTTTTTAATTTTATATTATTTCCTACTTATAAGCGAAAAATAAGTATAACTGTTCCTTATTGTATGTATACGAACTGATTGTACCTAAGATAGTACCTAGCTTACAACTTAGCCCAAAACCATATCAAAGATATATGTTGTTTTTTATTTCGTAAGGTTACTGTTAAAAGTATTGTTATAAATTATTGTAATAAGTAAGTTTAAAACTGAAGGTTGTGCCTTAAACAAATTGTTTAATTAGACTTAAAGTTTGTAAATATTTTTTGGAAGTTTTTATTAAAACAATTTGATTGTGATACATAGTGTTGAATTATATGAATAAAAAGTCTTTTTTTCTAATAATAACCTTGACTTTTATTATAATAACATTACCTTCTTTGTAGTAAGTAGTGGCCATAGTGATAGATTTGGTTTATTATAATTTGGTAATTAATAATAAAGTAAAAAGTACTAACTCCACTTGCACTTCCTAACTCCAAACAAGGCTGCGTACTACAGCAACGAAAAATTTGTAAGTCCATTTTATTATTAATCTAGTTTGCAAAGCTAAAAATAAATTACATAATTAAATTATTTCATCATTTTTACTACCAGATTAATAATTGCACTAAAGTAATTTCCGTGCGTAGTAAAAATAAACTGTTTTTACGTGCTCCTGTAAAGTTCATTCAGACGGAGTTACGCATTTTGATAATTAGGCCGACGATATACAGATAGATGTCTGATCAAGCAATATGTATAATATGGGAGACGACATGTAAAATATTTAGTTTAATTAAATACTAAAAAATATTGAGGTATTATTACTACATTATAAACGTAAAATTATTATTTTAAATAAAAAATTAAGTCGGTTTAATCTTTTATTTAAAAATAATAATTTTACGTTAAAGAAAATAAGCGCAAAAAAGTATGAAATAAAACTCATTTTCTAAATAATTCCCGTTTTAAATTCGGCTAAAATTTTAACGGTTTCTCTCAGTCTATTCAATCTTTATAATTTTCAAGTCGGTACCAGCAAAGTTGAACGTCAGAGTGCTAAGTGTGAGTTTTTACTTATAGTACTATTTTATATATTTCATAGATATAAAATAATTTAGGTTTCGGAAAAAATCAAGCCGCCTGAGAACTTTTATCGAAAACGCTGCCTAACCTTAACCCGTTGGAGATAATCAACAAAACAATCTATGATGGGATTGTTTATCTCTAATAGGTCTACAAAAAAAGTCTGCGATGGCATAGATGTCTATCTTTTAAGGATAGGTTACTATACCCATTATAAGTTTAAAAAAATGATCAGAAATAATGTGGTATTTTCAGAAGCTATTTAGACGGATACAATTTAATTATCCTTATCTAGGAGATATTTTAAAATTAAAAAATACGTGTGAAAATTTATTATAAAGTAAATACTTTTGCTCTGTGCTATATTATATGTGTATATTTGCTATAGAATTTTTTTGCCATGAACACTTCTCTTTTTTTTATTCACTTTTGCCCGCAGCTTCGCAGCAGCTGCGGGCAAAAGCTAGTACAACATAAATAATTAGTTTTAGATTTAATCAATAAATTATTATTATTTGCATAACTTTATATTATATTCAACAATTCATTTAAAACTATACAAATGGTTCAATATTAATTTCCACGGCGGAGCACGGGTTGGACAGCTCGAAAGAAATTAAAACGTTAGGATGAATGACCCCTATCTTTCCTATAACCTTTCCACGCAAAAGTACTTCGGCACATCGCCCAGGGAAATACGCTGGATCTGTAATAAGAAAATTGTTTAGTTAATATTAACGGTTAAATGGTAAATAAATGAATGCCTAGATGGTAATATAGGGTGTTGCTAAATTTATTACGGAATATTCTTTTCCACCTTTTGGTTTATCTATACTATATATATATATATATATATATATATATATATATATATATATATATATATATATATATATATATATATATATATAAATATAAATATATATATACATAATATTATAAATGTGAGTTTGTATGTTAGTTACGCTTTCACGTATAAACTACTTGACCGATCATCATGAAATTTGGCGCGTGGTATCCCGTGGTTTACTGTATTTATACGGGCGGAGTCGCAGGCAAAAGCTTATAATACTATAAAGAGGATTTTTACGTAAAAACTACTTAACAGATCATCATATTTAGGCCGGTTTTGTTGAAATTTGGCTTTGGCAAGTAAAACTACTCTCCAAATCGTGGCTAAAGTAGGTAATTGCTAACTAGCTTGACATAATGAGGGCCTCGAACGCTGCGGCGACGCGCGCCCGCGTGCGCCATTGTTACCGCCTGACCTGACACAGCACTCGCCGCTGTTTTCGAGGCAGCAACCGTAGTGATCGATTTGCGAATTCATACTCAATTTTTATTTTTTATTTTAATACGAATATTATTATAAAACGTTGCGGAAAGTATAAGGTCCTTACATATGAAGTTGCTGTTTTGTCGTACTGGCCACTTTGATCTCAAATATATCTTTGGTTAGGAATTCCAATTTCAAGTTTATATCGCTATTTACTCATGCATTTGTGTTTCGAAAACCATAATTATTTTGTTATTTCCTCTCTTGGTTTTTTCTTTGCGTCACTCTCTCATTACAAAATGGAAAACTTGAAATATCGTATTATTTTCGAGTACGAGTTCCACCGCGGCACCAGTGCTGCAGAAATTAATGATGTGTATGTCGGCGGTGTCACAAAAGAAAACACAGTGCGTTTTTGGTTCCAACGTTTTCGTTCTGGAAATTTCGCCCTGCAGAACAAGCCCCGTGGACGGCCGGAGACCAAAGTTGATAATGAAGAATTGAAGGCTATTGTGGAAGCAGATCCATCGCAAACCACGTCCGAGTTAGCTGCAGGCTGCGGTGTTAGTGATAAAACTGTTTTAATTCACTTGAAGCAAATTGGGAAGGTGAAAAAGCTTGAAAGGTGGGTACCTCATGAATTAAGTGCAGCAAACTGACAAAACCGCGTTGACTGCTGCGTTACATTACTCAACCAGCACGATAATGAAGGGATTTTAAATCGAATCATTATCTGTGATGAAAAGTGGATCCTGTCCGATATTAAGAAAGGCTCATCGCAATGGCTGAACCCTGGCGTACCAGCCAAGCCTGCCCCAAGCGAAAATTGACTCAAAAAGTTACTTGTGAGCGTTTGGTGGACTAGTGCCGGTGTCGTTCACTACAGCTTTCTTAAATCTGGCCAGACGCTTACGGCCAGGGGCGTGCGCTCCTTGTAGGCAGAAATGCAGTGCTTTACTTGTCATTCACAGATATTTTAATAAAACGTTCGTACGTTTTAGATGACTTTAATTAATAGTAAATAAATTAATTTAAAAAATATAATAACTTAAAAACGCCTAATATTATATAAATAGCAACTCATCTCATGCCGTTGCGTTCTGCAGGACATATCATCGCATGTATGTGTAATTTTCATACTTCGCAAACGCACACACCCATGAATATCGACATGATTATATAGCGCCCACTCCCGCGGCAGGCGATGGCTCTCGGCTATCCAATCGCTTCCAAAAACCGCCGAACTGGCTTGTCGGAAATTATTCGTTGCCTATAATCCGAGTAAAAATAATAGACGGAAATCTAATAAATCACGTATGCACATTATGCATTTTTGTTTAGTAAGGTTTTATTTGTTTAAATAGAAGAAACGTTTTGTGTTTCGCGGGGGCCATATTGCATATTTCATGTGATAAGCATTGTTTACAATTTAATCTCTCCAATTTATTTATAGTTTTCTTAAAAGATTTTTCATTTTAACATTTGCAAGTGTGGACATTTAACAGTTTATTACTGAGTATAATATAAAAATTGTAGTGATTTGCTTTTACTAGTGCGTTTGTTGATTTTTTTTAAATGTTATTTGATTGTGAGGTTTGTGTTGAAAATGTGTGTTTATTAAAAATTAAAAATAACAAGTTCTCACAATTGTCATTCAGTGAAAAGATTCAAATTCTGTCTAAAGGTAGGTGTGTACCCGAGTTACAACAATTAAACCAGAAAAAAAAAATATAACTCGAAAACTTCATGTTAAAAGTTATGAAACGTATAACTGGCTGTGTGGTTGTGTACACACGATTAAATTATATTGTTTTCCTTGCATATTATTTAGTAATTTACATCGGGATATAGTAATCTCAAGTAACAGGAACCTTGAATATGTGAAAATTGAAGCTGACTGACTGGTGAGTAGTTATAATATTTTAAAATATGCTTATTATTTTACTTATTAGAATTTCTCGCGCCGCGACGATCGATCGCTGTTTTGTTTGCGTTGCCGTAGAAGATGTACATGAATAGTAGTATATCTATAGTAATAGACTTGCTCTGTTGGCATGGTTTCGACTTAGAGATCCGTCGCTTGGCTGTAGCTATGCTAAAAATCTATAAACGAAAAAGTTTTTATGACCGAGTACTTCGCCGCATACCCAGTGTCATAATCCTGTGCACGCCACTGCTTACGGCAGATATCTATTGCCAGCAACGGCAAATTATGATGGAAAAGCTAGCTGTTAAACAACCGAGGTTAGTCATTCGCTCTAGACCACTGCTGCTTCAGGACAACGCTACACCACACACTGCACAACAGATGACTACCAAATTAGAGGAGCTTCAATTGGAATGAGACATCCACCGTACTCCCCGGACCTTGCTCCAACAGATTACCATTTTTTTTCGAAATTTGGATAACTTCTTGCAAGGGAAAAAATTCGACTCCGATTGGGCAGTCCAAAGCGCCTTCAAAGATTTTAATGATTCCTGTCCGAATATTTTTTTTTAGTAAAGGAATCAATGAACTACCTATGAGATGGCAAAAGTGTATAGATTGCAATGGTATATACTTTAATTAAATAAATATATTATGTTTTAAAAAAACCGACTTCATGTTCCTCCTTACAAAACGCCAATTTCATAATATGTAATGACCTAATATCTGCCACGTACCGTCAGCCTGTCGCAGTGCGTAGCCGTCGACGCCCCAGGGAGTCTGCAGCAAGCGCATGAGTCGGTCTAGCAGGCCGTGCACGAACTGGAAGCCGCCCGCGCGCCCGCAGTGCACCGCGCATACGCGTCGCTCGTTGCGCGCGCCCGTCTCTGTGGTCACATTTAAAATAGAATACAAAAACTCAACTCCAGTTTAACATATCTGAGAGCGCGGCAGCGATCTCGTCAAGTTTTCAAAAGGCCGTACCAACTATCTTTTTTCGAAGCATTTCGCGGGTTTATCGTGCCCCCATAATTTCGTTTGTAATAAACCTAGTGGTCTAAATTTTTGTCGGCGACGAGTAATGACTCGCAAATGGGCATGAACTAATGTTTAAAATTTCATAAAAATAGTATGTTTAGTTTACGAGATATTAAATGGCAACTAACGCGATTTTCTAAGATAATATGTATGGATAGAGGTATGGAGATACTCATCGACAGCATAATTCTAGCAGATCGTTTTATTGCCGTTTTAGACCGAGTCATTTCATAAATCAACCTGCTAATATTATTGTTATTAGTGGCTAAAAGGCAGTGCAAAAATTGCAGTAGGTAAGTAATTATATTATTAGTGTAGATTGTATTTACGTATTTTCAAATTAGGAAACTTAGCTAAACCTATGAAAAGTTATGAAATTGTACGGCCAACTCTTAAAAGTCAAAGACCATTTTAAAAACTGTAAATTGTGAAATTTAAATCTAAAATAGTCATGTTTTTTTTTACTTTATATTCAGTTATCAAAATTGACAGCGACCTTCTAAGTTACCTGTACACTCGCTAATACGCACATTGTACTAGTATTGAGCCTTGCTGCCATAGAATAGCGATAAGTTCTAAATATTTTTTCGGGTTTCAGGTTTGTCGACGACTGTACATGAGTGATGGGTCTACTCTACAGCTACTTTTTTACTTGTTTTAAAATGTGAATACCGGTACCGGGCATTTAAGTGCTCGTTGCCAAGTCGCTATAGTCGATAAGTTACAAAAAACAAATTATCCACAATCCACACACAGTGACATAATTTTAATAAGTAAACTAATTTTATAGACTATCTTGAATTATTTTTTTGAAGGAACGACTTGGCTTTTTTTTCATTTTAATTTTTTTTGTGGGAATATATTCGATTGATCATTATTGATCAATCGAATCAAATCAAATCCCATTTTGCACGCAATTTCGTTTTGAAACTCACAAAATTGGAACCTTAAAATAAAAGCGGCCAAGTTTCGCCTCATAACATCAGCTGTAGCCAGTGAAGTTTTAGAGATAAGCCTGAACAGACAGACAGAAATAAAAAATTGTAAGTACATAGGAAATTATATAATCTTACCTGCTTCAAAGTCTTTCAATACTACATCACTGATTTCAAAAAGCTTCAGTGGCAGTGGCATCTTCTTGTTGGCAGACAAAGTCTTGAGCAGGCCGGGCAGCAGCTGCGTCCGGACGACTTGGAACTCCAAAGTTTTGGGATTGGATATGTGCACGGCAGGCACATGCTCTATGCCAACACCCAGCTTGGTAGCTACGTCTTCTCTCGAGCACTAATGCCAAAAGTCATTGTTATTTATACACCGAGCGAATGTCAACTTCTATGTGTGTGTACAGCTTGGCAAAAAAGAGTATGACGTGGTGACAGCAGGAACTAGAAACATTTTAGACTGTATCATCTTTTATCCTTGTTAGATTGGAATGACACACTTAATTTAAATAGATAACATAATAAATTTAATTTCAATCTAATTAGCATAGAAAAAATTATATAATCGAAAATGTTTTTAGTTCCTGCTGTCACCGCGTCATACTCTTTTTTTCCAAGCTGTTTGTGTATGTAATGGTGCGTTTTCCCGCATATTATAATAATATTATTTTTGTATTTTAATATTTAAACCGTCAATATAAAAGGCACACATTTGGAATATATTTTCTACATTATTTTATAATATTGAATACGTGAACTTTAATTATGATTATGGTTTTTTTGGAGCGTTTTTAGCTTGGGAAAAAATAAAAGTGCGGTCGTCCTTCGTCGTCGGTCGTCTTAGTGGGTATTTTGTACTAGACGAAAATGACGCAAATTAAGTCTCCACACTACCTGTCTGTCCCAGATATAAAACCACTTTTTATCCTTTAGATTAATTTTGCCAGTTTTATGGGCACTTTAAAAATCAACCACAAATCATCGGCCTCAAATCATGGGACAGACTGACAATCGAACTGAGATTCGAGGTACGAGAATTGGAGGAGCCCTGATACAAGTTGTCGTGGTACTTACAAGAGTAAATGTGAGGGCTTCAGTGTAGCCCGCATGAGCACACTCCATGCGGAGTTGTTCTGTCAGCTTGTTGATGGGCACCTGTCCCCCGGCCGTCACCACCTTCGCGGGTCGACGCTCAATGTTGTTGTACCTGAAAGTTTTCACGTTATACATTTTAATAGACTTAATGCCTGAGAATTAAATTAGTAATAAGCATTAAGTTTACACGGGTAGTCCTGACTTATAGGCTATATAGCCTCTGGTCCGAACTTTGTCTATACATACATGTGTGGGTTTGCCTGCACAGGTACACCTCTGCTGGTAAACCAGAGTGTAGTTATAATATATTGCAAAACTGTCCAGATTTTTATACTAGTTGGCTCCAGCTCACGATGCGGCCGGACAGACGTTGGAGCGCGGGGCCCGTAGCTCTTGCTGCTTCCGCCTATATGGCTAATCCGGTACTGTCAATTATTATTTTTGAAACGGCAATGGCCCGCCATTTCAGTAGAATCAATACGAATATCGCAACTACCATTCGATTTTTGGGAGGCGTTCCGCAAAGGCCCAAAAAGTTTTTTTTTTTAATTAAGTATATCTAATATTATTAACCCGTAAGCAATAGCAATATCTTCATATATATCGCAAGCGTGAATGACATCGTGTCTTGTCGGTGGCACTTTGACCCGGAGCAGGGAATCCTCGTGCGTCGTCGACAAACACATACGGGACAACATACTGGCCACTGCGTCTCCATCTTCACTGAAATATTACATTGTTATTATTAAATATTTTACAATTAATTGTTTACAAGACATTAGTCTTCTCAGACAGGTCATTAGTTATTCCATGATACGTGAAGTTTGCCAACCTGCAATGGACTGGCGTCATGAACTACAGACTACAGCCTAATTCTCCTCACATTAAGGCGAGATTTGAGCAGTGAAAGTGTTAGTCACCAGTAGTTAGTAAAAATCATATCCTAAGTAAATTCTCGGTGTGAACTGACCCTATAATGATTGCCCAAGAATATAGACACTAATTTTATGTTAGATTTACTTACCTTATACCAATATAACTGTTTGCTTTATCAACATTAATAATTTCTTCTCTATACTCCAGCTTTGGCCACAGGTCATAGGCACCATCAGGTGCATATACCTTACATTGCTGCACTTCATATTTGTTGCTACAATATTCCGAGAACATGCATACTATTGTATCCAATACCACTGATGCCTAAAATATATTAAAAAATCTTTATTTGATCACAAAAATAAAATACATTTTACAAAAACTACAAAAAAAGATCATATTGGCGGCCTTCCTGCTGGAAGCAGTTTCTTCCGGGTAACCATTTTATCTTATACTATAACTAATAAACATACTGATATCCAGGCTGAGATTTTTTTGACATTTATAATTTTTATTGTCTATAAATATATTTTTTTACAATTCCACTGTGTATTTTTTTAGGAGGGAACTCCTCGAAATTTATATGGACATAAATGGTGATTTCAACTTTGTCTGAAGTAGTCCAAGCATATGCTACCAAAAAGTAATATTTTGCACCAAGGTATACCCGGGATCCAAAAGTACTGAACAGAACTCCTGAGTCCTTATAGATACATGTTTGGGGATTCCAGCGTTGTTAAAAGAACTGCAAGCATATGCCATCATACCACTTACAGTAATCATCATCATCATAACCACCATCTTCACACGAAACACCAACATATTATTATGATGACATAGGTACTAACTTTTCATCAGAGTTTTAGTGCACCAATATCAATGTCTTTGAAATTTTGATATTGCCAAAATTATATTCGCGATCATCATCATCACTATAGTATATTTAATGCTTACTGCTACATTTTTGCCGCCGACGATAACAATAGATAATTATAATTATTTAATAATATAGTATCTAATCATTTTCATCACTGGTGATTGTTTAGTAGGTCCGCAGATCGGTAATGCATAATTGTCCCAATCAATGTTCACTCCAATGACATAGTCTGGTTTAGAGTGAGAATACTGGAACCCTAAGGGGGTGCTGTAAAGGATTTAGTACAGTCATTCAAGTATCATACTTGCATACAACCTTCTGTGACAATCTGATGTTGGTGAATGAGGGAAAAGTGGCCGGTTGCTACAACTTATGAAATATTATTAAACAAAAAAAGTAGACTTACCTTTGTTAGATCTGTAGCTGTACATTCTATAAAAACATTCCTAGTGTTCAATGTTATTTTTGAATGATCTCCATTTATAATAGGAGGCATTGACAGGATAACACCATTTTTATCCTTAATTACTGGATACACAGGACTATCTCTTATTATACCTAGATATTGTTTTAATTGTGCATGAGACTGTAATAATAAAAATATTTATTTTCTCATGTTGAAAATGTATGTACAAAAAATTAAAAATTATAATGAATCAATAGTGAAAATTAAAGAAGTTCTCTCTGTTCAGATCGAGTTCTAAACTCGAGTTCAGATCGAGTTCAATGCTACTAATTTTAGTGACACAAGAATTAGATTTTTTTTGTATAAGTTTAGATTAAATAGGATAAGAACAGAGTACATAATTACATATTAAAGTTATTAGAAAAATTTGGTATTCCTTTTTATATATTACGTTACGTAAAATCATTTACAGAAAATTTGGATTTTGGATGAAAAACGTTAAGGCAGAAAAAAAGTTTTGTCAATAAAATAAAACCTATTATCTGCTGTTAAAATCTTTTAACATCGAGAAGACACAGACTGTATAAAGTGATTACAGCAGTTTGACTTACAGAATATAATTCCATTAAATCTGTCGCGGTCATCTCGCGAGTTTGATTGAGAGCTTTGAACTTTATATCCTTGGGAGGCAGAGCATCATAAACAAAAGGCCCATGTATGGTGTCTAAGTCATGAGTACCAATGGCAACCAAGCTTCTTTTACGGCAAATATTTTGATGTAACTTGTCCTGAAATGGATAGTCATAATTTAAAAAAATAAGTATCACCTACAGTTTCTACACCAATAACTACATCTACTACCAAACCCTACTATCTACCCCTACACCTACAACTACCTACACCAACTTACACTGTAGGTGTAGTAGGTTGGTGTAGGTAATTGTCAATAAACACATGTAAGTAGGTAAATATAAAATTCTTGTATTGCAGTGTTTGTAACTGAATTCCTCCAAAATGGCTTAACTGATTTGTTTGTAATTTTGTAGATGTATATGGTTCAACATACCTATGAATAATAACTTTCTTTGTTAAAAATAAATAACTAAGTGGAACATTTATTACATAAATTACTCAATTCAATTGAAAGCAATTTCAAAATTAGTACCTGTAAGTCAATAAAGCTGCAGTAACTTTCTTTTGTGAAAGTGATTCCCCGTAGTATAGCAGCAACAGCATTTGGTCTTATTTGAGCTGTTGCAGGTGTCAAGTGTAAAGCATAACAGTCTTCACTTTTTTTTAATTTATATATTGGAGGACTCTTCCTTGAAAACAAAAAAAGCAACACTTATGCAGCCTTATTAATTGAATTTATTGTTTATATAACAACAGCTGTTTAAATACTATATGTTAGCAGCCAAAATCTTATTCATAAAATAAGATACATTAACTTACTTTCCTTGAAATACAAGTATTCCATTAACCAGCCCCTCCAGACATAGCAAGTCATATCTATTAGCAGGGATGTCAATACGGTACAAAATTTCTTCTGACACCCCTGTACCCGCTTGATCACCTTGTTCTTTCATAAGCATTTGTTTCTCTGTTGTCTAAACATATCCAAATAATAGAAATTAGACAAGATTAATATTAAGTTTTTTAAATACTTTAAAAAATTATGAGGTATTACAACTTAGTAAAAGTTAGAAAATCAGTAATACACTGGCGGACACATAAACTGCATCATAGTGAAAGAACACATTCAATCAAATTTTATTTCGAAATATGCAAAGTTTTTACATTTATTGGTATTGGAAACTAAAGGCTGGTTTATAAACATAAAAACAAAATCAAATTTAAATATGGTACTGTCACATAAGAGAGAAAATATTCTATAAAAGAAATCTTGTTATTTTACTAAAGATTATCTCGTTGTTACGTTAATGTGATTGATGGTTTTTTTTTGTTTTGTTACATGTTGAATTATCCTAACTAATTATTTAATTGCTAGTCTGTTTTCATTTTAAACACGTTTTTCTCTCACGAATATGGACGTATCGTCCGAAAAAACCGCACAAATTGTTGCTCTAGTGCAGCAAGGCCTAGACCAACGAACAATTGCTGCAGATTTAAATGTAAACCAGTTTACGGTTTCCCGAGTTTACAGAAGGTTTATGGAGACATGTTCATTCAAAAGAAGACGTGGAACCGGCAGAACTCGGGTGACAACATCTCGTGACGACAGGTTTATTGTGACAACTTTGCGAAATCGGTTTTTAACGTCTATAAGCATTAAAAATGAGCTCCACCAGGTACGTGACGTAGCACTTAGTGCACGAACCATAAGAAGAAGGGTAAAAGAGCGTGATATCACACCTTTCAGACGCGCAAATGGACCAAAATTGTCTGCAGCTCACAGGCAAGCTCGACTAAGATTTGCTCGTGAACACTTAAATTGGACTGAAGAGCAATGGGCTTCCGTATTATTCACTGATGAGTGTAGGACTTGTTCGTACAGTGGTGATGCACATGCAGTGCTGCTGATGAGAGTCGCAGACTAGTCTACCGTAGACGAGGAGAGCGATATGCTCAAAATTGCATTGAGGAGAGGGTTCCATTTGGAGGCGGGTCTTGTATGGTTTGGGGCGGCATATATACGGCACATGGCCGTGGTAACCGTGGTTTAACATCACATCGCTATATAACGGAGATATTGGACCCTCATGTGGTACGATTTAGCGGATTTATAGACGATAATGATGCATATGATAGATGCAGGATAATGCTCGCCCGCACACAGTGAGACAAGTTGAGCAATACTTTACTCAGGTTGAGATTCGTTCCATGGATTGGCCAGCACATAGCCCGGACCTCAATCCGATAGAACACGATAGAACACAACCTAAAAAGGGCTGTATTAGTATGCAAGAAATACGGTCCCAACAATGGTTGCGGAGCTCAAGAGTTTCATTGTCACAAGATGGGACAATACTCAGCAAGATGTTTTAAAAACACTGATCACGTTATGCGAAACCGACATGAATCAGTTATTAGGGCAAGATATATATATATATATATATATATATATATATATATATAATACACATTATTAAAAACAAAAAAAACTTTTTCTTTTCTTAGTATTGTAAAATTTTCATAATAAAGCCGTTTTTGTTCTATTCACTGTTTCATTCCAAAAAGCTGTAATAGGAGTAATTTGATTCTTTTAGTGAGAAAAGTTGACCTATACACACATGAATTGATTTTTTTATCAGATTAAGAACCAGTCTCAGCATTATCATTAAATTAAATCAAAATAGTTTGCACTTTCACTAATTATATTTCATTGAAAGTTATTTTGCACTATGATGTAGTTTATGTATCCGCCAGTGTAGTTACCCAAAGGGTAAAAATCCTTTGGGTACAGAACCCTAAAATAAGATTTTACGTGTTGTTTCGAAATTACATGCACTTTAAAGTTACAAAACAGTTGGACTTTATTACATAATTAATGTAAAAACCCAATAATTAATTTACTTACATCAAATACAAAATGATATACAATGGTAAATTATGTGAAAATATAAGAGTAGGCAACACAAATCAAATCACATTAGGTGACAATTTCCATTAAATACCTTTTATATTTTACAATAATTTTACAAAATAGTTTCTAAAGCATTTGGTTCAGGCAAAACATTGGTAGAAAAGTTGATAAATAATATTTAAACCCACCCAAATTTACAAAATTCAAAGGAGCTTGAATTTTTAATGATGTTTATTATGAAACACTGTATTTGAAATTGCATAAGAGTGAGTGCTGTGAAGGCTCTAAGTTTAGTATTATTACGTATAAGTTTAATATGAGCTTATAAGTATGAACATGTGCATGTGACCATAGTACATTTTATAGCAACATTTTTTTTATGTTGATGTCACAATTGCAGTGACTTTTGTATGGGAAGTTTTCACAAGACTACAAAAATGCTTAAAACAATCCACAGTTTCTTTAAAACAATAATGATTTTTAGTGTAATATTCATATAATGTAATAAAAAGTCTATAGTCAAGTACCTAATTGTGGTTGTTATTAATTTAGTTGAGAATAATAATAGGTGAATGTACCACTTTTGAACCTTATTACTTGGCAATAAAGATATGAAGTGGTACACCAGATCTGTCGGCAATTGTACTTACTACTTCATCTAATTCCAAACCAAATTCAAAACATAGGTTTTCAAATTCCTCATCGGCTGAAAAATAAAAAGAGCACTAATGTAATTACTACACATCTTAACAAAAATATTTAGTTCTAAGAGTATTCTACAATATCTACTAAAGTTTGCCTTTACTAACTGTAGGATTTTCCCAATGCTTCAAAAAGAACATCCCGTTTAACAGATATTGTTGGCATTTTAATTATTATGACTTAAATTTATTTATGTATCAATACAATTTCCAGTAACTTATAGAGATTTGAACCAGTGTAAAACAATGTACTGTGGTGAACACGTTTCAACATTTTATTGAGCAGACATTGTGCAAAACAAAATATGTCAAAAAAGTGTACATACGTCTATATTATTTTTTATTTATTTAGATGGCATCGGCTTAAAAGTATTTGCCAGTGTCAAGTTAAAAAGGCGGATAATAGAATTTTCGTTTCATTTTTTAACACCGTATTCCTAAAGTCTAGTCAATTCCAAATAGATAGTCAGTGCAGTCAATGAGTCAAGTCAGTCGATTCAGTAAAGTGGTAGAAGCTTTACTGAAAGTTCCTGGGGGGTTTTGGCGGGAAACTCAAAATAGCACGTTTTAGAAGTTGTACCACTTGCCCACACTTGTGCACGTTAACGAATATTTAATGGTTAATATTCTACCAATATTACACATTAAGAACCGAAATAACACAAATTTATGAAAGAAATGCAAAATCCATAACGTCACCCATTGAATTCCCCGGCAAAACTCGTCATATCGTTCATTCATTTATTCAGTTTCAATACACACTTAACACAATTTCAGAATATATCTTTAGGCTGGGAATATATGATCCAGAATCCGGAAGGCCGTAGAAATTTTTGAGCATTGAAAATAGAACTCTGCGCTAATTGTTTAAAGTTGAAAATTGAACACCTAGGTTTCGAGTCAAATGTCAATGTCATATATGACAGCTAGACACTCGAAATTTCCATTTTGAACTTTATTGTATTAGCGCAGATTTTTATTTTCAGTGCTCTTAATTTTCACCGCCGCGCCGTTCTGGATTCCGGAGCATATAGTCCCAGCCTTGGTTTAGGTCCACCGCCCATCCCCACGCCTTAAAGCATTAAGCCAACCACGCCTCTGCGGGTCGAGCATTCAGCGTAGCGTACTGACTAGCAAGCGAGCGTGAAAAAAATATTTTCTTTAGTAAAAATGTAACTAAAAAACCTACTATGTTGAAGAATTTCAGTGTGGATAAATGTGGAACTAATTGCTAGAATGCTCAACCCGCTAAAGGTTTGGATTTTCCGAGTCTAACAGTTCAATTTTAGTTTAAAAACTGTATACTCCTTTTGAACCTTATTTGTATCTTACTAATCGTTGAAATTAATGTAACGCACAAAGATAAACTCATTCGCTGCAAGTTAAATTAAACAGTTTGTTAAAATAACGAGAAAAACCAACAAAAACCAACTATTCTGAGGGAAACAGTGAAATATATCTTGATCCGTTGCCCGTTGGACATTCAGTGGACTAATAACATTGGATTGCAAAAAAAAATTCTCTCCTTTGTTTTTATGCACGATAATATCGTAGTAGGTGTTGGAGCACCAGAATTTATCAAACAAATTTATGCAGCACATATTATATTTTTAAAATAAAGCTCATTTTTATTTTATCAGTTCCATCGATTTCCATACAAATTTATTTGCTCTTTTATTTTAGACTACAACTAAAATCCTAAACAAAAATATATAACACTAGCGTTTGCCCGCGGCTGCACCCGCGTAAAATTGGGTTTTAATAATAAATAGCTACCCGCCCGAAATACAGTTGATAAATTTTATGGTATTAATCTAATCTTAGCTAACATAATGTTCTAACTATGAGTGCGGTTTAATAATTTTTAAACCTTAATACCGAAGTTTTTATTATGTATGACTTATGACCGAAGTATTAAAATTATTTTTTTAATAGAAAAACCACATTTTAGACTTAAATTATGTATATAAAAGTTATACATAATATGCTGTCGTGACTTTTTTGTCGACATTAACAAGCTCTACAACTTTCTTTAGAACTTAATCGTATATCTCCCATCGGTAAGGCAGCGTTCGTAAGAAACGTTTTCGTTCGACCGTTTTTTCTCCGACTTTGCAAATCCGGCTACCCTGAAAAAGTATTTTCATTTTTCGGTTAATTATGTAGCCTATTTCACTCACAAATAACGTAGCCTTCTGTTGAAAGAAAAAAAAATCAAAATCGGTTCAGTAGATCCAGAGATTTCTCCCAAACAAACCTTACAAACCTTACCTCTTTATAATATTAGTATGGATATAGGTAAATGAACTTTGTGCAAAACTTCCAAAAATATTTAGAAATAAAGAACCATTAAAATAAATATTTTAAACAATTGAAGGACAGGTTTTAATTTAACTGTTGTAAAGTTACATCGAATACTCAAGCCCATTTAAGTACAACAATAAAAATCTCTTTAGACACTTTCCTTCTTTCTCTAACGACTCGCTAAAATTTATTTTGTATCTATAGAGACTGTTTATGATGTTGCATAAAACTAATTAAAATATGTTTACATAACGGAATAGGTAGAATTATCCATGGTAGAATTTAAAAAATCCTATATAATTTGGAAATAAATATCATAATATCACAAAATCTAGATGTGATAAAAAAAATTGTCAACAGGAATAGATTCAGAGCATTAAAATATTTGTATTTAAACATACATTTTAGAAGGTGTTTAGAAGAATGTCTAAAGAATACATTAATAAATGATAACGTAATATCATATAGGTTGGGACTATATGCTCCGGAATCCGGAACGCCGGTGAAAATTCTGAGCATTGAAAATAGAACTATGCAATTATTATTATTTTTATTTATATATGGCATCGGCTTATAACCATTTGCCAATAACACAAATTTATGAAGGTATTGCAAAACCTACAACGTCACCCATTGGATTCCCCGGAAAAACTCCGACTCTGTAGTAATGAAATATAGCTGAAAATCGAAGTGTCAAGTGTCAAATGGAGTTTTGCCGGGGAATTCAATGGGTGACGTTATGGATTTTGCATTTTTTTCATAAATTTGTGTTATTTCGGTTCTTAATATGTAATGTTAGTAGAATATTAACCATTAAATATTCGTTAACATGCATAAGTGTGGGCAAGTGGTACAACTTCTAAAAACGTGCTATTTTGAGTTTCCCTCCAAAACTCCCTAAGAACTTTCATTGAAGCTTCTACCACTTTACTGAATCGACTGACATGACTCATGGACTGCACTGACTATTTGATTGGAATTTGACTAGAATTTAGCCTTGTCGATTTAGGAATACGGTGTTGAAAATTATATAAATTGAAAAAAAGTGTCAAATGTCAGATTTGACAGCTGTACTTGGTTTTCAGCTGTATTGTATTAGCACAGAGTTCTATTTACAGTGCAGTTTCTTCCGTCGTGGCCACAAAAAACCGCGCCTGGCTTTTTCTCGAGGCGAAAAAGCGTTTCTTTTTTTTGTGTTCGTGAGTCGTGACAGAATAAACTGCACTGTAAATAGAACTCGGCGCTAATGCAATAGATTTGAAAATCATATAGTGTCGTCAAATCTGTAATTTGACACTTGATACTTCTATTTTCAGCTCTATTACATTAGCGCAGAGTTCTATTTACAGTGCAGTTTTTTCTGTCGGGATCACAAAAAAACTATCGTGTGTTCGACCATCTAACCTCCAAGCCCAAGGCCGCGGACATATAGGCAAAAATTAAAAATGATTGACACTACTAACATTAATAACGGCTATTAGTATCAGTTCTGAATTCGCAGGCTGGACCGTGACTATGGCGCTTTAGGATAGTGCGATTTTTTTTTGTAATTCGAGGATTACTGCAGGTAGCCTGGTAAATACAAAAAAGGCACTTAAGCGCTATATACTCACAGCCCATCCAGCAAATCCAGCACCGGTACTAATAGTAGTCATTAATGTCAATAGTGTCTGTGTCAATCATTTTTAATTTTTGCTTACGAGTCCGCGGCTTTGGGCTTGCAGGCTGGATGGTCAGTATGGCCCTTTAGGCGCCTTACTCACGGTCTAGCCTGCAAATCCAAGGCCACGGACTCGTAGGCAAGAATTATAAATAGTAAGCATGTCGACAAAAAAATTTTGTCTGTGCGATGCTAGACAACATGTTAATAAAAAATGTAGAACCCATTTTCGTATATCAAGAGAGCGATATATCAGCATGTGACGTCATGAGTTACACCCACCATACATTTGTCATTACAAAATGTTTGACGGTTGCAACTTATGACGTAACAAATCGTTTTGCGAGAAAGAGATGGGCTATATTTTTTATTTGCTTATAATTTTTAATTGCGTCAATCTAAATACTTATTTCTTTTATATTTAAGTATCTTTAATCAACAATTTATAAATTAATTTATTAAAATTTGATATTCGACACTAGGCAACATCCCTATTGACACTTTTGACTCTAATGACGACCATTAGTACCTGGTGTCTTAGAACTCTCAGGCTGGGACTATATGCTCCAGAATCCGGAACACCGGAGAAAATGTAGAGCACTGAAAATAGAACTGTACATTAATACAATAGAGTTGAAATAGAACACATGAGTGTCGAGTCAAATGTCAAGGTCATATATGACAGCTCGACACTAGAAACTTCTATTTTCGCCTCTAAACATGGGCAGAGTTGGCACTCTGAGCATTGAAATAAATTTCAATGCTCAGAATTTTACGGCCTTCTAGATTCCCAAGCATATAGTCCCAGCTTTAGAGCATCAAACCATATCTGGTGTTGGATTTGTAGGCTGGACTATGAGTAAGGAGCTTTATAATATGTATTAAGTAGATACGAATATCTCTCTTTAGAACTTGTTGTCGGTTAGTATTTAGTACAAACCATTGGAATTTGGATACAAGAAGTTCATTTCAAAACACACATGTAGTTTTTTTTTTTAAATAATCAACAATAAACATGAATGGTTAGAATAATGAGTGGAAATTTTAAAATAAATATGGCAATCTTATTTTGGTCACGTGATTAGTCGAGGTTTTGCAAACGGTGAGTGTAGTGCCTTGTCATCAATTCATTGAAATTTTGGATGTTTTACTTTACAATTTGTATTCAAAGTGAGTAATTTTCAGAAAATTAATTAATTCAGCATGATTTCCATAAGTGGTGTGTACTTGTGTCTGTGAGATGTGTTCCGTGTGCCCTAAAATTGCACCTTGATTCGTGACGAGTGATTATATGACGCCATTTTCTTCTTGAATGCCAATTAATGAAATTCTTACTTATTAACTTTGTTTCCTACGAATATATATCGATTAATATATTTAGACAGTGGAATTTAAACCACCTTATCATTTAATAACTATCTCCGATCTTTCTTTGTTTGGATTTCTGTTCCATTGTTCGTTTTACGCATCGTAATCATGACACCACCTTCCAATTAATAATTATCACTTTACTCTACTTAGTACATAAGTACCCCTTGGTCACTGCATTTTTAGAGAAGTATTTGGTTTGGTCATTCAAGAATTAGAATAAATCCTCTGAGAAGATTTTTTTACTTATTCATTGTTGTGTACATGCGCCAATCGCCATCGTCAATGATATGACAGGTCTGATGAACCAACTTTTTAACTTTTTATTGCCTGTATGTACTTACTGATATCCCAAATTTTTTTTTAGTAGTAATCATAGCAAACACATTAGAATATCTTTTCTGATTAGCTAAGTTATTTTGTATGTATGCCAAAACTTTGCCAAAACGATAGTACTTGCTAGATGCTAATTAGCATATTTGCTATTTAACCATGTTAATCATATGTGTAGTTCCTTTATCTATTTCATAAAACAAAATTAGTGGTTTTCTCACTAAATTTTTTTTAGCCAATAGGTGTTATAGAAGTGATCAATCTCATTGGGCTTCTATTGTGTAATAAAAATCTAAAGCGTCTTTGGACAGATTGAAATTTTCCGTTGCACACCACATACTTCAGTGGATAAAAAATTATAATATCACAAAAAATATGTTGGTGTAATTGTTATTAAAATTATATACAATAAATAATGTAATAATATTAAGAAATAAGAATGTCAGTCCAGTCATTTTTTGTTCCATTAAAATTACGCAAAGTAAATTTTCATTCATGTTTTGCACAGCAAAACGGAATGTCAAAACTTATGGATTGACATAAAATTATTCCTACTACTAATATAAATATGAAAGTTTGTGAGAATGGATAGATAGATGCATGTATGTTTGTTATGCTTTCACGCAAAAACTACAGATGCTGGTGAAGCCTCCTGCAAAGGCTAGTAGACCATAAATCAATACAGTTTTGATAATTTTAAATACTTGTTTGTGATTTGAAAATCAATTAGGTTTTATCTAATAACTTTCTCGATGCAAGTGCAATATCAATGAAACTTATTAACTGTACAACACTATTAACTTCAAATACAATGTGTCTAAAGTTGCTTTAACATTTGATACTCTATGATGCTTTTATAAATTGATATTTTTATAAGATAAATAATGTCTCACAAATTGGGAAAGTTGCTATTTTAATATTCAAACCGAAAGATTTTGTTCAATAAATTTGAAAAAGAGATTAATTGAAAGCTAATCTGTAGGTGATTCATAATATCAAGAATTTAATAGATAAAATTGTTTCTCTGAAGGAGGTCTTATTTAATATATTGGACTAGCTAGATTAGCTGGTGCCCACAAATTTGTATAGAAAGAACAGAATACGAACCCCAAAAACAAAAGTAGCCTTGCTACTTAGCTTGTAACTAACTATGAAAGATGGAAAATATTTGTAATATTGATTTTTTCTTTTGTACTCTTTTCTACACTTAAATTCCATTTATTAATTTATTAGTAAAAAAAAGTGGAAAGAAAGTAAAATTTTTGATACCATAAGACTTTTATATATGAATCTATACCTATACTATTGGACCAATTTTTTTCAGGAGACAATGTATACTATGTATGCATTACAATGTTTTAAGCCCATTAATATGTTTTAGGTGGTGCAACTATTCATTGTGATGCCGGTGGATGCTGACCTCTACTGCACAGAAGTGGTGTCGCATGGTTGTGAACTAAGAGGCCTGCGCACTTGGAAAGACATTTGTCTAGTAAGGAATTCACTATTTCAACACCAGGTACTTGTTCATAGTATGTTATGATACAAAAACAAATATCTATTGATATAAAATGTACAGTAGCAGAACATTTACTAAACTAATTGTTGTTTGAAAATAATATTACATTTTTCATTTATTTTAAACAAGTTTAAAAGATCCTTTCCTAATTTAACCTACTATTACTGTGCAATATTAAAATGCTTTTTTCCGATTCAAATAGTTTCGTCTATTGTTGTTTGAGAACACTTGGGTGTTTGGAAAACTGATTTTTTTTTCGGATAGTATGATTTCGGATAGTCTATAGTAGTAATCTTTATAGATTGAATTATTCAAATTAATGTACAAGTGAGCATAGATAATAATTAGTTTTGTGATGAAAACATGATTTTTAATCTTTGTCTTTAGTGACAATTGACAAATAGTAATTTTACCTAAAGAAATTTTAAGTCTTGCAAAAAAAAGGAGTTAATAACAATTGGAAATTTTTCTACTACATTAGACATATCCAATCATCTATTCTTGATAACATAAAAGTCATTCATTCAAATTAAAAGACCAACTGATGACCACTTATCTAAGTGGTGATTCAGTTGATAAAATGTTGGAAAATCAACGTTAAACTACTTTTCTATTTCATAGCCTTTTTGTAGACCTCTTCCTGTAGCCATATATTTAATAGAATAGAAAACATATTTTATTTCAGACAAAAATATATGACCATAGTGTTGTCAGTGTGATACATGACTCTATTTAATTTCATCAACTAATAAGAATTAATTACTTTTACAAAATGTTGAAAAAATTATTTCCACTTGAAAGGACCATACAAAAAATCGTCCCCCTCCCCCAACCAACAGATTTCAAACCTATCTCAGTTAATAGCTCTTGACGCGCTGATTATTATTTAGTATGACGATATCCTATCCTCAGATCTATCATAAAATAAAATTCCAATTTCTGTCAAAACCCCACCCGGTTTTGACAGAAATTGGAATTTTATTTTATTATTGTTTTATATTAGCCACCCACTCCAGCTTCGCACGGGTGCAATGTAATATACATATAAAGCTTCCTCTTCAATCTATCCATTGCTGAAAACAGCATTAAAATCCGTTGCTTAGTTTAAAAGATCTAAGCAAGCAGGAAACTGAGCGACTTCATTTTATACTGTCTAACTAGTCTTCTTTTTCTTTTTTTAGCATATTTTTACTAATAGTAAACTTACTCAAATCATTATCACTGAAAATCTTTAAGATATAAAACAATAAAAAGAGCTATTAACTGAGATAGGTTTGAAATCTGTTGGTGGGTGCCGGGGTGGGGACACTGCCCATACAGTTTTTTGTATGGTCCTCTAATAAATAATAAATATATACTCATAATGTAAATAATAATTTCCCAAAATTGTTTTATCTTACCAAAAGCAAGTTTATGATGGGCAGTTTACGATTCCAAAAACTAAATATTAGGCACGCGTTATTACTTTTTGGAATCGTAAACTGCGAACGTTGGGGCACGCAATTCACTGCCTTAATTTAGGCAGAATAAATTGCCGTGCATAGTATATCAATTGTTTTAATAGGGGAGAATTAAATTTTAAAATTAATAAAAATAGTAAAAGTGTAGTGGTCGGTGGTGCGGGCTGGCGCGGGCGGCGTGTGGCGGGGTCAGCGCCCGGGCCCAGGACTAATTTGGGGGAGATCGCCGACTCACGGCGCGCAGCGTCGCTGCTTTGTCTGCGTCCGTCGCACCCGCACCGATTGCTTAATCTCTTTTTACATTCGCATCTATCTATACTCGTGTTACTTTCATATGTTATGACAAATATTTTTGTAATGTTAACTGGACTCGCAGTTTCAAAGTGCCAATTTCGACAAATCTGAAAATGCAAGTTTTAAGAAGAATAGCTTCGAATATGTAGGAGACTAAATAGTGTCGTCACTCGTCACCCTTACCGTCGAGTGCCACTCGATTACCACGATTCCGTCTTGTTCCTGTTAAACTGTATGAATCATCGATCATCGTGGCTCTGTAAACATGATTCATAATATATTATACGGTTATCCCATCCCATAACTTCGGAACAGTCTTCAGCCTTTCGAATCTTATTCTTTATTGTACCAAGTTTATCACTTGCTAGTAACTAGTTTAACATAACATATTGGACTTAAGTTCTCGAGAGTGTGTCAGTAAATAGGTTTTTTTAAAAAGACTATTCATTACGCTCGACGGGAGGATTCATTGCTATTTTCATAATTTCATTAGGTAAATTACTAATTTTCGATAAGCAAAATGCTACAGTGTTTATCAGTCCACCGAATTGTTTGGATCGGTGAGTGCGTGCGAGTGTGAAATGACGCGAATAGCGGCTGGCGCGGCGGTGGCGGGCTGCATGACCGCTGCTCGTTCCGTTGCCTCGCGCCCTCGCTAGTTGTTAACACTACTGAGGCCTCAGTTTGTGAAATCACGCCGCGAGCGTCGGAGCTCGCCGCCACGAGGCCGACCTTCGCTATTGATAAAGTTTCAATTACGAGGTGCAACTAATGCGTATTATCTTTGTTGGATAAATGTGCCAATTAGTGCTTCGTACCCTTTAGTGATATTGTGTGTAAATTTATGTTGTGTAGCCGCCGTCATGTTATGAGTCTGTTATTTCCTAGTGGCCATGGAATTATGTACATATTTGAAGGTAATTCATTATCTGCGATTCTAGTTTTCTGTGCATGTGTTTTGAATTTACGAGTAGTCTTCGCGTTAACTAGACGAGGTTGTCTGAAGGCCGGCTCCGACCTTGATGCCAGAAGGTCAATGTCCTGTCTGTTCAGCTTTCGTGCAATTAGTATTGCTCATTATTTTTGCTAAAGAAAATAATATTACAAACGTTTTTTATTTATTTAACCTACTATTATAATTTACAATGATGAAATTGTGTGTAAGTTAAAATGCTTTTTATTTCAATTCAAACATTGTTAGTGTTAACAAAAATAACGGTTGATATTATTATTGCACTAAATATCTGTTAGTTGTTACATTTTTATTTCAAAACTTGACGTCTAATTCTGGTATGATAAATTATTATGGTTCATTCGCTATCTCTATACACAGGTATTATCAAACTGAGCAAAATTATTGTTATCATATTACATCAGTCTCTAATATTGTGAAATTCTATGTATCATTGCATTTCATAATTAATTCACTCTCGTTTTGTTTCAAAAGCAATGTTTATAAACCAATTTATCGCCGACAGCGAAAGAGAGAGCGAAAAATGAGTTCGGCGTAGTTTTCAGCTGCGTGTGCGCGCAATCAGCTGACACGGCCGCCGTGCCGCCATCTTGCCTTGTGTATTCTTTTGTCAAAGCGTCATTGTGCGCGATGGTGACGCAGTTCACCCTCAAACTGTATGTCATTGTACTTTATCTGGCGAGTATTGAGCTCCCCGGTTGTGAGCTTTGTTTGCAAACCTGTTGATGACCTCAACTGCACTATTCAACAACTACGCGGAAGCTTTGAACGTAAGACCCTGGCTCGTCTATTTTTGGTATACGTGATGTTTCCGCTACGACCTAATTTTTTTTAATATCTTGTCAATTTAGCCCAGCCGAGTAGTAAATATGCCTTTTTTTATTGGCTATCATCAATAATATTTCATACCATTAGAAAACTAATAACATAGGAACTTTTATTTATCGGGCTTAAGGTGAAAAAATAATAATTCACTGTTCACTACTTTTCTTCAATAGCTAATGTTGTATAACGAAACTGCCCAGCCCACACATTTTGACTAAGATTAGACTAGCTAAAGTTTGTGAATTGTGAAGTTAGACCCGTTAGAGTTAGGGTGTCTACGTAGAGTCAGTAGTCAGAAGCTTGGCTCTAGATTGGTTAGGGACTTAGGGAGCCTAAAAGGGGATTATGGGATATACTCGAGCGCGTCATATTAATATAAGTGATATCTTACATATTGATAAGTACCACCAGCGAGTATGAGGTCTTAATGTAGCGAACCCCGCTAAGAGAACCCGTCAGATTAGTAAAAAAAATGATCATTCGACATAATAGAGATCAATAACTAACAGCTAGTCTGACGATTTAAGCGTAATCTAAGGGTAACAGTGGAACAAAGTTGCAATAAAATGATGTGTGTTTTTTTTTTCTTATTGTAGAGGTATTTAATTATATTGTACTAGAAAAACAAAATAATAATCTGACATTTTCCACAGGCCGAAAGTAATCAAAAGTTAAGTGGGCTTGGTAGGCAAATTTGAAACTATAATCCATAGCGTAAAATGCTCAAATTAGACTTTTGATAAATTAATTTACCAGAAATCGAACCGACTGATTAAAAAAAATACACTGTATTATAATACCATTCGATAGTGTTGCTAATAACGAGCAAATTCTAGGAATTAAGAAGAAACAGAAAGGGCTCATTTTTTACAAAATAAATGTAAAAAAGAAGACTACATCTTCCATATAAAAAACAGGCATTACCCTTTTAAATTTTGAGATTAAGGATACCCACCAAGATAATCGTCAGATTTTTGGTCAGCGTGCCTGGGTCATAATAATAAACCTTCAGTATAGGTACTAATCTGACGTGCCCGAGTATGTCAAGATAACGATTTTTTCAAAAACTCGCTGCAAGCTTGCGGTACTTCCAAATCGTCAGTTTAAGAAATTGAAGCATCTGTGGGGTTCACGGAATACCCCCTATGAAAATCTGATGAGCTCGAGTAAATACATTTTTTTTTTCACCTCTCCCGCATTGCTATCAACACGCAAATCAGAGACTTGTTGGCACATGAACAATACTATGTCCATGTCATTGTCATTTTTACAACTTTGAAACCATGTGGACGCTTCCCCCACCGCTAAAAGTAGAATCACTATAAGACCATATAGTCTTTTTATAATCTAATCTACCAATTCTAATAATTTTCGGCGACGCTCGAGAATTTCCACAAACAGCATTCTGGGCTCTTCAATTAGATAAGACCTGATAAGTTTTTGACAGTGCTAGTCAGTGGTCATTGTAAAATGGTGATAGCTCTTGTCGCGTCTAAAATGATTACCACCAGTATTTCTCCATTAATGTATCTTTATATAAAATTCTAGTCTCACAGTGTTTGTTAGAGAATTCCTCCGAAACGACTTGACCGATTTTTATGAAATTATTCCGGCGTATTCGGTAGGTATGAGAAATGAGAATAGGTTGTGTTGTTTAATAGCGATATTAATACTGTAATGATCTTGAACCCTCAGTGGTCGATAACTCTTTCGCACATCACCTGTAGGTTGTGGGTGTTGGTAGTAGGTGTAGGTTGAAAGTGTAGGCTGTGATAGTGTAGGTCAGGCAAAAGCTAGTAGTGTATTTATACATTACTAGCTTTTGCCCGGCTCCGCCAGCGTAAATACTATCCAACGTGAATACTGTACTTTTTCGGGATAAAAAATCTGTTTTAATTCAGAGCCTAAACTACTACCATACCAAATTTCATCGAAATCCGTTTAGTAGTTTTCGCGTGAAAGAGTAACAAACATCCATCCATCCTCACAAACTTTCATATTTATAATAGTAGTAGTACTTTTATAAAGTGAAGTCTCGACATTCGTGGTCGTAAAATTAGTCCAACACCATAGCAGGGTGTTTCTTTGCACTACATTACTTTTTCCAGATACCGTTATTGTTACCGTTGCTGAAGTTGTCTGACCAGTATTGGGTAAGACAAGGTGATTTAAATTTAATCAATGTAGTAAAAATCTTCTCGAAATGAAACTTCATGCTCAATACTCAGGAAATTATTTGCTTTTTAACTAACTTTACTGATTTCTTTTGTATTCTATTCTATTACAATTAACATGGTCGTATTAGTCAAATATCTACTGCTGTTATGGGAAATCAAAACGAAAATCCTGTATATGAATATTTTATTTTCTCAAAATTACGTTCTTATTAAAATTAAAAGCTACATATTTTATCGACCGAGTGCGTCATCGGTTTTCACTTTTCACTCACTGAGCGACGAGTCGACGACCGCTGGTTGCTGCGTGCTGGATAGTGGATAATCTTTGAGTTTCCACTACGAAGGTATCCCATATGGATGTAGGTAGCTATTGAGAGAGTGCGGTGTCCATGGTAATACCAATGGTCATGTTCGACTCGCAAATGTAATAAATAACTATTGTTATAATACTTTAATAATAACGAGACACTCATCTCGGTACCCTTGCTGACGACACACGCATACAATAGTGAGGTATAATTTTTTGAGCTTTTTTGCGTAAGAGCAATTAGTTTGCTAGAAACCCTATTATGGCTATTAGCCCGATATAATATATGTATAATAATATGATATAGGGCTTGCTTTCGGTGAATTTGGGACTAATGTTGGGACTATATGATCCAAAACCCGGAAGGCCGTAGAAAATTCTGAGCATTGAAAATAGAACTATGCGCTAATAGAATAGAGTTGAAAATTGAACACATGAGTGTCGACTCAAATGTCAATGTCATATAATATGACGGCTCGACACTCGAAACTTTCATTTTCAACTCTATTGTATTGACGCAGGGTTCTATTTTCAGTGGTCTGAATTTTCACCGGCGTTCCGGATTCCGGAGCATATTGTCCCAGCCTCAGGCCGTAAGCAGCAACATTAAGGACGTGTGTTTGGAGATCCTTCGCCCTTTCTTATTTGCCTGAGCTATCCGACTGAGGATCAAGGAGAACGGTGTCCGTTGTGAAAGTACTATTCAGATCAAATTTGATCTTTTTGTAAACATTCACTCAAGCTGGTTCCTGCCCTTTTGCTCTACACGTGGTTTTTATTTTCGCTGAGCTTACCTTAGGATACTTGCGTTACTCCTTCAGCTTCCTTCCTTCCTACTTGACAGATGTTGGTACATCTATCAAGTATAGTCGCGTCCAGTAAAAGAGCAAAAGCTGGTTTGCTTTGCAAGGCTACAAAAATATTAAATTGAATCTAAACAGAGTTTAACAAAACTTGTTTACGATACAGTTTTCTATCAAAGGACCATGGAAACATAATATTTTGGACCAAAGAGTTTATAGCTGTCAAATAGGTGGTGTTCTAGTTTCCAGTTAATGCGTAGGTACACCAGGTATTCCAAAAGCGGGTTCTGCGGAACGTAAGAGTTCCGTGAGATAATCATCAGGGTTTCGCCAAATATAACCTTTTAAATAATGCCATGATGGTTGGTTACAAATATTATTTTGAATACTCTTTACTTTTATGTATGTGGATAGGCACTAGTGACTAGGTAATTACTAATTAGTAGGAATTCATCTCGGACTAAGGCACAGCACGCCCCACCCCTCTGTGGGGTTCCAAAAAATAAATATACGCGTTGACTTGAGAACCTGCTCCGGTTTTTTCGTCGGTTAAATAAAAAAAAGGTATTTGTTTGGTGTTCTCTTAACTTAAAACTTTACCCCTGGCGTACACCGACGTTTCTACAAGCAAGTGCGGATCTGAGCATTTTTTGCGGGTATCGTATTTTGATGCGCGCAGGTAGTTTCATATGAAACGTCGGGGGTCCGATGATCCGAAATGGCATTAGTATTAACTATACAAACGTAGGTTAGCGCAGCAAAGCGGGTCGTGCTCGAATTGCGTAGCGAGCACTCGGCAAGTAGGTCACCGGGGCGCGCACACAGCGCCGCGCTCTGTGATGTTGACACCCACACACCCACCCGTAATAGATAGATATCTTCTTTTTACCGACTTCCAAAAACCGAACGAATACCTAATCAATTCGCTTTAGTTTCTTAATATTTTCCGGAAATGTCTGTAAGCCAGTTACATACGTTTTAGCCGTTTGATTCAATATCAGCTCTTGATAACAGTAAACCAATGTAAAAACAAAACACTTTAAACTGTTGTAATACACTAAACTTATTTTTTTACTAAATACGTTGTACCTTGACCCGCTTATTTCGCACTTATGTTGCTAACTGAGCCACATTTGTTCTAGTATGAAGCTGCACTTTCGTGTTAAACGCTAGATTAATATAACCCGAAGGTTGTGCTTCTATTTTATTAAGGTGCTATATACTACGTTTAGGATTTAGCAAGGAATACTAGTAACTGTAACATCTCGTCTATGTCTATTTACGCGCAAGTCAAAAACTGAAGTGCTGATGGAAGTATTTTCTTGTCGTCAGATACGATGTTGAGTGAGTTTAGTTTTTGGGCACGCGCTTTAACCGACTTCAAATAAGGAGGCGGTTATTAAGAACACATTAATTAGTTAAACTTAAAAACTAATATTACGAAGTAATTTATTTGTAAAAGACGTTGGACGTTTATGACCCGCTGTTTAAATAAATTATAGTTTAAAAAAACTAAAAAAACACGCTTTTGTAGAAAATATAACTAAAAAATAAAATTTAATAAATTTGGATTAAGAATAGTGTAAATGAAAAATAAATGTTTATTATTGTAAAAAAGCGTGGGGTGCAGTGTTGAAGACGTACGTTTGTTTGTATGTAACCGACTCCAGTGAATTTGATTTTGATCCACTTCAAACGGTCAGATTTCGTTTAAAGTGATTTTTAACATATTATCAAAGTGAAGATCCTTCTCATATCTGCCGATAAAATGTTTATTACTATTGACACTATACATCCCACGCTTTTTTACAATAATAAACATTTATTTTTCATTTACACTATTCTTAATCCAAATTTATCAAATTTTATTTTTTATTTTTTAGTTAGATTTTCTATAGAACCGTGTTTTTTTAGTTTTTTTTAACTATAATTTATTTTTTGCTTTTTAGTACCTACGATTTGCCAAAGAGTAAGCCTAGAACTGCACGCATGCGTAGTTCGCGCACTAGTTCTATCTCTCTTACTCTCATGCAAAGGATGCGGAAAGAAATTGATGAATCCTGGCGAATTTAATCAGGATAATCGGATATTTTAATCGAATTATTGCACTGTCATCGGTCTTTGACAGGTGTGCAAAGTTTGAATTAAATCTGATCGTTCAAAGCAGGACAAAATCGAGCCCAAAGGAGTCGGTTACAAACAAACAAGCAAGCAAACATACAGGTGAAACTAATAAAAGCGTTATAAAAAGTGTCGACCACAAACCAAAATACTATTAGATTTTAAAATTTTCGTTTACATTTAATTTCCTGTAATTATTTTAATTTACATGCATGGAGAAGTGGAGATAATCAATATATTGTTAATCATATTTTATATGAATAATCGTTGAAATGAGTTACAATGTATGAGAATTTGCCCCACTTCCTGCAGATATGCGGATATAATCCAGGTGTAATTACGCTTGCGTCTAGCCTACTTTTGTCTTTGTCGCCGTAGCAAATTGTTCCATAGAACATGCCCAGTGTCCTTTACATATAAAATCAAGTGAGTTGAAGGTTTTTTGCATCTTCACAAGAAGCGTCTAGAATATATATTCATAGTGCGACAGCTGAAACGTTAATAGCTTAAATGTGTTGACAGTGGCACTTTGACCCACCACAAGTCCACAACTAGCTTATGAGGAGTAACCTGGGTCTAGAGTCTAGATTAATTCAATACTGCAGTACTAGTTTCATTCTACTTCGGGCATAATACGTCCCTCACGTTTGCAGGAGTTCACCGTACACATCATAGTTATTGTGTGTTTGTAATTACAGTTTCTTAGCTATGAATTATGTATGTCCAAATACGTTATCGAGGAAGTGTGGTATTTCCGCAAGGCTTATAAAAACGTAAATGGTGTTATTTATCTGTCGCAACTCGTATAAGGCCGCCTCTAGAATATAACGAGACTTTCGTTTTTGTCAGTCGGATATGAGGCGATGACGTCGATTGTTCCTAAGTCCCAAACACGTGTTGCATGTGTGCAGGCGTCGCGCGGTGCACCAGGCGGCAGGTCCCAGACCCCGATGGTTGTGCGCCCGGGCGATGACTTATCTAATGCGAAGATACTCGTGCAGTCACACTAACTACGCAGTACACACTCTGTAATAAAATATTAATAATAAAAAAAAAAAACCCGACTGCAAAATAAACATCCCAGTCGGGTTTTTTTATTCTTTTAATTATTTATTTTATTAAATATTTTTTCGTCTACGTTAATACACACTTGGTCGATTTAAAGCAATAATACGACTATTTGAATGCATTGATTGGCTATACTTCCGTTTAGCTCACCCCTCCGATTTAATTCAAAATTTTCACAGAGGTTCCTCATGTGATAGAAAACAATTCCCAATGGGTCTTTTTTGGCGGAAATTTAAAAAAAAAATACAGAAAAGTTCTTTAAGTGTCAGAATATATCTCCTAACCTAACCTAACCTAACCTTTTTTTTTTATATATAATTTTTTTTTTATATATAAAAAATTTTTAGGTTAGGAGATATATTCTGACACTTAAAGAACTTTTCTGTTTTTTTTTTTTAAATTTCCGCCAAAAAAGACCCATTGGGAATTGTTTTCTATCACATGAGGAACCTCTGTGCAAATTTTGAATTAAATCGGAGGGGTGAGCTAAACGGAAGTATAGCCCATTGATTACAATTTTTTTTTACATTATTAATATTAATACATGACGTGTATTTTCGATATTTCATTTTAATTTCTTTTATTTTGGTACCCTACTCGATAGGTTTGGTTTAAAAAAAATTGGAACTACTTACGATTTGGCGCCAAAATCCGCCAGCTAATCAAAAAAAGCTATTTATGGACACTTGGGTTTTTGAGACAAATCAACAATACTTTAATTGTCGAAATCCATGCAGCCGTTACGAAGATACGTGGGAATAAATATATATAAGAAATATAATATATATTCGTATATAACGTATTCAAAATATAGATTTTGAATACGTATGAAAAACATAACCCAGTTGGGTAAGAATAAAGCTTTAGTTTTGCATTAATTTTTTTATAATTCATGAAAAGGTGTATTCCTATACTTCTATAAATGCCCACTTTATGGTAGCCAAGTGTAGTTAGTTCAAACATAAGTAATTTTAAGAAGTCGTGATTCAACCGATATTTATAAGGTATTTGGAACACGAAATTAGTTGAATGAGTCATTACATCAACATTCAACATGATGTTTTTATTGAAATTGATATGAGTAAGAAACGAAGAAATACATGTAACCTAGTAAATAGTAATTAGTAAACAGAAATATTTGCCCCACTTTATCCGCTTTTAAAATTAAGCTATGGTGTAGCATAGTTGCAATAAATCAATAATTTACTGTTAAACCAAGAGTAAAAATATTATACTTCATAATAAATTTTGACACGTACTTTTTAATTTTAAGATATCTCCTAGGTATAATCTCCTAGATTTATGGATAATTTTTTATAATTCTGATATTTTTTTTAAACTTAGCAATCTATTCTATCCTTACTTAATATTATAAATGTGAAAGCGTGGATGTTAGTTACGCTTTCACGCAAAAACTACTGAACGGATTTCGATGAAATTCGGTATGGTAGTAGTTTAGACTCTGGATTAAAACATAGGCTACTTTTTATCCCGAAAAAGTAGTATTCCCGAGGGATACTATACTTACGCGGGCGGAGCCGCGTGCAACAGCTAGTAGGTATATATATTATAGGCAGGTATAGTAACCTATCCTTAAAAAATACCTTATAATAGAGACATACCTAATATCTACGAGGGGAGGTCCAAAAGTTCGCGGAATGAAAGGGTTGTTAATAAAATATAACAATAAATTTATTTTTCCTTTTCAATATAATCACCCTTAAGTGTAATACATTTATTTGATCTATTGATTATTTTTTCTAAACCATCGAAAAAATATTTTTTGTCTTTGGCCTCAAAATGCGCCGAAATTTCCTCCTTCACTTCGTTATCGTCGGAAAATTTCCTTCCCCTTAGCTTTTTTTTTAAATTTGGAAACAAATAAAAATCGCTAGGGGCCAGGTCTGGACTGTAGGGTGGGTGAACAAGTGGTTCGAATCCATGCGTGTGAAGAGCAGCCATGGCAACTCGGCTCTTGTGAACCGGCGCGTTGTCTTGCAAAAGCAACACACCCTTGGCCAATTTTCCACGACGTTTTTCTTTAATTGCCTCCTTTAACTTTTCCAATATTGTGGCGTAGTATTCTCCGGTTATAGTGGTACCTTTTTCTTTATAATCAATCAGTAATATTCCCTCACAATCCCAAAAAACAGTGGCCATCAACTTTCCAGCCGATTCTGACACTTTGAATTTCTTGGGAGGTGGTGTACCCTTTTTGTGCCATTGCATGGACTCCTGTTTTGATTCAGGTTCAAAGTGATGAACCCATGTTTCATCTCCAGTAACAATCCGCTCCAAAATCTGCACAGGGTTGTCTCCACACACCTCCAAAAAGTGCTTAGACGCGTCGATGCGCTGCTGTTTTTGAAGCGGCGTGACATTCTCGGCACCCATCTTGCACTGACTTTTGTCATGCCCAAGTGGTCGTGCAGGATCCGCAAAATGGTTGTATCTGATACTCCAAAAAATGCAGATAATTGTTTTTTCTTTAAACGTGTGTCTTCCAGTACAAGTTTTTCGACTTTTTCGACGATGTCTGATGTGGTGGCCTCAACTGGCCGCCCAGAGCGAGGGTCGTCTTCAATTGAATCTCGACCATGTTTGAAAAGTCCATGCCACTTACAAACCATTGTTTTACCAGGGCACTGATCTCCATAAACGGCTTCCATTTCATTTAAAATGGTTTGAACGTTTTTTCCTTGCTTGGTAAGGAATTTTATCACAGCGCGATGTTCAATTTTCTCCATAGTTGCAGTTTGCTTCCGGATTGACTGGTTTAGCAGGCGAGTACTCGTAAACGAATGGCGCTATAGGGTTGAGATTTTATATATATACTAATTATGAGTGCTCAATTAGTATGACACTAAGCGAGCTACCCTATCCCCACTCCATCCCCTCCATTCCGCGAACTTTTGGACCTCCCCTCGTATGCCATCGCGGACTTTTTTGTAGACCTATAAAAGAGAAACACTCCCACCATACATTGTTTTGTTATTTATCTTCAACTGGTTAGGTTTGGCAGCGTTTTCGCTAAAAGTTCTCAGACGGCTTGATTTTTTCACCTTACCACCGACACCTTCAACAATTATCGTCATAAATCAGACAATTTCAACCAAACCTTAACAAATTATTATCGACCTAAACCTTCCTAAGGAACCACTTTGTCGGTAAATGTAAACGGAATGAAAATCCTTTCAGTGGTTTTTGAGATTATCGCGAACATTCTCGACGGGGCACATAAGTATCCTATGTCCGTCTCCTGGTTCTAAGCTACCTCCCCACCAATTTTCAGCCAAATCGGTTCAGCCGTTCTTGAGTCATAAATAGTGTGTAACTAACACGACTTTCTTTTTTATATATATTTGATTACTTACAAACTTATAACATTATATTTTAAAAGTTGTTAAATTTAATACTTTGATAATAATAATATAATATGATAAAGAATAAAATAACATGACTCAGAATGTTTGAATTTAAATTGATTGCAGTGTCCTTGGACTGCAATTTTTGCGGTATATCTGTTGACCACAGTTTCAAAAATTGTTACAGTTTAATCAGTGAAACTATTAAAGTACATGAAATTACTGGAAGTAGTTCAACATTTTCTCATTATCAGTTGTGGGTTTACCACGTCGCTTTGCGTCGCGTAGATAAAACAAAAATGTATTTGCGTGGATATTGATTGTACATACAACATAATTAGTACCAGGGAAATTAAACAATAACCAGCAATTAGTCAATGTCCTAATATTATATATTTACTGCTCATTAAGAGTAAATTTACATTAAGGCTGAGTTAGTTTAGATAACAAAAATTTAAGTATTAATGCATGGACTATGGTACGTTTTTAAGCATGCTATAAATATTTATTGTTGAGTATGTATGTTATAAGCACTTCTAGTTAACTAATCTTTTATCAAGTGACGACCAGTGAGGCGACTGTCGGGTACGATATTAACATATGGGTGTTTTTGTTCCAGGGCCCTCTGCGATCCTGACACCGAACTAAGTAGCAGTTCGTCGGCTAGGTAGCCATTTACACGTTTCCACGGATACGACAACTAAATTATCACGTCTGAGTGCGTTGTAACTGTGATTGTTGTGAAACTCAGTGTTAAAAACAAGTGCAATATACTGATAGTGCAATCGTTCTATTGACTTTGACTCTTGTTGAATAAAGTGAATTTAAAATGGAGCGAGAATCGAACCCCATGGAGGCCTTGTGCCGTTCGGGATGTGGATTTTACGGAAATCCATCCACGGATGGACTTTGTTCCGTTTGTTTTAAGGTGAGTCATCTCAAACTAATATTTACATTCATTCTTGAAATCGCAAACAAAGATCTTTGTTAACCGAGTGACATTTTTATGAGATGTAATTAATGTGCTTTTATGCCATATCAGGTTTAAATACACGTATAAATTTACCTTAAATTTTCACCGATAAATTTATTTTAACTTACACTTTGGCTGTTTTCAGTATCAGTATACTCTGGGTCTTTTTCTCATACTTCGTGTGCTTTCTCCTTTTACTATCGTTGTTTTTTTGTTGTCAAAACCGTCTATTTAAAAAAATATGCATTATTAAAAGCTAATAATCATAATATTGCCTAAGACCTTAAGATATTGCACCATTTCATAGTATTGCTAGTAAAGTACAATATTACATATTATAATATGGGAAGTTGTGATATACGGCAAACTTCAAGAAATTTCTACCGTTAGTGCCGCTAACTGTGAAAAACAAGTCGTAGTAGAAGATTGAAAAATAAAAAATAAGGTTTCTTATTTTTTCTACTTAAAAAAAAAATATTTGACAGATATTAAGTATGTAGAAAGAAATTTTCGTTTATACAGCTACATAAAAGTTGCACTAAAACTAATAAATTAAAATCACAAATTCTGAAGAAATTGTAGAAGAGATAAAAAAACGTTTTTTTTTTTAATTTTAAAGTCCAAAATCTCGTAAAATATATTTTCGGAAATGGGTTTTATTGAAGAAAAATTGGAAATGATGGGAACTACGTCAAACCCTTAAAGGATCAACATCAATTTAGCCTATTGCCCTATAAATATTTTGTATATAATATATAATCAGTTTCTTGCAAGTATATTTATATAATCGGTTTCTTGTAAGTAAGGAGTAATTTTTGGGAAGTAATGACTAATTGTATACAGCAATCTTCAGGAAAGTGTCGTATTTTGATAAACTGTCGAGTCATAAAAATATGCTAAAACTAAGCTCTTTCCTCAATTTTTTTCGCACACAATTTTGATTTATTACTTTTCATACATTCCGTCAAAATATGAGGCATTTTATGAAAATAGAACACTTTCCCGAATAAATAAATAAATAAATAAAAATAAGTTTATTGGTAAATAAACATCTTGATACAGTATTAAACCCGCCAAACTGCGTCACAGTTTGTCGGCAGGTATTTATACACATATATTGTTCTTTACTAGCAACACTATGAAATAGTGCAATAATACAGAATGTTTTTTTTAAACTTTTTTTAAACTTTAACTTCATTAACTTTTTTCTCCCATGGTTAAGAGATTTTTCATCATACAATACAATGACACACTTTTCAACCCTTTCAATAAGCCAAGCGAAGCCGCAAGGGCACTACCAGACCACCTTTCCTCTAAGCGTTTCGTCAATTTTTTGAACCCTAACACATAACTTGGGTTTGGATTGTACCAGATAAATAGAATTTTCAGGCTATGTTGCCAGAAGCGGACTTATTAAACATGTAAAGTTCTGATTGCATTGGTCTTATACTTTAGATTTTATTGATATCTCAAAACCCCTGATTTCGTCACTGACTTACTGATGATCAACAAAATTATATGGTACTTCCGGATTACCTAGAATGCTGAAATTTGGTACGTAAGCTTGTACACAACCAACGTAATAATTGTCAAAATTCGAACTTTTCCCCTATAACTCTTTAAATTAGCATCAAAACTTGCGGAAGTCTCATACAAAATTGTTGTAGGGATCCGTATTATAAATAATAACAATAAAATAACAATGTAACCCTTAATTAACGACAAAAACAATAGTATTTTTAATCTTTATCGACATATTTTAAAGTACTTCATCTTATATAGTAGTAGTGTACGAACGTCCCTTCAATAATTTGAATGTTACCTTTATGTATGACTCTCCTTTGAAATTACTATATACGAGGGCTGCACTAAAAGTATCGGGAATGGAATATTTCCACTGTTCCTGTCATATTAAAATCTTTTTAATTTAAAACTCCTTGGTTTTAAAAATCGAATACCGTTTATTTATTTAAAAAAAGATTCTCGGTCTTGTCACAGGGTCTTGTCAAACTTGTTTAGTCGTTGAGAAAATGGAATTGACTCGAGAAAATTCTAGAGCGATGATTTATTATGACTTTCGAAGTGGTTTAACACAAAAACAGTGTGTTGACCGAATGATTTCTGCATTTGGTGATGAAGCCCCATCCAAAACCACAATTTATCGCTGGTTTGCTGAATTTCAACGTGGATTGTGGATTGATGATGATTGATGGAGCTTGACAGCTCAGTGATGATCCCCGTCAAGGTCGTCCAAAAACTGCAGTCACCCAAGAAAACGTTGATGCTGTGCGTAAGATGATTGAGGAAGATCGACATGTGACATACCGCGAAATTCAGGCAACTTTCGACATTGGCATGAATCAAATACAAATAATCTTGCATGAACAATTAGGTGTAAAAAAGTTGTTTTCCCGATGGATACCGCATTTGCTCTGTGAAGAGCAAAAAGCGGCTCGCGTTACTTGGTGCGTCAGAACTCTCGAAAGATTCCACGCAGGATCCTCAAATGCTGTATACAACATCGTATCAGGTGACGAATCCTGGATATACGCGTACGAACCCGAAACAAAAAACCAATCACGAGTTTGGGTATTCGAAAATGAGTTAAAGTCAACAAAAGTTGTTCGTTCACGGAGTGTTGCAAAAAAAATGGTGGCCACGTTTGTCTCCAAAACCGGCCATGTTGCGAAGATTCCTCTTGAGGGACAAAGAACGGTTAATGCAGAATGGTATGCTAACATTTGTTTGCCACAGGTCGTTTCTGAACTCCGTAAAGAGAACTGCAACCGCCGCATCATCCTCCATCACGACAATGCGAGTTCTCACACCGCGCACAGAACAAAAGAGTTTTTAGAGCAAGAAATCATAGAATTATTAGACCATCCGCCGTACAGCCCCGACCTAAGCCCTAATGATTTCTATACTTTCCCTAAAATAAAGAATATATTGCGTGGTCAGAGATTTTCACCTGAAGAAGCTGTGGACGCCTACAAAACGGCCATTTTGGAGACCCAACTTCCGAAAAACCGCGAAACCAATCATTGAAGCAACCATTCCAGGTTGCTTCAATGATTGGTTTCGCGGTTTCGTTTGTCAAATTTCGCGGAGAATATTTTGAAAAGCAATAAATACATTTTTAAATAGGAATGTTGTGTCACTTCCTTGATTCCCGAAATTTTCAGTGCCGCCCTCGTAATACTTAGGAAATAATTATTTCAATGTTACGTCAATTAGTTTCCAATCCTAGCGACGAACGACGACATAACTAACATAGTTCATAATATATGCGATAGATGCCGCTTTAAAAAAAAACGACAATTAATATGATTTATTATTAAGACGATTATTGATTGAAGTGAATAAAACTGTCAAAAAACAATATATTGTAATATATATTATATTGTAATATATACCAAGTAACAGTTACATACTTTTTAGGGTTTGTAAATCAAAATATTTACAGTATCCACTTAGCTTAGAGGAAAATAAAATCTAGTCAAAAGAGCCATCTAGGCTTATAAACATTATATGAATAATGTTTATTCAAGTAGTAGTACTTTATGTTACTGTCAGATGTGAGCGCTTCGAACCCTGACCCGCGCTAACGCTTATAAGGCTTAAGACATCATAGAATAATAGTTTTTTCCCTGAAAGATGGGTATAATAACAAGTATCCGGGAGTGACCCGGGAGATCCAGCTTTGCTCGGAGTTATATTAGTACGAAAAGAATTTATAAAAGAATTAAGAAATAAAAAGAATAATACACAAAACTTATGTTATGTATTGTACATACGTCAGCAGCTGTATAACATCAGATATGCTGCATAGAAGTATATGCTATAAACATGCCGATGGACGCAACACCACGAGATTTCACCGATCCATTTTATATTATACACGAATATTTACAACAACTTAGAGAAACTTAATAATAAAATAAAATAATTAGGTATACGGCTTCAACAATATTATATTATAGTACCTGGACCAAGAGAGTACCTAGAGACCAAGCATTGCTCGGAGTTTTATTCGAACCCGATACCAATTTTATTGGTCAACAACGCAAAATCCAAGCGCCTACGTAACTGCGTTATGCGTATCTGACATTAGTAATTCAAATTACCAGGGTTGATAAAAATCATGATTTAATCAGATTTTTTTTTACTTTCTCGTCTTTTTTAATTAATTTATTAGTCAGTTTTTTAATAAAATGATTAGAATGTATTTTGGTTCAATTTATTTATTAATACAATTAAGATTATTAAACAACTACTAAAATCAACGATTTTAAAAAACTGTAGTATTGAAAATATTACAGAAAAGTAATAAACTTAATAGACTAAAGAAGGAACATAAACCAATACTTATGGTAAGTATTATTAACATAAAACTTTTTATTTTTTAGAATTCACATTCAGTTCATTTAAATGACTGATTTTTTTTTAAATCACTTGATTATAATCACGATTTAAAGCACTGATTTAAATCCAGATATTTAAATCATATCAACCCTGGAAATTACTCATTATATCTTATTTGTATTAGACGACGAAAAAAAAAACATGACAAACTAAGATCCATAAGTCGTCAGCATAAAGGTCAAGTCGTAGAGGTATAGATAAATTGAAATATCTAGGCACCTTCGCCCTCGCACTGACTAGATTTGACAACTCTACACGATTTTCACATCTATTTCATTAACGCCGAGTTTTATTCAGAATGCAGCTTTTTCTTTCGCGACCACTAAAAAGATTCAATTTTACTGTACAGTATATAAATAATATAAATGTTTTGTCCAGTCAATATTTTGCCGAAACCAATTTTTCATAAGACATTTTATATGCAAACCTTCACTTAAAAAGTATCGATTTGACAAGTGACCGTCATTAACTCACAAATTAAAAAAATATGTATCACGCTGTATTTGTAAACAGAACTCTTAAGCTAAAGCAAAAACAAAACAATATTTGTAACATTAGAACTGTGTTCTATTACAATAGAGCTGAAAATCGTGTGAGTTGTCAAATCTGACATTTGACACTTGGCACTTCGTTTTTTAGATCTATTGTACTAGCGCAGAGTTCTATTTATAGTGAGGTTTTTTTTGCCGCGACCACTAAAAACGCTCGTGGGTAAGAGGTCTAAGGGTTCCGAGACGAGAACTACGGAACCCTAAAAAGGACCTCCTTTGATTAAGCCCCACTGCCTCAAGCCCTGTCAATAGTTTAATTTAAGTAGAATAAATTTACTTTAAATGCTATTGTCTAGAGCAGTGTTTCCCAAACATCGTTCCGCCATGGCCCGGTAATTTTCAACCGACCTTTAAAAAACACAGCAGGAGGTGCTCAATTCGTGTGTATGTTTTTTTGTGTATGTAGGCGCGTCTCCTGCTCATGTTTTTTCGAAACATTACACAGAAAACATGAAACAAAAACATTTGTTTTCATACACAAGCTGTCTCCAGCTAAAGAAAATGTTTTTGATTGAAACAAAACCTTTTTGTATAGACAATATCATGAGTTCCGATGAGGAAGACGTAAGTACTCGCAGTTTTAGAGATTACAGATGCAGAATCTAGGAGACAACACAGGGGGTCTAAAAAGGCCACTTTAGGTGTTTCATATATTTTTTTCAACTCGTATTATGTGCGCCATTTTACGCATTTCTATTGAAAACTGTTTTCTAATATGATGAATTTAGAAGAATAATGTAGCCATTTTACCATTTCACGATTTTTGTATGGAAAAAAATATATGAAACATCTAAAGTGGCCTTTTTAGACGCCCAGATTTCGAGTTAGGCCATATTTACTGACCCGTAATTTTAGTATTTATCAAAAGTTACGAATAGAAGTCCGATTTGGGATTGATAAATAATTTCTTCCGCATTTCTATGTTTAATGGTCATGTGAGTGGTGTAACAGTTAATAAGAAATGAAACATTCCTTCCCCTCTCTAACCGCGCGGGGAATGTTTTCCGTCCGTCTCGGAAGTTCTCGTCCGAGACTGAACAGAACTCCTCAGTCTTGAAAGATACATGTTTGGAAATTTCAACATTGTCTAAAGAACTGCAAGCATATACTGGAAGCACATGTCACTATTAAATAATCATCATCACCACCATCATCACACAATACATCACGATATTATGGTGATATAAGTATTTCTCATAGTCTTTTACACCGAAATCGATTTCTTTGAACATTCACAACCATAAAAAAGTGAATTGTTACAAGTTATACCCTGGATCCAAAAGGACTGAACAAAACTCCACAGTCTTTAAGGATACACGTTTGGAAATTTCAGAATTGTTTAAAGAACTGCAAGCATATTATGTTACTATTACATAATCATCATCATTACCACCACCACCATTATCATCAGCATTACATATTACGTGTCAAGTGGCTCATCATTTCCGACGAGAACTTAATTTTTAGGTAACCTAAAGTATATGCTACCATAAAGTGACATTATGTAAAGGTATACCCTGGTTCTAAAAGCACTGAATGGAACTTGTCAGTCTTTAAAGATACACGTTTGAAAATTTTGGAATTGTTTAATAAACTGTTGTAAAGATGTATGCGAGAGGTCTGCATTGTCAGACGACTTCTTTCAAAGTTTTCTTGGATAATATTTAAAGTCTACACGTCCAACGGAGAGACCTTTTTGAAAAAGTTTCACAGGTGCAGCTGTGGAAAGTGATTTGCAGGAACAAGAAAGCCAATCATTGTTATTCATCACCCGTGGTACAGGAAGTGGAAAGTCCTTCGTTTTGAAATTTCTCGTGGAACATAATATCAAATGGTGTTATGTATTACTTGCAGTTGACGTATTGCTCAATGCTAGATTTGTTGGGGCAGAATATTTAATAGGAGTAGCTGCATGTCAAATATCTGGCAAATACATGACAAACGTAAGACAATAGACAAAATTTATATGGTCTCACTTGAAAATTTTGAAAATTATGCACCTGTGTCTCTAAGAAAACAAAAAATAATCCTTTTAGAAAATTTAATAATGCTCGTTAATTTTTCTTACACATTTTTAATTTCAGCCCAACTTTTCCTGTCAACACAACACTCCAAAAAAGATTCATGAAAATTGATCCAGCAGTTTATATAATGAATGACCAAGGGAAAAGGGGATTAATAATTTTTATTTAATTAAAGAAGATAATCACTAACTACGAACTAATCTGAGACACGGGCCGGCCGATTTAACATACTTTTAACACTAATTACTACACTTTAAGTAAAGATTTCATTTTTGAAATCGTGAGTGTGCTCCTCTTGCTCCAACTAACTTCATGGAGGTATTTTGTGCATAAGTGCTTAAAATCGACGTTGACACACATGTTTTTATTATACTAGACGTTGCCCGCGACTTCGTGCGCGCAAAAGAAAATCACGCAGGAACCGTACATTTCGCCGTGATAAAAAGTAGCCTCAGTGGATGATAAAATGGTAATTTAAAACGCGTTGTTTACGAATTTGTCTCGTGTTCGAATCCCGGTCAGATAAATATTTTTGTGATATTTTTTATTTCCATTCTTTTATATATATATATATTGATTATAATAGCACTTAAAAGAAAAAAAGGAAAAAAATATTTTAAAAATATATCCGACTTCCAAAGTAAAAGCAAATTATTCAAAATCACTAAAAAGTATGAAATAATTATTAGGTTCGAAACAGCTCCCCCTTTAAATTCTGCAAAAATTTAACTATTTCTCGACTCAATCTTCTTATTTTTGAACTCGGTACCAGCCCAAACAATTGTAAAAATCCTTTAATCAAAAAAATCTTTAATTTTAACACAACTACGTCCTTATACATACAAACAATATTATGAAGAAATCACGTTCAAATTGTCTGGTACCGACTTCAAAAATCAGAAGATTCAGTAGAGAAATACACACACCGGCATATTTATTCATCTAGATTGATTTTTGTCCCTCAAAACTACTTGCAGCCGTTTTCGAGAAACCGATTACAAATTTATAATATTGTCTCGTTTAAAGTATAAGATAAAAACTTGTCAAGAAGTAAGTATAAATCGTATGATAGGGTACAATATTTTGTACGTTTACATGTAATATAATATATTATAATATACCTGTGTCAATACGGTTGCACAAAAGCTAATCTTGCAAAACATACCTACAGTTAAAAGTTATTTTGTGATTACATCGAAATTCGACACTTAGCTTTTTAGGTTAAAATTTAAATTGAAAGCTCCAAAATCCAAGATTTAGCTTAGATGTAGATGTAGCTAGACCAGTGTTTCCCAACTGCCGGGTCGCGACCTGGTACCGGGCCATCAAAATAAAATACCGGGTCGCAACATACCTTGATATATAAAAATAAATATTTAAAAAATATATAAATCAACTTCAAACGTAAAAGCAATAACATTATTCAAAATCACTAAACAGTATGAAATAGTTCCCCTTTTCAATTCTGCAATGTAACTAAACACACCGGCATATTTAGCGGAACACAAAAAAATGGTCCATAATTAAAAAAATATGGTTTTATTTTAAAATCTACTTACTACACTTCTTTTGTTATTTAAAGTTTCATTTGTTTTACTTAAAATGAGATCACATTAAGAACAGATTTTGCGAGTAAAGACTATTTGTGAAAAGTGGTACATTTTTGAACTTTTCATGTAACTGGGAAATGTGAAAATTAATATTAAAATAATAATTAATTAAATTCGAAAAATGGTGATAAACATCGCGTATTTCCTCCACGTGCTCTTATTAAAGTTTCTACCTGTCTAGGCATACTGAGAATGATGTTATCGATGGTCTCCTGGGATAGTCTCCGCCATTCCTCAACTACGGCGATTCGCAGTTCACCCACGTTGGCCGGAGCTGGAATTCTGGACTAACTTTTCTTTTCAGCAAGTCCCAAACGTGCTCTATTGGGTTCATATCCGGTGATCTCGCCGGCCACTCCATAACAGTGATATTCATATCATTAAGATAAGCTTGAGTTACCCGAGCGGTATGCGGTCGAGCAATATCCTGCATAAAAACAAAATCGTCACCGATATATGGGGCAAACGGTACGACATTTTCGTCTAAAACTTCTCTGATATAGCGGTCTGCAGTCAGACTTCCTGTGTCAATCACTACCAAGTCTGTGCGAGCTCCCAAACAAATGCCCGCCCAAACCATTATTGATCCACCACCGTATGCAACTGTAGTTTCAAAATTTGTCTGAATGTATCGTTCTCCTTTGCGTCTGTATATTCTTTGCCTGGCGTCAATTTGATTTAAGAGAATTCTGCACTCATCACTAAACAATACTCCATTGGTCCGCGTTCCAAAGTCGATGTTCCTGAGCAAAAGTTAACCTGTTTCTACGATGATTTACCTCGAGCCTTGAAGCCTTGGCGGGCACAAATGAACCCAAACCAGCTTCTTCGAACCTTCTTCGTACCGTACGCTCACTTACGGTTACACCCCGCACTGTTTCTAACTCATGTCGGGCTTGGACGGCCGTCAAACGGGGGTTCCTACGTACACGAAGCCGAATGAAACAATCATCCCTATTCGAAGTGCGTCTTTTTCTGCCTTGTCCTGCTCTTCTCACATAAGTACCGGTCTCCCTGAACCGTTGGATACTGCGATGGATCGTTGAAACTGGTCGACGAAGATCTCTGGATATCACTCTGTAGGTTTGACCATTTCTTCGCATTTTGAGTGCCCTGGCAATCTCCGTTGGGGCTAAGTCAGGCATAATTCAGTCCTCAACTCCAAAAAGATACGCGATTAAAAAAAACTAACAAAAACAGTATTTCAATGAAATTTTAAATCAAACTCAGAAGGAAGAAATACTCGAAGTTCGCTCCAGATAAGGTGTATTTGAATAAAATTAAAACAATTGCATAAAATGTGATGTTCAGTTGTTTTCTTAATTTGAAAATATTTCTTTTTAAATTAAATGACGTATAAACCACCCAGCAACCTTATATGATACTGATATCAAACCATTATTTATATTCCGCTAAATATGCCGGTGTGTGTATTTCTCTACTGAATCTTCTGATTTTTGAAGTCTGTACCAGAGAATTTGAACGTGAGTTCTTCATAATATTGTTTGTATGTATAAGGAAGTAGTTGTGTTAAAATTAATGATTTTTTTGATTAAAGGATTTTTACAATTGTTTGGGCTGGTACCGACTTCAAAAATAAGAAGATTGAGTAGAGAAATAGTTAAATTTTTGCAGAATTTAAAGGGGGAACTGTTTCGAACGGTTCAGGGAGACCGGTACTTATGTGAGAAGAGCAGGACAAGGCAGAAAAAGACGCACTTCGAATAGGGATGATAGTTTCATTCGGCTTCGTGTACGTAGGAACCCCCGTTTGACGGCCGTCCAAGCCCGACATGAGTTAGAAGCAGTGCGGGGTGTAACTGTAAGTGAGCGTACGGTACGAAGAAGGTTCGAAGAAGCTGGTTTGGATTCATTTGTGCCCGCCAAGGCTCCCAAGGCTCGAGGTAAATCATCGTAGAAACAGGTTAACTTTTGCTCAGGAACATCGACTTTGGAACGCGGACCAATGGAGTAAGGTATTGTTTAGTGATGAGTGCAGAATTCTCTTAAATCAAATTGACGCCAGGCAAAGAATATACAGACGCAAAGGAGAACGATACATTCCGACAAATTTTAAAACTACAGTTGCATACGGTGGTGGATCAATAATGGGTTGGGCGGGCATTTGTTTGGGAGCTCGCACAGACTTGGTAGTGATTGACAGAGGGAGTCTGACTGCAGACCGCTATATCACAGAAGTTTTAGAAGAAAATGTCGTACCGTTTGCCGCATATATCGGTGACGATTTTGTTTTTATGCAGGATAATGCTAGGCCGCATACCGCTCGGGTAACTCAAGCTTATCTTAATGATATGAATATCACTGTTTTGGAGTGGCCGGCGAGATCACCGGATATGAACCCAATAGAGCACGTTTGGGACTTGCTGAAAAGAAAAGTTAAGTCCAGAATTCCAGCTCCGGCCAACGTGGGTGAACTGCGAATCGCCGTAGTTGAGGAATGGCGGAGACTATCCCAGGAGACCATCGCTAACATCATTCTCAGTATGCCTAGACGGGTAGAAACTTTAATAAGAGCACGTGGAGGAAATACGCGATATTTATCACCATTTTTCTAATTTAATTAATTGTTATTTAAATATTAATTTTCACTTTTCCCGGTTACATGAAAAGTTTAAAAATGTGCTATTTTTCACAAATAGCCTTTACTCGCAAAATCTGTTCTTAATGTGATCTCATTTTAAGTAAAACAAATGAAACTTTAAATAACAAAAGAAGTGTAGTAAGTAGATTTTAAAATAAAACCATATTTTTTTAATTATGGACCTTTTTTTTGTGTTCCGCTAAATATGCCGGTGTGTTTAGTTACATTGCAGAATTGAAAAGGGGAACTATTTCATACTGTTTAGTGATTTTGAATAATGTTATTGCTTTTACGTTTGAAGTCGATTTATATATTTTTTAAATATTTATTTTTATATATCAAGGTATGTTGCGACCCGGTATTTTATTTTGATGGCCCGGTACCAGGTCGCGACCCGGCAGTTGGGAAACACTGGTCTAGCTACATCTACATCTAAGCTAAATCTTGGATTTTGGAGCTTTCAATTTAAATTTTAACCTAAAAAGCTAAGTGTCGAATTTCGATGTAATCACAAAATAACTTTTAACTGTAGGTATGTTTTGCAAGATTAGCTTTTGTGCAACCGTATTGACACAGGTATATTATAATATATTACGTTACATGTAAACGTACAAAATATTGTACCCTATCATACGATTTATACTTACTTCTTGACAAGTTTATATCTTATACTTTAAACGAGACAATATTATAAATTTGTAATCGGTTTCTCGAAAACGGCTGCAAGTAGTTTTGAGGGACAAAAATCAATCTAGCTAGGTCTTACCCTGCAAACTGCGAATTTTTGAGCTAGATATAATGTTTTTTCTTTCGTCGTGCAACAATTATAATATATCAATAATTTCGATTCTATTATGCCAGTCCGATTGGCAGTTTGGTATGCGTACTTATGTATAATTTTTTCTTTGTTCGAAAATTCAGAATGATCGAATGCCCGTCAGTTAATTTTTTTTTGCTACTTTTTATTTATTTATTTAGCAAAGCTCGGTTATCCAGGTACTTCAATCTTATATTAATAGTGCAAACACTAGTGAAGTTAAATAACTGAATTGGAAACCCTGGACCAGCCTGACTGAACGTATTACATGAATGTCTATGGTCGCTCTTTGGACAAAATGTTGATCGTTTACTTTGTGATTTCAGGAGGCATTAAAAAAGAAGCAGCAGCCCCCCGCGACGACGCCGTCCCCTGTGGCGAGCACGTTCGTGCCCGCGCCCGCGCCCGCGCCCGCGCCCACGCCTCTCGCCGCCGCCGCGCCCACCGTGCCCAGCCTGTCCAGCCTGCCTAGCTCCCCCAGCCTGCCCGCCACCACAGACGTGAGGCTATTTAATGCTCTTTATCTAACACATATAAACCAACCAGTCACAACCCCCAGTTACTGAGATATATATTTAATATATATTCAATATCTTATCTTATTTATAAAAATGAATTGCTAAACCTGTGTCTCGCTATAACTGGAGAACAGCTGGATCGATTTGGCTAATTTTGGTCTTGAAATAATTGTGGTAGTTCAGGGAAGGTTAAAAGGGTGAGAAATATTGGCAAAATTGCGAGGTAAATCCAAAAAAGACGATTAAGACAGGACAACGTGTGTCGGGACAGCTAGTGTTTTATAATACTATGTAATAATCTAGAAATGCGTACGTGGAGTCTGTCGACGGCCATACATATTATGTAGGTAAATTAAGAGCTTAATTGGGAGGACTTCGCCTCATTAACAAAGTAATATTTCAAAAGTGGCTTGCTGTTGTGTAATGTTGAAATGTACAAAGTACAAAATTTAACATACGAGAACAGACACTCGTTTGAGTTTTACTTGTACATGTCGCAGCTAAGGTCGCATCGCATATTAAAATATGTGTACACTTCCGAGTAACAATGCTGATCAAACCAATTAATCATAAAACATTGTAATTACATAGTTATAGTTTATATGTATAATACATCGCACCCTTGCGAAGCTGGAGTGGGTCGCTAATATGAAACAATAAAAAATAAAATTCTAATTTCTGTCAAAACCCCACTCCTGCGGTGGATATCGCCATACTAAATAATAATCAGCGTGGCAAGAGATAGGTTTGTAACTGAGATAGGTTTGAAATCTGTTGGTGGGTGGGGACGATTTTTTGCATGGTCCTTTAGTTGTTAAACTACTACACTGCAGCCATCCACTGCACAATAATTACATCGCTTTTCGACGCGTAAGTGCGGGAACGTGCGGTGCTAATGCTCTGGTGCGGCGTGCGATGGACGTTTGTCGATTGTACCTTATGAGATACGCCGAGAGGTAGGCAAATAACGCGTGTCCTTGAGCAAGTGACGAACTCTTGACGCTATCGCGTGTCTAGATTATGTTCGCCGGACTACTTTACACACGGTTGGATTTAGTTCGAAGCGAACCATATCCGTGGTCTGCTGAATCCGATCATCTGATAGCATTTTAACGGCCGGTTTCAATAACCTATCTATCAATTACTATTTGTTAAATGTGACAGAGATCGCTGACAGCGAGGTCACAGACAAAGATTCCTTAACTAAGTTGGTTTATTGGTAGATAGGTTATTGAAGCGGGCCGTAATTCCCGTAAATGATCGCCGATCGTAACGATCGATCGCACGTGAGGGGGCCTTCACATATTTTAAATACTATAATATGATTTATATCTTAGCTTATTTACACATTGGTTATAATAATAATAAAAAAAGGATATGTCTTTTTTATGACAAATTATGTCAATCAATTATGAATTCATTTTCGAAAAAATTACAAACAAAAATTTATAAAAATCTAATTGTTCAATTTTATCTGTGTGTGTTTCATCTAACAGGAATAATTATTATTCTTACTCATACGTTTTTGAAAATCACGATGTTAGTACACTCTTAAAAAACATTTTTAAATAATGGATAATGGGCCTAACAAAAAAGACTCGAAGAGCAAGAAATCGAAATCACGAAGGAACAGTAAATCGAGCAACAGTAGCCACAGTTCCAAATCTACTCAAAATGTCGATCAACCCAGTAGTTTCAAAAATAAACGAACGTCCGTTGAAATATATGACGGCGCGCATCTGCGACCACAGGAAAGTATTAACGAAAATTCCCGGCGAAAATATGTTTCGAAGATTAAAATAGAAGACGGATCCACCTCGTTGATAAAAAGAGCACTCCTTAGCAATGTTCGGCGTACGGGTGTAGTATTTAAAGATCTCAAGGAAGAAGTTGAGGCTTTGAATAATACTGAGGTTGAATCTCCGAGCGCCACTAGGACGCTAAAAAGGGTCGGTGTACAGCAAGACACTGTACAGGCAATATCTTACTTGTGTCAATTTTATTTGCTCTACAGAGAGAGAAATAGAGACCACGAAATTCAATAGGAGACAAGTTATCGTTCCTAAAAAACATACACCTTCTGTAGATGGAACGATAACTTCCAGAATCTGGCCTCCATCGATCTTATCTTAATCATTCAAAATTAATTAAAAGTAATCTTTAGAGAGATTAAGCGAGGTTTTTAGACTTCGCCAAAAGTTAACTTTATCTATATCATAAGCGAAAACTTTCGAAGTTTGCTTTATACTCCAGTCATTTGGTCGGTTGAACTACCAAATTTCTAGTCTATTACTCTCGTTACAGGCATTTTTGACAGCTTAATTTACTTAAAAAAGCGGAGCAAAGCGCAGAATACAAATAACATTATAATTAAAACAGACATTTACATTATCATGTATTGTATTGGTGCCCATTGAAGTAATACTAGTAACCAGTTGGTTAGCAGTTACTTTGTCTAGCTCTAGATAAGACACCTTGAATTTATCTTTAAACTTTTATGATCTTATCTTTAAACTATTTCCTATTGTTTTATAAAATAGTTATATATATTTGTGACAGTTTTATGCTTTGTATAGCATGTGCGTTTTGCATATTATTAATTCAGCTACATGAAGAATGTTTCTTAATAATCATATCAAATATTATCAGCATAATTGTACCAAATTGTAATGAACTGACTTTTATTTAGTATTCCATGCTTTCTTAATCCTTACAGGCTTGTTGTTATTGCCGGTTCTTTATTATTTTTAATATAAATTCCAGAAAATCGACGAAGACAGTGCGGCAGGCACGAGCGGCGCTAGTACCGGCGCCTCCGACACCGACGCGGACGACAAAGATCCCAGCAAGGACAAAAAGAAAAAGAACAGGTGCGCCGTGTGCCGCAAGAAGGTTGGACTTACAGGTGAATATTATATTGTCAAAAGGAAATCGGGGCCAATTTATTCCTTCTGCTGTCATGAAGGTGGTGAAATGATTTAATTGGTTTCATAGATTATTAGATATCTTCCACATAAGTCTAATTAATTCGAAGATATGTAATAATATTCTGTTTCAAAATTGGTTCTACGTATTATTTGCAGTCAACAAAACAGATCAAATATGTCGAACAGTTTCAAATAAGAAATGAATATTTCAATGACTGCAAATAACACGTAATAATTTTGAAACAGAATATTATTACAATATTAGTAGTGTAATAATTGTAGTGACAATATATGGTGTTTGGGCAGGGTTCGAGTGCCGCTGCGGCGGACTGTTCTGCGCGGTGCACCGGTACAGCGACAAGCACGAGTGCTCGTTCGACTACCGGGAGCTCGGCGCGCAGGAGATCCGCCGCAACAACCCTGTCGTGGTTTCCCAGAAGATTCACAAGATATGAGCCGCCGGCGCCGGGCCCCGTCGCCCGCGCCCGCTGCCACCGTGCGTTATTTAGATTAATTTATGGCGAATTTTGCTTACGAAAGAGGTTGGGCAACACCACGTCCGATGTGCACAAGATTTAACCCCGCTACACTGTCATGGATGCCGGCCGTGTGTCTTCACTTAACGTTGCATAGGGCAAGAACATTATACGCCGCAGTGAAACCGGGTTTGAGACCCTGCTGACTTGATAAAATATTTGTTTTAATTTTTGTTGCTCCGACGACATTGATCTGTTACAAATAATACCATTTTTAAAATATCGAACTAGTTATCAGAGAGTACAGCAAAACTAGTTGCTCAATCTCTTTTCTTTCTTAAAGTTGTAGATAATGTTCGTTTCGGGTAGGTATTTCATAATTATTTTCGAGTAAAATGTAGAGTTTGAAATGGTCCATTCACCTCCATTGTAAATATTAGATGTAATTAATTATAGAAACTAAATACTATATATTGTAAAAAAGTAAAATTCCAAAAAAAGCTACATTGTTAACGATTGAAACGAGAGCACGCGATGCTTTACGGCGTCGAACTAACAATTGTAAGCTGACGCTCAACAACGACGGGAGTGGCTCGTTATATTGCCTAGTTGTAAATTGTACAGAATATGTTAGGCTGTTCACTTTTTGACTCGTGTTTTGGCGAAACACTCGCTCCGCCCGGCCGGCCGTCGCCTTCGCGGCGCCCGCGTACGATAGTTTCCAATAAATTTAGTTTTTTTATTTTTGCTTTTTAGTCGTAAAGTGTATATTAACTGTAGCGGGTTCTCCTCACCGGTCGTACGTCCGGCGGCGAACGCGGGCAGCCGGCGGGCTCTCGAAATTGTCGGTTTATTTGGTTTGGGGCCGTCGCCCGTCACTGTCGCGTGGCCGAGGCGGCCGCGGCGCGAGCCCGCCTCCAACTTTGTGTGAAAATTAAAAGTAAGCCTATGGATAGTTATATACGTTTATGAGTAGTGGACACTTTATATTATTACGCATTATATAAGTAGGAAACAATTATTTAGCTTTTTTTCTTTCTTTTTAATTAATCACAATATTATTCAAAATTGTAAGTTGTATTATATAACGTTTATTTTAGTGTACTTGAGCTACGATCGTCCACGTTACGCTAACAACTGATTGGCTGGACTCAATTATTTAATGACTTTTGTTGTATATTTTGTTAGGTCATTGATTAATTTCGATCACTATGCTTGAACATAATCGGATAAACATGTTAATATGATTTTTTCTATCTCGCTGTTTTAATTTAGTTATTTCTTCTATTAAAGTCATTAAATTTCCAAGAACACTATATATCTTTTATTTAATAATACCCAAGTTCTTAATTTTAAAATCCGTACCATTCCCATTGTTACAGCTGTTGCCGTGGAAAGAATAAAACGTAGTGGGAGTTATAAAATAAGCAATGTTCTCAATAGATACAAGTGTTTATTTATATATATTTAAGAAAACAGATTATTAACAACAGAGAATTATTTACAGAAATTATTTATATATAAATAATTTCTGGTGTAGCTAATGGTATGTTTTCCATCTTGTGTTAAGTTTGAAGGCCTCCAACGGGAAAAGAAAGTATTTTAATGTATGTAATGTACATGTACATTGTACAATGTTCATAAATAAATCGTCTGTAATAAGTAATCTCATATATTAGTGACTTTCTTGATCCAGTCCCTGGCGGCGGCGACGCGTGAGCACACGACCTTCTTACCGGGCGCGCACGTGCTGGCGTCGTCCTCCATCCACGACACCACGCGCCCGCCGCTGATCAGCCCGCTGCCGCTGTCGCCCTGCACATTCAAAATATCTTATAACTATAAGACATCCATAGTCTAAAGATGATGTCCTGGCCAGGAATATATTCGACAAACTCGCCATCGCTGAAAGTTCACGAAACTGTATAAAACATCGTTTATGTCAAATAGTCGAGATTAACCAATCATATCCCAGTTTTATGGACTTTCCTGACGAGCAGATTTCCTGAATTTATGAGCATGGAGCCTGCGGGAGCGTTTAAACAACTGGATATTTGTCTGAAAATTTCGGTAATCTTACATAGGAAGCTATTAGAAAACTTACGTTACACGCTGAGTCGTAGTTGGGTGGCCGGCCCTTGGCGCACAGCATGTCCTGAGGGTTGTACTGCTCCAGTGTAGAGCACTCCTTGTCCGATATAATCTCTAGATCGAACACGTGCATGTCACTTCGCATTACACCCTGAAAAGCAGTTAAATTATATTACATCAGTCATCAGTTGCCTAGTGTTCATTATTCATGTCTCTGCAGATCGCGCAGAAGAGAATGATGATTGATGAGTCAAGTTAGATTAGTAAAGTATATTCAATAAAACCAATTGCCCATTAAATTAAAGCTAATATCATTAAATTAATTTTGTGTTATGGTCTTTACTTTAAACTACCGGAGAAAAAATTATGACCCCATAAATTATAGGAAGTAAGTATGAAGTATGAACTTAAAACACTTCAGTGGGGCTAGCACCAACGATTGATTAGTATGTATTCGTAACGTTGACAAGTATGTATAATATTACCACAGTACTATGAAAGTGCTCATAGTACTGAGGTATGCATTTGCCTCAGTATGCTGTTCTTAAAAGTCACGTAGAAGAGCCATGTATCGGGACGAATGGACTGTCTCGGCCGAAAGAATGTCACGGCTTCACAGAAAACCTATCCACGGTCGGTGGTAATGGCTTTCCATTAGGGCCTTTTTCCTGGCACACTGATCTTGTCCGCAAGCGGATAATAGAATTGCTCCAGGTTGTTACGGGTAATATTAAATAAAAGATGTGTTACCAACGTGACAAATTTATTCAAATTAAGAGGTCGTGGGCAGAAGGCCCGTATGTATCTGGTTTAGCCTCTAGTGTCTTTAGAGATTGGTGGGGCTTTTAAACCACACGGCACTTAGCTGGATCTGTCGACGGTAAGGTATGACAACACGTGGCGCTTTCGGGTCCTGTGTTTGGGTCAGGAACTCGTCACGACGTGGTCGCCTAGGAGCGGACAGTCCGTGGCACAGGCCAGATAGTCATCCGTCTATAGCGTAGGACTCAGAGGGCGAGGAGTAAGCCAAGCAGTGCTGTACCGAGGATGTAGATAGCGGTGCTTGTACCCGTACCGTAGTTCCCTAGAAATATTCATACCAGCGTGTGAAGAGTGTGGACCACAGCAGCCATGGTTCTAGCCCCTAACAATCCAACCATGGTCTGTGTTCCATCACAAAATAAGGGATAAGCAAAAAAAAGATAAAAGATAAAATGATATAAAGGACAATTAATTTGATACAAACATCCTAATAATATCTAACAATGCAAGATCGGAAAAATGAAACTACAAATTGAGCACGTGGTCAATCAAAAGGTTTGCCAACAAATTCTACAATGGTGCTAATTCACAGGAAAAAATAATGTGTTTTAATTACAAGCGTGATTTAGCAAACATTCACAACACAGATATTTCAAATTACTCACCGTGAACACGGGGTTATAATATTATAATTATTATAAACGACTACATCTTGAAGAAGTTGAACAACAAAAATTCGGCAGGGAAAAAGGGTTGTCTTCTTAGAAGAAGGCGTCTTCTAGGCGCGCCGGGCCCTTGAAAGGGGCCTTGGGCGCGAAAACATGATCAGGGGCTATGCCCCTCTGCATGTGGAGTTCCAGAGACACACCCAGTACGAATACTGGGTGCAAAGACGTCAGTTTTTAGGGAAGACCCCCCGCGGCAGAACGCGGGGGAAACCCGAGGTGGCAAGGGAAATGTAGATAGCGAGGGCCGTGGGCGGCCAAGACCTGCGGTCGACTCCGACGACGCGTGGGGTCCTGGTCCGGGGACCAGGAAGCGTGTATGGGTCCACTCCCACACGCGCCGCTTTTGTCGACCACGGACACAACCGACCAGGGAAATGAGGGGGGGGGGGGAAGGTATTTCCCGAGCCCCAGACTTTTTATGTCGGGGGGAAGGGGCTGCCACGGGGCTGACGTGTGGGCAATAGGGCTGGCCTACGTCATACTCCGGGCGCACAAAAGAAGTATTTGCGCCGGTTTGAGCCGGCGCGGGGTAAAGGGGGCGGGGGCATCGATCCAACGGTGCATATTCGGAGGCGCACCGCGCATGGGGGCGTCTCGGCCGCGTGGCTCCGGGATGCTCTGTGTCGTCTGGTGTCTGGTGTCGTCAGGGCGGTGGCTGTGGGCGAGCGGGCATGTCACGGCAGCGGGTCAGTAGACCGGGCACGCGGCTACCGCTCGCTCAGAAAACAGGTGATCCTACAACATAGGGAATAAAAATTAACGCGTTCAAGGAGCGCGGGGGGCGGTGCATAGCACACGAGTGTCCCGAGTCCGGGACGCGCGTCGTGGATCTCCGGCAATCACAGTCGGCTCCTATAATAGGAGCTTCTGGATGCCGAAGATATCCAGGCGCGGGTCCGAGCTAGGGCCTGGGGAGCCAGACTTTAATTAGGGCTGCGATGGTGGGGGCGCCTTTTAAGAGGGCCTGTATGATGGCTTGGTGTGTATCCTCCCCGGCCTGAACCTTCTGAACTAGGTCCATGACCAGGGAGAGGAGAGACTGCAGGAGCTCTGCAGTCGATGCGGGGGCCTCGCATTTCACCGGCTCTTGGGGCGGCAAAGCGAGCACTGGAGGCTGCGGGTGCGGAGCGGCCGCATGATTTGCGGGCTCGGAGGCGGTCATTTCCGCGGCTGTGACAGCCGCAGGGGAGTCGGCAGGTCCACGCGGGGGGCGCCGCGAGCGCCGAGTGATCCGTGTGGATTCCGGCAGCGGAGGAGCGAGCGCGGAAGGCTCCAGCTCCTGCTGGTGGCTATCAGGAATAGCGACGGCATCACAGGGGGACGCCACAGGGGGTGTGGCAACTTTCCTCCTGGGGCTCGGCTGCTTTTTCCTCCTGGAAGGCTGCGCAGGGGAGTCGGGAGCCGAGGGGGGGACATACCTCGGTGTGTAGTCATTCGCCTCCGCCATGAGTGATGTAGGAGTCGGCGGAGGAGGAAGGGCCTCTGGCTCAGGAAGTGGCGAGTCGGCAGGTACGTAGGGGGGGGGAGCGCGGGCGTTATCGGCTCGCGGCTTCCGTGCAGCCCTACGGTACGCCGGACACTGTCTGCTGTTAGCAGGGTGGGCCCCCCTGCAGTTAACGCAGGTGGGCGTCTCGGCGGGGGAGCGGGGGCAGTCCCGCACAGCGTGTTCCCCGGCACACCGGACACAGGCCACCTTCCGGTGGCAGTTGTGGCTAGAGTGCCGGAATTGGAGGCATCGGTGGCATTGGGCCGGGCCGCCTCGGCCACGCCAGGCTTCGATGCGAACTCCCGGCATATTCAAAAGATTACGCACCATGTATATGCCGGGTACGACGTCCGGGGCCCTGGCGATAAGGGCGAAGAATAGGCAGGCACCGGGGTCAGACCTCGCCTGGATCAGGGAAACGTGCTCCGCCACGAATCCCAGTTCGGCGAGACCGGCCCTGATCTCTCCGGTGTCTGTAAAAGAAGGTAGGCCCCTGATACCTACCTTGATTGTCCGTTCCTGTGGCTGCGGGTGCGCGAACCAGGAGGCTTGTCCTAGCTTCTCCAGGTCCGTCAGGTAGCGTTTAACGACCCTGTACTCTTGTTCGCTTTGGGGCGAGAAGCGAATAGCACGGCCGTTATATCTTGCGTTGGGTATGTGCCCCAGTGTGTCGCGAAGACAGCGAAAGTGGTGCACCCAGTCGTCGATTCGTTCGGCGACCAGGGGCGGGTAGCGAAGAGCAGAGGAGGGTGGCGGCGTCCTACTTACCGACGGCGCCGGTGTAGGGGGGCTGGGTTTGCCTACGTGAGGGCGGCTGGAGGCACACACCTCGGCATATGCCAGCCGACGGCCGGAAACCGGTCGTGGAGACAGGTTTATAACCGGTGGCGGGAAGGTGGGCGCGCGGTAACAGTACCCGCGCGGCACGCTGGGGAGGATTTCCATGGCCGCACAAGGTGCGGTTCGGCGGTCATCGCGCAGTTGTGGGGCCGGCGAAGCGTCAGGCGAGCGCGGAGAGCTCGCGGTGTGCTGGTGTGAGCCGTGCGGCTGAATAGCCAGCGCGGCATGATGGTGTCGCGGCTGGGTAGCCAGCGAGGGGCGGGCTGAGCCCGCGGTGTCGCGGAGTGTATCCGCTATCAGGACGCTGTGGCGTCCAGGGTGTGCAGCAGGGTAGCGAGAGTCGCTCGTCTGCGTAGAGCGGCGCGATATGCGCCGGGTTTTGGCCGAACCCTGTTCGGCTGTGCGGGACAGGGGCCCAGACTCGCCGCAGGCCGCCATCGGAAGGCATTGGGGCGGGGGGTACCAGTACACCCCCGCGAGAATGCCGAGGGCGACCCGGGGCGGGCGGTGTCCTGTCCGCACAAGCTAGGCTCGGCGAGCGGGCGGTAGTGCGTGCGGTCCGGGATCGAGCGTGAGCTAGACCTCGACGAGGCCAGGCTGCACGACGACTCGGAGTCCGCACAGGAGTCTTGGTAGTCGCGGTTATATAGCCGCGACTACCAAGACTCCGTCAAGGTCGTGGTTCGTCATGCTCGACACAAGTGGAGCACAACATATAACACACAAGTCACACAACAGTTAAAACTGACGGCAACAAGTGTACGTCATCCAACACAAAGGTATTCACACGAGAACACGAAACACTAAGTGCACGCACACGAGGACGGTACACACACTTAGGGGGGCTGTCTCCTCGTGACCCAACGTTGAACCGAAGCTCAACGGGTGGCCAAGAGCAGGCAACTCCCCAGCAAGGCGCAAATCCACAGCTTATTCTAATGAATAAGGTGTGAATTTGCGGTCGCTATTAGGAGTTTATAGCCACTGCACTAAAAGGGTCGGCACGTTCGCGGGGTGAGCGCGACACTCGACGCGTTTCCGAGCGAGACGGCACTACCGCGGAGTGAGCGAATCACTACTACGCGGATAGAGCGGGACGACACGAAAACGCGGAGTGAGCGAGACACTCGACGCGTTTGGAGCGAGACGACACTAACGCGGAGTGAGCGAGTCACTACTACGCAGTTAGAGCGAGACGGCACGAAACGCGGAGCGAGACACTAACACACGCGACTAGGAGACAGGACGATCCAGGGCGTTGTCCTGTCGCGACAACCCTTTTATACCCCTACTGACATTTGTTGTTTTTTTTTAACCGACAATTAGCGGTAATTCGTAATACAAATGCCACAATAAAGAAATATTAGAGATGAAGCTCTAGTTAGAAGCATTTGCCAATAGATGGCGTTGTCTAGCTCATATTAGCTATTATTAATATCGACAACTGCTAATAGATGACGCTATACGCATCGTTATTAGTTATAACGATACGTTAAAAAAAATGTAGCTATGCTACAAGGTGATAGCGCGTGCTGCTCTCGTGATAGGCAAAACATGTATGAAATGATAGTATTTTCCGCAGCCCGCACGCGGACCAGATCCGCACGTGTATGCCAGTGAAAAGGCTCTAAAAGTAATAAATCAATATACGAACCCCGTGAGTCTCCGCGCCGTATCCGGCGTACCCGACGGGCTCGCCCTCGGGCAGGCGTGCGCGGGAGTCCACCTCTGCCGCGGCAATCGTGACGCCGTCCAGAGGCAGTGGCGATTCCAGCTCCGCCAACATGTAGTCCCATCGAGTTGCTATCTAGGGGAGACCACAATTAACAAACATTACATATTTCACATAATATTTAATACCTCCTGTATTCAACAGGTTTAGGTTTGGTTAGGTTAGATTACTACTGATCTCGTAGATATATTACACGTAAGAGTAGAGCTCGGCGTCGAAAAAGGAGGTCATCGCGAACAAGCAATGGACCACTGCAGATGCCCTGCTGCCCTAAAGTTTGATATTAAACCGCAGGTCTGGCGGTTCTTAACCTGGCAATTTTTTTATTGACCAAAATGTGTGAAGATTTTTTGAGTAGTAAAAGGTCATAAGGAACAAGAAAACTGTTTTGATACACGGCTGCGCGCCAACTAGAAACCGATAAAAATGCAAGTCTGGCAGTCCTACTCTTGACCAGTTTCCAGCCAGACCGCACTGAACGTGTAAGCATTTTCAGCAAAAAAAGGTCATAGGGAAGGTCAAGTTATACGTCAATCTGTTCGACTCCTAAACCTCCGAAAACCGTAGGTCTGGCATGCTAAAACCTGTCCAAAACTCACCCAGCCCGGGATAAAGTTACCTCCTGTGATGCTTACTAATACATAAATAATGTGTAACTTGCAGTTAATGAAGCGTGACTTCAATAGATTTGTATGTAATCTTTCCGAATTTCAAATTTGGCACCTCTGCTGCTTGCTGCCACTCGATCCGCCATCATACAAAAATAGTGATACCTTTCAATATTTTGGCAATATCTCTTCAGTGACACATTTTACGATAAAAGTATGTTCAACAAAATTGAACTAAATACTTACCTACTATTTTCTACAATTTATTCTATGAGGAATTTTGCGTCAAACCGTAGACTTAGAGCATCCAACCAAACGGAGACGAAATGGCAGCTAATTTCTATGCGAAGAAGTCTGCCACTTTCTGCGGGGCGACGAGGAACGCACACAAATTGTGATTACAACTAATGCATTTTCAATCACGTCGTTACGCATCACGCGAAAATATTCTCAAACACAAACATAAACTATACGCACACATGTACAAACACACGAAGGAAACCATGGAGAATAGAGGTAAAGAGGGCAGTCTCTCTGTTGAAGAGAGACTGCCCTCTGTACTGTAAGGCAGTAAAGCTAAAAAGTGTCCGACAAAAGTAATTAATTAATAGTTCCAAAACTGGCAATAATGGCGCTAGAGTGAGCTAGAGAAGCTTAGAATAATTACATATAGAAACCAAGTCCGCGCGCTCATTTTGAAGCACCTTAATTGGAGCCATAAATGGCTCCAAACGCCGGGCCGCTCCGTAGTGTTCAATGACAACGCACACCGAATGTGTCTCGCGAAAAAAAAAATTATGACGATTTGTGCAGTTAAATTGTGTCACAACACAATATCTGAAAAACAAAAGAAATGTGATAATATCACTTTTCACAGGTAAGCTTTCAGTATTTCATAGTATTTTGTAGTTAAATAAGTCAAAATATAATCGTTTCAGTTCAATGCTCAGTGTTGCCCGATGCCGACTTTGAAAAATTTTTCCCATTTTAACTGACTATAATTGCTCCGACTAGTTAATTTTAAAACAGTTGCTACTGTTGTTCTTTAATTTAGGTGTTTGTGTGATTTAGCGATATCATATACCTGAAATTGTGTTACTTGAAATTTGAGAAGTATACGAACTTTTTAACCGAATTCAAAAAAGGAGGTTATCAATTCGACGAGTATGTATGTAATATTTCCAGACCTGCCCAGTTTTTGTATATATTAGTCTATTTCAGTGTCTGAATGAATGTATGTATGTATGTATGTATGTATGTTTTTATGTTTGTGTTCGCATATCTCCGGAACTACAAGTACGATTTAAGTAATTATTTTTTTGTTGTACTAGGTATTGTTTAACTTAGGGAAGACTACAAGTTTAATTAAAATCGGTTCAGTAGTTTTTGAGATAAGGCAATTTTAATTATCAATTACGTACAATTTTGAAGTCGGTTTTATCTTTTTAACCGATTTCAAAAAAAGGAGGTTATTAAAATACTATTATTTTCCACACTTGTTAAAATGACAACTTATAGGAGTATTGCGTGTTGTTTTTCAAAGGATTCCTACCGACCCTGTTATTGCTGACAAGTGGGTGAAAAATATAAGGCTTAGTCGTGGAGGAGTATATTGGAAGCCAACCAAAAATACACGTATATGTTCAAAACATTTTAAAAATGAAGATAAGTACATAACACAGGGTGGATTGTGTAGATTGCGTCGAAATGCTGTCCCTGTTAAGGTATAATAATCAAAGCATTATTTAGTACTTATTTATATTTTATTTTGTGACACGATGTTGATAAAAGTAAATGAAGCAAATGATAATAAAATTACTTTTTTCAGGACTTACATATTTCATGCACAGGCACAGATTATCAATTTGAAGATAATGTGGATGAGGTTTCACCTTTTCATGGGCTATCGGTGAGTGTAATTGTGTCGTTGTTAATATAAACAACATGACTATCAAATGAGTCACATGTGACATTCATATTTATATACATTTTACTTACCCCGATATCGGATCGGCGTCCGACACCGATATCATTTTAACATTTTAAACTTTCGCGTTGCATTATAATTAAAACTTATGAATCGGGACTTAACGCGACTTATTCTAGTAGTAATGCTACTACGAGTACATACTTTTTACCATACCGAAACGTCGAGAAAAAGTATGTACTCGTAGTAGCATTACTACTAGAATAAGTCGCGTTAAGGTGACGCCGCGTTAAAGTAAAAAACCGTGTTGGATATGTTTTAGATTGCTTGTTTTCTATGAGAACAAGCAAATGAACAGCAAGAAATGGAAAGGGCGTAGCGACAAAATGGTTTTTGTCGCGTAATTTAAAAACCATTAATACATTTCATATAAGCTATGGGCAAATTAATGTGTATGCTTGAACCAATCTATGTACAAATTTTGGAAGCTTAAAGCACTCTCCTCTGTTGGCAAAATAGGAATCTCTTTTTTTACAGAGGTGTTTTTGATTAATTATTCTGTGTTATAAAAGTTGACCAATCGTGTTATGCTATGGGTAATTCAAAGACAAAGACATGATGAATACTGACAATGAACTTTTAATTTCTTAGCTTTAGTCATTGCTGAGAAAAATCGATATCGCTACAGCCAAATTATCAAGGCGTCGCCTTAAGTCCCGATTAATAAGTTTTAACCGATATCATTTATCGGATCGGATAATGTGAAAACGCTCTTAGGAAAATAAATGTTTTTGTAGACAGTTAAATGTTAAAAACTATTTAATTTTAGACACCTATCCTTGTAGTAAACTTACTTACCTGACTTTTTTTAGAGTTTAAATGCTGCTGAAGACAAGAAAGGTGTTCGTGAAACTTCAAATAGAAATTTAGTTACTGAAAGTTCATCGCAACCTGTAAGTAATCGTCAAAAATTCCAATCAAAAGTGTTGAATTTTGGATTTTAAAATTTAACTATAGATTTTTAAATTGGTAATTTTCTTTTTGCACCCAGAATTTTGTAAATATTGTGGTTTGAACTTATAAGAATTTTGATTTTAAAGAGTACGTCACGCGGGAATTTTAGGCGCCCATCAGACGACGAATTCGGTTATATATTAGACACTCCTCGAAAGGCCCTTCTTCGAAAGAAGGTGAAGAAAATGCTTATTACTAAATCTTAAGCATAGAAAAGTTATAAAAACTTTAAAACAAAAGACCCGGCGTCTCCAAAAGAGGAATAAATCGCTTAAAGGAATTTTAAGTGAACTGCAAAAAAAGAGATTCATTAGTAATGATGTATCTAATTTATTGTCCGAAAATGTTTTTGCAGCTGATTTATTCAATAACATGGTCAAAAAATTTAAAATGATAAAAAGCGCCCTATGCCAAAATACACACCTGAGTTCAGAAAATTCTGTCTTACGTTGCACTACCATAGTCCTCGAGCATATACATACGTTCGTAATACTTTTGATACGTGTCTTCCACACCCAAAAACATTGTATAATTGGTATCGCAGCATCGATGGATCACCGGGTTTTACAGATGAATCCTTTAAGCTTTTAAAATCAAAGTCCCAAAGCTCGGACAAAACGTTAATATGTGGACTGATTGCCGATGAAATGGCGATAAGACCACAAAATATTAAAGGAGGTCTGGGAAATGTAGATGTTGGCACAGGCACAACTAGTGATTTAAAAGCCTCACAGGCTTATGTTTTTATGCTTGTTTGCCTAAACGAGCGTTGGAAAATCCCTTTGGGATATTTCCTTATTCATAGTTTGGAGGGAAAACATAAAAAAAATTTAGTAAACATCTGTTTAGCTAAATGTCATGATGCTGGAGTTAAAGTTGTATCTCTAACCTTTGATGGTCACCCCACCAATATTTCAGCGATGGAATTGTTAGGTTGTCGGGTTAAATATCCAAAAAACATGAAAACCACCTTTAAGCACCCTTCATCAGATCACGAAGTGGCGGTATTTCTAGATCTATGCATGATTAAGCTTATCCGTAATCACTGGGAAGATAAAAGCCAATTCCTCGATGAGCAAAAAAATGTTGTGGATTGGAACTACTTGGTACTTTTAAATGATTCAGAAGGACTCAATATTGCGAACAAGCTAACACGAAGACATTTAGAATTTAGAAATACAATTATGAAAGTTAAACTGGCCATGCAACTTCTTAGCAGAAGTGTTTCTATTAGTTTAAAATTTTGTCGCGAAACCCTAAAACTGGACAAATTTGAAAAATCTGCGAGCGCAGAAAATTTTATTATGCTTTTTAACGATCTATTTGATGTTTTTAATTCAAGAAGATTAACACAATACGGATTTTGTAGGCCATTGTCAAAAGATAATAAAGTAAATATATTCGATCTCCTTGAAAAAGCCAAAAAATATATCTTAAATTTAAGTATAAAAACTACTAGGAAGCGTACGTACCATGAAAATGAGGCCGCTATAAGAATAAAAATTAAGAGTTTTGAGTCTGTCTTAAGTGTTCAAAGTAATAAAGGTTTTAGATGAATGCTGATATGCATAGAAAGCCTAAAACACTTGTATAAAACTCTGGTTGAGGATAGAAAAGAAATGGTCTATATTTCTACGTACCGTTTGAGCCAAGATCATTTGGAACTGTTCTTCGGCATGATAAGAATGAAAGGAGGGCATAATGATAATCCTAATGTCCTTCAGTTCAAAGGTGCATACAGAAAACTATTATGCCGCATGGAACTACAAGCAGTCGTAACAGGCAACTGTGTGCCACTAGAAGATATTTCTGTCCTGACTTGTTCTTCTCCAATAAAATGTATTAATCAAACCACTTTTTGAGAACGTTTTGACGATGACGAAGAACAGCCGTACCAAGAATCAGAACGACACGACGTATCTGATGTAGACATTGCTTCTCTGATAGCTTCGACTGATGATCCAAACTACAAAAATTATGTCGTAGGCTACATTGCTGGGAATGTAGCAAGATACTTAATGAAAAAAATTAAGTGTAATTTTTGTATCGATAGCATGCTGACCAATGAAAAATTGTGGTTTCACAAATTGGTCGCTTTAAGGGACAACGGCGGCTTAATTTATGTATCAGAAGCTGTTTACTTAATATGTGGTATAGCCGAAAATTATTCGCGGAAGTATATGGCGGAGAGAAATAACTTAGATAAAACATCAGAGACAACTTGCTTTGACAATTATGGAAACACTTGTTGGTAGGTCTATTTTCCCTAATGCAGAGGAACATGTTAATGTGAAAAATCATATTAACAATTTGTCAAGGCTCATTATTGAAAGATATTTGCGCATTCGTCTTTTTTAGGAGTCGAAAAAAGACAATGTAATGAAAACAGCATTATCAAAGCGGCAATTATTCAGGAAACAAATACAGTTTACAGGTTTCTGAACTGATTATTTCTTTAATAATTTATTTTTTATTTTTCCTAAATACAAGTAAACCAACTTTAGTTACACAGAAAAAAAATCATAATTGTATACAATCATTAAAATAAACATTGATTTTCTTTTTAAGTGTTGTTGTTTTCTTTTATTCGTCACATAACGATAACAATAAACATTCCCGTATTATAACAACTTTACATTACCAATCCACACTTTAATTTGCCAATTTCGGGCAAAATGAACCTTTACTGGCAACATTACACAAATGTATGTGTGCGTGTCGCCGAGCGTAAGCACGGAATCGTCACCCCTGTGTGAACCGGTTTAGTGCGTCACTTTGGTAAGAGCGCTTGTATGAAGACTATCTTTCTATATGTAATTATTCTAAGTAGAGAAGGGTGTGTGATATGAAGTAAGCAATAAGAGATGGAGTAAGTAAGTTATTGAATTTTATTGATGACTATGATATGTAGTTTTTAGTAGTTAATTCAGAAAAACATTAAAATTATAATTACTCGCGTAGGTGAAAATATTTTTATAAATGTAACCGAAGAAGATGCTAGGATTAAAGTCTGTGTTAAAATTTTGCCGCTTTACACCCTTGTACAGTGGCGCCACCCTTATTTGATGCTTTTTAGCGGACTCATTTCTATACCAGAGATGGTCCTCCTTACCTCTATTCTCCATGAAGGAAATTGCTGTCAGTGTACGACAAATGACAGTAGTTCACACTATCGATATATTTTAACGATGAGTTCGCCGAATAATAAATAATAGGGTCCTTTTTATGGTGATCAAAATAGTAATAAACATAACTAATAAATTTCAAGTGATTTTTTGTAATTATTTAAATTAATTAATTGATTTGATTTAATTAATATTGATTGAAAATGGCTTTTATAGTCGTATTGATTTTATGGGTAAATAGTTGATTTATAGCATGTAGATGTACCATGAAATAGAGATTTACAAGTTACATTGAAATTATTTTCACAAATATACAATCAACTTTTAGTTGTAAATGATTTAAGGTTTTTGCAAGTTTCAACTTCCAACCAAACTTACTCATTTCGATATCTCCGGCACTATAATGAACAACTTTTCTAGAATTCTATACCACACACGAATAAAACACATTCTTGCCACAACCCAGTGAACACATGACTGACGTTGACATTGAAGTGACGTCAAATATAGGTCACACAGAAGTCCACAGGTCACAACAAATTACAACGTAGGTATGACATAATTGTGACTATGTTTGATGACTTTCGTTTGATGTCATGTTGTATGACATCACTATGACCTCATATTAACATGAAACATGACTTCTATATGATGCCCTTTGTATGACTTAACTGTTACGTATATATTACATCATATTTTCATAAAAATACGTCATATTAGAGTTACAATTTCATGTATCATTAGTCAATTTAAAAAGAAATATTTTCAAATTAAGAAAACAACTGAACATCACATTTTATGCAATTGTTTTAATTTTATTAAAATACACCTTGTCTGGAGCGAACTTCGAGTATTTCTTCCTTCTGAGTTTGATTTAAAATTTCATTGAAATACTGTTTTTTGTTAGTTTTCTTTTAATCGCGTATCTTTTTGGAGTTGAGGACTGAATTACGCCTGACTTAGCCCCAACGGAGATTGCCAGGGTACTCGAAATGCGAAGAAATGGTCAAACCTACAGAGTGATATCCAGAGATCTTCGTCGACCAGTTTCAACGATCCATCGCAGTATCCAACGGTTCAGGGAGACCGGTACTTATGTGAGAAGAGCAGGACAAGGCAGAAAAAGACGCACTTCGAGTAGGGATGATCGTTTCATTCGGCTTCGTGTACGTAGGAACCCCCGTTTTCACGGCCGTCCAAGCCCGACATGAGTTAGAAGCAGTGCGGGGTGTAACCGTAAGTGAGCGTACGGTACGAATAAGGTTCGAAGAAGCTGGTTTGGGTTCATTTGTGCCCGCCAAGGCTCCAAGGCTCGAGGTAAATCATCGTAGAAACAGGTTAACTTTTGCTCAGGAACATCGACTTTGGAACGCGGACCAATGGAGTAAGGTATTGTTTAGTGATGAGTGCAGAATTCTCTTAAATCAAATTGATGGCAGGCAAAGAATATACACACGCAAAGGAGAACATACAGACTAATTTTGAAACTACAGTTGCATACGGTGGTGGATCAATAATGGTTTGGGCGGGCATTTGTTTGGGAGCTCGCACAGACTTTGTAGTGATTAGAGGGAGTCTGACTGCAACCCGCTATATCAGAGAAGTTTTAGAAGAAAATGTCGTACCGTTTGCCCCATATATCGGTGACGATTTTGTTTTTATGCAGGATAATGCTCGGCCGCATACCGCTCGGGTAACTCAAGCTTATCTTAATGATATGAATATCACTGTTATGGAGTGGCCGGCGAGATCACCGGATATGAACCCAATAGAGCACGTTTGGGACTTGCTGAAAAGAAAAGTTAAGTCCAGAATTTCAGCTCCTGCCAACGTGGGTGAACTGCGAATCGCCGTAGTTGAGGAATGGCGGAGACTATCCCAGGGGACTATAGATAACGTCATTCTCAGTATGCCTAGACGGGTAGAAACTTTAATAAGAGCACGTGGAGTAAATACGCGATATTTATCACCATTTTTCTAGTTTAATTAATTGTCATTTTAATATTAATTTTCACTTTTCCCGGTTACATGTTTAAAAATGTGCTATTTTTCACAAATAGCCTTTACTCGCAAAATCTGTTCTTAATGTGATCTCATTTTAAGTAAAACAAATGAAACTTTAAATAACAAAAGAAATGTAGTAAGTAGATTTTAAAATAAAACCATATTTTTTTAATTATGGACCTTTTTTTTGTGTTCCGCTAAATATGCCGGTGTGTTTATATTTTAATACATAGTTTGTGTGTTTAATACATAACATATGAACAATATACAGGGTGACCTGAAATTCGATACATTCCTTTGAAAGACAGAAAGTAGACCTCATTTACAGTAATATTTTTCATGGCATCCCCTATCCGAAAGTTGATATTTACAAAGTTATTGAAATTTCAAAATTTTTTTAAGAAAATCACCTGTTTTTAAGAAAAATGTGCATTTTTCTTAAAAGAAAATTCTGTTTCATGTCTCATAATGAAAAATTCTCGCTTAGTTTGTCCCTATTTATTCCTTAAAAATAATATTTGACTCATTGACGGTTAAAATACATAAAAAAAATCACTAAAAAGACAAACATTTTTAAAAATACGTCATGTCAAAGTCAAAAAGTCGAAAATAAAGAAAAAAATTTTGAAATTTCAATAACTTTGTAAATATCAACATTCGGATAGGGGTGGCATGAAAAATATTACTGTAAATGAGGTCTACCTTATGTCTTTCAAAGGAATGTATCGAATTTCAGGTCACTCTGTATATATTGTTGACCGATTTTCTAAATTATTTTTTTGATGTATTGGGCATAAACCGATTTTGGTCTCGTTGTCACCAAAGCGGTGACCTGATGATGACGGTGATCCATGAGGAATCGAGGGAACTCCTCGAAACTTATATGTACACATATAATGATTCAGACTTTTTCAGAAGTAACCCAAGCATATGCTACCAAAAAGTAAGATTCTGCACCAAGGCATACCCTGGGTCCAAAAGCACCGAACGAAACTCCTCAGTCTTTAAAGATACGCGTTTGGAAATTTCGACATTGTTTAAAGAACTGCAAGCATATTACATTACCTTATGATGTATTAAGGCCTCCACAGACGATCGTTTCAGTTAGAACTGACGTCAGTTCGGCCTGAACGGATTGGAGCACACACACGGCAAAATCGCTTCAGTTCGTTCTGGTTTGCCGCGAGCTAAGGTCGTGCTTAATAATTGTGTAGTAATTAAACACCGCGAAAACTCACTATGCTTCTACACGCGCACGCGCATGGCCACGGCTCTGGCTAGAACTGAAGCGATTTGTCCACACATGGTCCGTACAGTCTAAAATTAATGTTGCAAACTTAGTTGTTTTACAAAGTTTTACTACTAAATTAAGTATTTTATTCCCTCGTTAGTAGGAATTTAGTTGTTAGTTGTGTTTAGGTAGGAAAATGCCAGACAGTACCTAATCATATGCAAAATGGTCTAGGTTAGGCACAAAAAAATACACCTTATCATAAAAATATATTCGTACGTAATTTGCTTTAAACTACCCGTTTAATTACTATATACGTAATATTTCCATAACTTACTAACATAACATTACATAAATGGTTTAAGATTATTTTATTATTAGAGTGTATTATGCTATTGAAAAACCTCCTTATATACAACATTAACTCTATTGCCGTGCGGAGCAAGGATCACCAGACTGCTAGCCGAACTTACTCTGGAACACGCACTCGTAGAACTGTCCGTGTGAGAAACAGTTCTCTCTTAGGTCTATCCTGCCACTTTCAATGGCTGTCCCTTAGCTTTATTGATGGCGAAGCATACTTTTAGGGGAAACTGCAGCCTTTTAAATACAAATGGATACTCTGATGGGATCAATGGTATTTTAGGTATGAATTGTTTCCCCTTGACAAGGGCGTACCAAGGATTTCAGCTAGGGGGGGCAGCTCATACCTGTTTCGAGAAGATGGCCGTTCTGGTATATTGAAAATTGGAAAATTGACGTTTATTTTACCTTCTAGGGGGGGGGGGGGGGGGGGGCAGCGCCCATGCCCCTTGAGCACATCTAGTGCGTACAATACAGCTTCGGCAATGTTGCGATGACGAACTTGTATCTGGAGTCTGGTGCCATTGCACAATTTTGGAGGGTTAATATTCCTTAATAACATAACTGGTGCTCCAATATTCAAACGGAGATAATCTGGTGGAAGATCTGTTGGGTTTGGAGTATTAGGGGCTCCATACACGGTTCGATTTTCTTTCAGTTCGGCCTGAACTGAAAGAAATCGTATCGTTTGTGTGCAATTTCGACATCACATCAGTCGGCCGGATGGACTGAAGCGATTCGTTCCAGTGTTGCCAACTCTGATTTTGCGAAACTACTAAACTCGCATCGTTTTCCACTAAAAACTACTCAAAGAGTACCGAAAATTATAAAAAAGCTACTAAACTTAGGAATCCCTAAAAAACATAAAAAAACACTGCATTTTTAGTTTTAATATATTGGAAATATGATAATTTTACCGTTAGATTAAATAAATACATATAGTAGGAAATATTACGTATATAACCGTTCGTCCAACTATAGGCCTATCGCCATCACTTCCTTACTCTTCAAAATTATGGAATCCATAATCAACCGCCAGCTCATGAGCTACCTGGAAGAGCACCAGCTGATCAGCGACCACCAATATGGCTTCCGCAAAGGCCGATCAGCTGGTGATCTTCTGGCTTTACTAACTCACCGTTGGGCGCAGGCGATTGAGAGTAGGGGTGAGGCACTAGGCGTTAGTTTGGACATAGCGAAAGCCTTCGATCGGGTTTGGCATAAAGCCTTACTATCGAAGCTTCCTTCCTATGGGCTTCCTGAGAGACTTTGTAGGTGGATCGGCAGTTTCCTTGCGGAACGGAGAGTTAAAGTCGTCTTAGACGGCTCATGCTCGGACTCCCGGACCGTAAATGCTGGTGTTCCCCAAGGCTGCGTGTTATCCCCGACATTGTTCATTCTGCATATCAATGATTTGTTGCATACCAGTGGCATTCATTGCTATGCGGATGACAGTACCGTGGATGCACTGTATTTCGGCCGCAGTAATATCTCTCGGGATCACGTCGATGAGTGTCGGAACAAACTTGTGTCTGAAATCGAATCATCCCTTGTGAAGATTTCCGATTGGGGGGGACTAAATCTAGTCCAGTTTAACCCTTCTAAGACTCAAGTTTGCGCGTTCACCGCTAAAAAAGCCCCCTTTGTCGCATCACCACTCTTCGGAAACACTCACCTTTGTGCCAAGCCAAACATTGGCATTCTGGGCGTCGACATTTCGAGTGTTGTCCAGTTTGGCGGTCATTTGGAGAGCAAGGCTAAAATGGCCTCCAAAAAACTTGGAATACTCAACAGGGCCAAACAGTACTTCAAGCCGGCTCACCGCCTTAAGCTGTATAAGGCGCAGGTGCGGCCTCACATGGAGTATTGTTGCCACCTTTGGGCCGGGGCTCCGGGTTATCAGCTATCTCCATTTGACCGAATCCAACGTAGGGCATCTCGGATTGTCGACGATCCTGAACTTGCCGATCGGCTAGATCCTTTGGCACTGCGTAGGGATCTATCTTCCCTATGCATACTTTACAGAATTTACAATGGGGAGTGTTCTGAGGAGTTGTTCAATTTAATAGAAGCCGCTGATTTCCGCAACCGATCGTCTCGCCGGAACTATCATCCGCACCATCAGGATGGTTGGCGTTCCACTACAATGCGTTTTAAAAACAGTTTTCTGCCACGCACAGTAAATCTCTGGAATTCGTTGCCATCAACGGTCTTCCCCAACAACTGCGACATCGGGTTATTCAAGAAGAGAGCATATTCTTACCTGAAAGGTAGGCAACGCACTGGCGTCGCTGGTGACCGTGGGCGGCGGTGAATCACTCACCATCAGGTGACCCGTCTTGCTCGTTTGCCTCTTAGCTGTTATAAAAAAAAAATATAGAAATTAAATCGATAGTTTTAAGCGAATTACGGACGCGTGCTACTATGTGCTATTATGATAAGGTGTCTTAATAGCACATAGAAGCAGGCCATTTTACATATTATGATTACTGTCTGGCTATTTTCTACAAAACTACTACTAACAACTAAAATCCAACTAAAGAGGGAATAAAGTACATACATACAAAAGCAACATTCATTCTGACCTGAACGGATGGACTGCACGGTAATAAAATTGGACTGAACGGTAATAAAATTTGAGTGTAAAATAAAACAGGTCAAGTGCGAGTCGGCAAGAGGGATTCCGTACAAAACGGAATCACGTTTGTTGTATGGGAGCCTCAAATTTTTATTTTATTCTCTTTGTGTACATATTTGTTGTTATAATGGCAATAGAAATAGGTACCCACATCATAATTCATTTGTGAAAATTACAACTGTCGAGCTATCACGGTAAAGTAAGGTTAAGATACAGCCTGGTGACAGATGAACGGACAGCAAAGTCTCAGTAATAAGGTCCCGTTTTTACCCTTTGGTTACGGAAATCTAAAAATAGCAACGTAGTCTAAAGAATATTTAATAGAGTTCAATGAAGTGTTTAAAACTTTAGACACTTTAGAGCCACTATGGATGATAGAATTTAAAGACTATTACTATAAAACAAAGAGAAATGATTTCTATAACATATTATTGGAAAAATGTATGACACAATAATTCGGTTTTGCCGATAGCGTGATTACGGTTGCAGCAAAATACAATTAATTAATAAAATAATAGCCTAACCTAACCAAGAGCATGTCAGGACATGTATAAGGAGGGTTCCGTAACTATCAACGAGCAATAGGTTTTTCTTTGAATTACTTTAAAAGTTATTGTCATAAAGTTATTATAGAAGCTAGGAGAGCGGACAGACAGACAGACGGACGGACAGAGCGAAACTTTAAGAGTTACTTAAGTATTGAGGAACCCTTAAAACACGACCGAAGCTCGCGGCAAACTAGATGCGATTCTCCGTGTAAGTATGTGCCCGAATACGTTCAAGCAGAACCTTAGATTAAACTAGAAACCAGGTACGCGCATGAAAAGTGAAGCAAATCATACTGAGCCACATCGACTCAGTTTGTTCGAACGACCCGTGAGTTGTCATGGTCAAGCGCTAGTGCATACATCTCCGACTGTGCATACATTATAACGGTTTGTACGACACAAATTAATAGAATGTCAATATATACCAAGTTAGTACGATACCAAGTCTCGATTCCTGGACTTTCTTGTTTTTTTTATTTTTAATTTTAACGCAGTCGAGTTTTTTTTATTATTATTACTAAGCAAATATTTATACGTTTATTATATGTTTAATTTGTAGTATATTGGGTACCCAGATTACTATTGCATACATTACTACATTACACACAGGTAGGACCTGTAAAATAATGTGACAAGATGTTTAAAATCTGATTTTTTTGACATATCTCGTATCTCCAAAACTTCACGTAGCATTAAAAAAATAAGTATGCAATAGTAATCTGGGTACCCAATATACTAGAAATTAAACATATAATAAACGTATAAATATTTGCTTAATAATAATAATAAAAAGAAACTCGATTGAAAAAAAAACAAGAAAGTCCAGGAATCGAGACTTGGTATCGTACTAACTTGGTATATATTGACATTCTATTAGGGACTTCAACAATCGGGACCCATTATATATTTATAAGGAAGCCGGGTTTGCAAATGTAGCTTTAGTAGGTATGTAGAGATTCAGAGAAATTAGCTTGTTAATATTTACTCCTGTTAAATGTAGATCCGGTATCCACTAATCAGACATGATAACATTTTTATGATGAAGTATGTTATGCCTTAATAATAATAATACTCACAATAGGACCCACCTTGTTAATGTCTCGCGACAATCTTTGTTTTTCTATGAAAGTGATAAATCAGAAAAACTTTGATTCTTGAAGACATTAGCAACGTGCTTTTACAATACCCACGGTATAAGAGAGAGTATATTAACAGTAGGTGTTGGCTTTTACTGTACATTCTGTACTACTTACAGTCGTAAGGTAATTGAAATAATTCAATATACCATAGACCTTGCTTCGACACGAATGGGCCTGATTGACTTTAAATATTGTACCGCCTCACAGAAAACTATTGTGTTTATTTCGCTTAGTGAGTTCCATTGTTCCTGAGACTAGGTTTGAACCGTTTGAAATACCGACGACGCACTTGTGCTGCCTCTGGTTTACGGGCGTCCATTCGTGACGCTATCACCATCGGGTCACCAATGGACTGGGATCACCGTCTTTTTCCATAAAGAAAAAGTACTTTTTCCAGTACCTACCTGCTTGAATTTGAATCTGTCAGCGTCGAGCCAGTAAGGGCCGACGGAGAAGAGCGGGTGCACAAGGAGCCGCTTGACCCGGTGCGTGATGCCCGAGCCGTCCGCCGTGTTGTTGGTCCCCGCCAGCACCTCCAGTTCGTCTGTGAATATTGTGCTGAAGCGATAGTACCAGGCTCCTGAATGAGGGTTTTCAAGTTAGTATAAGTACACACTTTTAGTTTTATTCTTACTATATACCGTACCCCCAGAAAGACGAGCTAAGTAAAGAGCAAGGGCACTACCAGATCACCTTTTCTCTAAGCGTTTCGTTGATTTTTTGGACCCTCATTCATAACTTGGGTTGGATTATGAAAATCATAGGGTACTTCCGGATGTCCTAGAAAGCTGAAATTTTGTATGTACCTAAGCTAGTATAAGCACATAAAAAACTTGAAACTTTTATCCTCCAGCCCTTAAGCTAGGGGATGAAAATTTGTAAGAGACTTACCTAAGCAAATTTTTCTCTAGAGTTCTGAATATTCCTATAGATGTCCCTATAAATTTTCATCAGGTGTCCAATTTGGTGACAAAAGGACCAATTTCGAATTATAGGATATAATATTATACAACAACAAAAGAATTTTGCAAATAGGTTCGGTCCACAAGAATATGAGAAGTACCTATTATATCATCATAATGTGATGATGTATGGTGTTTTGATAGTGATTGGTGGTGATGATGATGATTCATGTATCTATAAGGAGTCAGGAGTTCTGTTTAGTACTTTTTGATCCAGGGTGTACCTTAGAGCAAAATCTTACGTTTTGGTAGCATATGCTTGGGCTACTTCACAAAAAGTCAAATCACTATATGTGTCCTTATAAATTTCGAGGAGTTCCCTCGATTGCTCATGAACCCTGTCATCAGGTCACTACTTTGGTAACAACGGGAGCAATTTGGAATTATACTCTTTACATCAAAAAAATAATTTTAAAAATCGGTCAACAGACGGCAGAGTTATCGTTGAACATACAAAAAAAATTAAAAATAAAGATACAGCCGAATGTATAACCGCCTCCTTTGGAAGTCGGTTAAAAAGCTATCAGATATCATGTAAAACCAAGCTTCTGACTCTACAAGTCTAACTACACAAACTCTACACCATAGACAAACTGGCAAAATGTGGCCGGGACATTTCGCTACATTCGCTCGGGCGTAAGGTGAATAATTTACGGACTGTTTTTCTGATGTACTATTCTTGTAGGAACGAAACGGCAGAACTAACGTTCAAGTTGGCTGGTACCGACTTCAAAGTTTTGAAGATTGAGTAGAGAAATAGTTAAAATTTTTGCCAAATTTCAAAAGGGGAATCATTTAGAAAATAAGTTTTATTTCATACTTTTTTGTGCATTTTTACTTTGGAAGTCGGTTTAATTTCTTGTTTAAAAATAATAATAATTTTCCCTTTTTAGTGATATTTTTTAAATTATTATTAATTATTTTAGAAAAGTTTAAAATAAACGATCGAATGTATAGTTGAATACGCGCCAAGCTTCCATTAGGTATTGTATATAAGATGATGATGATGACCGTAAGTTACATAATAGCATATGCTTAAGGCCTCTACAGACGAGAGGCCGATCGCTTCAGTTAGAACTGATGTCAGTTCGGCCTGAACGGATTCGAGCACATACACGGAGAAAATCGCATCCGACCGAACTGACGTTAGTTCGGCCCTTAGATTAATAACGCCTAGATAGTCTTCAAACAAACGCATCGTACAAAGTGAAGCAAGCAACAGATAGATGTAGGCGTAAGCATTACATACCGACACGCACACAAACAAAACTTTAAAGTTGTGGAGTCTGTGCTCTCAAAATTGGAATTATTGTATTTGTTTTTCTTAATATCGTGAGATGTAAAAATATAACTTATATTTCATTTTGAACCATCTAAACACAATTTGTTAACTTTATTTATATTAAACTGGTATTAAGGAATATTAATATATTTTATTTAATTATATGCCATGCTGGCCATAACTTCATTACACGTTAGTCGAAAGATTTTTTGTTGGAAATTACCTTCTTTACAGGGAGACTGTTTCGTTTTATCCACGACTTTTTACCAGCCTGTATAGAGTTTACCTATATTATTATATTTTTAAGCCCAAACGAAGGGGTTGTGAATGCCCCGACTCAGCTTTTACGTAATTGGTCACCTATGTCGAATAAAATTTTACATTTTAATGTCCTAAAGGCTAAAATTAAATCAGTAATACAATCACAATTTAAATTCAAGTCAATATTACGGTGATGTGTATAAATTCATTTTCTACATATCACCATGCTGGCATGCTACAAAGTATACCAATAGAAATGTGACATGCTATTCTTGAGATTATATTGTTTTTAACTCAATACATAAGTATATCGTTGTTATTTGTAATAACAACTATATATGTATTATAAAGTTGATCTTTCTTACCTACTTAGGGCTAATTCACACCGAACCGAAACCGAAACGGCGCTGCATTTTTTAGATTCAAAGTTGAACTTTATTAGTTACACAAGATTATACAAGTTTCATAATTATTACATCAGTCATACACTGCAGATGCCCTCTGCATCGCGGTGCAACATGACCTAACATAAATAGTACGTATACTTATGTCCAGAGTGAATAGTGATATAAATCGAACTAACTCGCCAGTGTGCTGCGGTGAGTATCCCCACGTGGGACTGATGATGGTGCCGCCGCAGGCCCGGCCGAACAGCACCGCGGAAGGGTATTGCAGATGGTCCGGTTTCCCTCTTCTCTCCTCTTTCAATATGTTCGCATCATTTGCGTCCTTAATTCCGGCCCAATTCCTAGAATTCGATACTGAAACGTAACGAGTAAAATTGAGTATTTGTCACGGTTCACGCCTGTCGAAGGTTAAACTTGACTCATCAAAAATATCGCCAGTAGCAAGTTGTTTAGAGGTTTGCCCAATGCCCTATTTGCATATTGTACCGTTTACTGACTAGGTGCTAGGTAATAGATACTCAATAATATTTAAGTAGGTACAATAAGTACATAGCCTATAGCCTATAGGTACGCGGTCCAGCATTGTTTAATGGAGGAGGACCGCACAGGCTGCAGCGCAAACGTCGCGTTGTTTTACGGGATCGAAATATAACTGATAGTTTTATTAAAAATGTATTATAGGAAGCACTGATTTTATGATTTTTATTTAACTGTATGTATGTATAAACATATCAATCATATATTATGTATGCTTGCGGTCGGTTTATTTAGTACTAGATGTTTCCCGCTACTTCATGCGGGCTAAAAGAATACTCACTGGATATTTTGCCGCGACAAAAAGTAGCCTATGTCATTCCCCGTGGTCTAATCTATATCTGTGTCAAATTTCATCAAAATCAGTCCAGTAGTTTCGGAGTCTATTCAAGTTATTTTTACTAGGTATGTAGGTACTTTATCAAAAAGTATTTTATTCTGATACAGAGGAGTACAAAAAATACATATTAAAGGAGCATGATCTAAACTCCAGTTCTCGTATTTAACTGTCAATGTATAATAATCTTAATATTACGTTTGTTCAATTTGTTTTTGACACGCTAACCAATTATAGCGTTTTCGGCATCTAAGACTGCCCCGGGGTAGGATGGCGGAATGGCTACGGGAACAGTTGAACGAAACCGGTAATTTACGAAGTACCAAAAAATCCTTGTTGTTCTTGTGTATTTTACTCTTTTACATAAAACTTTTAAATCACTTCATTCTAACGCGCTAGGAATTGACGGTATTTCCTTGGATATGCTACTCATGGCCTGCCGTGTTCCTTCTTGTCTCTGCATAATAACTTTTTTAATTAATAAATCTTTAACTACTCATTCTTTTCCTAAATTATGGCAGCGTGCTATTGTTAAGCCTCTAGCTAAAAAAGACATTGTGACTGAGCTGAGGGACTTAAGACCTATTTTAGTATCTTACCATGCATGTCAAAGATTCTGGAAAGGGTGGTGTGCATGCAAATATCTTCCTACTTAGAAATAAACAACATTTTACCTACAGTCCAGTCAGGTTTCCGCAAGCGACATGGTACGACAACCGCTCTTATTGATGTTATCGATAACATTTTATGTGGACAAGATACCGGTACCCTTACCGGTATCTATCTAATATAGATCCCTATCTATATTAGTCTTCATCAATTACTCACGCGCGTTTGACTCCATAAATATACCCCTACTACTTGCCAAATTAAAATATTATGGTTTTGACGAAAACGCAATCGCCTGGTTCTCGAGTTACATGAACAACCGTACTCAAATTGTTGAAGTAGAAAACAATAAGGGCATCCTATCGCGATCTGACCCGTGCGATGTAGATAGGGGCGTGCCTCAGGGTTCTGTCATTGGACCATCAATGTTCGGTTTGTACGGTGCAGATGTTACACAACATATAAAACATTGTAAGCATCGCATCTATACAGACGACATTCAGCTGTATATCTCGTTCAAACTCCCATATTTAAATGAAGCATTAAATAAACTTAACGAAGTCGAATATCACAGTGGTCTGATGACAATGCCTTAGTGTTAAACCCTGCAAAAACCAAATACATGGTATTAGGCATCAAGTGCAAAAAAATTGTAATGCTGAGCCATATATAGCTATTAAAGGACAGAAAATTGAAAGGGTCAGGGAAGCAAAAAATTTAGGAATATTAATGGACGTAGGATTGAGATTTGAGATCACATGATGTGATTGCGACCGTTAGGAATTGTTTCTATAGGTTAGAACTCTTATATAAAATTAGAAATTTCTTGTCTAAGGATTTGCGTGCAAAACTTTGTAAATCCCTAGTCTTATCGAAATTAAATTACGCGGACGCAGTTATAGGCCCCTGCTTGCTGTCTAGGTCAAAAAAACTCATTCAGAGGGTGCAAAATGCATGCGCCAGATTCTGTTGTTCCATTTCCCCTCGCGCACATGTAACGCCGTACATCAACAGTTTATGCTGGCTGCGAATGGATTACCGTAGGCAATTGCATTTTGCTACTATTTTGTTTTGCGTAGTCAATTTTAAAATTCCATCTTATCTTTACGGTAAACTACAGTGGGCAAGTCAAAAACAGCTAAATATGAGCACCAGGGGGTTGAGCTACCTAATGATCTCACAGCTACATCATACCGCTGCGTTTAGAGGAAGTTTCAGACATGTCGCCAGCAAAATTTGGAATAATCTGCCTCCACCGTTTCGTGCTCTGAAGACTGTTTGTAATTTTAAAAATAAATATAAACTGTATTTACTAAAAACTCAACTTTGCGACGTAATATAATATTGAATAGATTGCAATTTAATGCGATAAATTGGGTTCTCTGTAGGTATTAAATATTATTGTGTGTTGCCGTTGAAATTTATTATGTTATTATTAAATTATACTTATAAGAGACTGCTGTAGTTTGCTCGCCCCTGCCCGGAAACAAGGGGTCCACGTAAGACCAGGGACGACTTTCCCATATCGTCATAACCTGAGTGGATCTCCGATTCTGCGCGTTTTGGGTGTTGCACCGCCGTAATTCTTTTTTTATTTTTATATGTTTGCTATTAATTGTCATACATATACATATGTTGTTTGAAACAAATCAACGGCTTTGTTATTCTTATTTATACTTAAGTTGTAAGTAGGTACTTAACTATATTTTCTTTGCTTGTTTCATTTTCATGCCAATAGTAATTGTACCATTGTTATCTATGTGTATACTTTGGTAGTGTAATGTCAAAAGCGGCAGAATAAAGATTTATTTATTTATTTATTTATGAGTAGTGGACACTTTATATTATTACGCATTATATAAGTAAGAAACAAATAGCTTTATTTCTTTTTAATTAATCACAATATTATTCAAAATTGTAAGTTGTATTATATAAAGTTTATTTTAGTGTACTTGAGCTACGATCGTCCACGTTACGCTAACAACTGATTGGCTGGACTCAATTATTTAATGACTTTTGTTGTATATTTTGCACTAACGAAGCATAGTGACCTTATGAAGCATAGTGATCGAAATTAATTTCGATCACTATGCTTGAACATAATCGGATAAACATGTTAATATGATGTTTTCTATGTCGCTGTTTTAATTTAGTTATATCTTCTATTAAAGTCATTAAATTTCCAAGAACACTATATTTCTTTTATTTAATAATACCTAAGTTCTTAATTTAAAAAACCGGACCATCCCCATTGTTACAGCTGTTGCTGTGGAAAGAATAAAACGTAGTGGGAGTTATAAAATAAACAATGTTCTCAATAACATACAAGTGTTTATTAAAAAGTTGTCTTCAATAGGGCCTCATTAAGCATAAGACTATAAATATACATATATACGCATAAGATCGGTTATCACAACGGGAAAAGAGAGTATTTTTATGTATGTACATTGTACAATGTTCATAAATAAATCGTCTGTAATAAGTAATCTCATATATTAGTGACTTTCTTGATCCAGTCCCTGGCGGCGGCGACGCGTGAGAACACGACCTTCTTACCGGGCGCGCACGTGCTGGCGTCGTCCTCCACCCACGACGCCACGCCCACCACGCGCCCGCCGCTGATCAGCCCGCTGCCGCTGTCGCCCTGCACATTCAAAATATCTCATAGTAACATCCATAGTCTAAAGATGATGTCCTGGCCAGGAATATATTCGAAAAACTCGCAATCGCTGAAAGTTCACGAAACTGTATAAAACATCGTTTATGTCAAATAGTCGAGATTAACCAATCATATCCCAGTTTATTGGACTTTCCGTAGTTTTGCTACATTAAGTATGATGTGCCCTCAGTGTAGGTTTTTATATTTATCATTACTGGTTGGGCTTTATAAAATACAAAGCACGCCAGTCTCACTGCGTTGCAACAGCGACCGCAAATTTCGTTTCGGTCGAAAGTCAGGCAACTTGACGTAATGAAGATACAATATGCATGCGAATGATTGCATTCGCTGTGTATTGACACAGCACGGGTAAAGAGCACGGAGTCTGCGGGAGCGTTTAAACAAATGGATATTTGTCTGAAAATTTCGGTAATCTTACATAGGAAGCTATTAGAAAACTTACGTTACACGCTGAGTCGTAGTTGGGTGGCCGGCCCTTGGCGCACAGCATGTCCTGAGGGTTGTACTGCTCCAGTGTAGAGCACTCCTTGTCCGAGATAATCTCTAGATCGAACACGTGCATGTCACTTCGCATTACATCCTGAAAAGTAGTTAAATTATATTATCATCAGTTGCCTAGTGTTCATTATTCTACGAGTAGTCTCTGCGGATCGCGCAGAAGAGAATGATGATTGATGAGTCAAGTTGACCGGTATATACATTAAAACCAATTGCCCATTAAATTAAAGCTAATATCATAAAATTAATTTTGTGTTATGGTTTTTTCTTTAAACTACCGGAGAAAAAATTATGACCCCTTAAATCATAGGAACAAGTATGAACTTAAAACACTTCAGTGGGGCTAGCACCAACGATTGATTAGTACGTATTCGTAACGCTGACAAGTATGTATAATATTACCTCAGTACTATGAAAGTACTCATAGTACTGAGGTATGCCTTTGCCTCAGTATGCTGTTCTCAAAAGTCACGTGGAAGAGCCATGTATCGGGACGAATGGGCCGTCTCGGCCGAAAGAAAGTCACGGCTTCACAGAAAACCTATCCACGGGCGGTGGTAATGGCTTTCCATCAGGGCCTTTTTCCTGGCACACTGATCTTGTCCGCACGCGGATAATAGAATTGCTCCAGGTGATAGCGCGTGCTGCTGTCGTGATAGGCAAAACATGTATGAAATGATAGTATTTTCCACAGCCCGCACGCGGACCAGATCCGCACGTGTATGCCAGTGAAAAGGCTCTAAAAGTAATAAATCAATATACGAACCCCGTGAGTCTCCGCGCCGTATCCGGCGTACCCGACGGGCTCGCCCTCGGGCAGGCGTGCGCGGGAGTCCACCTCTGCCGCGGCAATCGTGACGCCGTCCAGAGGCAGCGGCGATTCCAGCTCCGCCAACATGTAGTCCCATCGCGCTGCTATCTAGGGGAGACCACAATTAAAAAAAATTACATATTTCACATAATATTTAATACCTCCTCATAGAGTAGAGCTCGGCGTCGAAAAAGGAGGTCATCGCGAACAAGCAATGGACCACTGCAGATGCCCTGCTGCCCTAAAGTTTGATATTAAACCGCAGGTCTGGCGGTTCTTAACCTGGCAATTTTTTTATTGACCAAAATGTGTGAAGATTTTTTGAGTAGTAAAAGGTCATAAGGAACAAGAAAACTGTTTTGATACACGGCTGCGTGCCAACTAGAAACCGATAAAAATGCAAGTCTGGCAGTCCTACTCTTGACCAGTTTCCAGCCAGACCGCACTGAACGTGTAAACATTTTCAGCAAAAAAAGGTCATAGGGAAGGTCATGTTATATACGTCAATCTGTTCGACTCCTAAACCTCCGAAAACCGTAGGTCTGGCATGCTAAAACCTGTCCAAAACTCACCCAGACCGGGATAAAGTTACCTCCTGTGATGCTTACTAATACATAGATAAATAATGTGTAACTTGCAGTTAATGAAGCGTGACTTCAATAGATTTGTATGTAATCTTTCCGAATTTCAAATTTGGCACCTCTGCTGCTTGCTGCCACTCGATCCGCCATCATAAAAAAAATAGTGATAACTTTCAATATTTTGGCAATATCACTTCAGTGACACATTTTACGATAAAAGTATGTTCAGCAAAATTGAACTAAATACCTACTATTTTCTACTATTTATTCTATGAGAAATTTTGCGTCAAACCTTAGACTTAGAGCATCCAACCAAACGGAGACGAAATGGCAGCTAATTTCTATGCGAAAAAGTCTGCCACTTTCTGCGGGGCGACGAGGAACGCACAAAAATAGTGATTACACACGAATGCATTTTCAACCACGTCGTTACGCACTCACACGAAAATATTGTCAAACACAAACATAAACTATACGCACACATGTACAAACACACGAATGAAATCATGGAGAATAGAGGTAAGGAGGACCGTCTCTCTAAGGCAGTAAAGCTAAAAAGTGTCCGACAAAAGTAATTAAATAATAGTACCAAAACTGGCAATAATGGCGCTAGAGTGAGCTAGAGAAGGTGTGTGATATGAAGTAAGAAATAGGAGATGGAGTAAGTTAGTTATTGAATTTTATTGATGGCTACCTATATGTAGTTTTTAGTAGTTAATTCAGAAAAACATTAAAATTCTAATTACTCGCGTAGGTGAAAATATTTTTATAAACGTAACCGAAGAAGATGCTAAGATTAAATTCTGTGTTTAAATTTTGCCGCTTTACACCCTTGCTACAGTGGCGCTACCCTTATTTGATGCTTTTTAGTGAACTCTTTTCTATCCCATAGATGGTCCTCCTTACCTCTATTCTCCATGAAGGAAATTGCTGTCAGTGTCGACAAATGACAGTAGTTCACACTATCGATATTTAATTAACGATGAGTTCGCCGAATAATGATAGGGTACTTTCTATTTTCAAGTGATTTTTTTCGTAATTATTAAAATTAATTAATTGATTTGATTTAATTAAAATTGATTGAAAATGGCTTTTCTAGTCAAATTGATTTTATGGATAAATAGTTGTGTTGATTTATAGCATGTAGATGTACCATGATTTAACTAACATTGAAATTATTTTCACAAAATATATACAATCAACTTTTGGTTGTAAATGATTTAGGGTTTTTGCGAGTTTCAACTTCCAACTAAACTTACTCATTTCGATATCTCCGGCACTATAATGAACAACTTTTCTCGAATTCTATATCACACACGAATAAAACACATTCTTGCCACAACGTAGGTACTAATTACTATTTCGAAAAGTTTATGAGTTGTGAGCTTAAAAACCGACTTCCAAAGTAAAAATGCACAAAAAAGTATGAAATAAAACTTATTTTATGAGTAATTAGCTTTTCCCCGCCCGCGTAATTGTAGTATCGGATATCCCACGGGATGTTATCCCCCTTTGATAAAATAATAGCCTAACCTAACCAAGAGCATGTCACGACATGTATAAGGAGGATTCCGTAACTATCAACGAGCAATAGGTTTTCTTTGAATTACTTTAAAAGTTATTATCATAAAGTTATTACAGAAGCTAGGAGAGCGGACAGACAGACAGACGGACGGACAGAGCGAAACTTTAAGAGTTACTTAAGTATTGAGGACCCTTAAAACACGACCAAAGCTCGCGGCAAATTAGATGCGATTCTCCGTGTAAGTATGTGCTCGAATCCGTTCAAGCCGAACCTTAGATTAAACCGCCTAGAAACCGGGTACGCGCATGAAAAGTGAAGCAAATGATACTGAGCCACATCGACTCAGTTTGTTCGAACGACCCGTCAGTTGTCATGGTCAAGCGCTAGTGCATACATCTCCGACTGTGCATACATTATGACGGTTTGTACGACACAAATTACATAAGATGTATTGGGTGTCACAATGTATCGGAAAATAATAAAAATGCTTCGGTCATAAATATAATATGTAATACTACAACTTGATTTGTATAAAGCCAAATATTTTTTAAATTAAAAAAAAAATCATAATATTATATCTTTACTAACATTGCTGCCCTAATGTGAATTGTAAAAGTATTACTAGTAAAAAGAATTTTATTTCAAAATTTTCATGGCTAACTAATAGTTGCAACTAAGACAAAGTTTTTTAATAATAGGTATTTACCTATGAAATTGCCGTTCTGCAGTATTGGCCATTTCAAAACAAAATAATTTTTGTTTGGCTAAGAATTCTAATTTCAAATTAATTTTATTTTAAAAACATGGAATTCTTTTTCCAAATGCAGTCATTTGTTTATTGAATAGTGTTACATTTTCATCGCATTTCAATCTTTTTCGTCATCATGGATACGTTGAAAATTCGAGTAATTATGGAATATGAGTTCCGTCGTGGCAGCAACGCGGCACAAGCGGCACGCAACATCAACGACGTTTACGGAGCTAACACTACAAACTAACGCACCACCTGTTATTGGTTTGCTCGCTTCCGTTCTTGAAATTTCGACCAGAAAAATGAACCTCGCGGTCGTCCGAAGACATTGGTCGACAATGACGAATTAATGGCGATTGTGGAAGCTAATGATACACAATCTACGGCTGAATTAGCAGCAGCTTTCGACGTTAGCGTCAAAACAATATTGGTCCAATTGCGTCAAATTGACAAGGTAAAAATGCTTGACAAATGGGTGCCCCACGAACTCAATGATCGCCAGCGCCAAGTACGCGTCGAGACGTGCCTTGCACTCAGTCAACAGACACACAAATGAAGTAATTTTGAACCGCATTGTTACCTGCGATGAAAAATGGACTCTGTTTGATAACCGCAAACGCTCAGCAAGTTGGTTGGATCCTGGTTCAGCACCTAAACAATGCCCTAAACGAAAACTTACCCCTAGAAAAGTGATGGTCACTGTTTGGTGGTCTAGCGCCGGTGTGATTCATCACAGGTTCTTACCAAACGGGGTGAGCATTACTGCAGATGTGTACTGTGAAAAAATGAACACAATTATGGAGAAGCTGGCACATCTCCAACCAGCATTGGTCAATCGCTCGTCTCCGCTGCTCCTGCACGACAACGCGCGATCTCATACTGGCCAGCAGACGGTCTCCAAGTTGCAAGAACTGGGGTTGGAAGCTCTCCGTCATCCTCCCTACTCACCAGACCTTGCGCATACAGACTACTAATTTTTCCAGAATTTGGATAACTTCTTGGCGGGAAAAAAATTCAATACCCGAGAGGCAGTACAAAATGCCTTTGAAGAATTTGTTGCCTCCCGTCCAGCTGATATCTTTAAGAAGGGCATCAATAAACTGCCACTGCGTTGGCAAAGAAGCATTGATTGCATGGGTGATTACTTCGATTAATACAAATAAAAAAAAACATTTTTCATAGAAAACGGCAATTTCATAGGTAAAGAATAATAAAATAATAATAATAATATAAAAGCTAATAGGTAATATTTTATGATTTTTTTAACTATCAATTTAAAGTATTGCCAGTATTAACATAATCATTAATAAATTCCTTAATACCAGTTTAATATAAATAATGTTCACAAATCATGTTTAGATGGCTTAAAATGAAATATAAGTTATATTTTTACATCGCACGATATTAAGAACAAATACAATACTTCCAATTTTAAGAGCGACATTTTCCGGGGAAATTGTCCCTTACAACTGTACACACTCCACAACATTAAAGTTTTGTTTGTGTGCGTGTCGGTATGTAATGCTTAGTGCTTACACCTACATATATCTCTTGCTTGCTTCAATTTGTACGATGCGTTTGTTTGAAGACTATCTATGCGTGATTAATCTAAGGGCCGAACTGAGGTCAGTTCGGTCGAATGCGATTTTTTCCGTGTATGTGCTCGAATCCGTTCAGGCCGAACTGACGTCAGTTCTAACTGAAACGATCGGCCTCTCGTCTGTGGGAGTCTTTAAGGAACTCCACGGGATATTTTACTGCATCATCAGTTTGTACTACTGAATCCACTGACTTATGGCTTGAGTAAAGTTCATTTATACTGATTATTACAAATTAAGTACTTAAAGAATCTTAAGTAGGTAGGAAATTATATTAAAAAAGTATTAATTCGCAAAGAGAAAATAAAACATTCAGTGTGATGGATGAACCTGGTGACTTATCTACCAATCTAGCTACATCTGGTTCAATATTGGTGAGTTGCAGCCTTAAATCTCCACGTTCGTTGATTTTCAAACGGTTTCTTTATTTCGTGAAAATGTTTGTTACCACACTGAAGCTTTTTTCAACTAGGTATGATGATGGAAAAGCGATAAGGTATTTTTCAGCAATGTTTCACAATGTAGGATACTGTGTTTCAATGTTGTGTTGCAACCAGAACTTCTGATTTCCTTGGTTGAACTTCTGCTTAAGCTCTTTGTCTGTGCTGATGGTGATCAACTGTTCTTGCATTATCACATTGGCTTCTTCTATGGATGTGGTATTGTACGAATTTATTATCCATTGAGGAATTTGTAAATTTAAAAGATCTTCAAACCTCTCCGTAAAATATCGACCACTTTGGGAATCCCTGTTCTAAGGGATAAGACCTAGCTAGATTGATTTTTCCCCCAAAACTTCTTGCAAACTAAATTTCATGGTTATAATTGTAGCTGTTGTAATAATGGAGGTCTCTCCGAAATTTCTTAGGTAATGAAAGGTCAGTAAATTACGTCTTTACTAGATAACTTCAAAAATATTGGCTGCAACATGAGCATATAAATGCATGCCTGCACATCAACCTGCACCTGCCTGCACATCCAGTTTCACAAGTTTCCTACAGTGAAGAACAAGGAGAGCGCTTCCATCAGAATTTAAAATTAATGGAAGATAGATATCAAGGTCACTGGGATGAGCATAATATGATGGCAGATTACTTATGGAGTATCACACGGGAGGTCATAACAATGCCCATTGTAAAAAAACAGGAAAAGAAACTTCCTACCTGTAAAAATATGTGACAAGATGTTTAAAATCTGATTTTTTTGACATATCTACGTATGACGTAGCATTAAAAAAATAAGTATGCAATAGTAATCTGGGTACCCAATATACTAGAAATTAAACATATAATAAACGTATAAATATTTGCTTATTAATAATAATAAAAAGAAACTCGATTGCGTTAAAATTAAAAAGAAAAAAACAAGAAAGTCCAGGAATCGAGACTTGGTATCGTACTAACTTGGTATACATGTATATTGACATTCTATTAGGGACTTCAACAATCGGTACCCATTATAAGGAAGCCGGGTTTGCAAATGTAGCTTCAGTAGGTATGTAGAGATTCAAAGAAATTAGCTTGTTAATATTTACCCCTGTTAAATGTAGCTCCGGTATCCCCTACGCAAAATCAGGCATGATAACCTTTTTTATGAAGTAGTATGTTATGCATTAATAATAATAATACTCACAATAGGACCCACCTTGTTAATGTCTCGCGACAATCTTTGTTTTTCTATGGAAGTGATAAATCAGAAAAACTATGATTCTTGAAAGACATTAGCAACGTGCTTTTACAATACCCACGGTATAAGAGAGAGTATATTAACAGTAGGTGTTGGCTTTTACTGTACATTCTGCACTACTTACAGTCGTAAGGTAATTGAAATAATTCAATATACCGTAGACTTTGCTTCGGCACGATGTAACGTAGTTACATTTCCTCTCCGTAAAATCAATTATTTCGGCGTTACTCGCGTCATCTATGATTTGTAATTATTTTAGTCATTCAGAGGCTTTAGCGCCATCTATCGGCGCACGTCCTTACTAAAACGGCGTTAGCCTTGCTTTAATATTTGGTTCGTAGATAGATTTTACTTTCGTATTAAATCTTAAAAAATAATAATTTAAATTTGAATAATGATTAAAATACAGCAGAATTGCATTATTATATTACATAATATATTTATTATTAATATAATATATTTTATTTTGATTTGTGGACTTTTTCTCTTTACGATTTAGTTTTTTAGTTGTCAAAAGCTTAAAAAAAGGAAGACGATAATAATTCTTTCCAGAATTCTTATCGCGTTCGTTCCTATAGGAATATCTCACTTTCGTGGGCGGAATTAATAGCGGAAAAGTCTAAGAAACACACACGCGTCGGCCATTGCACACTCACTCTCGACGCGACGACTTGCAATGTACTCCTTCGCGTATTTTCGTATTTCTTCGGTTAGCGTCGGAGCGGGGAAGGGGGGGGGGTAAAATACTGCTTTATCGATATTATGAGATGCCATTCATAGTGGCGTTCAACGCTCCTAGATGGCGCTACCAGAGGGTATATAACGCACTTCGTCAAATGACGTTTCTCTTTAGAATAAAATTTTCTATAGACTCAAGATGTAGTCGATAAATTTCTTATTCCCGTTTTTACGGTGAGTTTTTTTTATATAACTATCTGTGTTGTGAAGTTTTATTTCGTAAATCACGCTTGTAATAACACACATTATTTTTTCATATAATAATAATAATAATAATACTATGGACGCTTCACACCACGTCAATCTGGCCCCGTGCTAAGTATCCGAAGAACTTGTGTTACAGGTACCAGAAAACGGGAAGTATATTTAATACTTTTATACTATACATATATTTAAGATTTTTATTATATTATACACATATTTAATACACATCCATGACCCAGGAACATAGAAAAACTTTTTGTTCCTTCGGCGGGATTCGAACCCGCGACCCCCGGCTTGAGCACCAACGCGCTGAATCACTGAGCCATAGAGGTCGTCAATTAGCACCTATAATATTAGCAAATATAAATTAGCACATTGCAAAATTAGTTGTCAAAATTTGATTGGCCAAACCGTGCTCATTCTTTCCGTTCTTGCATTGTTATAATATTAGGATGTTTGTATCCATACTTTAATTGTTCTTTATATCATCTTTTATTTTGCTTACCCTTTATTTTGTGATGGTCACACAGCCCGTGATTTTGATCTTTGGGGTTAAGATCACGTCAGCTGTGGGACTCCAGCTCCACACATATTTCCAGGGATCTATACTCCGGGATCAAGACACCGTTTTTTTATGGACTTGGTTCCTGGTTTTCACACATCCGGATTTCTGAGTGCCGCTAGTTATTCCGGACTGAACTGACTGGTTTTGGAATAAGTCTGCACCGCCCCTTGGACGATCTACGTCGCAGTGAACAGAGAGACGCTACCGGAAGTTGGAGCCCCAACTCGCTCTCGCCACGTGCTACACTCCTGGACCCAGCTAAGGCCCGTTAATAAACCGTTCTCAAACTCGTTCTCAAGACCTTTCTTGGCTGAGACAGTCTCAAGTAACGATTAGCTTCTCAAGATGATCTTTAATTCATAGTATGATCTCAAGACCGTCTCAGTTGATAACGTTATTGAGATCACTTACTCAACTTTTAAGCGTCATCTACACGACAAAGAACGAATAAAATAACGTTTCGTTTACACTTCTACAAAGATCGGATTTATTGATTATACATTCCTTCAATATTTCTTTTTAAAAATGTAATATTTAATAATATAAATACCAAAAAAAGTTTAGTCTGAATTTTTTTATTGAAAAAACTGATTTTGATAAATTTTTAAGTAGAGTGGGTTTTATGAATAAACAAGGGCACGGTGTACAGGAGGAAGTCTGTTGAATAATCTAAAACCTAGAACAGACAAATTAAGGGCAAGTACCACAGTATGTACATACAGTTTCAGTACAAGGAGTATTTACATAACACAGAGCAGATTTAAGGTTGATAGGGCGAGGAATTGTAGGAGGGAGGGATCATATAATGAGAATTGTTTTTTGGGCAGCGAAACAAAGTTCTGCTGTCAAGTGTCAAATCAAGTCAATAAATAAAAATCAAATAGGTAATTCGTTTAATATAAATATATAAATAAAATCGAAAATGTTTCTACAAATACTCGACACTGTCAGAATGGTGCAAAACCTTTGCAACCGCGATTACCAAAAAAAAAGAAGAATAACGGTCTATTAATTAAAACAACATCTTAAGTACATTCTTGAGAATTGTCTTAGAGATAAGAACGCTTTATTAATACGGGCCTAAGTGCCCACGTGGTTAAAGCTCCTCCGATTCCCACAGACACCAAGAGGCTAAACCAGACCGTTCGGCCTTCTGCCCACGACCCCTATATTTTTTTTAATATATTTCTCACCTCTTTTATTTACTCTTACCCGTAACGACGAATGGGCCTGCTTGACTTTAAAATTTAAATATTGTACCGCCTCACAGAAAACTATTGTATTTATTTCGCTTAGTGAGTTCCAATGTTCCTGAGACTAGGTTTGAACCGTTTGAAAGACCGACGACGCAATTGTGCTGCCTCTGGTTTACGGGTGTCCATTCGTGACGCTATCACCATCGGGTCACCAATGGACAGGGATCACCGTTTTTTTCCATAAAGAAGGGGCAGTACCTACCTGCTTGAATTTGAATCTGTCAGCGTTGAGCCAGTAGGGGCCGACGGAGAAGAGCGGGTGCACAAGGAGCCGCTTGACCCGGTGTGTGACGCCCGAGCCGTCCGCCGTGTTGTTGGTCCCCGCCAGCACCTCCAGTCCGCCTGTGAATATTGTGCTGAAACGATAGTACCAGGCTCCTGAATGAGGGTTTTCAAGTTAGTATAAGTCTGATCTCCTATTAAGTACACACTTTTATTGTCACTATATACCGTGACCCCAGAAAGACGAGCTAAGTAAAGCGCAAGGGCACTACCAGATCACCTTTTCTCGAAGCGTTTCTTTGATTTTTGGACCCTCATAACTTGGGTTGGATTATGAAAATCATAGGGTACTTCCGGATGTCCTAGAAAGCTGAAATTTTGTATGTACCTAAGCTAGTATTAGCACATACAAAACTTGAAACTTTTATCCCCCAGCCCTTTAAGCTAGGGGATGAAAATTTGTAAGAGACTTACCTAAGCAAATTTTTCCCTAGAGTTCTGAATATTCCTATAGATGTCCCTATAAATTTTCATCAGGTGTCCAATTTGGTGACAAAAGGACCAATTTCGAATTATAGGATATAATATTATACAACAACAAAAGAATTTTGCAAATAGGTTCGGTCCACAAGAATATGAGAAGTACCTATTATATCATCATAATGTGATGATGTATGGTGTTTTGATAGTGATTGGTGGTGATGATGATGATTCATGTATCTATAAGGAGTCAGGAGTTCTGTTTAGTACTTTTTGATCCAGGGTGTACCTTAGAGCAAAATCTTACGTTTTGGTAGCATATGCTTGGGCTACTTCACAAAAAGTCAAATCACTATATGTGTCCTTATAAATTTCGAGGAGTTCCCTCGATTGCTCATGAACCCTGTCATCAGGTCACTACTTTGGTAACAACGGGAGCAATTTGGAATTATACTCTTTACATCAAAAAAATAATTTTAAAAATCGGTCAACAGACGGCAGAGTTATCGTTGAACATACAAAAAAAATTAAAAATAAAGATACAGCCGAATGTATAACCGCCTCCTTTGGAAGTCGGTTAAAAAGCTATCAGATATCATGTAAAACCAAGCTTCTGACTCTACAAGTCTAACTACACAAACTCTACACCATAGACAAACTGGCAAAATGTGGCCGGGACATTTCGCTACATTCGCTCGGGCGTAAGGTGAATAATTTACGGACTGTTTTTCTAATATACTATTATACACAGAACTAACGTTCAAGTTGGCTGGTACCGACTTCAAAGTTTTGAAGATTGAGCAGAGAAATAGTTAAAATTTTAGCCAAATTTTAAAAGGGGAATTATTTAGAAAATAAGTTTTATTTCATACTTTTTGTGCATTTTTACTTTGGAAGTCTTTTGTTTAAAAGAACTGAAGAACTTTTGTCTAAAAATAATAATATTTTTTCCCTTTTTAGTGATATTTGTTAAATCATTATTAATATATTTTAGAAACGTTTAAAATAAACGATCGAATATATAATTGAATACGCGCCAAGCTTCCATTAGGTATTGTATATAAGATGATGATGATGATGACCGTAAGTTACATAATGGCATATGCTTAAGGCCTCTACAGAGGAGAGGCCGATCGCTTCAGTTAGAACTGACGTCAGTTCGGTCCTTAGATTAATAACGCCTAGATAGTCTTCAAACAAACGCATCGTACAAAGTGAAGCAAGCAACAGATAGATGTAGGCGTAAGCATTATATACCGACCCGCACACAAACAAAACTTTAAAGTTGTGGAGTGTGTGCTCTTAAAATTGGAATTATTGTATTTGTTTTTTTTTAATATCGTGAGATGTAAAAATATAACTTACATTTCATTTTGAACCATATAAACACAATTTGTGAACTTTATTTATACTAAACTGGTATTAAGGAATATATTAAGGTTATCTTAATACGGGCAATACTTTAAATTGATAATTAAAAAACAGAAAATATTAAATAACTTTGTCTTAGTTGCAACTATTAGTTAGCCATGAAAATTTTGAAATAAATTTATTTTTACTAGTAACACTTTCACAATTCACAATAGTGCTTAATAAAAAAAAATAATAATAATCACAATAGTGCAGCAAGATGGCGACATAGTATGATTTTGTTTTAAAATGTTTTAAATATTTGACTTATACAAGTCAAATTGTTCGGACATAACATTTCATACTTACATATGAAATGTTATGTCCGAAGCTTTTTTAATTCTTTTCCGATGCATTGTGACACCTAATAACGACACAAGCCGTCATAATGTTTTTAATAATAAAAAATAATAGTCGGAGCGCTTGACCTTGACAACTGACGGGTCGTTCGAACAAACTGAGCCGATATGGCTCAAAATTATTTACTTCACTTTTCACGCGCGTACCCGGTTTCCAGGCGTTTTAATCTCAGGTTCGGCCTGAATGGATTCGAGCACATCATGCACGGAAAATTGCCGCGAGCTTAGGTCGTGTTTTTTGGGTTCCGTAATACTTAAGGAACCCTTATAATTTCACTCTGCCCGTTTGTCTGTCCGCCGCTCTCCTAGCTTCTGTAATAACTTTATGACAATAACTTTTATAGTAATTCAAAGAAAACCTATTGTGCGTTGATAGTAACGGAACCCTCCTTAGACATGTCGTGACATGCTCTTGGTCAGTTTAGGGCTAGCCTAAAGTTTAGGCTATTATTTTCACGCTATCGACGAAACCGTATTATTGTGTCATACATTTTTCCAGTAATATGTTATAGAAATCATTTCTCTTTGTTTTATAGTAATAGTCTTTAGATTTTATCAACCATAGTGGCTTTATAGTTTTAAATACTTCAATGAACTTTAATAAATTTCTTTAGACCACGTGCCATTTTTAGGGTTCCGTACCCAAAGGGTAAAAACAGGAGCCTATTACTGAGACTTTGCTTTTCGTCCGTCTGTCGCCATGCTGTATCTTAACCTTCTTATACCATGATAGCTCGACAGTTTAAATTTTCACAAATGTATGATGTAGGTATTTCTATTGCCGCTTTATCAACAAATACTAAAAACAAAATAAAATAAAAATTTGAGGCTCACATACAACAAACGTGATTTTTCCATTTTGTATGGAACTCATCTTGCCGACTCGCACTTGACCGGTTTTATTTTAAACTCGAATTTTATTAACGTTCAGTCCAATTTTATTGCCGTTCGTTCCATCCGTACAGGTCAGATTTAATGTTGCCAACTTAGTTGTCTTACAAAGTTTTACTACTAAATTATGTATTTTATTACCTCCTCAGTAGGAATTTAATTGTTAGTAGTGGTTTTGTAGAAAATAGCTAGACAGTAACCATAATAATATGCAAAGTGGCCTGTTTCTATGTCCTATTATGACACCTTATCATAATAGCACATAGTAGCCCGCATCCGTAAGTCGCTTAAAACTACCGCTTTAATTTCTATTTACGTAATATTTCCTACTATATTTTTTAATTTAACGGTTAAATATTAAAACTGAAAATGTATGTATGTTTGTAAACACAAAATACTTTTAGGGATTCCCAAGTTTAGTACCTTTTTTATAGTTATCGGTACTCTTTTAGTAGTTTTTAGTAGAAAACGACGCGATTTTAGTAGTTTCGCAAACAGTTGGCAACACTGGAACGAATCGCTTCAGTCCATACGGCCGACTGATGCGATCTCAAAATTGCACACAGACGATACGATTTTGCATCCGTTCAGGCCGATCTGAAGAAAAACCGGACCGTGTATGGGGCCCCTTACAGTTCTTTACGCAACGCCGAAATCCCCAAACATATATACAATATATACATATATTAGGTCATTAGTCATTACATATGAAATTGGCGTTTTGTAAAGGAGGAACATAAAGTATTTTTTTTAAACAAACAACGTTGCTATATTTTTCTATCATGTGACATTTCCAACGTATCAGACAAAGACAGCAACATTGCTTAAGTTATCCGTTGTGTAATAGTCCAGAGTCATCTTAGGCCTAATTAGGTGAATATCTCGGAAAATCGACATACCCAGTTTATGACCACGTAAAATCTTGTACGTTATTTTTTACTTCAAATGCAATTAGAGTAAATGAGAATATAATTAAAATGTAACTAAAGTATGTCCCTTAGTAATTTTTCAATTACAGAAATATATTATGTTATTGCATTGATAAATTTTAGAATTATTAGAAAGAAAGATTGAATTTAACGTAAAAGTTAATAATAAATGATAATTATACAGGATGTTCGGCACATGGATGGACAAACGAAAACCGTGGACCCGTGGAGCCGTCTGCTATACATTGAGGCCTAATTACAAGACTCAGGCCCAATAGTTTTTTTTTTTAATAATTTTTTAACTTATAAGAAAACTTAACAAACTGAAGCAACAACAATAACGTAAAACGATAACAAAATCACAAAACGAAAACAATAACAGTAAGCGCAACGGACACGTCAGATCGCAGAGGCAGTTAAGACTCGACAGATAAGTAAAACAATTTTTTCCAAAATTAACGTTTGACTGATAAGGAATAGACAAAATCAAACAATAGCGCAATTGCAGAGTGAAATAACACCCCTTTTTCTACCTGCTATGTACGGCTATTGTCCAAATTCAACAAAAGAGACAAGAGATAGTATCGTGACTGGTAAGAGAGAGACAGACTACTAGCTCCCACGTCTAGTGTTAGTGAACATACCGAAAGCAATTATGACAAATTGGCTTGTACTTGATTTAAGTTTTCGCAAATTGAGTCTTATGAATTAAGGCCCCGTTAGTTTAAATTGCGATTTACTCTAGTTATTTTTAAACAAATATGTGCAAATTGTATACCGATATAAAGGGTATGAACCACAGATGTTTTCCTAGAATTTGAAGTGCTCTAAAAATGATAGTTTTTTTTTTAAGAATTTCAAAGTGGAATATGAAAATTATTTTTTCACTTTGTTTGTCGTTTAAGGACTCGTATCTAATTTTATATCTAACATTTGCTCCAAAACTGAATTTAATATGATTCTACAACTAATGCAGATAATTATTACAAAAGCATGTTTGGATTTTCAATGTTAAAAGTAAATTTATAGTCGTTTGAAGTTTGAAAACTGGCTTTTTTCGAAATTAACTTAAAAAATTATTTAAAAAAAAACTATTGGGCCTGAGTCTTGTAATTAGGCCTCAATGTATAGCAGAAGGCTCCACGGGTCCACGGTTTTCGTTTGTCCATCCATGTGCCGAACACCCTGTATATTTAGCAATAATTTATAACCTTAATATTACGAGTTTTTGATCGGGACTACCACTTGACCTCACATGATTCTCTGAGCGCACGCTCTCCGCCCTCTATCTCGAAAACAGTTCAAGGTACGAAAATATGTTAAATACAAAAGTTGTAGAGAATTTAATTTTCTACAATATTGATAATAAATACAAATAGCGTAAAACTCATAGAAAACGAGATATTTGCAAAAAATGTAAAAAAAATCGATTTTTACGACCTTTGACACCTGGCTTTAAAACTTGCAACCATCCAATTATATGTGAATTTTGAGAACAGTTTAGGATGCCAAAATACAAGTTTTTACGTGGTAATATACTGGATATGTCGATTTTCCGAAGTGAACGTGTTTATAATGACTGGACTATAAATAGTTTTAGTAGTAAGTGGGAATATATTGATTAAATCAAAGTATTATACCATTGCTATCTATGCACTTTTGCCACATCTCATAGGTACTCGTAGTTCATTGTTGTGCTGTGTAGTCGCCTATTGCGCAGTGTGTGGTCTAGCGTTGTCCTGAAGCAGCAGTGGCTTAGAGTGAATGACCAACCTCAGTTGTTTAGCAGCTAGCTTTTCCATCATGATTTGCAGTTGCTGGCAATAGATATCTCCCGTAATCGTCTGGCCAGATTTAAGAAAGCTGTAGTGGACGACACCGGCACTAGTCCACCAAATGCTCACAAGTAATTTTTTTTGAGTCAATTTTCGCTTGGGGCAGACTTTAGCTGGTTCGCCAGGTTCGTTTCCCATTATCGTACAGGATCAACTTTTCATCACAGGTAATGATTCGATTTAAATGCCTTCATTATTGTGCCGGTTGAGTAATGTAACGCAGTAGTAGACGCGCGTTTGTCGGTTTGCTGCACTCAATTCATGAGGTTTCAAGCCTTTTCAGCCTTTTCATTTTCCCAATTTGCTTCAAGCGGATTAAAACAGTTACTAACACCGCAGTCTGCAGCTAACTCGGACGTGGTTTGCGATGGATCCGCTTCCACAATATCCTTCAATTCTTCATTATCAACTTTGGTCTCCGGCTGTCCACGGGGCTTGTTCTGCAGGTTGAAATTTCCAGAATGAAAACGATGGAACCAAAAACGCACTGTGTTTTCTTTTGCGACACCGCCGCCATACACATCATTAATCCTTCGAGCCGTTTCTGCAGCACTAGTGCCACGGTGGATCTCGTTCTTGAAAATAATACGATATTTCAAGTTTCAAGTCGCGACACGTCTGGCCAAGAATTCGTCCTATCGCGAATCATCTTCGCGAATACGAATGCCCTACGCGCCACTGGCGGTAAATTGCCGCACATCAAAGGGTTTTGTCGTGCGGTTGGCTACACTTCGCGCGCTTTAGTTGGCTGCGAGACGCCGAGCGGTTTGAACGTGTTTATTAAACTTTTTAATCATGGATTGAAGTAATTAGAGGACATATATATATATATATATATATATATATATATATATATATATATATATATATATATATATATATATATATATATATATATATATATATATATATATATATATATATATATATATATATATATATATATATATATATATATATATACTTTTGTGTATAGATAACATCCACCATCGCCTTTTATTCATCTTTCTGATCTTTTTATTTTTGTTTAAGTAATAAAGATGCAGTAAATAATTATTAGGCGCCATGTGATACAGCGCAACTGCCTCTTCCATGTTTCCCGCGAAATGAATTATCGCGACGTTCTAGAATCTAGATCAGGATCTCCAAACTTTCCAGCCTTAGGGCCATACTGATTACTGCAGTAAGTTCCGAGGGCCAAAACCATATTATCATTGTTGCCGGTGGTAAAAAGTGAAATAGTCCACTGATGAAAAAAAAAGTCCGAAAAAGTACGCAACGTTTAAAAAAGGCTGCAAATCGGACTAAAGTCCGCAATACGGCAACACTGCATATTATTAATTTTCCTGTCATTATCTGTAATTTCTAGATTAGTCGTAGAGTACGAGCCATGAGGAGTAACTTGACACGACATCTGGTGGACACAAGCGGAAATAGGTAGTACCTTCTATCGCTAACAGATGGCGCTAATAGCACGTACAGAATAATCTCGTTGGTTCGAGAAAGTTCTGGTGTCTTCCACTCACTTCTAGATGGCAGTAATTGGAATATATAAGAAGGCTAGTGGCGCAACCACAAGTCAGTTCCTATGACACTGTTGTGAAATAAAATAGTGCGTACCTCCTTAAAACGTGTTTGTGCGTGTTTAAGTTTAAGACATCTTTGTAACAGTATTTTGATTTGGATTGTTGCTTTTGTGTGTGATTTAGTAGTATGGAAAAGAAGCGAAAAATTTATACTGAATGCAGAAAATTCAAAGATCAGTGGAACATTCAGTATTTCGTAATTGAGTCCAGTAACAAGGCGCTATGTTTGATTTGCAATGAAAGCATAACCGTTCTCAAGGAATATAACATTAAACGTCATTATGAAACAAAACATTTTCAAAATTACTCAAAATATACAGGAGGTTTGCGGACAGAAAAATTCGAAGCTATGAAGCGCGGATTGAAATCGCAGCAATCTTCATTTACAAAACTCAAAATTGAAAAAGAGGCTGCAACTCGTGCCAGCTTTCGTGTGGCTCTTGAAATTGCAAAACGTGGAAAACCATTCACCGATGGAGAAATGATCAAAGAATGCATAATTGCAGTAGCCGAAGAAATGTGCCCTGAAAAGGTAAATTTATTAAAAACTGTCAGTATGTCAGAAAACACTGTGGCTCGAAGGGTAGAAAACATCGCTGAAAATATATCCTCTCAACTGTTCGACAAAAATGGACATGTTGAGTGGTTTTCTTTGGCCTTGGATGAGTCAACGGATGTGTCAGATTCTGCTCAGGTGTTGATTTATATTCGAGGAGTAGATAAAAGCTATGAAGTGCATGAAGAACTTCTTGATATGTATAGTATTCATGTCACAACTACTGGTACAGATATTTTTAAAGGAGTTGAAATGGCCATTAATCAAAAGAACCTTCGATGGAAAAACTTGAAATGTATTACAACTGATGGAGGCAAAAACATGAGTGGGAAAGATAAAGGAGTGGTCGCCCTTGTGTCAAAAGCTGTAGAAAATGACGGTGGTTCAAAACCATTAGTCTTACATTGTATCATTCATCAACAGTCTTTGTGCGGAAAATGTTTGGATATGTCTGAAGTTCTGAAACCAGTCATATCAACTGTTAATTTTATGAGATCTTTTGGGCTGAATCACCGACAATTCCGACAATTTATTGAAGAGATTGGAGAAAATGACTTACCTTATCATACTGCCGTACGTTGGCTTAGTTGTGGGAAAGTCCTTCAGCGCTTTTTTGAACTTCGAGCAGTGATCGAATTTTTTTTGAATGAAAAGCGTCGCCCTCTTACTGAATTACAAAACAATTGTTTTGACAAAACATGTGAACGAACTGAATTTGAGATTGCAAGGAGAAAACCAGCATCTTACTGATTTATACACTAATATCAAATCATTCACGAAGTAAATGTTTTTCACATTTTAAAACATGTGAAATATTCAGCCACACCACTGAGACTGAGTTTCCTATCGATTTTGCAATCGAAACTTTGTGTTTTGAAAATAAATTTTGATACTAGTTTCTCGGACTTTGATGCCATTGCGAATCAAATTAAGATTTTTCAGAATCCTTTTGATACTGACATTGAAACCCTCGCCCGGAACTTCAAATGGAAATGATTGATCTACAGTGCAGTGATATAATTAAGAACAAATATCAAAACTCATCTTTGTTGGAATTTTATAAGGGTCTTCCACTGACATAATTTGATAATTTGCATAAATTTGCTCGCGGGCTGTTTTCTGTTTTTGGTACTACTTATTTGTGTGAGAAGACCTTCTCCAAAATGAAGTACACAAAAAATGTTTACAGATCTAAATTAACTGATGAGCATCTTAAATCTCTTTTAATAATTGGTACAAGTAAAATTAGTCCACAACTACAAACTATTGTCAGTGGAAAATCTCAATTACATAAATCTCATTAGTATTTCATATGTCATTATGCTTGTTATAAGTTATGTTTTTTATTTAAAATGTATAAAATGTTAGTTGGATTCATTTCAATAATTTGTTAGTTACTTAAGTTAAATTTTTTGCATATTATACATGTCTTTACTCATTACAATTCTGTAATGAGTAAAGACAGTGTTTCTTTATCCAACTTATCACAAAAACAATAACAATAAGCCTACAACAATGTTATGAGTAGTTAGCCCATGACCATATCAATGTAGATGTCATATTAATAATTATTCAACATAAAATTAGAATACTTCAGTAAACTAAATTTAATTTGCTATATAAAATATGTTCTCTAAAAGGAGTTTTCAAGTATGCTAGCTCTCCGCGGGCCGGACAAAATCTGTCCGCGGGCCGGATTTGGCCCTCGGGCCGTAGTTTGGAGACCCCTGATCTAGATTATCGCGACATAGTAAAGTGTAGCCAAGCACTTCGTCATGGATCGAACACGAACTTTTATCGCGACAACGCGAACACGAATCTTCGCGTGCATGTCTGGCCGTAGCATTCGAAACACAAATGCATGAGTAAATAGCAGTATAAATTTGAAATTGCAATTCCTAACCAAAGAAGACATATTTGAGATCAATGTGGCCAGTACGACAAAACGCCAATTTCATATGTAAGGACCTAATATCCTAATGAATCCAGGGTATACCTTGGTGCAAAATCTTACTTTTTGGTATATGCTACCAAAAAGTAAGATTCTGCAGAAGTAGAAGTAGTACCCTTTACATAAAAAAAGAATTTTGAAAATCGGTCAACAGACGGCGGAGTTATTGTTGAACATACAAAAAAAAAGTATATATATATATATACAGCCGAGCGTATAACCGCCTCCTTTTTTTTGGAAGTCGGTTAAAAATCAACTATAATTATGGCCTCATTACAATACAAAACAAAATTTTCTAATGATTGAATTATCTTACAATAAAAGAAAATCTAGATTTTGCTTAACCGATTCGTTGCTGATGGCACGACAGGCGTGTCATCAATGGTTTTAACTAGTGGCTTGTGACACGATAGGCTTGTCATTTTTTCATCGATTGTAACACCCTCAGATTAAGTTTTAGAAGGGTCTGTCCAGAACAAAACTATCAAGATTTTCCACGTAGATTAAGCCTGTTGTCTTAGCCTCTCGATATTGCGTAAATGCAACAGTTCCAGGGATTGACAACCTTTATAAATTGCATTGAATTTACATTTGCACAAGGTACACGAAAGGCGTGTCTATTTGAATTGATTGTAACAAAGGGACCCTAAAATAGTTGATATAAAGGATATACTTAGAACAAAATCAACGTGATTTTTTTATTCATTTTTTATAACAAATACAACGTGTTTTTTTCATTAATGATTTTGAAATGCAAGTAACATTTTAGTTTTATCAAAAAATGCATAGGTATTCTGTTATCTTGTGAGCAACTTTCTGGAGCGTCTCAACATTCCTTTGCATTACTATATATCTTTGGTCAGCATCAAATCTTAACAGTTCATTTGATATAAACTCGCCGAATCTTTTGCATCCATGCAAATCTATTACGGAGGGTACTGAATTATTATTTTTATCGTCAATTTCTGTGCATGTACCACTGTTCTTAAATTTCTTTTGAGGCTTGTAATTTCCAACATCTGAGTTTGGTTGTGAATGTTGTTCAAAAATATAATTCAAAGTTTCTTCTTCATTTTGATATTGAGTTTCATCATTATCATAGTTTTCTGTTTCAGGAATGTATTTGTTTTTTCGATTTAAATCTAGAAAAAGTGGGTCGATTTAATAAAATAATCTGAATATTTCGTCGTTGTACTGCGAAAAGTCACTAAGTGACATTTTTAGTAAAAAAACGAGTTAGTGATGTCAAAGTGCTTATAAAGCAGGTATACCTTATGAAAATATGACAGAGTTAATATTTGTAGTATTTTACTTAATACAAGAAATCCAAAAATACCTGTCTGAATACATATATTTATATACATATATATCTAAATAAATATAGGTACGAAAATTAACTAACGCTAATTTAATTAAATGAAATTAATCTTTCCATAATTTTTTTTTATTTTTGGTCATTAAATTTGTTTAAAAATTACTTAAGTGACAAAAAAAGTAATTAACTGACCAAAAAAAAACTGTTAGAAATAACTAACTTACTTTTAATGCGTTACGCTATAACGGTAAAATAATAAAAATAAAACAATGAAAATCATTATTATGCAGGATAAATATATTAACATTTTATTCAAAGAAATAATTTTTGAATTCGTAAGGATTGACGAGTTACGTGCATTATAAAAACACAGAAACCTTAAATCGCAATTATCTCGAATCTTACTTTTGGCAGTAATGACTTTTTGCAGTACATACGACGATTTAATTTAAATTTTAAAAATTTCCCTGCGTCGCGGTAAACACTTGTAGTTCAATATTAACGCGTTACAAAGTCCAATGTGTTTTATCTAACCTGCTGTTGTTCGTTAATAAATAAATTGTAATTCAATGCTTTTACAAATAAAATACTACCTCTCATAACCCTAGCTTTTAAATGTTATACGTACCTATTTATTACCTTATACAAATATAGTATATATTACACACATTAGACGCTAGTTTCCTTGACCAATTACGTGAATACACCGAAAAATAATAAACAATGTCAAAAAAGGTTTGAAACGTCTGAAAAAGTAAAGTCACTTACCTTCCATTTCAGGAAAAACACGTAGTTTATCTCTTCAAAACCAATGTAATTAACGTATCGTGCCGTACACTCCCGTAGTTTCATTCTAACTAAACTTGAATCAAGTCTAAACCAGTAAAAAAGCAAAAAAAGCATGTACTTTATACACATGGCTGATGGCACACTAGGCCTGCCATGGACTTCTATGGCGCTTGAAACGCCAGTCGTGTCATAGAAAATTTGTTCCCAGCCATGGCGAAACCTATACCTATGCCTCGGAATTAGTTATCTATTTTAGAACCCCCGAGGGGTTCTAAAATTAGGTGTCTTTATTAAAACTGTAAACTATTTATAATATTATGTACCCTTGGCTGATAGTTTATTTAAGGCAGAACAAGGTTTGCTGGGTCAGCTGGTACCTAAAATAACCACGGATCCGTGTTGCTGACTCAGTCTGATACATTGGAAAAGCCACCTGACAGACAGACAGATATATGTCAAAAGCCGAGACAATCAGTTATCAGCGTGAAGGATGTTTGTGTGACGTGTTACAAAAAAACACAGGTAGCAGCTGGAAGGCGCTGCGCGCTGGTGATGCTACATGAATAGTAAGTACGAGCTGAAGATCAACCACTATTGTTGTTTGTTTTTCAATAAGCGGACTTGAGGAGCATAATAATATAATGTTGCTTTTTAGGGTTCCGTAGTTTACGTTTCGGAACCCTTATAAGTACAACTTACAAGCAACAAGTTGATAGTTTTTATTAGGTCCTTGATACTTAATCAGTATGATACTATGATAACAGTAGGTATCTACTAATATCGCTGACAAACAATTGCGTGGGTTGGTGTTAGAAGGGGGAAAATTTAGGGTTATATGTAAGTATTTTTAATGCCAAATCATAAGATAATAAAAAATAGGCCTAAGTATAACTCTTATACCTACCAAATACACTTGTAAAATTTCATAGAAATCGGTCGAGCCGATTCGGAGACGATCTGTAACAAACACCATACACGAGAAATTTATAATGCGGCGGATCAATCAGCGCCACGATCCTGAATCGCGCTATCGAAGTTTTCCCAGCTCAGCGCTATATATACGACAGCTGAAATGGCTACACAAACCGCGCGAGCAACCACACTCGCGCGAGCAACCACACTCGTCAGAGAGTGAGGAAGGGGGTCGGACCCCTCAGCAGGAGGGGACCACGGTCTCTCCAGACCTAAAAATAGCTTATCCGTAGTTATTCCCAAAAACCCGTTCGTACATCACCCGCAGGGGGGTGATGTAAGAGGGGGTCAAACTCTCGTCATCAAACTCGGTCATCGTCTCCCAACCAAAACGACTAGCCAAATGGCAGTCACCAGACCGATTAAGCTAAGACGGCCAAAAGCCATTAGAGTAGACCCATTCGAAAAAAAAAAAGACTACACACCAGACCGACTAAGCTAAGACGGCCAAAGCCATTAGCGTAGACCCTTTCGAAAAAAAAAATTACTACAAGTAAACGACTAGCCAAATAGCAGTCACCAGACCGACTAAGCTAAGACGGCCAAAAGCCATGATTAGCGTAGACCCTTTCGAAAAAAAAAAAGACTACAACTGGGCTTCGGCCCGACCGAGCATACCACCTCGCTCGGTCGGAGATCCCTTTGGGGCACTACTCTCCCACATTGAAGACCCCGACGTGATACGTCTTCTTCTGGACATCTGATGATGTCCAGAAGAAGACGTATCACATCATCACTCCCCCACCCCTCCGCACCACGCCAGCCTCATCGGTTTCCTCGACCACCAGCCTCAACGCATCGCGGCCTGGTTGAACCCTCATCGGCTTCATCGGGCACAGCTCGGCGCTATATATACGACAGCTGAAATAACTACAAGTGGGCTTCGGCCTGATCGGAGCAAAATACCATCTCGCTTGGTCGGAGATCTCTATTTGGGGCACTCACTCTCCCGCAATATATTTATATAAAATATGAGCCACTATTATTTCAGAGATTTTTAACCTTTGACTTGTTACTAAGGTATACCAAAATAATTTACCTACGCTCATAGAAGTACTAAATCTACAACGTATAGCTGTAGGCATCGTGTAGGACGTAGGTCAATCATAACGAATAGTACCTACTACCTATTTGTTGTTTCTATTATATTACCTACCTAGTCAACAACTCTCGGAGATGTTGTTTTCCTTGTGGACACGTAACTGCATACAGATGTATAACATGCGTTCGTCATTAGCTATAACAACGTACCATAAATTATTATACGCATTGTGCATTATTTGTGCTGCATGTACCAGGTACATTAGATTAAAATGATTGTAGCGATATAAATCTCCACCTATCTAGTGTATGATAGCTTATAGAGATTGTGAGTTACCTATCCCAGAACCTCTATAGTTAGGTATAACCCACCTGCGTTAGACAATCACGAAAGTCTGAATAACATAATTTAAGGACGCTGTGTCACCCGTGGAGCGCACAGTTGGGACCTAGGCCGTTTTAAAATAAGCGGTTGTGAATACTAAGTGGCTAAACAGAGTTAAGGTAAAATATACCCAAACATACACTTCGTGTCGTAATGTCACGACATAATTAAGAAATATATTTACATATTATATAAAAATTATATATTTCTCCTGGTCATGCTATAACTTGAGAACAGCTGGACCGATTTAGCTAATTTTGGTCTTGAAAATTGAAATAATTGTGAACGTTCATAGAAGGTTTAAAAGGTGAGAAATGTAGAAAAAAGGCGAGGAAATACCTACTTAAAACGACAATTAAAATTTCCCATACCCACGGTGTTCAATATGACTCTCTGAAATTTTGTTTTATTTTAACGCAGACGCAGAACAGACTTTTCTCGCTTTTCCTTATACTTAGTTTAGAATTTGGCCTACTATGCCTACTTTAATAATCAAAAAAAGGTAAATGGTCCTATATTCGGGATCAAAAGGCTCTTATGACTTTAAGATTTTTTAATTAAATAAGTAAACAAGATATCGGTTTAATTGTTTTTTATGATGAATACTGGTATTTTGCCCGTATAATAATGCATAAATTATATTTAATTATATATATTTTTTTTAAATATTACTGTTTTTGTGGACCTCTTGTTTGTACCTTATTTTGTGATAAAATTTGACTCTGCTTTTAAGTTCGTGAGTTCTTAGCCGCTACTTCGTGATAGTGCTTTATAGAACATTATGTTTATTATTAAAACTAAGAAAATATTGAAAGAATTTAATAACTAAGACAGGATAAAGATGTATTTTAGATAAATACCAGGAAGTAGTAACATATTTTACCTACTTGGATAGGTATTCTTTAATTTGACCTGTATTGTTTGTATTGACCAGTAGTATTGTATGACACTATAAATACATTTAAGCCTTACTATAAATACTTTTAAAGCCTTGTATGCCGTTATTTCACCACTCATAATTGATGCTAAAGCTTGGTCTAAATTTTCGGTAGTAGGTGGTAGCGCCATCTAGAAGATCGAACGCCACTATGAATGGCATCTCATAATATCGATAAAGCAGTATTCCACCCCCCGCTTCCCCGCTCCGACGTATACCGGAAAAATGCGAATACGCGAACATAATATTGCAACAGAGTGCGTGTGCGCGACATATGTATTATTTAGACTTTTTCGCTATTAATTATCGCCCACGCAAGTGAGATATATTCCTATAGAACGCGATAAGAATACTGGAAAGACTAAAGTGTTGTGAGCAGAAGAAAGAGAGAAGACTCCAGCTGCAGACGCACAGAAGGTGGTTCGGTAAGCGGATCATTCCTATACCTTTCCATTACATCAAATTAATACTGCATATTAACCTGGCGACGCCAGATACCTCATGAAATACAGTCCACAAAAATATCGAAGAGAAATTATTCGCTATCGCCAGAAACGTGGCCCGCGCGGCCATTGTTTGGTCCATTCGAGCCGGACCACATTTGGTCCGGATCTGAATCCATTTCCATCACGGATTTATATCCAGATTTTATTTAATTTCCCGCATATGTAGCTTCTAAAAGTGCCTAACTAGGCAGTGGTAAATACATATTTTCGCTTCTATAAGCCCATATTTTGGGAAACCACACCGCCGTGGGTAATACACGATATAACGTGACTACCTACAGAGATTCCGTATTGGAATTATTATTCGAACTATCATAATTCTATTATAAATCTCATATTATTATATTTTCAACCGCTTTAAAGTCGTTGCCTATAGGAATAAATAATTAAACCGCATATATTCTTAGGTATTCTATTCGTAAATTAGTAAATAGATACTTGGGTGTAACATAAATATCGCATAACCTACGTATATTATAAATACTTAGGTATATAATTCGAATAGTATTTTGAATATTATAATAGATCTAACTCAAAATGGCGGAGGATCCAGAGTTAGCCATTCTAGTCGCTAAACGTAATATTTTGTTCGAACGTGTTCAAAATATATATAAACGTTCGCAAACTGCCGAGTCATCCGAGGCAGATAAGGAATTATTTCTCAGTCAATGTATGACAATAGGTGATATTCGAACAGATTTTCATAACTTGTTAGATGCCTAAAACGCGATGTTGCTATCTATTAATTCGAAAACTTCGCCTAGTTTTCAAGCGTATACTTCATTCGAGGACCTATATTGCGTTATTAAACGCATTCAATCTCGTCATGAAACTGTTGAACCCGAGGTTAAAACGGAGGTTTATACAACTGTTCGAACGCCGAGGTTGCCTGCGATTGAGATAATGTATTTTGATGGTGACATACAAAGTTGGCCACTATTCTATGCCAGTTTTAAATCAACAGTACATGATAATAGCTCTTTGACCGATGCCGACAAGTTATATTATTTAATAGGTAAGTTGGCGCCAAGGGCTCAATCAGTATTCTCTGGCGTCACCTCCCGCGCTGAGAATTATCAGTTAATATTTCAGTCGCTGGTGGACAGGTACCAGGATACCCGTATCCTCGCGTCAACATATTTTGACCAAGCCTTAAATTTAAAATTGAATGGTTCCGCATCTGTTTCGAATTTTCAGTCATTTATAAATAATTTCGTAACGGCGGTTAATTCGCTTAAAAACTTAAATTTAGAAAATCTTTCCGATTTTATTTTATTACAACTCGCATTGAAAGAATTCGATACAGAAACTATTCGCGCCTTTGAAATGACGGTACGTAATAATAAAATTCCTACACTGGACAGTTTTATCTCATTCATAAAAGATCAGTGTAGAATATTTAGAAATACGCAGCCCAGTACCTCTAGCTCGTCCAGTAATATTAATAAACAAAGGTTGATTAAACACCGAAATAATAACACCGCGCCTAATCCGCAGTCTTACGTAGCATGTTCGGATTCTAGTAATAATAATTGTAGCCCGCTCAGATGTAGGTGCAATAACATTGTGCATGATCATCTTTACAAATGTCCCGCGTTCAATGATTTGGCCCCGTTAGCCCACTTTAATTATATTAAAAGCTTGCGTTAATTGCTTAAGCATAAAACATAAATCGAACTCTTGTCTTAGTAAGTCTAAATGCCGCATTTGTGACCGACGACATCACACGCTGATACACTTCGATAAGGTCCGGCAGTCAGCTGACACGCGTGACCTTGAACTTGATAATAACAGTTCTCGCCGTCCGTGTCGCTGTGCTCGACGTCGCTCGCATGTAAACAAACAATCAGAAATTGTAAGCAGAAAACTTACCCCGCGCACGCTCGCTATACAACTCGCGACTCAGCCAAACAAACGATTTTGTTACGTACCGCCCAGGTTATTGTTTGTGATGTAAATGACAGACCCATAGTCGTGCGATGCCTACTAGACAGTACTTCACAAAGTGGTTTCATTACGTCGGAATGTTATAATCGTCTCGAGCTTTTGAATAAATTTAAAAATACCAATTTGATAGTTAAAGGAATTGGGGGTTCGGACAAATCATGTAAGGGTTCCGTGGATATTGTCTTATACTCGTATATATAATAAATATTAGTTTTAATATTTCTCCGCTTATCGTGGAACGTATTACCAATAGGTTACCGAACGCTAACGTAGACGTGTCTTCGTTAACGCACCTGAAAGCCCTCCCGCTAGCAGATACCGACTTTTCGCGCCCGGGTGATGTAGATATTCTGATTGGGGCATCAGTATTCCCGCATCTGCTATTACCTAATATCGTACGTAAAGTAAGGCCAACCAGACGAGATAAAGAATGTAAACAAATTTTCAGGGGTTCAAAACATTTTTATTTGAATAAATTATTATAAAGTTCGAATTTTAATCGCTGTCGTCTGTACTAGACAAAGATGATTCGTCGGAAGAGTCAGCTGTGTTTATGATAAAACTATCTATTGTATTACCAATCATGTTGTCAATATTGCTATAAAAATTGTCCTCGACTTTTATTACATACTCGTAATTCACACAATTTCGCCATTTATCAGCAGATACACGTTGGATCCCCTCTTGTAGCAGTTTTTTCACATCTTCAAATTTAACTAAGCACTCACAATAACAGCAAAAATCAAAAATAAAACTAACCGAAACGGAATAAAAACAACAAAAAACCAAGTAACCAAAAAATATGTATCACTTCGAACGCAATCCAAACAGGAATGAACTTGTTCACAATTGTTTGGCGGACCAAATGTTGACAACTGCGGCACTGGCCGCTTTCCTGTACCACAAAACACGCTACGACAGCTGTCGTCGACCAACTGACGTCATTATTGCATACGAGTGATAAGAACAGATATAATATTAACTCACTTTCATAATGCAACTCAGTAGCGGTCCGTTTATTTACGTTTTTTATCTCGTCTCGTTGGCCTTACTTTAGTTATCAATATGATTTACCTCCCGCTATTGAGACGGTATTTGGATTTGTGATTATGGGTTCCGTACCTACGTCGTATACGCCTTATTATACTACATCTTGTTGCTCTGTGCTTCAGGAAAATAATATTAATTCTCTCGCTCCCGCTACCGCTACCGCTACCGCTACCGCTACCGCTACCGCACCCGCTACCGCTACCGCTCGGCCGCTCGCCACCGCTACCGCTACCGCACCCGCTACCGCTACCGCTCGGCCGCTCGCCACCGCTACCGCTACCACGCGCGCTCCCGCTACTGCACCCGCTACCGCTACCGCGCGCGCTCCCGCTACCGCTACCGCGCGCGCTCCCGCTACCGCTACCACGCGCGCTCCCGCTACCGCACTCGCTCACGCTCTCGCTATCGCTACCGCGCGTGCTCCCGCTACCGCATCCGCTACCGCTACCGCGCGCGCTTCCGCTCTCACTACCGCTCCCGCTACCGCTCCCGCTACCGCTCCCGCTACCGCTAACGCGCGCGCTCCCGCTACCGCTATCGCTATCGCGCGAGCTCCCGCTACCGCACCCGCTCTCGCTACCGCTACCGCGCCCGCTCTCGCTACAGCACCCGCTACCGCTACCGCGCGCGCTCCCGTTACCGCTACCGCTCTCGTTTCCGTTACCACTCCTCCTTCCGTTTTTTTTTGCTTCTACGGACATTGAGTTTGAGAAGTCTTTAACGCAGAAGGTTCTTGGCTTACGCTGGGACAGAGCCTGTGATAGTTTTCGGTTCGACGTCGCAACAACTAATGGTAAGTGCACTAAACGCACTATGTTGTCCACAGTGGCTCGACTATGGGACATAATGGGTTTCGTGGCATTTTGTACGCCAGGCTCTTAATAAAAGAGCTTTGGCTATCTAAGTGCGAGTGGGATGACGCACCACCCGATCACATAGTCTCAGCTTGGAAGCAGTTTTGCGTTGAGCTACCTTTACTCAACCAAATTTATATACCGCGTCATATAGGATTGGTCGATGGTTGCACTGTCAACTTAATAGGTTTCGCCGATGCTAGTGAGCCCGCTTACGGAGGAGTCGTGTATGTAGGGGTCTGTATTGGTTCTAACTACGCTGTTCAGCTGGTTTGTGCTAAGTCTCGAGTCTCGCCGGTTAAAATTTCGGTTGCGAGCCTGGAATTATGCGCGGCCCTTCTGTTGTCTCAACTACTTCGCAGAGTTCAAGACACAGTTTCGTCTCACTATCCCATTAAGGGAATATACGCGGAAATTACGAACTCCAAGGTGGCCCTCTTTTGGATCTTCGCTGCGCGGCGAACAATTCGCCACAGGATACATAACTCTAAAGACGGTACAACCCGCGCTGTCACCGTGAAAACCACAAAGGGAAGTTACGTGCGCCCTGTCGTACGTCTCTGCCCACTGCCAACCCAGTGAGATTTAGCTAAGGCTGGATCTCCTTTAGTTTAGGCATCTATATAATAAGATTATTTATTATTACTTCGCTTTAGTTAATTAATAATACCGCTGTCTTAGTCTATGGATAGGTTATGCGATAATGGATACATCTAACATAGCTAAATTATTAGTTTTATATTATTTTAAAGGCAACCCTGTAAGGCCGGATGGAAATGGTAGCGCCATCTAGAAGCGTCGAACGCCACTATGAATGGCATCTCATAATATCCATAAAGCAGTATTCCACCCCCCACTTCCCCGCTCCGACGTATACCGGATAAAATGCGAATACGCGAACATTATATTGCAACAGAGTGCGTGTGCGCGACATGTGTATTATTTAGACTTTTTCGCTATTAATTACCGCCCACGAAAGTGGGATATATTCCTATAGAACGCGATAAGAATACTGGAAAGGCTAAAGTGTTGTGAGCAGAAGAAAAAGAGAAGACTCCAGCTGCAGACGCCCGCACAGAAGCTGGTTAGTAAGCGGATCATTCCTATACCTTTCCATTACATCTAATTAATACTGCATATTAACCTGGCGACGCCAGATACCTCATGAAATACAGTCCACAAAAATATCGAAGAGAAATTATTCGCTATCGCCAGAAACGTGGCCCGCGCGGCCAGTAGGTACTTACCTATCCTTTTTGTGCGGCATTTTGTACAGTTGCCGACAAGCCAGTGTACTAATTTTGAACCTTATTGCTATATTAATAAGGTCGACAAGTGGTACACTGACTGTCGGTGACCGTACATTAACTACACTATATGTACCATAATATGTATTGGTACACCCTATATCATATAATATATCAAATATCCAAATCAAACAAAACACCTAAATTGAATACAAAAAGTAAAAAGTTAACCTTAAAAATGTGCTCCTCTTATAAGAAAAATATTGAACAAAACAAATCCCATTTTGGTCACATGTGGGACATTTTGGTCATATGAAACATTAAGTATGTAATATATTTTATAATTTAATTCATATTTAAATATTTTTAATCATTATACAAATACACAAGCGACAAAAATATGTCTAGAATATCCTTAATTCGGTAGTGACACGAACTAAGGGACCACCGAAAAATAAATTAAACGCTAATTCGTGAGTAGAATAATTGCTATTTAAATGGAATCCAATGCTTGTACAAGACTGTTTTATATATCAAATCAATTGCTAAGGAACACACAAAAGCACTATTATTCAAATTAACTCCTCATTTCCTTTCTGTGAGCTTAAGAAGCATGAGCATTTACGGTTAAAAAGAATATTACGCTCACCACACAACCTTTTGCGGCCACTGAGACTTTTGAGCCTCGTATTGCTGTTATTTTAAAAACACCAATATTACCTTAAAAACGCCTTTTTATCTTATAGAGGACAGAGATATCCTAGGACAGGGATGGCGAACCTTTATGTATTTTACAAAAATGGCACGTTAATACATTTTAGGTCATAAACGTGCCATCAAACTTTTAATTTAATTTTTTTGTCATTTAGAGACGTAATTAAAGATTTGGCGCCCGAGCCAATTAAATATTTTGCCGCCCATTAAGTGAGGGATATTATCAACTATCAAAAAGTTTTGCTTATTTTACGGTTTAAAATGTAATTACTCTTTATTCCTATCTGAAAGACTGCTTTACTGACTGACTACTGTTCAAACTTTAAACGACTGTGAAAATAGGATCATTTTGTTACTACTTAGGGCTTATTTTGCTACTTAGGGCTAATTCACACCGAAACGAAACCAAAATGGCGCTGCATTTTTTAGATTCAAAGTTGAACTTTATTAGTTATACAAGATGATACAAGTTTCATAATTATTACATCAGTCATATGCTGCAGATGCCCTCTGCATCGCGGTGCAACATGACCTAACATAATTAATAGTACGTATACTTATGTCCAGAGTGAATAGTGATATAAATCGAACAAACTCACCAGTGTGCTGCGGTGAGTATCCACGTGGGACTGATGATGGTGCCGCCGCAGGTCCGGCCGAACAGCACCGCGGAAGGGTATTGCAGATGGTTCGGTTTCCCTCTTCTCTCCTCTTTCAATGTGTTCGCATCATTTGCGTTCTTAACTCCGGCCCAATTCCCAGAATTCGATACTGAAACTAAACGAGTAAAATTGAGTATTTGTCACGGTTCACGCCTGTCGAAGGTTAAACTTGACTCATCAAAAATATCGCCAGTAGCAAGTTGTTTAGAGGTTTGCCCAATGCCCTATTTGCATATTGTACCGTTTACTGACTAGGTGCTAGGTAATAGATACTGAATAATATTTAAGTAGGTACAATAAGTAGTACCTATAGGCTATAGGTACGCGGTCCAGTATTGTTTAATGGAGGAGGACCGCGGAGGCTGCAGCGCAAACGTCGCGTCGTTTTACGGGATCGAAATATAACTGATAGTTTTATTAAAAATGTATTATACGAAGCACTGATTTTATGATTTTTATTTAACTGTATGTATGTATAAACATATCAATCATATATTATGTATGCTTGCGGTCGGTTTATTTAGTACTAGATGTTTCCCGCGACTTCATGCGGGCTAAAAGAATACTCACTGGACATTTTGCCACGACAAAAAGTAGCCTATGTCCTTCCCCGTGGTCTAATCTATATCTGTGTCAAATTTCATCAAAATCAGTCCAGTAGTTTCGGAGTCTATTCAAGTTATTTTTACTAGGTATGTAGGTACTTTATCAAAAAGTATTTTATTCTGATACAGAGGGGTACAAAAAAATACATATTAAAGGAGCATGATCTAAACTCCAGTTCTCTTAATATTACGTTTGTTCAATTTGTTTTTGACACGCTAACCAATTATAGCGTTTTCGGCATCTAAAACTGCCCCGGGGTAGGATGGCTGAATGGCTACGGGAACAGTTGAACGAAACCGGTAATTTACGAAGTACCAAAAAATCCTTGTTGTTCTTGTGTATTTTACTATTTTACAATGTTATAGTACAGCTGCCCAGTATTATAAACTTCAACTGAAAATTTGGAATGGTCTTCATTTGGGAAAACTTTTTAAAACACAATTTAAAAAGTTCTTACCTATGTCAACATTTTGACATTTTAACTAAATAGGGCAGCAGATTCGATATTGACATGGTTTTGGCATTTGTATGAAAAAATAGTTCGATCAACTCAACCTATAGCGAAGTTTCGATCTTACAATATTCGCATAGCGGTAACTAATAAAAATATTTATACACAATGTTTACCTTTATATTAAAGCTATACTATGTTTTGTCCTTGTCTGTCAAGCTACTTTTCCAACTTATCAGACATTGTATATCTTATCCGTACTTGTGTAAATATTTTTACTAGTAAGGTTTAAAAAAGGGGTAAAAATATATTTAAAACACAATATTCGTTTTAGACTTTAGTAGTGTTGCGCGCTACGAGTTGCGACAAGTTTATCGATTAACCTTTGACATTCGCCGAGATAGTCCAGGTACTAAATATTATCATGATCAGCTGAGTAGTCGATCAGCTACCAGCTACCACCTTTCCGTGTCATTGCGAAGCAAGTTTTTTACTACCTCCCACCTGTTGAAATTTGTGAGATCTCTATAATACGACATTTTGAGTTATCTATACCATTCTATACCTATTCAATTAAAATTTGTGTTTATAGCAATAGACCTAGTTACATTTCATTACACATTAAATTAAGTACTTTGGTTCTAAATAACAAAGTAATATCAACCTTCGATTTTAGATAAAAAGGTTTTTCCTTGTATTGTAATACACTACTCTGTATGCACTAGGCACTGGGTACTCACTGTAACTGTTCTGGAGCTGTTCCACTGTGTGCTTCCGTAGTGCGCCGGCGCACGCGGCCAGCGACGACAACAGCAGGATACATGTCAGTCTTCCGCGACAATCCATTGTGAATATTCGCTGTGTCCTCAGCACTGTATGTTATATGTCACTCGTCGAGCTGCGGCCGTCAGAACACGGCGCTCGGGTCTGCAGTTGCACGCACTCGTATTTATCGAACGGTAATCGAACTATCGGGTTGTCTTAATGTCTTAGCGTTAATTATGTCGATAATAATAATATCATTGATATCGCAAGTGTGACGCGAGCGCGCGGACTTCTGCTACATACCCAGCGCGACTACGACCGGAAAATGTGCTTCTATTCAAAATATGAACGATCACAATGAATGTTTTCCCTTTTTTAATATCCGAGCAAGTATTGTAAAGACAATACGCACAACGCTTTAATAACGTCGAAGCTGCGAAACTAGGAAGAAAATATTGATGTGCTTGACTGTTACTGTTTGCACGTGTTGTTTGTTCTAAGGTCAGTCGAACTGGTTTCTCAAAGATTATTGGGTTTTCACGTCATGTCGTCACAGTACGGAGTAAATGAAATATAAAATGCTTATTGTTTATCCACAGTCCACCTTTGGCAGTATATCCCGATGACTTCATCTAAATTATTTAGTTTCATTGATATACTCAGATATATTGAGGCATTACTACTTGGTAAATGTAAAAAAATATAATATTTTATATTGTGTAGTTTAGTAATTAGATAGACATATAAAAAGTACAAAAAAGTGCTAAATTAGTAAACAAAACCTACATCATTAGTTTACTTACTACATCATATACAAAAACATTAATTATGGTTAGGGCTGCCAAACCCAAAATTAAAAAACTAGGATTTGCAGTTGGAAAAACCAGGACAATTCAATTTAAAAACAGGACGCAGTAATAAAGTTGCAACCGTTCAAGGTCAAGGTCAAACATTTTTATTCACATTTGGTATTATACACTTTCTGAACGTCGGTATACGTGATGCCTGTCACCGGTTCGGGAACTAGCCCGGCGAGAAGAACCGGCGTAAGAAACTCGCGCGGGGCCATCTTTTACCAAAAAGATGGAATTTTTTTATTTTAGAATAATAAAGGTATGTATAACAATGTTATGACTAAATCTATCTAACAATAGTACCTACAATAGTACATAGAAGTAACCTTGCAGGTTACCTATTAGTAACCTATTCCAAAAGTGTGCGATCGTCAATAAAATTATTGACCCTATAATAAGCTTTAGCACACAAACGTTCTTAACTACTTTTTAAAATTTTATTAATAGACTATTTTGAACGTTTTCTGGAATTCTATTGTATAGGCGTATACATTGACCTTTAAAAGATTTACTTAACTTTACTTAGTCTGATCACCGGTATATCTAGTTTGTGTTTATTTCTAGTGTTCATACAGTGATTATTGTTTTTCTTATTGAACATACTTATTTTTTTCTGACATACAACACATTGTCCAAAAATGTATTGAGAAGCGACGGTCAGAATATCCTATTTCTTTAAAAATTTCTCTCAGATTTTCAAAGCAGGACATTTTGTAAATCGAACGTATGAGCAATACTAATACTTCTACAGCTCAAATATTATATTAAATCAGTATGTAGGGAAATTAGGTTCAATGTAATGGTTCAATTCAATACATGTAATGCTAATAATCATATTTTTATAAAAGTATTTGATTAAAATTAAATTAGAAAGAAAAATTATAAAAGAGACGCGCGAATTTTAAAATACACGACCTTATCAGGGCGCTTTAAAAACCCAGGACGCTGCTTTAAAACTATCCAGGACACCCCAGGACACTGCAAAAAAATGTCCTGGGAAAACAGGATGGTTGGCAGCCCTAATTATGTATAGTAGTATGAACCATAAGTAAGTATGTACCATAAGTAAGTATGAACTTAAACGCACAAATATCGGAAATATTTACAAATATGTTCCTGCGGCCGTATACTTCATTCCCTTTAACCTAGGCGTGACGTCACAGCTAGGTACGACTTTAGTATGGAGCGTTTACACGAGACTTGTGAAATTTTGTATACAAATCGCTTTACGTCTAAAAATATTGACTTTTGATATACCGTTTCTTCTGAGAACTTACTCATATTTAAGAGTTACTTATTATTATTCATTTATGCAATATTATTATTTTTGTCATCTAGATTCTAGCCTATTGGAAGTAAATAACGTGATTTAACATAATATCTACACACCACATGTTATACATGCAGAATCAATTTGATAATCCGTTGGTTTATAAAATTCACACCATGGTAAATAAAAACTTTAATGTTAACTGTGTCTAGGTATTTAAAATCTATTATGGTGTGTGTTACATTTTTAGGTTTCCGTTTCGTACCCAAAGGGTAAATCCGGGACTGAGACAGGAGACTCCGCTCGCTGTCCGTCATCACTCATCAGGCTGTCTCTTGAATATGTGATAGTTAAAATTATCACATATGATGTATTCCTGTCACCGCTATAACAACAAGTGGGTACTAAAAACGGAATAAAATAAATTTTAGGGGGACTCCCACAGAACAAACGTGATTCTTGCCGTTTCTACGGAACCCTTGTCGTGATCTACCTATTCTATAAAATATGTAAAATAATTAAAAATATTAAATTGTAGCTGAAATATTAGTTTACAACTAAGTTTACAACTTAGACAACAATTACACAAAACGTTTTATGAAATTCTTTACCTTATTAAATAAAACTTAACTACAATGTATGTAGGGGACTGTATAATTAATTCCACAGGGTTTCAACCGCCGGCTCAGATTAGACTCGAAGATAGCAAGGTTACACCGATTTGGGCAGAGCCGGGGCGATAATAAAACACTTATTTTGAGGAGAACGATTTTCACTTTTTTCGCTTTGCTTATCTGGCTCATGGCAATGCCGTATAGAGAGCCCCGCCCGTACGCCTCTTTCGGGACGATTTGCCATCTCACTTTTACCTCTCTATACGGCTAATTTCCATAATTTTCCCTATTTTTCATGAGCCAGGTGAAGCAAAACGCGTTGTGTGAAATTCTTTATTGCCATGACCATATACATACATCCTGATATACTAGGGATCTTATTCTATAAAAAAGATATTTACAACTTAAAGCTTACCATATAAGAAATGTTCTACATTTTTACCATTATTTTCTTAATAACTAATTAGCCCTTTATTATATAATCTTAATCGTTACGCTACATGTTAGGTATCATGTTTATTCATATAAATCAAAAAAGGCTGCGTTAAAATTAGCTTTAGTTAAAAATATATAAGCAAAATAACCTGCACTTGATAAAACACCATTTAACACGACTTTTACACACTGATGCCATATATATCTATACATATAGTCACTGAGTATTCACTATTATAGTTTTATGTACTGTTTTTAATTACACGTTTATCGTTCACATTTAAATTCACTCATGTTTTACGTTACGAGGCCGCTATCCTTAACAATGTATTTACTACTTACATTGTTTAAGTATCAAATATTGTACACATTTTGTTGAATTTTTTTATTGCTGCAGAAGTAAGTATGTAGGTACTTAGGCACATAATATAATAAATACTTTTACCACAGATTACTAAATATATAATACGTAACTTCCATTGCCAGCATCTTCGTTTGCATCAAACGAAAACAGTTTAGTAATAAGGAGTTGTTCCCGACATACGTTGTTATGTCTTTACAAAACTAATAACTAGGTACACCTACTACCTACAATTACTACCTACGCCTACACATACACCTACTAATACCTACACCTACCTCTACCTAGTGTGTGTATTGTTTTTCAGAGTAGGCAGTACCTACTCTGTAAAACAATACTCACACTATAAGAGTTTTTGACTCCTGAGGGTTAAAAATTTCGTTTATTACCGTTTTTGACTACTGAGGGTTAAAGATTTCATGTATTACCGGTGTCCTTCACTATATTTTTGTCGATATCACAAAAAAAATATTCTACGAGATCTGAAAATTTGGCCGAGGTATAAAGTAGTTTATGAGTTATGAAATCGAATAAGTATAAACTAGTATGTACGCATTCATCTCAAATGGTTCTCCCAAGTTGAATAGTGTGGTAAAGTTACAAAATATAAAGGATGTATAAAGGTGTTTATTATTATTATTTATCCTGGACTAAGCGTTGGCGACTCGCCTGATCCAGTCGCGGGCGGCTGGCGAACACGAGCTTCTTGCCGGGCTCACACACGCGCGAGTCGTCCTCCAGCCACGACAGCACGCCCAGCAGCCGCCCGTCGCGTATCAGACCGCTGTCGCCCTGTGGGAAGTGGTATTTAAAGTATAAACCGTTAATGCCGCGTAGTACGCGACGCGCGACGCGAGACCGCGACCCGAGACCGAAATAGGGTCGCAGATATACTGCTTAGTATGGATTTGTATGGAGCACTAAACAAGCCTCGCCGGCCGCGAAGCGCGACAAGTAAACGTGGCGCGTGGCCAGAGAATCTGATTGGCTGGCTTGCTGGTCGCGGTCTCGCGTCGCGTACGTTTAGATCGGAAGGCTACCTTTAGGCTTCAGCAACACTGAGGCAGCGACGCGTCATTCACTAGTCATTCCATTCGCTATCAGTTTTCCTCGGACGGGACAGACTATACTAAGAATACCTTTTCTCACTCTCACGATTTGCCAGTACAACGTAGCCGATTGTATGAAAAGTTCAAAACATTTTAACCTTCAGCCGGCGAAGAGCCATGCTCCTGCATGTGAAACACAATTAATAACTCCTATTACAAATGTCCATGGGCCGCAGCAATCACTTACCATCCAGGCGATCCGTTTCCTTGTTCCCTGGTATTATTCCATAAAAAAAATAAAAAAAACTTACACTACACGCCGAGTTGTTCTTAGGCGGTAAACCCTGGACGCAGAGCATGTCCTGAGGGTTGAACTGCTCCAACTCGGCGCAGTCCTCGTTCGACTTCACCTCTAAGTCCAACGCGTGCATATGACGACGCATCGAACCCTGTAATATCAAATGGCTTCTTGAGTCAAGTAATCACAGAAAAGGAGCTAACAAAACCAAAGAGGCAAGCAAATAATCCAAATAATAAAATTCTTCATTCAGTCTGTCCATTCGATGAACGGTGGAGGTCGAGGTTTGTTATGCTGATACGTAGTTACGCGCAGCGCACAACGTTAATTTTACATATATATACATTTTGATGTACGTCTTATACTTTAAACGAGCTAACTTTGTATTTATATGTAATTGTAATCTTGGCTGCAAGTATTTCCTTGAGATTTTGAGAGAGTTTTGGGGGGAGAAAAATCGATCTAGCTAGATCAGATGCGAAACTGCGCATTTTTCGCATAACATGATATTTCTTTCGTCGTAAAAAAATTTCGACTCGAATATGTCAGTCCGATTGGCGTTGTCCGGAAATACGGAATTTGGTGGGTTCGAACTCGGCCCCGGTAAAATATTTTTGTGCTTTTTTTTTAAATCTACTCTATTAAATAAATTAAAAGTTACCCTGGTACCTTAATTACCTACATTAATAAATATTATTATTATAGCCGACTATTACAGTGTAGTAATATTAAGAACCATGCAATTATTATAATTATATGAGTGACGAGAGGTTTTTTTCAAGTTTCACGACCTAGGGAAATTAAACGTGTGTTAAAAAGGTATGGTGATAACGCGAGCGAAGCTATGGTCAACACTAAGCACAAAAACGTCAGTGCCGTATCCAGCGAAGCCCACGCGCTGTCCGGCGGGGTGCGCGGGGGTGTCGTCCAGCTCCGCGGCCGCGATCAGATTGCCGTCCAGCGGCAGAGGCTCCTCCAGCTCAGCCAGCATGAAGTCCCAGTGGACGGCGATCTGCGAACATTGTTATTGTGGAAGCTGCTTTAGTTTCGGTGTGATTTGAATTTCATGCAAATCCGACAGTGAACGAATTGCAAAAGATTATGCTTATAATATAGAAACGTGTACTACACGTAACTACTATACCCAATACCCATAGCACGAATCGCGATGTTGCTTTCTGTGAGCGAGAAAAAAAAGAGAGATAATGAAAGACAGATTTTGAGAACAGACAGAGTCATGAAGTATGACGCGGCCACTAAGTAGTAAGTAATTTTTTTTTTTAGAGGAGGGAGACTTCTCCTCGCACGCCGGGCCCCTGAAAAGGGCCTTGGGCGGGGAACCAATACCAGGGGCTAAGCCCCTCTAATTGGGGTGGACGACGCACCCAGTACGAATACTGGGCGCAAAAAAGTCGGTTTTAAGGGAAGACCCCCCGCGGCAGAACGCGGGGGAAACCCGAGGTGGCAGAGGGAATGACGCGGTAGCAAGGGCCGTGGGCGGTCAAGACCTGCGGTCGACTCCGACGACGCGTGGGGTCCTGGTCCGGGGACCAGGAAGCGTGTATGGGTCCACTCCCACACGCGCCGCTTTTGTCGACCACGGACACAACCGACCAGGGAAATGAGGGGGGGGGAAAGGGTATTTCCCGAGCCCCAGACTTTTTATGCCGTGGGGGAAAGGGGCTGCCACGGGGCTGACGTGTGGGCAATAGGGCTGCCCCACATCACACTCCGGGCGCACAAAACGAAGCATTGCGCCGGTTTGAGCCGGCGCGGGGTAAAGGGGGCGGGGGCATCGATCCAACGGTGCATTTTCGGAGGCGAACCGCGCATGGGGGCGTCTCGGTCGCGTGGCTCCGGGATGCTCCCTGCGTCTGGTGTCGTCAGAACGGTTGCTGCGGGCGAGCGGGCATGCCACGGCAGCAGGTCAGTTGACCGGGCACGCGGCTGCCGCTCGCTTGTGAAAACAGGTGATCCTGCAACTAAGGATAAAAAATTAACGCGTTCAAGGAGCTCGGGGGGGCGGTGCATTGCACACGAGTGTCCCGAGTCCGGGACGCGCGTCGTGGATCTCCGGCAATCACAGTCGGCTCCTATAATAGGAGCTTCTGGATGCCGGAGATATCCAGGCGCGGGTCCGAGCTAGGGCCTGGGGAGCCAGACTTTTATTAGGGCTGCGATTGTGGGGGCGCCTTTTAGGAGGGCCTGTATGATGGCTTGGGATGCTTCCTCCCCGGCCTGAACCCTGAGAACTAGGTCCATGACCAGGGAGAGGAGGGACTGCAGAAGCTCTGCAGTCGATGCAGGGGCCTCGCTTTGCACCGGCTCTTGAGGCGGCAAAGCGAGCACTGGAGGCTGCGGGTGCGGAGCGGCCGCAAGATATGCGGGCTCAGAGGCGGTCATTTCCGCGGTTGTGACAGCCGCAGGGGAGTCGGCAGGTCCGCGCGGGGGGCGCCGTGAGCGCCGGGTGGTCCGCGTGGATTCCGGCTGCGGAGGAGCGAGCGCGAAAGGCTCCAGCTCCTGCTGGTGGCTATCTGGGATAGCGACGGCATCACAGGGGGAGGCCACAGGGGGTGTGGCAGCTTTCCTCCTGGGGCTCAGCTGCTTTTTCCTCCTGGAAGGCTGCGCAGGGGAGTCGGAAGCCGAGGGGGGGACATACCTTGGTACATAGTCATTTGCCTCCGCCATAAGTGATGTATGAGTCGGCGGAGGAGGAGGGGCCTCTGGCACAGGGAGAGGCGAGTCGGCAGGTACGTAGGGGAGGGGGGGAGCGCGGGCGTTGTCGGCTCGCGGCTTCTGCGCAGCCCTACGGTACACCGGGCACTGTCTGCTGTTTGCAGGGTGGGCCCCCCTGCAGTTAACGCAGGTGGGCGTCTCGGCGGGGGAGCGGGGGCAGTCCCGCACAGCGTGTTCCCCGGCACACCGGACACAGGCCACCTTCCGGTGGCAGTTGTGGCTAGAGTGCCGGAATTGGAGGCATCGGTGGCATTGGGCCGGGCCGCCTCGGCCCCGCCAGGCTTCGATGCGAACTCCCGGCATATTTAAAAGATTACGCACCTTATATATGCCGGGTACGACGTCCGGGGCCCTGGCGATAAGGGCGAAGAAAAGGCAGGCACCGGGGTCAGACCTTGCCTGGATCAGGGAAACGTGCTCCGCCACGAATCCCAATCCGGCGAGACCGGCCCTGATCTCTCCGGTGTCTGTGAAGGAAGGTAGGCCCCTGATACCTACCTTGATTGTCCTTTCTTGTGGTGGCGAGTGGGTGAACTAGGAGGCTTGTCCTCGCCTCTCCAGGTCTGTCAGGTAACGCTTGACGACCGTGAACTCTTGTTCGCTTTGGGGCGAGAAGCGAATCGCACGGCCGTCATATTTGGCATTGGGTATGTGCCCCAGTGTGTCGCGAAGACAGCGGAAGTGACGTACCCAGTCGTCGATTCGCTCGGCGACCAGGGACGGGTAGCGAGGGGTAGGCTTTTTAGTGGGTGGCGGCGTCGTACTCACCGACGGCGCCGGTATAAGGGGGCTGTGGCTGTCTACGTGTGGAGGGCTGGAGGCACTCACCTCGGCGTATGACAGCCGACGGCTGAAAACAGATGAAAAATTTATAAGTGGTGGCGGGAAGGTGGGCGCGCGGTAACGGTACCCGCGCGGCACGCTAGGGCGGATTTCCGTGGCCGCACAAGGTGCGGTTCGGCGGTCATCGCGCGGCTGTGGGGCCGGCGAAACGTCAGGCGAGCGCGGAGAGCTCGTGGTGGGCTGGTGTGGGCCGCGCGGCTGAGCAGCCGGCGCAGCGTGGTGTTGTCGCGGCTGAGGGGCCGGCGAGGGGCGAGCTGAGCTCGCGGTGGTGCGGAGTGTGTCCGCCTGTTGGACGTTGTAAGGTCCGAGGTGTGCAGCAGGTTGGCGAAGATCGCTCGCCTGCGCAGTACGGCGCGATGAGCGCCGCGGTTTAGCCGAGCCCTGATCGGCTGTGCCGGGCGGGGGCCCAGACTCGCCGCAGGCCGCCGTCGGAAGGCATTGGGGCGGGAGGGTACCAGTACACCCCCGCGAGAATGTCGAGGGCGACCCGGGGCGAGCGGTGTCCTGTCCGCACAAGCTGGGTTCGGGGAGTGAGCGGTGGCGCGTGTGGTCCGGGGCTGAGCGTGAGCTGGACCTCGATGAGGCCGGGCTGCACGTCGTCTCGGAGTCCACACGAGAGTCCAGGTAGTCGTGGCGTGGTAGCCACGGATCATGGTCCGTCATGTTGTACTGGGTGGTACAAACATAAAAACACACAAGTTACACAACAGTTAAAACTGACGGCAACAAGTGTACGTCATCCAACACAAAGGTATTCACAAAAACGCGAAACACTAAGTGCACGCACACGAGGACGGTACACACACTTAGGGGGGCTGTCTCCTCGTGACCCAACGTTGAACCGAAGCTCAACGGGAGGCCAAGAGCAGGGCAACTCCCCAGCAAGGCGCAAATCCACAGCTTATTCTAATGAATAAGGTGTAAATTTGCGGTCGCTATCAGGAGTTTATAGGCACTGCACTAAAAGGGTCGGCACGTTCACGGGGTTAGCGCGACACTCGACGCGTTTTCGAGCGAGACGGCACTACCGCAGAGTGAGCGAATCACTACTACGCGGATAGAGCGGGACGACACGAAAACGCGGAGTGAGCGAGACACTCGACGCGTTTGGAGCGAGACGACACTAACGCGGAGTGAGCGAGTCACTACTACGCAGTTAGAGCGAGACGGCACGAAACGCGGAGCGAGACACTAACACACGCGACTAGGAGACAGGACGATCCAGTAAGTAATTAGGAGACTCTTCTCAGCTCGACGCCGGGCCCCTGAAAAGGGCCTTGGCGGATTACCAACGTCAGGGGCATAGCCCCTCTAATTGGGATGACGCGCCCAGTACGAGTACTGGGCGCAAAGAGTCAAGTTTTTTGGGAAGACCCCCCGCGGCAGAACGCGGGGAAAACCCATGGTAGGGCAGCCGACAACAGCAAGGGAGTGACGACATGCCAATCCAGGCCCAACCGAAACCGGCGGTCGGCTCCAAGCGGCGCGTGGGGGTCCCGACCCAGGGGCCGGGAAACGTGTGTGGTTCCACTCCCTCACGCGCCGCGTTTACCGGACCGCGGACGCGAACGACCTGGGGAAAGGGGGGAAGTCGAAGGGGAAAGACTTCCGGGCCCCGACTTTATTTGTCAGGGGGAAGGTGCGTCAAGGAGGCGACGGGGTGGCAAGAGGGCTGCCACTCCGACAGGCCCCAGACGATTTGTTGAAGTTTACACCGGCAGGTTTAGGTTTCTGCCGGTGTAGGGAAAGGAGCGGGGGGGGATTGTGATCCCGCGAAGGTGGAGCGCCTGTACAGGCGCCTCGGTGTGGCGCATGTCATTGCGCCGGGACTCCTCCTCTTCGAGGGCGGTGTTCGGGCGCGCCATTGCGCCTGGACTCCTCCTCTTCTGGGGTGGGGGGGGGCACATCATTGCGCCCGGGCTCCTCCTCTTCGGGGGTGGCGGGGGTCCGATGGGGCTGCCGGCGGGACAGCGTCCCTCGGCAGGATGTGGCGGTCGGGCGGGCGGGCGTGCCACGGCGCCAAGTCGGTCAGCTCGACAAGACGCGAGGCATCCGCTCGCGCGAACATGTTGGTGGCGAGTCGGGCCACGAAGGCCTCCACGCTCTCCATCCTAAGATCCCTCTCGATGGTGGAGTTGCGGACGTACCAGGGGGCGCCCGCAATGTAGCGCAGCACCCGGTTCTGGGCTCTCTGCAGCGTCCTCTTCTGGGGTGCAGAGAGCAGATGGTGCCACGCAGGTGCTGCGTAGGTGAGGCGGGACCTGATGTAAGTGTTATACAAGGCCGTCCGCATGTTGAGGGGGATCTGAGGAGAGGAGAAGGCGGAGTGCAATTGCGCGGTGGCCGATTTGGCCATCGCCACTGCATGCTGGCGCTGGGTGACCATGGAGAGACGGCGATCTATGATGACACCTAGATATTTCGCCGTTCTTCCCCATGGTATCTCGGCGTCTCCGATCTTCAGAGGAGCTGGGAATCCCGTTCTCGTGGTGACGGCGAGCGCCTGGGACTTACCTGCATTCACAGACAGTCGCCAGTTGCTCAGCCAGTCAGGGAGAAGGTCCAGCGTCCTCTGAAGTTTCAGGGCGGCATGATCGGGCGTTAGCGAGGTGGAGATGAACGCCGTGTCATCTGCGTATAGCGCTGCGGTTGTACCCGGGTCCTTTGGCACGTCGCTGGCGTAGAAGTTGTACATGCTTGGCGAGAGCACGCTGCCTTGAGGTACGCCGGCGGTGATGGGACGCTCGCTGGAGAGAACGCCGTCGACACGCACCCTGAAGGTGCGGCCGGAGAGAAAAGATGCCATAAGTCTTACCAGAGGGGGTGGGACGTTGGCTCGGATGAGCTTGAAGAGCAGACCTTCATGCCAAACACAGTCGAACGCCTTTTCCATGTCGAGGAAGACTGCGACCGAGGATTCTTTCTTGTTAGCCGCAACGGACAGGTGGTGGATGACCCTTACCAGCTGGAGAGTGGTGCTCAGCTCCGACCGGAAGCCGAATTGGTCCTTGCGAGGAGGGAGGTGAGGAGCAAGGTGCTTGAGGAGAAGGACTTCAAAGGTTTTTGAAATGGTTGAGAGGAGGGTGATGGGGCGGTAGCCCTCTGCCCTTCTCAGGTTCTTATGGGGTTTGGGGATGGTGGTAATTATCCCCAATTTCCAGGTGGTGGGAAAGTGTCCGGTCCTGACGATTCCGTTGAACAGACGGGTCAGGGCGGCCACCGTCCTGAAGGGGAGATGACGAAGGGCAGAGTTGGGAATACCATCTGCTCCGGGGGCCTTCTTGGGTTTAAGGCGTGCGATCACCTTCTGCACTTCCCTCGGAGAGAAGGAGAAGGAGGGGGGGAGGAGGGAGAGAGTAGGAATACCTTTACCTCCTCGGAGACCGTTCGGGCGTGGTCCGTTGCGGTCGTTGGCAGTGGTGAAAATTGGCGCTCGAGGTGTTCAGCATGAATCTCTGCTCTATCCTCTGCACGGTACCTTAAATTACCATCCGGGTGGAGCAGGGGGTAAACAGGGGCAGTGGCTCTGGTAAGACTGCGGCAAAAACGGTGTAGGGAGGGCCAGTCCTCACCCGCCTCCTGGATGCGTCGGGTCCAGTTTTCCGCACTGAGGAGCTCTAACTTAGATCTTACCTCAGCGGTGAGGCGGTTGAGCTGCGTCTTTAACGCTGGGCATCGGGTGAGTTGCCATCGTCGTCGCAGGCGCCTCTTGTCGGCGATCAGGTTCGCTAAGTGGCGAGGTAACGGGGGCCGCATGTATTGGCGGTGGGTGGGCGGCTGGGTAGCCGCATCCATTGCAGCTGCAATCGCCCCGGTGAGCTGCTCCGTCATGGCTTCGACGGTTTCAGCAGAGTTCACCGGGAAATTTGGAGTGTTCTCGTGCAGCTGCAAGGAAAAGGCGTCCCAATCTCGGACTGGGTATGAGGGGAGGGGAGGGACACTAACCGGGGAGGCTCGGATGGTGGCCAGGACCGGGAGATGGTCGGAGCCATGAGCCACGTCGAGTACCTCCTGGTGAAGGTCGCCTGCGATGCGATGGACGATTGCCACGTCCAGGACGTCAGGGGAGTACGAGGGGCTCTCAGGGTAGTGGGTGGGGGTGTAAGTACCCACCACCGTGTACCCAACTCGTACGGAGTCGGTAAGCAATCGTCTGCCGTCCGCGTTTGGCGCGCGGGAGCCCCACTCGGGGTGCTTACAATTTAGATCTCCGGCAATCACAGTCGGCTCATCTGATATGAGCCTGTGGATGTCGGAGATATCTAAATGTGACCCCGGGGGCTTGTAGCACGCGAATATGCGGGTGCGGTGGGTGCCGAGTGCCACTTCGATGCCCAGCGCATAAAGGGAAGACACCGAGGGGGTTGGGAGGAGTTGGTGGAGGATCCTCCTGCCGACCAAGACAGCAAGGCCTCTACACGCTATCGCTCCGCCGAGATAGTCCTGGCGGTAAACGATGTACCCAGGAGCATGAAATCGGTCCGAGGGGGAGAGATGGGTTTCGCTTAAGAGCGCGATGTCAATCTCCTGTTCCCTAAGGAGATGACGGATCGGAGCCATTTTTCCGCGGACTCCTCGGACGTTCCAGTGGATAATCTTTAGCGAGGATGGGGCGTGGGAAGCCATTTAGAGATTAATTTCGTGGCGAGGGAGGCCCCTTCAGGGAGGGCCGACAAAAGGGTAGTAAAAATGTCTTCCCCGGCCTGGATTTTGGAAAATATATCCAAGGCCAGGGAGAAGAGAGCGTGAATTAGCTCGGCGGTGGATTCAGGGGCCTCGGGGGCCTCTCTCCTGGGGCGACGCTGAGAAAGCGGTGGGGCAATTGCTGGCAGGGTGGCGGCAGCTGCTGCTGGATTGGCGGGCTCGGTGACGACCTCGGCCACTTCGGTAGTTATAGTGGCCGCCGGAACCTTGCGCGAGGCACGAGAGGTGCGCGGGGGGCGTGGGTCGCGCTGGGGTAGGGGGGGGGGCCGACAAGGTGGCATCGGCCTTAGGGAGCGGAAGCGCGAGGGGCTCGTATTCCGAGTCCGTTGCTGCCGCAGAGGTGGCTCCGGACTTGGGGCCCTTCTTCTTCGTCCTCATCCTAATCCTCTTCTTCCGTACAGAAGGGGTGGGGACTGTGGATGACGCGGGACGGGGGGTAGGGGCGTTGGCCTCGGCCATAAGAGATGTGGCCGTAGGCGGTGGGGGGGGGACCTCTTTCTCCGTAATGGGAGGGTCATGACTTACCCGGGGAGCGCGAGAAGTGCGGGCAGTAGGTCCTGCACGGCGGTTCCGGGGGTTCCGGGACTCCCGTTTATAAACCGGGCAGAGTTTGCTATTAGCCGGGTGGGCCCCTTGGCAATTGACGCAGGTGGGCTGCTCGGTGTGTGGGCGGGGGCAGTCAGCTGCGCGGTGCTCTTCACCGCACCTGACGCACGCCAGCCTACGATGGCAGTTCCGGCTGGAGTGTCGGAACTGCTGGCAGCGGTGACATTGGGCGGGGCCGTCCTTGCCACGCCAGGCTTCCACCCTAATACCTGGCATGTGAAGAAGCTCCGTAAGTTGGTAGATCCCGGGGAGCAGGTCCGGGGTACGCTTCAACAGCACGAAGTATACGCAGCCGGGGCGGTCCTTCCTGGCCAGGATCCGGGACACGTACTCGACTTCGTAACCCTTCTTTTCGAGTGCGGTGGCAATGGCATCGGTGGGAGTGTTGACCGGCAGGCCGCGGATACCTACCTTAAGTCCACGGTCCTGCGGTAGCGCGTAAGAGTACCAGCTTACGTGCTCGGTCTTGCTCAGGTCGTCCAGATATTTTTGGACGACACGGTATTCTTTTTCCCCTCCAGGGGTAAATTTGACCCCTAATCCCAGCGGCTTCGCGTTGGGGGGGTGGCCGAGGAGCTCCGCAAGGTTGCTGAAATGCCTCACCCAGTCCTCCAGCTTTTCCACGATGAGTGGCGGGCAGCGGGGTGCGGGGGGAGGCGGTGGCGAAGTCACATTCCGCGATGGTGCCGCGGTTGTTGCCGTGGTTACGTCCATCGGCGATGCGGCCCTCGAGGTTGGGGCCGGTGGAGTTGCGGTGGGGGCAGCAGTAGTCGCTGCTGCGTAGGTGGCCGGGCGGTCAGCGCGTTTGGCAGGCGGCGAGACATCAGAGGACACCTCCTGCCGCTGTCTCTTGGTTACCTGCACGGGCGGGGCGGGGGGCGGGGGCATGGTGCTCGACGAGGGAGCCGGTACGGAGGCCCTCGGAGCAGGCACACTCACCCCTCTTTGATCCTCTTCGGGCGGGGAGGCCGGCGAGGGGAGGGCGAGCTGTGAGCTCGCAGTGGATGGTGTAGGCGATGGGCGCGGGGCGCTCACCTCCTCGGTTCGGCGCACAGGGCGCGGCGGAGAGGCCGAACCCTTATCGGCTGGGCGGTGCGGCGGCCCAGACTCGCGGCGGGTCGCCGTCGGAAGGCATTGGGGCGGGGGGGTGTCAGTACACCCCCGCGAGAATGCCGAAGACGGCCCGGGGCGAGCGGTATCCTTGCCGCTCAAGCTGGGCTCGGTGGCTGCGAGGTACGCGCGCTCGGACGTACGCGAGCTCGACCTCGATGAGGTGGCGCTACGCGACGCACCGGAGCTGGCGCGGGAGTGGCTGGGGCGGTCACGGCTATGTGGCCGTGAACCACGGTCGGCCATGGTGTCGGGGCACTAGTTTAGCGTCCACCGTATTTTAGGGACATACTTGCAATGTCTATTATAACGACACTAGCATAAATGTACACGAATTCAAAACAATTAATAATAAAGTACTCACAGTCACACGATAGGTCTTCACACAACACAGGTAACACTAAACACACAACACGTATTTAGTGTCTAAGTAGTCACAAAAGTGTACGTACTTGCACGGTAAAACTAGAAAGGCTGGCTCTCCGTGACCCGACGTTGGAAACAAGTTCCCAACGGGAGGCCAAGGGCAGTGCAACCCTTCGGCAAGGCGGCAATCCGCTCGTTATTCTAACGAATGACGAGTGGATTGACGATCGCGAGTGGGGTATAACGGCACTGCACTTAGGGGCGGGTCGACACGAGCGTGGAGTGAGCGAGTCACTCGACACGATTCCGAGCGAGACGGCACTACCGCGGAGTGAGCGAGTCACTACGACGCGGATAGAACGAGACGGCACGAAAACGCGGAGTGAACGGGAACGCACTAGCACACACGAGAGACAGGACGATCCGTAAGTAATTATCGCACGTACCTGACTGATATTGTAAGTCGCAGAGTCCAGCCAGTGCGGGTCAACGGAGAATTGAGGGTGCACCACTAGCCGCTTCACCAGGCGACTCTCGCCGGAGTTGTCTCCGCTGTTGCTGGTGCCGGCCAGCACGGCTATCCCGTCGCCGAACAGTGTGCTGAAAACGGATCATAAAACAGTGGGATAAATAATAAATAACACGAATGTTACTGAAAAATAGCTCATTTCAATTCCAAAAATTATATTGTCAAATTGAATACATATCGCTTTGTACCTAGTACCTATTCATATATAACTTATATAGAGTATATTTTTCCTTTAAGCCACTGTTAATACAATTGTTTGTAAACACAAAGAATAAAAAAAAAAAAAAAATACCAACCTTAAAAACCCAAAAACATACAAAGTTTTAATTTACTTAACTTTGGTTGTTTATTGTTAAATTGAACGACAAAGATGTTGTCGGTTTCACCTATATCTAGAACGTAGGTCAACTATGTGGAATTTTACCAGTGGGCTGCGGTGAGTATCCACTTGGGGCTGATGATGGTGCCGCCGCAAGTCCCGCTGAACAGCACCGCGGTGGGGTACCGCACGTTGGCGGGCTTGCTCGCGTCCTGCTCCCCGCTCTAAATAGGTCGTGCCATCTACTTCGTTCAATGCTGGAGATATAGAATCACGAAGCTAAATTAAACTTAATAAAATGTCAAATCTTCGAGATTTACCCAATCGCGTCCCAGCTTCGTAGTGTTGCTGCGATACAAAGTGAAGTGCCCTCAGTGCAAGTTATTTACTTTCCTGGACAGGCTTTACATTACAGATTTTTGAGTGACATCTTTAATACTGGTGGTGGTGGTTCTAAAGTATCTTATTATAAGGGTTCATATGACGCAGGTTTTAGGTCAAGATAACAATACACTGTTGAACTTTAGATAAGAGATTGCATGTTTTATAATTTATAGAGATAACAATTGTCTTTGACTCTTGACTGTTATTTTAGGTACAAATATTATTGCGAATCTATAGCACGCCGTTTTACTTTTAAAAACTTATTTTTTTTTACATAAAATTTTAATTATAATGAATATTTTATTTGAGATTATTTTATTTAAATCTATTTTTATTTAACTTTTGATAATGTTAATTCCATCAGCATATAGAAATATATAGTTTTGGAGCATTTTTCATTTTTGATGATATTATTTTTTACAATTTTTCTAGCATTTTTGTTAAATAGGAATCAATTTTTATTTGGAATTTTTAGCTGTAATTTTTTTTACGTTGTTGAGTATAGATAAAAAAAAATCAATCCTCTTAGAAATTATGGTACAGGAAAATGACTCATTTTTATTTTTGATTACTAAATATATGCTATATGGAAATTTTTATCAAGTTTATTGGGGCAAAATTTTTATTTAACTACCAAAAAATATTACACAATAATTAAGTCGGTCTGTAAGTTAGCAATTAAAATAATCAATATTGATAATATTAATTCCTAATTCGAATTAAAATTATCTAAATATAATACATAATTCCAAATCCGAATCTGAATAAAAATTATCACTAGATGATTAAAACATTTTTGGACGATACTCGAAATAATTAAACCGTCATATTCACTTCCTACAAAAAAAAAGAATTCGATGCAGCATCAATAATATTCGTCAATTAGAAATCGTAAATTCTAAATAAATACTCCACGTGTATATTACACATAAATCAAAAGAATTATTTCCTTTTTGATAAACAACTCTGATAAAAAAGTACACAATTTTCAATATATAGGTACATATTTTATAAATATTTTACTAACGCACAATTTTTATAACGTAAAGTACATAGTAATAGGATGCTATAATATCTTGGTACGATTTGTAATGGAATTGTTATAGTTATTATGGAATTTGTCATTTTGATGAATTATTACGACTACTTTTTTATGTGTTTAAAAAGTAAAAAGGCGCGGGCCGCCGGGCGTGCCACACCAATCTGAGTTGCTAATATACTTAATATGTATAGATGATCGTAAGCAACTTATTTTTTTGTTGGTTTTCCAAATAACGAATTACCCTTCCTTTTGGCTTCGGCAGTAGGGTAAAAATAGTAAAGAGTTGATAAGATAAGGCTTGCACTCGTGGTGAAACACTATGTAGATAGGTACCCTAATTATACCTAATCATATGGCGGAAAACGATTAGCGCAGAAAAAAACAAAACAATGGGTTCTTACTCTAATTTATCCAATAAAAGTTTGCTGACTTCATAATATTTTATGATCTGACAAAAAATATTCTAAAAAAAACGAAAAATTCAAGTGTAGGTACATTGTGAATAGGTCATGTGAAAGTTTGTGAGGATGGATGGATGATTGTTACTCTTTCACGCAAAAACTACTGAACGGACTTCGATGAAATTTGGTATGGTAGTAGTTTAGGCTATGGATTAAAACATAGGCTACATTTTATCCTGAAAAAGTACAGTATTCCCGAGGGATGCCCGATAATAGATATATCGGATAAATAATATAGATTTACGCGGGTGGAGCCGCGGGAAAAAGCTAGTTACTTAAAAGATCTTGTCGAGCGCCCATCCCAGCGAGACCAATGATTTGTCTATGGGCCACACTCACGGTCCGGCCGCCTGCAAATACAATTCGGTAATTGTAGCCGTCGTTAGTGTCAATAGTGTCAATCATTTAAACCTACGCCTACACCTACTAGTTACTACCTACCTGTGCTACAATAGTCTATAACTCTGTTTCTTGGCGCGCGGCGCTGGATTTGCAATGGACCGTGAGTATAGTCCTTAACGATACCTTTGAAGGTTTTGTCGGTATACATAAGTAGGTACATAGTTGTACAAACATAAGTACCTACATGCAGTGATCATTTGATCAATCACTGCAGTCTAAAAAGAAAAAAACTATTTTCATATTAAAGAACTCATTAACTTTTTAATGCAAATAAACTGTTTCTTTATTCTTTAATATTAGCCTTATGATAACAAAAAAGTAAATTATTAATAAAATTTCTCTAGAAATAAATATTTTTTGAAACAAAATTCTTATGTATTTAAAAAAGTAGCTATAAAATCTTTACGAATTAAAATTTTTGTATTACGCTTTAAACAAGAACAATATTTTCGTAATGAGATTAGGTAAAGTGATCTTACATGGGTTGGCAGCTAAATGAGTTACTTTCCCCCACGCGCAGGCCAATAGAGTCGCCAGCAAGATACACGTTAATAGGCGCATTTTTATTTTTCCTTGTATTGAATATTCACGATTTTGTTTTACCCCAATTTCCATACCATCCAACGATGGTATCTAATTTGTTTTAATAAGTAAGTAAATTCCACTGCAGTAATTGGTCGTATTAATACTGGCTGATCTTGTGTTGTGCTTAAAGTATCACATTTTAGGTACGAGGTAAAGCGTAGATAAGAATTCATGGCCACACTTATACCAAAGAATATATTATAATAATAAACAGAGTGTTTTTTCAGTCAGTGTCCAAACTTTAATGAGTTAATATACTCTTACGCAACTTTTACTATGGGATCAACTTTCCTACTTGTAAAAAAATCAGCTGTTTCCTACAACATGCTATCTATGTTATCTTATCTATGTTTAAAGGCCAATGTATACGCTTATACAATATAATCCCAGAAAAGGTTCAAAACTTTCCCATTAATAAGTTTAAAAAAGTAGTTAAAGAGCGTTTGTGTGCCAAAGCGTATTATAAAATTAATGACTTTATTCAAGACGGCACACCTTGGGAATAAGGTGGCTCCTTATCTTATCTTATTATTTGTTACATAGACATAAGTAAACATTGTAATAATTTTGATTTTAAAGAATAATTTTCCATCTTTTTGGTAAAAGATGGCCCCAGACGAGTTTCTTGCCGGCTCTTCTCGCTGGGTTAGTTCTCGAACCGGTGGTAGGCATCACGTAGTATCGACGTTCAAAAAGAGTATTTAAAAATACCAATTTTGAATAAAAAATTTTTGATTTGATTTGATTTGATTATGCCGTAGCCCTTTTGTAGGAAACAGGTGATTTTTTTTTCAACTAGGTAAGTTGATCCCACAGTAAAACTTGCAAATAATTTCAAGAGTATATTCACTCCTGAAAGTTTGGACACTGACTGGAAAAACATTCTGTATATTATGTATTACTTGACACTATACCGTGTCAAATTAAATGTGGCCCCTTTGTATACAACTGTTAATAATGCGTTGTGGAATTATGATATTTGAGTTTACGTAAAACTCCAATAAAGCATATATTAACTACATTTATATTAAAATTTTCGTCTTGTTATTACCATATATTTATTTTCTACATATTATCTAATGAAGGATTAATAAAACAAAGGTAGATTCAAATAAACTTTAATAATTTTAACATTCTACATTTTGAATAGTTTCGGCCATCGTCTATTGGCTGTAATAAACTAAGGTGACAACGAAATCATAGTTTTACTACTAACTTCAATGTTGATTGTGTTAATAATAACATCGTTTAAACTGATTGTATTTCTAGTAGTTTCTAGTTGTCATAAATCTTTTTTTGTTTTATTTATTATACAGAGTTTTACTTAGGTCGGAGGTGACTGCAGTGAACAGAGAAGGGCGCCGAGTCCCTGAAACCCCTGTAAACTGCCTTGCGCGCGCTACGAAATACCGCTCTTTCTACTTTCTCTAGACAAATCTGATAAAAAAAATTGTATTTTTCTACGAATACCATATCAGAATACCAACGTCAGACAGAGTCACAATTTGTATAATTTCTATTAAGTCTACTGTTGAATTTTCTGTTTTACGAAGCTTAGTTATGATCCATTTAGTACTAATGTTGGTACCTTTAAATAATACATAATATAAGTAGATGATGGCCTACAAAAATATATAATAATTAAAAATATTTTGATAAGTGTAACAAGTGATAATACTATTTGGAGCATATCTAAAGTTGTATAAAGTCAAGTTAATTATCTTGAAATAAAACAACTCTTCAACGCTTACGTAAGTACGTTATCTTTTTCTTGACACAATTTTGTGAGTCTAAACACAGAATCTATACTGTAAGAAATTAGGACATTAATTTGAAAAATATGTGATTTTGATTCAAATTTGTACCTAGCCACACAGAACTAGGTATTTTTGTGTTCGTCTGCTACGAGCAACAAAAATATCGACTGATATAAAAGGTTGTACTTAAAAGTTATTTTACTGTAGGTTCAACACGGTGGGAAAGGATGTTTTTATTTTGATTAAAATACTGTATCTCATTCTTAAAATATAAAGTCTAAGAAAGTATGAATTACAAATAGAGGCACGCAGCTTGGTTTTCATAGTTTACTGTATGTGCGAAAATATGGCACAAAATAAACATACTAGACTCCAAAATTACTTCACCGCCTCGTACTCGACTTGGCTACTCATTAAAATGAAAAGCAAATGCATAACTAATAGATAGTAAGTAGGTGTTCTATAAAAACAAAGACATCGATGTAACTTTTCTCGCCCTAAAATTTTTAACCTTCGCCACTGCTGCCCTATTTGTATGTGTATTGTGTTTTACATTTCACATAAATTATGTCATAAATAATATTGAGTACACACTGTATCGCATATATTTAAATTATGTTCTATTTTAAAATATTTTCTCCAAAAATAAATGGTAAGTATTTAGCTGAAGATATCGATTAGAAGATTTCTTGACTGGTATGAACTACCCCAATTCATCGTTGAGAATAAGTTACAAATACATTTTAACAATGTTCTTAACACTTCATTGAAAAAATTATAACAATCTGAAAAAGTATGTCACAATTCTTATGCATTAAAATCAACAGTTAAAAGTTCTTAGTCGTTACATTAAAATTACTTTAAACTCCGAAAGTCGAAAATTGGCTATAATTATTGCTTTCAATCTACCTAACTACTGGTATCTATTTAAGTCTACATGCAGTTAACAACCTCTACAACATAAGCCACCCACTTCTCATGGAATCGCGAGTCAATCTGAAACGTACTACCAGTGTCGGAGTAAGTAAGGGAACCAAATTGATCCATAGTATATTGACTAAAAGCCCAAAGGAGCATTGCAAGAGAGATGTGTTTTTATGTCCTTCTGTTTGTGTTCGTCTTGGGGCTCGGGGGCATCAGAACCCCTAAGCGTTGGCATAGAAACTGACGTGATCAAAATAGTTCCTAGCTGTTTAGTATCAGGATACTAAATAATTTACTAAATTACAGCTGGCGTTGTGATGTGAGTGTCATCCAGATGCTGTGTTAGACAGGGCGGGAACTGTGTAACCATGTAACTCGCAATTAGGCACAGTCTTATGGGGACTTTTAGTCCCGATCCTACTCTAGTCGCTCCATAGCTGCGTTAGAAATGTTGACTAGCAATTTAGGCCAATGCCACTACAAATACTTACGACTTCAACGAGCCTACGTACGCAATACGCATTATATCTACAAAGCTTCATAGGATTTTAAAGTTCATAGAACTTAATACGTAAGGAAAAAAAAAGTATATATTTATATTAATAATTATAATAATTATAAGGAAATACGGCGACTAATTACTATTGAGTTTTTAATAGCTACGGAAGGTTTCATAGGGAATGTGTACGTAAATTATAATATAATATTAAATTGTACTGTGAGATCTTTTTTGTAATCGACTAAGAAACCACGCGGTGGCATCTACGAGTCTAAATATTTTGTAATTTTAAAATTTGTAAGGAAATGATGTTCATATAGGCCGTGATATTGTCAACTCTCTTACCCTAAATATTATCTAAACGTTTTAAAATAACATTAGTTACATGTTTAGTATTCTACTTACCAACAGGCAAACAATTGCTCATTGTACGAAAATCAAAATAAGCTCAGTTATCGCCCAGAGATAATTGATAGTAAGGAGGTGCTATTTTTTTAGTTACAAGTAGGTACGTAAATATTTAGTAAATTCATAACTTAATGATTCGGATATTTAATAGTTAACATTTTAAAGAATATAAAATATATTGAGAATATTTTTTAATTAGGTACATCGTGTAAGTAATTTAACCTATGCAAGTGTCGTATGGAATTTGATTTCTAAAGTGTTTTAAATCTTCCAACATTTCCTTTTCCATTAATACTGAGACGTTATTGTGTTTATTCCTATTCAATTATATTATATAAAGCGTTTACGAATCCATAAATTACGAGTAAAACATTACTGTATATGTATATAAATATTTTCTCGGTTGGTCTTCGATAGACCATTTTCGCACGGCGTACCTTTCTGAAGCTTTACTTTGTGGTATCAGGTTGTTTAATATATCAGTATTCAGTACCGTATATTTATTATATTAATGTGATTGAAATATTATGTTTAAATAGTTACTTTGATACAATAGTTCAAGATCCAAAGTAGAACGTTACAAAAGTTTCAGTTGAGTTGACATTTAACCGTATGAAGAAAATCGTAGTTTCTAAGTAGGTCGAGTAAAAGTTTAAAGTGTGTATTAGATACAGATGTTCTAATTATGTAATTTAGGATTTAAAAACATTCTTTACTATAAATAAATAGATATTTGAGCTAAGTAATTGCATAGTTAGTATGGCGTATATGTACAGTAAGTAGAACTAGACAGAGGACGAATGCAGCGGACGCGGCGGCGGCCGTCAGAGCTGGCGCAGCGGCGCGCGGCAGTCCACCCGCGACATCCACGCGATGTCGCGTGTCGTCACCTGCAACACGCACCATCAGAAAATAAATCAGTAAGCACCAGAGTATGCGGCAGGTGGCAGGGCTTTTGGTCGATAATTTCGACGGCGATGTTCGTTGCCATGTGGCAATAACCTTATATAAGGAAAGTGTGGAATGTTGATTGATCAGTCGACAACGGTTGCCACGGCAACAGTACCTGGTGCATGGAGTAGACGGCGAGCACGACGAGCACGTGCATGATGTTGTGCGAGTTGAGGCAGCGATCCACCGCGCCCGGGAACCACTTCTCCGGGATGTGCAGCGCGCCGATCACCCCCCCGCCCAGCGACACCGCGTCCTGGAACATAGAGCATAACTTTCTGATACCCTTTCTAATATAAATGATTGGTCGTGACGCTTGACAAGACACCACTGGCTTGCTTGAAAAATGCGGCAACAAATAGTACGCCGAAGTCGGCGTGCCCGAGCCCGTCACATTGAAATCTTCGGGTCAGATGTACGATCCTGGGCTCCTGGTCACACAGGAATTGCAGTGCTGGGGATAAAACGTCTAATGAGCAGCAGTCCAGGATTTCAATGTCGAGCTACGTAGTTATTTGATGGCCGTTTTTGTCAAAATGACTAATTACAAGTCATAATTTCGGTGCTTCTTAGGCCTTTCTACGCGGCTGATATTTCGCGCCATCATATTGTTTGACCGTTGTACTAATAACTCTATCCATGGTGGCGTTTCCAAAATTCAAGTCTTCATTTCAGGATGACAGAATGCTATGCGGCCTTCGATGCATCGTTTACATGGGTCGATTTTCGCCGTGCGGTGAGTAGCTTGACAAACCGCCTTGTCATTTTTGTTGGCAAAATGGCCTAGCGAAGTAGCGACCTAGACGAATGGCCGTTTAGAGTTTAGACGGTCGATTTTTGCCGTGCGGCGGAAATTGTGCGGCTTTAGTCACCCTTGTAAATCAACTACAAATAGCTGATTTTGTCGTATTTATAACTTCTTTTTGTCAGAGGGGTACACGTAGATTAGGTTAGGGTAGATTACGACGAAATAAAAAAAAATACTTAGGTAATATTGTAAATAGTAATTTACTAGATGTTGCCCGCGCCTTCGTGCGCGCAAAAGAAAATCCCACAGGAACCGTACATTTCGCCGCGATAAAAAGTAGCCTATGTCCTTCTCCGCGGTCTAATCTATATCTGTGCCAAATTTCATCACAATCCGTCCCGTACTTTCGGAGCCTATTCAATGCAAGCAAATAAACAAACATACAAACAAACAAAGGTTTCTCTTTATAATATTAGTATAGATATACTCATGTTGATACACTTTTGATTTAAAACTACTCTCTACTCGCGTCTCTACACTAGCAGTATCATATGCGGTTTCGAGTTATACAGAATAACAAAAATAGTATTACGGATAACTGTGTTACAGGGTCGTCGTATCGATCATTATTGAATTATACAATACGAGAAAATAAGGACATTAAGTTCAAATTAGGTATTCTGTTTTCTTATTTTAGCCATTGAGGAAAGGAAACACTCATCTGATTTGGTGGTTGCCAGATATGAGATATTGAACATCAACTTTAATATTGTAAACTACGATATTGGAGAGTTTTATGTATCAGTATTTAGTCTTATGTACCTATATAATCCTCATTCACGAATCTATAAGGATATCGTGAAGGTCGACATGCCGCAGTTCCTAATGGCTGGGTTTTTAACAAACATTAGCACATTGTTCTATCTTAGATTATAAGATAGATAATAATAAGTAATCTAATAGATAATAATAAGATTAACGGATACTTCGTTTTCACGCTCGTTAGTGAGCGGGAGCGGGGAACACGTGCACTACATTATATATTTTGACATCGATATTCATACGGCTGGCGAAAAATTTTTTTCATTAAGTTACATATACCTACATGGTTAATGTTTTATAGTAGATACCTTCTGTGAAACTTGTATAGTACCCGGCCAAAAAGAATGCACAGTGACCTTTGAAAAGAGATATTCGGTTACAGTAAGATAGTAAATAAAATGTAGTTGATTATTGATTACGCAATAATCAAAGTAAATAGTAGAAAAAGGTTAATTTCTTAGTATCTCATAAATCATTATTTATAAAGGTAATAGGTATGTACATGTAGTTGAATAAATCCGCCCAAGTGCGAGTCGGACTCGCAACCGAAGTGTTCCGTACAAAACGACAAAATAAAAACCATTTGTTGTACGTTGTTGTAAACGTTTGTTGTATGCGAGCCCCCTCTATTTTATTGTTTTTAGTATTTGTTATTATAGCGGCAATAAACAGTGAAAATTTCAACTGTCTAGCTGTCACGGTTAAAGCGATACAGCCTGGTGACGGACAGACAGACAGCGAGTCTCAGTAATAGAGTCCCATTTTTATCATTTGGGTACGGACACCTAAAACTATTGTTACTGGTTCTACTGGAAGGTACTACGTAACGGCTAATACCAGCTGATCCTGCCGAAGCCCCGCACACCAGTTATCTCGTTTGCCGACTGCGCCACTCTTAATCTACTTAAAACTAGAAACGTGTCTCGTCTCTCGTTTCATTTTCGAAGCAATAATATTGTAGTTTTTATGATTTTTACTCATTTTTGTTAAGAAGTAAATTTTTTGTACCACATTTTGATCTTACGATTATGACAACAAACTTCAAAAGTGGTAGGTACACTGGGTTTGTCGGTGACTGTACAAAAAAAGAAAAATGGCTAGAATAAAAAAACGAGCGAGACGTACAGTAGTTGCATAATATTATGTGTAATATTTGACTTCTCACCACATTAATAAGCTATTTTAAAATTTTAAATTATATGATAGAATTACTCATGAAAATATGTAATTTCTTAGTACGATTTTATAAAATGATAAAAAAACTTTCAGTATTGCTTAATGGAAACTTTTCCATTAAGCAATACTGAAATATTTTAATCGAATGCGACGGCCAACTCTACCACCACGCGCTCATTCGTCAATTCAAATAGCTCGCGCTTCCACGACTTCCTGTTGGCTGTTACACACTTCCGTCCCATTTCACGAAATCACTTCCACACATTGAAAGAAAGCGAGGGGAAAGATGTTACACATCAAAAGAGGTAAAATTTATTGTTTATCTACTACCTAGATCAGTGTAGCAACGGAAATTCCACTTTGTAATTTGCAAGAAATGTGTTAAGGTTATCTTACAGTTAATATAAGGAGGCTACGTATAGCGATATTTACTTTTCTGTGACGATAACGATTTTTTAATTTGTATCAAAATATTCCTGAGCCTTTAGCAGTGGTGAAGGCTGGTTCTCCTTTCTAGGGAAGCCCTACCCTGGGTCCTTAAAAGATAAGTGGTAATAGCCGCCGGTAGGAATGGAGTTGTAGCAACCCCACGCCACTGGCCTTTAGTTAACTTGCTATCGCTAATTACCACGACGAAGTACGAAAACAAAAATGTATTGGATTTGATATAAGCATCGCTATGTCACTTAGCTACGTGTACGTCGTCTATGACTATGAATACGTCGTCGTAATTAGTGATGGCAATTTGGCTAAAGGCTATCTATAGCTCTGCTATCTATTAACAAGTAAGGAAGTACAATACACGACAACCTATGTGGCTTGGTTGGTTAGTAAAGCCGGAGGCCGCGGGTTTGAATCCCGCCAGGAAAAAAGTTTTCTTTGTTCCTGGGTCATGGATATTGTGTATTATAAATTAAAAATCTTAAATATATAGTACAAATGTATTAAATATATTTCCGTTGTCTGGTACCCGTAACACATGTTCTCCGAACACTAGGACGGGACCAGATTATTGACGTGGTGTGGTAGCGTCCATAGAGAAGTATTTAAAGTACAAGAAACGCGACTGTTTTTTGTTATAAACAATATTTTGGAAGCTACACAGCTGTGATATGATCGAAATCAAGTAATAGGTATGACTGAGTATCAACAGTCATAATAATATTGTAGTAAGGTACCTAAACAATATATGAATTAATAATAGAGTTTTTGGTCGATGTGAAAACCAAGTGGAAAATTTGCGACGATTTTTGAGATGGCATTTGTAAATTTTTACCAAAAACATCTGTTCTTTCAAATACTTGGTGTAAGATTTTCGTTAGAGAGCAAACAAGATTTCAGTTTGATTAATTATGTAATTGATTAATTATGGAACTAATTATGGAACTGATCCGTTTGATTGATCGTTTAGCTTTTTTGGCATGCTAGGTAAAAACGGCTTCATGTTTTTTTAGGATTTTCCTTCAGGGCCTCTTCCAAGTAACAACAAATCCTAGAGGATTTACAGGAGGATTAGATCACGGGTCTAAGTTTCTCACTGGTTAGACTTTTGAGTATACAAAGTAGGTAATTGCAAATCAATCAGCTTTTAATTTCTTATATTATATTTATGGATTGATACATAGATTCATAAATATATGAGTCTATGTATGTAGCCTGTAATGCTAATAAGCTTACGGAAGCCATTACAGGCTTTATTTTGATCGCATACATTGTGGTTAGATCGATTTTGAACAGACGGCGGTAATATTTTCTTATATTATGAAGATTTTTTTGTGGCTAAATATATGCTTTAAATAAATTGTTGGAAAGTTGTAATCATTTTCTATCTATTCTCCATTCAGAATTCAGAATCTTAACGCAAACAAAGAGACGATACCGTTATTTGATTACCAATTTAAATGTCACTCATTAACCGTGAATTTTTTCGTATTTTTATGGTCATTTGGTCGAATTTAAACTTTGTTTACATTGGAATGAAATTGGACAATAGAGTGTAACGTATCTTTCGCACTGTCTTTTCTCTTTGGAAGAAATCACTATAGTTAGTTGACTTATGAGTATTTACATAGGTATGTGCACCTTATGTAAATGGCGAGCACATTCCCATGTAAATACACCGATAGTTACAGTAATTACGTCGCCCGCGCCGCGCCGTAAAAACTAAGTACTTGCGGAGATAAGTGTGCACTATTGCGTTTTACGCACGAACGTTTATTTCGTAGGTACAAAATCCTTTTAAAATAAAAAATTAATTCCAAATTGTAAGGTATAAGTGCGTTATTACAAAGCATTACAAGCTTAGATATACATAAGCTACGATGTCTTTTGCTGAGTGGTTAGCGCCTTGGCACCCAAGGAGACCTCCGGGGTCGCGCCAGGGGCAAAAATATTTTCTGTGATCCTGGGTCATGGATGTGGATTAAATATTTAGTTTCGCAGGGATAAAACCTAGCCGTTTTCGAGAAACCGATTATATATACAAGAATGTCTCGTTTAAGGTATAAGATATTGTATAATATAAATCTTAAATATGTGTATAATAGTATTAAATATATTTCTGTTGTCTGGTACCCGTAACACAAGTTCTTCGAGAACTTACCACGGGATCAGAATGACGTGGTGTGTAAGCGTCCATAGATATTATTAGATATTATTATTATATTTAATACAGCAAAATGCAGCAAACTTTGATAATATATCCTGTAGTACTTAGACTGAAGTAAAGTAAAACCTTCCATTTGAGGAATATTTCTTATGTAATATTAATACGTAAGAGCTGTGACTGCACAGGGAGGGAAACAAATCAATGATATAGTTGTGGCACGGAGCCAAATTGTCACAAGAAACAACATCACTTTGAAAAATTATTGCTACTACGCTTGTATGTACAAAACATTATTTTTTCAAAGAAGAGCAACAAAAAATATTTACAAAAAATCGGTTGTCTGTAAAGTCGGTTTACTGACGATAGTTGAACGTGACAACGTCATAAGAAAATGGAACGCCTCAGAGCGCGGTAACGCGACATGAGTCATGTTTTTTCATGCGTGCAAACGGCTCCATCGAATTATAAGACGTTGTCACGTCAAAAAAATTATAAACAGGTTGCAAAACGTAGAACACGTAGACGATCAAATATGGAGCCGATAGATTTCTGGTTTAACGAGACAGTATAATCTTAGTTTGTATTTATGTAATCTTTACCCTAAATGAAATTACGACCGTCTAATAGTCTTGCCAATAAATCCTGGTGAGAGTTCTGGAACACTGCCAGTGCGCGAGAGATCTCGAGCCTTTTGACCTATTGTATTCAAACTGACTCATTATTTAATAACGGAGTGTGTATATTTGTATCTCAGTTTTTGATCTGTCGTGACGGACCTCACACGAGCTAAACCCTGACAGAAAGTCAAACGATTGCTACTTAAACTACATGAAGATAATAAAATTAAAGTAAAATATTTTTTTAATAAATAAATTATTTATTTGTCTGTGATATAGACAAATCAGTATTATATTATCAATTTTAATATAAAATGACAAATCGAGCCGGTTGAATCGAAGTAATCCAAGCTGCTGAAGTTGTTGCATATTATGATATTAAACTTAGGCCTTTTCATCCGTTATTGGATGATTTATACAGTATTCTCCGAAGTAACCACTCATGAAATACTATAGTGTCTGGGACATTTGGTTTTTAAATGTCGTATGGTTGCCCAAGCATGCTCACAACACAGTCAGCCTAGTCCAGAGAAATGACTGGTCAATACGTCTGGGGCCAACCGTGTGCGGGTTTCCTCACGATGTTTTCCTTCACCTTAAGAGCGTCCGTATAATGTACTTGATACCTGAAAAAGTCTCATTGGTACACGCCACAAGCTGGGAATTGAGCTTGCAATCTCTCGAGTGCGAATCAAACTGTCTACCCACTAGGCCACGGAGCTCTATTATGATATTACTTCAACAATTATTACTTTTTTATTATATGTATCGCATGAAATGCTTCGAAGTTTTTATAACCTTACAATTCCTAATATCGCAAAATAACATGTTACTTTGAATATGGGAAATTATGTTCATTATTTGTTATTATAAATGGGCTTGTAGTGGATAACTGTACCTGATATTAAAAGCATAGTTCATTTCGTCATAAAATTTTCTGGAATATTATGTACAGCTGGTTTTAAGTATTAAATAGGTAATTAATATTATAAACACCGCCGTAAAGCCAAACGCATGCATAACTTTAGAAAAAATATGCCAATAAAGGTCTAAGTTTCAGAAAATAATGAGTAATGAGGCTCCTACGAAACACCGCGTAGCGTACGTAGCGTAGCAAGTCGCTGGAAGCGAGCGGGTCAAATGTTTGGGTGTTAGGTAGTATATTTTAGTAATTTAGCCCCAATTTCACCAACATATTAAAACGACTTTTAGCTACGGTTTTCGATGTTTGTCCCGTTCTAACATTGAATGAGAGAGAGAAACCGAATCCGGGCTTAGCTTAAGCGCGTTTAAAGGGGTTTGGTGAAATTGGGGCTTAGATTTAAGAATATTATATACGTTATATACGAGTGCATACGAGTACATTAGTTTAAACTTTGGACTAATCTAAACAGATGAATCGAATCATTTTTTGATTCCTGATACGTTAGATTTTAAAACTAAGGAATGACGTTTATTTGACAAAAATACAAGAAAAAGTTACGCCTTCTTGAGACTGATTATGCTGCGGATGTTAAAATGAGAAATGAAACAAACATTAACTCCCCCAAACAACCACAAAAATAGGGCAGTTTAAGTGTGGACACATTTTGCCTCGACATGCCTCGTCTATATTATAATATTATATAGGTCTATGGGTGGCATCTTATACTATCAGGTGATCTGCTAGGTTGTTACCTGCAAGAAGACGTGCAGGATGGCGTGCGGGTCGCCGCCGCCGAGCCGTGCGGCGCGCGCGCCGGCCAGCAGCAGCCGCATGCAGAACGGTGCCGCGAAGCACAGCCGCCGCTCCCAGGGCGACCATGCGCGCATCGCCTGCGCACCAGACATTCATTCTAAATAACATGTTATGTAACTGCAAAGGCCGGGTGAAAAGATTAAGCTACTGTTTATAATATGGCCTTTATTCGATTAAGTTCAACTCAAAGTTCAATGACTTGATCTTTTGCGAATTTTTAGCAAGACCGTCTGTTAGAACATAAATGTGGAATGAGAGCCAAGATCAATATTATTATTATTTATGCCTTGGTTGTTTACTTCAATGACAAACTAAGTGAGATGTAAATGGGTGCCTTGTTCAGTGGTCAGTCCTGACATTTATTTATAACAACTTAAAATATAATTTCTTCTTATAACTTAAATATATTGAAACCAAAGGTCTCACTTGGCTAGTTCTCAAATACTCTTATTTCACATATTTATGTTTTTGCTGTTGTTTTTTGTTTTATATGTGTTTTTTGTTTATCATTTCTTTTTGTACAAAAATGATCAGTAGCTACTTATTCATAATAAATTGCTTTTTCTGATTCTTACATTAGGCACATACAACTTAAGTAAGTGTTCCTAATAGAATCAAATAATTGAAAAATTCTAGAAAATTAACTAGCTTCTGATTTTTTTCTTTATATTCAACCACCTATCTGGATTCTGGATGCCCAATTTAATTTTTAGACGATAATATCTATATAACCGTTTAAGGTTTGTTTATGAAATTTTGAGCGCATATGGATCTCGCAAGTCTCAATATATTATGAGCCAAAGACGTAAGTGATATAGTTTTGAGATATGAGGGGGTCCAAATGGTTCGTGTAATATTACACACGATGCTGCTCGCCAGTTCTGTTCTTTGACTTGGCTTGACACGCTGTCAAGACTATGTAATTAGGTAAAAATATACAGACGAATTCGTCGAAATGTTGTTGAAAACACTCCAACGTTTGGCACTCGTCGATTCGGAAAACGTTCAACGTATGTTCTTCGTGCAGCAGCAGCATTACCATTACAAAGTCCGTAACAAAACAAGATGTCAGCGTATTCATCGTACTCAAAAGCAGCCATCGTGATACAAAAAAATCACAAGTAGAAGTAAGGGTGTAGTTTAAAGCAACAATACGTCCGTACACGGCAATAGTTGACTTAAAACTAATATTAGCTACTAAATTTGCTCTGTAAGCCAGTCGGTAACTCATTGACAAAGGGCCGCGACGATAGTAGCCGAAACATCCCGAAGTTTGAACAAAGGAAACAATTGAAAAAAAAGGTCGCCTCAGGTAGAGTAATTCTTTAGATAACGTTACCTGATGATTGTTTTGTCTTTGTTTATTACATGTTCATATTTTTATGTACATATTTGTACCTTTTTTGGAAGCTTATGAGGTAAGAAAGTTATTTAAGGTATTTGTACGCATTGTGTCATACAACTTTTTAAAGAAAATCACCTGCTTTTAAGAAAAATGTGCATTTTTCTTCAAAAGAAAATTCTGTTTCATGTCTCATAATGAAAAATTCTCGCTTAGTTTGTCCCTATTTATTCCTTAAAAATAATATTTGACTCATTGACGGTTAAAATACATAAAAAAATCACTAAAAAGACAAACATTTTTAAAAATACGTCATGTCAAATTTAAAAAGTCGAAAATAAAGAATTTTTTTTTGAAATTTCAATAACTTAGTAAATATCAACTTTCGGATAGGGGATGCCATGAAAAATATTACTGTAAATGAGGTCTACTTTCTGTCTTTCAAAGGAATGTATCGAATTTCAGGTCAGCCTGTATATATATGTTGACGTCGAATTTAATGATAATAATAAAGTTATCAAGTTCCATCTGTGACATTAAAAACGTATGTTCTCATTAACGTACGCATCTACATGGTAACATGTTGGCGTTGGCCAAGCCCAGAAGAAAATTATTTACTAAACGTAGTATGATATTATAGAGAGGCGTAGGTAGGTATGAAGGATATTGTCAGTTGCATACAAGAGATAATATAATCTTCTATTTAGTCTTTGAGAGCTGTGATATCTTCATATGAGTCTACTATTATATGAGTCGAAAGCCTTCGCACTTCGCGCAATCTCTTCAGCCGCAGCCGTAGCTTTGCGTCGCGGAGAAATTAAACTCACTCGTGGCCAACACAGTACGACAGACCAAAGTATTTTACTTACTTGATGTTGCCCGGTACTTCGTACGCGAAAAAAGAAATCACGCGGAAAGCGGACACTTAAACGCCGCGATAAAAAGTAGCTTATGCTCTCCCCGTGGTCTACTCTAGAAGTAGACATACACTACACCTGTGCCAAATTTCATCTAAATCGATCTAGTAGTTTCGGAGCTTACTTAATACAAACAAACAAACATTCAAAAAAACAAACAAACAATTCTTTCTTCTTTATTAATATTAGTATAGATTTATAAAGAGGTTAGAAATATTATTTTGTAGTTAAAAAAAAAGTGAGGCCTTTGATTATACAAAAGAAAATATTAGACCGAAGCTCAGCTACGTTAAATAAAGTCCTGTGAAATAATGAAAATATTATATTGGAAATATTCGTGTACCTACAAGTGAAGTTAATTGGATTAATACAGAGACAAAAAACAGAAAGAGCATTCGCGCCCGTCGCTTCACTTCAGTTGATGACATTTTCAAGCGAGAGGACACGACTGAATAGAAATGCACGTGCCTTATTACCGTCATCCGAAATCCGCGAGAGATTAAGTGAGTAATTAACCTACTTTAATGTGTCCCGCGATTCGGCAACGGAAGGCGAGAGGTTAGCCGCCCCGCGCCTCTTACCCCGCGCCCTGCGCCCGAGCGCAAATTGTAAAACAAATCTGGGTCAGGCAGAAACACTCTAGAGTCTAGTTGGAATGCTACGCAGAAACGCTACGCCAACTTTCCACTTTCAATGAAAAATTGAAGTTTTCCTATTTTATGTTTTTGCGTTCTGTGCGACCACTTCATTAGCACTATTACCGAACTTGTTTAAACTTAGAAAGTTTCAAGTTTCTACCTACCCACTTAATTATAAATACGAGTAACGCAGAACGCTTCCGTGTGTAGGTACTTTTTAATGAACTGACGAGTGACGTGTTAAGATTTTTAGGTATTTTCTATAGTATTTCCGAGGCAGTAGCGCGGAGTAGCGCAGCGGCGCGGGCGCGCAGTACACCATCTCCGTCATCATGGGGATGGCGCCTGGAACTGTGCCTACCTTGTACAGTCCCAGCAGGCTGCCGAGGCAGTAGACGGCGAGCGCGGAGTAGCGCAGCGGCGCGGGCGCGCAGTACACCGTCGCCGTCACCATGGGGATGGCGCCTGGAACTGTGCCTACCTTGTACAGTCCCAGCAGGCTGCCGAGGCAGTAGACGGCGAGCGCGAAGTAGCGCAGCGGCGCGGGCGCGCAGTGCACCGTCGCCGTCACCATGGGGATGGCGCCTGGAACTGTGCCTACCTTGTACAGTCCCAGCAGGCTGCCGAGGCAGTAGACGGCGAGCGCGGAGTAGCGCAGCAGCGCGGGCGCGCAGTGCACCGTCGCCGTCACCATGGGGATGGCGCCTGGAACTGTGCCTACCTTGTACAGTCCCAGCAGGCTGCCGAGGCAGTAGACGGCGAGCGCGGAGTAGCGCAGCGGCGCGGGCGCGCAGTACACCGTCGCCGTCACCATGGGGATGGCGCCTGGAACAGTGACAAATTCGAATAACGAAAATGATAAAGATAAAAATAAACTTGAAAAACATAACCAAAATATATGTAATTGAACAATTTTAACGACGTCTCACGGCATGCGTTCCTGCTTAAAGGAAAATTAAAAGTAATATCAATTTTATACAATGGGATGCATAATGGGAGCAATAAAGTATATAAATCTATCTATCTGTATCTAGTATATGTTATTAAATATTTTGATTAGACTGCATCACAACATTAACACTCCTTCACTATTCCTAATCATAATATTGTAAATAGGTTTGTATACCGATTTCGTTGCAGTAAATTTATTGCTTGAAACGAAAGGGGATAAGAGAAAAAATTGATGCCAAATTTTCTCCTCGGCTTAACCTATTAACCTACATATATAGCTCCTAACCAAAATTTAAATAAACAAGAAAAAGGAAAGAATAGAGCTCGTTTTTTGCACGTTGCGCACAGTTTCCAAGTGCGTCAAGCGACGATATTTCCTCATAAAATCTGTGTTCCCCATTAAATGTTTTGTTAAAACGGGGTCAATATTGGCCCAATTTTCCATTCGACGTGTTACGCAAAAGTTTATTTCTAAATGAAAAATGTATAAAGCAAAAAGCAATTTCGCGATTGCATTAAAACAACAACGGCAAGTAGCCTCCACTGATTCTGAGCTTTCATTTTGATTGCTCTGTGATTGAGACGGATATCCAATACCACTACGATGACATAGATTGCAGTTTCATATATTTCGACTAGTTCGCCCACCTTGTTTGACATCTTTGATTAATGATAGGGCTTCGAGCGCATTTCCGGCTTCTGTAATTAGTTACGTAATACTACGCATTGCTTGTAAGTTTTTCTTTAGTAAAACGCGTACAATATTCCGCATTCGTTAGGTATATATCAGTAGAACATATTTTGACACATATATGTGACAAAAAAGAAATGTGACGTAGAAAATAAATATATGTAATTTGGCTTCGTACCAGTGCACCAAAGCGCTAGAGAAATTTACAACGGACAAGGTGCTGGGAAATACTACACATTTTCCCCTCGTAACATCTTGTTACAATTCTTTGCCTGGGATTTATTTGTGGTGTATTACCACAGGCTATATTTAAGTATATTTTTCCTGCAGACAACTGTCCCATTTGCGGGCAGACGTTGCGGTAAACCGTTTTGAATTTCACTTAGCAAAATTGAAAGATAATAATCAGAAATTATTTTGCTGGAAATATTATAAGGCAACAGGATAAAAACTAACCCTCCAAATGTCGTCGCAGCATTTTGTTTTTCATAACCCGAGATTTTAATATTATATAAGCACTTTATATTTAGTTGCGAGAAAAATCTAGCAAGTTTGATGGATGTCGTAAATAAGAGATACATAAACCAGCTGCTAGTTACAGCTGTAACTCACGCGACATAAACCGGCCAGCTCGTTTCTCGATCACTGGCCGACGCTAATGGAGCATTTATTTACTAGTAAGTACCTAGTAGCCGATAAAATAACAAAAAAATCTCCTGTATTAAAATCCTTAATAAAAAGTAACTAATAACTATGAACTACCAACAAATACTAAACGAATTATATCTTTGTCATCCCAGTCACAATAGGCGCGAATGTTTGTGGGGATAGACTTGTTACTTTTTACGAAAAATAGTAGAGCAGACCAAAATGTAATTACATGATCAGTATACACAAATAAACAATTTTATAGATTGATGCATGACATACAACGTTATATATTTATAACGTTAATTATTAACGTTATATATTTTATAAATACATGAAGCAAAAACTTTCATTACAGTTTTACGAGAATTGTGTAACTGGAGAAGTAAGAAATTTGGCTGGTATGTGTAGGAAGGTGTGCGGAAAGCTAATTTTTTTTAACAATAATGCTTAAAAATTAATAAAAATAACAACACACACTAGCTCAGATTATTAACACACACTAACCGTTGTATATAATATGATCGTTGTTGATAACAACAAAATTGACTGTCCAGATCTTAGTAAAATAAACTTTTATGTACCTACTAGGCAACGCCGATTTAATCCGCCACTGGTAATTCCACGTTACAACACCAACTACAGGCGTAACTCCTGCCTGGTGCGAGCTAGCATTGAATTTAAGAACTCTTGTAAATAATTCTCCTTTGATCCATACACATTGCATAGCAAGATATAAGCTAAACCTTAACTTCTTTAAATAATTTAAACTTTGTTAGATTTAGATACTATGATTTTGAATGTTATGTTGCTAATACTTAAGTGTTTGCTTGTTTGTACTTTTACTTAGTCACTAATTGTGAAAATGTCATTGGCTTCACTTTTTCGATGTCTAGCCTATATATTGTAATATTTGTAAGCTGTTGGTTTACTAAAATAATAAAATATAAAATGTAAAAGCATAAGAATTAATAACGACAAATTTCGACCACAGGGCGACGTCTTTTTCTGATAATTCTAGTGCAACCTTTGCATAAAATGGAAATTCTTTCTACGACGTAGCTACTACACGAACGTGGTCATAGGCAACAACTATTATTATATAAGTTAAAAGCATGATAAATTATATGTAAGTTACGTAGTTGTGCTTAGATATGCAGCATCAGAGCTGACCCGGCTTGTATCTAAATGTCGCAGCTCTCAGACAATTACATAACCGTTTGGAATTCGATTTGTGATTCGGAAATAGTTAATGCTGAAACCGTTCCCAATATATTTTCTTCCCGAAAGCCGTTTAAACATTTAGGTGATCTAGATTCCAAATATTTAGTAATTATACAACTATACTCACAGCCAAAAAGTTACGGATGGTACGGTACAATCAAGATTTAAATTTTACAATAAGAATTGTTAATTCAAAAGAAAGAAGTTTAATGAGAAAAGATTCAGACATCACAGAAGTCTCAGTACCGTGTGAATATGAGACCGCGCCTGTAAAATGACCCAAAACATAATAGGCCCATTTCTTTTATGTCGAGATATTGTCAAGGTGTGCGTTTTGGTGCAATGGAAGTGGGCGCAGCCTGTACGGCCTTGACTTTATCTACAGACCTTCCAGGCCATTGTTAGATGCTCGCTATTGATAGTTCTGAAATAGTCAAGGAAAAAACTTTAATCTTTGGAACGTGCAACGCCAGTATAAGGTTTTATTTATAGGTATCTGATGGAACCAGATTATCTGTCAACCAGTTTACGCCCACGACTTTCGTTTGCGTAGGATGAGGATTTAAAATCTATCAAATCCATTCCAACCATACCAATCTGTCTGTGTGTGTGTGTGCGTGTCTGTCTGTGTGTTTGTCTGTCTGTGGCCTCGTAGCTCCCAAAAGGATGAGCGGATTTTTATCTAGTTTTTATCATCATCAGCTCGCACCCTGCTTGACAATTCGGAGGATACTTAAATTTTTTAATTTTGTTTATCATTATAAAGCGATAAGCACAGACAGTAGATTAGTAGTAGTGCCATCAAATGTAGTACAAATGTGGTAATTGCAATAAATGCTCGCGTCCATACAAACATTAATGCTAATTAAACGGTTGTTGTTTTAATAACATTTGACCAATAAATTGAAACAATAGATGCGTATTTAGCAGGCGGCCGCGGCGGGGCGTGCTTCGCAGTAATAACAGTATTAATCATCGTTATTCAATTATCAGGGGAGGCGCAGGCCGCGTAATTATTCCGCTTCATATTATGGCTATTCAAGTTATTTTGTCACAATATATTATTAATTAAATTGTTGTAAGCACTTTATACTTGTGAGCACTTTATACTTGCGAGCGCTTTGTACGTAGCGTGCCGTCGAGTCACTTTGTTTTATTCGCTGCATTCGTCAATAAAGTTATTTTAAAACTCTTTGTTGTGATATTGGCATTAAACGCTGAAACGTTAATAGAAGTTTATTCGATTTATTACTTTTAACATTTATATTATACAAGTTTTGGAACAATATATAAAATAATAATAATGTTCTAAAAGTCTTTACTTGTCGCAATACCTACCTAGAATGATATAACATTGTAACATAATAATATTTCAAAACTTATATAAAACTAGCTGTCCCGAGAGACGGTGTTCTGTTTTTTCTATGAATAGGAATGACAAATATGGTAGTAGGGTGACAATTTAGGGTTGTATGTATTTTTTAATGCCACGTCATATAAAAATAAAAAATATTGACAAAAAAAAAATTTGGAGTGGGTCAACCTCATTCCCTTATCGGTTAAACCGAGGAGTGTGTATCCGAACACTACGACACGAGAATTTTATATATTAGAGATTATAGATAATCACAATCCATCTGGGATTCAACGAATAAAAACTTGAGTAAAGTTTTTTTTAGGAATTCAAGATCACTTATTGAAAGATAGGGCTGTTTAAATAAAATCTCAAGTATCAATCAAAAGGGTCTGATCTCCCCGAAGCGCCTGCATCCTTTTGCTCGTTTATTTCCGAGAACAAAGGTGACAGATTTAGGAGCGATTCGTAAAAGTTTCACCGCCGAGATATATTGCTATCTTTTGTGATTCAGGCGCGTTCAAAAAGGTTGCAACCTTAATAGATTTATATTGCCTTAATAGATATATATGGCCACATTAATAGATTTATAGCTCCACTCGTAAGTTAGTAGTAGTTAGTAACTCGTTAGTACATAACTAACCTACTATAGAACAAGTTAAAAAGCCGTTGTCAAAGATCAAACAACAGTAACATCGGAAAAGAAAGCGAGAAAAGAAAAGTAGCAGAATAAATACAAGCAAATTATCGGAAACTTTAGTGTCGGTGAACCTTCAAAAAAACAAAGTTCGTTTCTATCGCATACAAACTTTAACACTTAGGAGGTAAGTGTGAAATCCTCTCTAGCAGTAAGGATAAAGGGACCTTAAACTTTTACATTACCGGCATTGTGCTTGGAACATCGCGAATCAGATAAACGCTAACGACGTCTTTTTACCCAACTACGGCGGAGCCTCAAGGAAGGGTAATGATTTTGTTAATATCAGATACAATCTATTTCGTTGTAAATTAAGAGCTCTAGGGGCTCACTACAGATTGGTAAGCCCCTAGAGTAAAATGAAATGTATATTATATGTTCGCCTTATATTATTACTATTCTAATAATTTCAGGCCTGTCTATAGTCTATCTGTATAATTCTGACTTTATTGTAACTAAACTAACATGTTTATCAAGTTCATAATATTCTAGAGATTGCATTCAGGAAGATCGAGTTAGGTTATTAATCGCCAATACCGCACTGTAAGCTACTTTGTTAAGTTTGAACTTTGAACACAAGGTATATTACGAGTATTATAGCGACGCTACTCCCAAGACTTTAAACTACTTCAAGTAGGAAAGGAGTTCTAAACCTATTCAAAAGTGATTCATTTAGGTCATGTTAATGGTTTGATGATGATAAGAACTCAGGAATTCATAGAATAAGTTAGTTGTAACACAATGATCGCGGTTCGGTACCCCCGAGGATCATTAACAGGGCTGGAGCCTCCGCACCCTGCTAACCGCGGGGTCAATCTGAATGCAAATAACTTATAAATCTCCAACATTGGTAATAGCTTGTTTAATCTGTGTTTTAACTTCTGGTTTGCTAAATACGCCATAAACAAATCATACAGAAAATACTTTTAACTAAATATCAACGATTTCAAAACTAAGGATGGGCTATGAGTTAAACAAATCTTCATACAAGAAAAAGGTACGCCATCTTGATTTCACCATACCTCAAATGTCAAAAGGGCCGCAAATAACCCCAAAAGTGGAGCCATTTAAGTGGGGACAGTTTTCGCCTCGACATGCCTCGTCTTTATTATAGCTTTTGCCCGCGGCTTGGCCCGCGTGGAATAGTGTTCTTGGAGAAAAAACTTCTTCAGCAAATAACTCTACTTACTGCACTATACTTCTGTATATAATATAGAAAATGTTTTTCAGGGTTTCGTAAAAAACGGTACCCTATCACCTCGACGCGACGTGCGAGACAGCTTGTTATTATATATTTTTCGCGCTTGAATATAAATTTTACAATATCTTTTAAATATAAAATACTAATTTAAACTGTATGGTTTAAAGGGCTACTATAATATGTATAAAATGCTTAAAGTAAGTAACGTATTTATAAACTTTGATAAGGATCATACTGTGTCCGTCTAAATAGCTTCTGAAAATACCATACATAATGTGTTTACGACATCACATTAGAATGAAAAAAAGAAAGCATGTTATATACATATAAACCTTCCTCTTGAATCCCTCTATGTATTAAAAAACACGCATCAAAATCTGTTGCGTAATTTTAAATATATAAGCAAAAACAGCGACTTTCTTTTATACTATGAAGTGATAGTGAATTGATAATGTAGTTACGCCACCGGCCACCCCGGCCCGGCCGGTCCAACCTATATCCCTGCATTTTAAATCTGTAATATCCTACAATGAAAGGGCCATATTGATGTATATTAAATGCACAATGTATTTAAGGTACTCAATTAGAGAAGGATTAAGGATTAGCTATATTGCTTAAAATCGCTTCGTAAATAAGTCATTATTTCTCGTAAAAAGTAAACATTAAAAAATGGTTATTGTGGGTTATCCCTAAGAGATATACCATCGCGGACTTTTTTGTAGACCTTTTTAAGGTGTACAATACTGTAGTACATTATTTTGATCTCGGAGGGTTCAGCCAGCGTTTGCAATGTAAGCGCAAAACAATGTGTTTCACATTAGAAACCTCTAAAATTATCAGTGTTTCTCTACTACATTATGCATGTTATATACATATAAACTCTCTTGAATCACTATATCTAATAAAAAACCCGCATCAACATCAAACGAAAGGTTGCATGCTTAATTATTTTAAAATGAAACTGAAAGGGGTCACCAGACCATTTCGTGACACTAAAACTTGAAGGGATTTAATAGGGGCGAAATGTGTATGTTTGCGTAGGGAAACGACGGGATTGACACGTTACGTGGGTGGTACGTTGTGCGAAACAGAAATACCACGCCGAGTTGGATATTATGCTATTAATAGCCACAAGTGAAATACATACATTTATGTTTCTTTGGAAAGTGCTGATGCGGACGATAGCCTGCAGGGCACAGCTTGTACAAAGTGAGTAGTTAGAAGAAGACACATTACATTCGAGTCTCGCCGGCCGCATGGTGTTCGGTTCGACTGAATTATTCAAACACATTATACAACCCCTCTGTGCATAAAAAATATTCTTTTATCATTAATGCTGAAAAATATACATAATGTAAGTTAAGCTCCGTCAAAATTCCTTTGTGTACGGCGTGTTCGGCTTTCAGCTTTGAACTTTGTTATTTAAATCGCCGCCTCTGTAGTCTTATAGTAATTAGTAACACTCAACTTGAAGCTCTAGGTTCGTTTTTCGCCAAGGTGATAATATTATAATGGCATTTGAATTGCAGTTTCATTAAATGTCTCAGTAATAAAGATGTGATTTCTTTACTTACTTATATTTTCACACATAAAACAGAAGTAGTAGCACGCTTAATGAGTTTTCACTCATTTTCACTTATTTTGATTGTGTAGGAAACTCGACAGCCATTAAACCAATCGAAGAATTCTATGTCTCGCTAAAATTCGAGAAAGGCTGGACCGATTTGGCCGGTTTTTATCTTGAATTGTTCAAGTTCAGGGAAGGTTTAAACGGTGAGAAATATTGCAAAAATAGCTAGAAAAATAGATAAAAACGACACTAAAATTTTCCCATATTAACTGTTCTTACTCAGGTAGGTAAAATTTAAGTTAACTATAAATAACTTTGAGGCAATTTGAAATTTTGATATAGTGTTAGTTTAATGTTTACGGAGTTGGGGGAAAAAAGCCAGTTCATTTAGGGGGTTTAGCCTTGCCAGACCAGTGTAAAAGTAAATTGGAGAAAGGTTAAAAAAATCCCGACTAAATGACTCGGGCCTTTTGTCAAGATGCATTCGATAATTTCGAAGGCGGAGTTCGAAATAAAAAATGTAAGAGATTTGACATACGTCATCGCTAAGTGACATCATGAAATGTCGCTTGCGATGCCTGTTGTCAAAAATGAAGTCTCTAAAGATCTCATAGGTATTGATTCCTTTACTAAAAAACCATTCGGACAGGAAATAATAAAATCTTTGATGGCGCTTTGGACTGCCCCATCGGAGTTTAATTTTTTCCCTTGCAATAAGTTATCCAAATTTCGAAAAAAATGGTTAATCTGTTGGAGCAAGGTCTGGGGAGTACGGTGGATGTCTTGTCTTATACATTCCAATTGAAGCTCCTCTAATTTGGTAGCCGTCTGGTGTGCAGTGTGTGGTCTAGCGTTGTCCTGAAGCAGCAGTGGCCTAGAGCGAATGACCAAACTCGGTTGTTTAGCAGCTAGCTTTTCCATCATGATATGCAGTTGCTGGAAATAGACATCTGCGGTAATCATCTGGCCAGATTTAAGAAAGCTGTAGTGAACGACACCGGCACTAGTCCACCAAACGCTCACAAGTAACTTTTTTTGAGTCAATTTTCACTTGGGGCAGGCTTTGGCTGGTTCGCCAGGGTTCAGCCATTGCGATGAGCGTTTCCAATTATCGTACAAGATCTACTTTTTATCACAGGTTTTAATTAATAATGTAAATAATAAATAAATAATAATTAATAAATATGTTTTAATTTATTCGATTTAAAATCCCTTCATTATTGTGCCAGTTGAGTAATGTAACGCAGCAGTCGACGCGCGTTTGTCGGCTTTCTGCACTAAATTCATGAGGTGGGTCCACCTTTCAAGCTTTTTCACCTTCCCAATTTGCTTCAATTCGATTAAAACAGTTTAATCACTAACACCGCAGCCTGCAGCTAACTCGGGCGTGGTTTGCGATGGACCCGCTTCCACAATAGCCTTCAATTCTTCATTATTAACTTTGATATACGGCTGTCCATGGGGCTTGTTCTGCAGGTCTAAATTTCCAGAACGAAAACGTTGGAACCAAAAAACGCACTGTGTTTTCTTTTGCGAAACCGACGCCATACACATCATTAATCCTTCGAGCCGTTTCTGCAGCACTGGTGCCACGGTGGAACTCGTACTCGAAAATAATACGATAATTCAAGTTTTCCATTTTGTAAACAGTGTGACGCAAAGAAAAAACCAAACGAGGTAAAAACAAATGAATTACGGTTTTCGAAACATAAATGCATGAGCAAATAGCGGTATAAATTTGAAATTGGAATTTCTAACCAAAGAAGATATATTTGAGATCAAAGTGGCCAGTACGACAAAACGCCAATCTCATATGTAAGGACCTAATACTAACACTAGGTATATCAAAATTTCAAATTACTTCAAACATGTTTTTTGGGGATTAAAAAAAAAAACCTTTTTTAAAATTTGTATATTGACTTAGCCCCGCTTCTGCCCAGCCAGACCTACAGTCTCCTGTTGAGGTACAACAGGAGAAGTATAGGACAAGGTTTCAGCTTGCCTCAAACACCTGCTCAAAATTTCCTAGTAGCTCTATCTAGTATACTTATCTATCAGTTGTCACCTGTATGCCTACATTGCCTCCCTGTGTAATGTGTATATCTTTATGTTTTAAACAAAAATTTTATTATTTAAAACAAACTCCACTGTGGATGCTTTTAAATTATTTCCTGTCTCTAGCAAAAAGCGAAAAGACTTAGATAATAGATCATCAAAATAAAAATTCATCGCTGCTCTTGGGAAATATTTCACAGGGCTTTGTGATTGTGAAATTAGTAACGGTTTCTCAAATTTTACTGTGCATTATTTGTCTTAGTCATCTATTCCACTAACCACCGTCTTATCGTATCCTGTCACCTGTGTACATTAGTTAATAAATAATATATTATGTAACAAATTGTAAAAATGTATGTCTTTTCCCTTGCAATGTGTAGATTTGGCATACTAATAAAAATGCACAAAAAAGTATGAAATAAATCTTATTTTCTAAATAATTCCCCTTTTAAATTCTTTTAAATAAATCTTCATTATTTTGAAGTCGGTATGAGCCCAAACAATATTCAGGATATTGTTTGGGCTGATACCGACTTCAAATAACATTTAAAATTTAAAACAATATTTTATAGAACTTACGTTGAAGTTTGCTGTTACCGACTTAAAAAATATGAAGATTGAGTAGTGAGATAGTTAATATTTTAGCCGAATTTAAATGGGAAATTATTTAGAAAATAAGTTTTATTTCACACATTTTTTGGAAGTCGATTAAATTTTTTGTTTAAAAATAATATTTTTTACCTTTTTAGTTATATTTACTATATTATTTTATTATTAACACTGTAACGTGCAGCATAAGCAATTATGCACATATGTCTATTATATACATGTATCATGTATGTATGTTGCCCCTAGTTAGTCTTAAGAGTTAGTTCAGTAAGGACAGTTGTTAATTAGTATCCGTAAGGGTATGTTGCCCTGCCGGCACCTATGTACACGCGCTATTAATAATATATGAAGTCTAAAAATATAAACCTTTAATTTATCTCCTACGAGGGCTGCACTAAAAGTATCGGTAATGGAATATTTCCACTGTTCCTGTCATATTAAAATCTTTTTAATTTAAAACTCCTTGGTTTTAAAAATCGAATACCGTTTATTTATTTAAAAAAAGATTCTCGGTCTTGTCACAAGGTCTTGTCAAACTTGTTTAGTCGTTGAGAAAATGGAATTGACTCGAGAAAATTCTAGAGCGATGATTTATTACGACTTTCGAAGTGGTTTAACACAAAAACAGTGTGTTGACCGGATGATTTCTGCATTTGGTAATGAAGCCCCATTCAAAACCACAATTTATCGCTGGTTTGCTGAATTTCAATGTGGACGTGTCAAGCTCAGTGATGATCCCCGTCAAGGTCGTCCAAAAACTGCAGTCACCCAAGAAAACGTTGATGCTGTGCGTAAGCTGATTGAGGAAGATCGACATGTGACATACCGCGAAATTCAGGCAACTTTAGACATTGGCATGAGTCAAATACAAATAATCTTGCATGAACAATTAGGTGTAAAAAAGTTGTTTTCCCGATGGATACCGCATTTGCTCTGTGAAGAGCAAAAAGCGGCTCGCGTTACTTGGTGCATCAGAACTCTCGAAAGATTCCACGCAGGATCCTCAAATGCTGTATACAACATCGTATCAGGTGACGACTCCTGGATATACGCGTACGAATCCGAAACAAAAAACCAGTCAAGAGTTTGGGTGTTCGAAAATGAGTTAAAGCCAACAAAAATTGTTCGTTCACGGAATGTTGCAAAAAAAATGGTGGCCACGTTGTCTCCAAAACCGGCCATATTGCGACTATTCCTCTTGAGGGACAAAGGACGGTTAATGCAGAATGGTATGCTAACATTTGTTGGCCACAGGTCGTTTCTGAACTCCGTAAAGAGAACTGCAACCGCCGCATCATCCTCCATCACGACACAACAAAAAAGTTAAAAGCGCACAGAACAAAAAAGTTTTTAGAGCAAGAAATCATAGAATTATGAGACCATCCGCCGTATAGCCCCGACCTAAGCCCTAATGATTTCTATACTTTCCCTAAAATAAAGAATAAATTGCGTGGTCAGAGATTTTCATCACCTGAAGAAGCTGTGGACGCCTACAAAACGGCCACATTGGAGACCCCAACTTCCGAATGGAATGGTTGCTTCAATGATTGGTTCCATCGTATGGAAAAATGTGTCAAATTTCGCGGAGAATACTTCGAAAAGCAATAAATACATTTTTAAATAGTAATGTTGTGTCACTTCTTGTCTTGATTTTCAGTGCCGCCCTCGTAATAGGGCATGCCTTTACATTGGTGACCCCGACGTGATTAAATAGGTGCCGTGCGTTGTTTCAAAAAGTTTTTTGACTTTTGTGAATTTTAAATACCAAACTTTTTATGTGACAATTTTAAATCGTGAGAATGTCGGACAATGAAAGTGTTGCGGTTGGCGCTCCAGAGGTATCACAAATTACCGTTTTTCGCCTGTTCCTGATTTCTGGGAAGACCAGCCTCGGACCTGGTTTATTCAGCTGGAGTCTGTGCTATTTAAGCAGAGGTTGACGGACGAAGCCAAGTATCACCTCATCATAGCCAAGTTGGGCAAGAACGTCGTGCAGCAAATCACCGATATTTTGGTGAGACCGCCAGAAGAGGGTATATATGAGCTACTCAAGACCACTCTTCTTAGCATCTACGAGGAGTCCGAGTCCCGTCAAATTCAGAAGCTCATTGGCGAGATGGAGCTCGGAGACCAGAAGCCTTCTCACCTACTAAGGCGGATGCGTGAGCTTGCTAGAGATAAGGTCAATAACCATACTCTGAGCATCCTATGGCAGAATCATTTGCCCGCTCCAGTTCGCGCAGTGTTGGTAGTGTCAGACACGAAGGAGCTGAACACCTTAGCTTCAATAGCTGACAAAGTCATGGAGACCTACAGGAGTAGACGAGATCGCCTCCTCATCGGGTGACTCGATCATAGCTGAGATCGCTAAGCTCAATAAGCGTCTCGACCAGATGACGTTGCCGTGCTCGAGAAGAAGATTTTTCCGTGGCAGAAGTCGCGCACGCTCCCGTTCTTTTGGACGCCGTCGTCAAGATTCGAGACACAAATCCCCAGCGCGTAAGGACCTATGCTTCTACCATGCGAAGTTACAGAAGAAAGCTCACAGGTGCGTCCCACCCTGCGCCTGGAAGGACGAGCAGGGAAACTCTTCGTCGTGCAGCCAGCAGCGGTGGCCAGCTGCATAGGAGTGAATCACCGCTTGTTGATTAAAGATAAGTTTAGTAACGTAAGATTTTTAATAGACACTGGCGCAAATGTCTCAGTTATTCCTCGAAATAAAGTGCGAATTTTGACTGAAAATTTTAAAAATAATAATTATAATTTGTATGGAAATGGAACTCTTATTAAAACTTATGGTCTAAAAACTTTAAATTTAAATTTTGGTTTGCGCAGAAATTTTAAGTGGACATTTATTGTCGCTGACGTGTGTCAGCCAATTATTGGCGCAGATTTTTTGTCTAAATATAAGTTGTTAGTGGATATAGCGTCACGTAGAATAATAGATGAAGTTACGCACTTAAATGTTTCAGCCGAGGTTTGTTGTTTAGTTTGTTGTTGTTTTGTTTGAACCAATTGTTCGTTACATTGAACACAATGTAACGAACAATTGGTTAAAACTATCGATGAGTGTCATCCCTATTATGACATACTAGTTAAGTACCCTGACATCACCAAGCCCGTTTCGTTTAAGGAAGCAGCTAAGCATTCAGTATACCATTATATTGAGACAAGTGGCCCGCCCGTTCATGCAAAAGCGAGGCCATTGCCACCACATAGGTATACCAAGGTGAAGGAGGAGTTTCAGCTCATGCAAGAGCTAGGGATTTGTAGACCATCGAAAAGTGCGTGGGCTAGTCCACTTCATATTGTTCCAAAAAAGGATGGCCAGTTGCGACCATGTGGAGATTATAGAGCGCTTAACGCTATCACTAAGCCCGATCGATATCCTATCCCCCGTATACATGATTTTACATACATATTACAGGGCAAAAATGTATTTACGCGAATCGACATCAATCGCGCGTATCATTTTATTATGGTTGCTCCTGAAGACGTTGAAAAAACCGCTATAATTACACCTTTCGGCTTATTTGAATTTTTCCTTCATCCCACGAATGACATTTGGTCTTCGTAATGCCGCACAAACTTTTCAACGGTTTATGAATCATACTGTTTTGGAAGGTTTAGACTTTTTATTTACGTATATCGATGACGTCATAATAGCAAGTGAAGATTTAGTTACCCATAAGAAACATTTAAATTTAGTTTTCGAGCGATTAAATAAATTCGGTCTTATTATTAACTTAAACAAATGCTCATTTGGACAGCCTAAAGTAGAATTTTTAGGTTTTGAAGTATCTGCGAAGGGGATAAGCCCCCTTAAAGAAAAAATTGCTGCAATTTGCGTTTTTCCTAGTCGAAGAATTGCGTAGATTTTTAGGTATGGTCAATTTTTATAGATTACATTTGCCGAATGCAGTAGAATATCAGGATGAGCTTAATCAATATTTAAAATCTTCTAAGAAAAAGGATAAGACAAAAATTATTTGGACCGAAAAGTCAAACGAAGCATTTATTCAATGTAAAAATAAGTTGCAACTAGCTGCAAACTTATCATACCCGAAACCTAACACTCCGCTTGCACTTATGACTGACGCATCAAATACGAGCGTGGGAGCGGTGTTGCAACAGCGCATAAAAGGCGCGTGGACGCCGCTTGGTTACTTTTCCAAGAAAATGTCACCTACTCAACAAAAATATAGCACTTTTGACCGAGAATTAATAGCAATTTATTTAGCCGTTAAGTATTTTAGGAATATGGTAGAAGGTCGAGATTTGGTGATCTATACAGATCATAAGCCCTTAACTTATGCTTTTTCGAAGGTCGGCAGCGATAGTGAGTTGCCAAGGCGCGTTAGACAGTTACTTTTCATCAGTGAATTTACTACGAGCATTCATCACATTGATGGTGATAAAAATACCGTAGCTGATGCGTTGTCTCGCGTAGAGAGTATATCCTGTTCAGGAATTTTCGATTACTCCGCAGTTAGCCGCGCGCAGAATGACGATGATGAATTAAATAAGTTACGTCAAAATAATAAATTTAATTTTAAACAGGTAATTTTACCCGGTTCGCTACCGGGTAAAATTACCTGTTTAAAATTAAATTTATAGCCGTGTGGTGTGAAATGTCCACCGATCGAGCTAGACCTTATTTACCTAGAGCATTTAGGAAATTGGTTTTTGAGAATATTCACAACCTTAGTCACCCCGGAATTCATACCTCGCGCAAGCTATTAAAGGGAAGATTTTTTTGGGAAAACATTAATAGTGACGTAGGTATGTGGACAAAGTCGTGTATTTCGTGTCAAAAAGCTAAAATTCATCGACATAATAAATCAGAGCTAGGACATTTTCCGTTACCAGAACGCTTTACACATATTCACGTTGATATCGTAGGCCCCTTGCCGATAACCTTGCATGACTACAGGTATCTCGTTACAATTATAGATAGAGAGACTGGATGGCCGGAAGCTTTTCCCGTTACAGATATATCTGCTGAGACTATTTCAAAAGTAATATTCGAAGGTTGGATTGTTCGCTATGGCATCCCTCATCAACTTACAAGTGACCAAGGGAGACAATTCGAAAGAAATATTTTTCATCAGCTCATGAAATATTTAGGAATTTATAAGACTCGTACCACTCCCTATCACCCCCAGAGTAATGGGATGGTAGAGAGATGGCACAGATCTCTCAAAGCCGCACTTATGGCTAGATTGAATAGTAAAACTTGGGTCGAAGAATTACCTATAGTCATGTTAGGAATTCGAGCTGCGCCTAGATCCGACACCGGTGTCAGCGCAGCCGAACTTACCTTCGGTCAGTCATTAAGACTACCCGGAAAATTTTTAGGTTATAAAAGTATTCAAATATTAAATGAAACTGAATACGTGGAAAGGTTGCGAAAGGTGATACGCGATCTCAAACCGAGACCGATATCACATAAGGATGCGACCGCGGTGTTCGTACACCCGGAGCTGACTCGCTGTACACATGTTTTCGTGCGCAACGACTCAGTTCGCAAATCGCTACAACCTCCGTATGACGGACCTTTTAAAATTTTAGACAGGAAGGATAAAACTTATTTGATCGAAATGTCTGGTCGGAATACATATATTTCAATTGATCGTTTAAAACCTGCGTTTACTAGTAATTATTTAGATACTGGCGAAAGTCATACTGATGGTCATACTAAGCAGGATATTTCGCCACAAGCGTCGGCGGATAGCGACTCGCCTGCCGCTAGTCCGCTACGCCACACTACGCGTAGTGGCCGATTAGTTAAAAAGCCCGTACGTTTCAATTTGTAGCACGGTAAAACATAATACATTAATTTTTATTCCGTCGAGAACTGTACTATACTTACATAAGTGATTTTTACAACTATAACTCTATACACGTTATATTAACATTTTTATACTAATTATGGGTAATCAGTCGACTAAAGATAAAGTAATTGTTAATCAATTAGAGGTTCAAGTGAATGAAATTCACAACGCGATGGTAGCATCGTATATCGGTTGGGCAGTAGTGTTGTTACTGTTAGGCGCGTTATCCGCCTATGTCCTTTGTCGTTATGGCACTAACCAGACGAGGAAGTGGCTACTGGAGCAGGTCGAGTCTGTGCAGAGCTCTACTATATCTAACTTCAACAGAGCCACAGCGAGTTTCCGTAAATCTCGCGACACTGTCAAACCATCGCAGACCCATATAGAAGTCTGCTAGGGTGTAAAAGTGCTACATTTTTGTTCACGTTTTTCGGTGCTTGGTGCGTGTGCAGTTATTTTTTAAAGATGTTAGTTTAAAAAGGGTTAATTCGTGAAAAATATTTTTAGTGGTTGTTCATCTCTATAATGATAAAGCATGTGTTTGAAATTATAGTTTATGTATTCTCAGTAATGCATTATTAATGCATCGTTACAATAATTGTAATGCTATCTTATTAACATATTGTTATTTGTTATGACTTGTGAACAACTCATGTTTAGCAGTAAGACATATTCGACACCTGCGTGTGTCACTTGCATGCATTGCATACTGCACTTATACATATAAGTAGTTTGAAAGAAACGTTTTAATGTTATATTGTACCTAATGGGAAATAATTTTCAATTTTTGTACTGTAACGTGCAGCATAAGCAATTATGCACATGTCTCTTGTATGCTTGTATCATGTATGTATGTTGCCCCTAGTTAGTCTTAAGAGTTAGTTCAGTAAGGACAGTTGTTAATTAGTATCCGTAAGGGTATGTTGCCCTGCCGGCACCTATGTACACGCGCTATTAATAATATATGAAGTCTAAAAATATAAACCTTTAATTAATCTCCTAATAGGACATGCCTTTACAAACACATTTTAAGAAAGTTTAAAATAAGCGTTCGAATGTATAATTGGATACATATATAAGATAATGATGATGATTACTGTAAGTTACATAATGGCTTAAGCTTGCAGTTTTTTAAACAATGCCGAAATTTCCAATCGCGTATCTTTAAAGACTGAGGAGTTCTGTTCAGTGCTTTTGGATTCAGGGTATTATACCCTTGGCGCAAAATTTTACTATTTGGTATTATATGCTTGATTTACTTCACAAAAGTCAAATCCCTATACATGCCTTTATAAATTTTGAGGAGTTCCATCGATTCCTCATTTGGTGACTAAAGGACCAATTTCGAATTATACCGTTTACAAAAACAAAAACAAATGCAAAAAGGTCCACAAACGGCAGAGTAATGTTCAAAGATATCCGTGTCGGTGTAAAACACTATGAGAAGTACCTATTATGTATACAGATATAGCTATACATACAGATATAAAACTGATAAAATTTAAGTATCTGTTTGTAATTCCAAATTAACAGCTTTTTACTTAATGCATACGAAAGTATATTCGGTACTTACAACAAAATATCAATTTTTTAAATTTTTTCTGTCCGTCTGTCTGTTTGTTCCGGCTAATCTTTGAAACGGCTGGACCTACTTTCACGGGACTTTCACTGGCAGATAGCTGATGTTACAATGTCTAACATAGGCTACTTTTATTTTAGGGTTCCGTTTAAAAAATAGGGTTCCGTTTCCGTTAGTTCTATGCAAACGAAGTTGCGGGCATCAGCTAGTATCATCATAATGTGATGGTGTATGGTGTGATGATGGTGGTGATGATGATATATACTGTAATTGACATGTGACGTGATGTGACATACGCTTGCAGTTCTCTAAACAACGCCGAAATCCCCAAACATGTATCTATAAGGAGTCGGGAGTTTCAAATTGTACGCCTTCAGGGGTGCCAAATTGTAAAAGTTTTCCTTTCACGTTCCCGAAAGTAGATCGTAGAATAGGGTGACCTACTCACAACCGGAACACTGTCGCCTGGCACCCGCGCGGCCGCCCCTGTGTGCAGGACGCGCGGATTATCATAAAAGTTCACCACCACTATATTCATATTGACATTTTCATACGAAGTTTGAATTTCGTATAAAGTTTGTAACATCGCTATACTTTTAAACTTCTTCGAGTGAAAATAAAATAATAAAAAAGTAAACATAATAAGGTTTAAAATCAATGCCAAGAATACCGGTTTTTCTAAAAACATAGAAGTCTACACTAATTATAAAATGTTATTTATCTTCAATGGCATAATATGAATTAGATTAATTTGTAATATAAAATGAGATATTTAAAAAAAAATGTGTTCTTTTAAATATAAAAATGAATTGATGATCGAAGAATTCTATGTCTCGCTAAAATTCGAGAAAGGCTGGATCGATTTGGCTGATTTTGATTTTGAATTGTTGAAGTTCAGGGAAGGTTTAAACGGTGAGAAATGTTGTAAAAGAATAGCGAGGAAAATAATAAAAACTATACAAAATTTTTCCCATATTAACTGTTAGTACCTGTCAAAGATTTAATGTTTGTTCGATCGCGTCGCGTCTTGACTGTCAAAATTTATATTTTGTAGGTGCGTTCAGAAATGTACGTTGCTAAAGGTGTACGTTGTAGGTAGAAGAGTAGTAGTAGTAACTAGTAGTTTGTAGTTTTGGGTGTATGTGGGTAGGTACGTAGGCAGGTAGGCTGTAGTTAATTATTATTAATTCCAGTTCACAGAACAACATCCATCGGGTCAATTGGTACATAATAAAAATTACTTTATTTTATTGTTGTATTCCTTATAACACCACGTCGCATCGTAGCTCGCCTACGAGGGATCTTTCTCACAAAAGGCTGGTATAGAAAGCCAAAGACTAAATGTTTTACTAAATACGTCTTTAGTTTTATTCTAACGGCTTATTAGTTAAACGCAAAGCATTAAAAACAATAATAATTTATTTAGATATACTTGTATTTTCAAATGCTATTTGGTTTTCAAATGACCATAAAACTGAAAAATAGAAACGTTTGTTAATACCATTATTTTAAATACAATTGAAAAGGTCTTTGCGGTAATCCAAAGTCGGCATAGCCGCTGCCTCCCGAGTTATTTAAAAGGTCGGTCGCCTACCCCGCCACCGCCCCTCGCTCTGTTTACACAAATAATATTCGTAATGGACGTATTTTCCACGAAAATATTACACAGTTTTATGAAGCCGACTTCGGAATTCAATTTATAAAATGTATTTACTTCAATAATATTGAGAATTTACAATAAAATTGAGTCGTTCCTTTCACTGTCTTAAGTGCTAATGGGTCTAATGGGGTGACGGAAGCGGGCACATTTTAAAATCGTCTCCAAAATTACTAATATTTTAAGCTGCGCTTTATATAGTACATTTTCTTCGAACCTGATTTTTAAAGGAATAAATTAATCTAGTAAAAAAATAATAATCTTAAATCGTTAAAGACTTTGGTCGCAAAACCTACATTAATCTTCCTGCTTTCTTGCAACCGCCAAAGGTCATATGTTACGAAGATAAAGCCCCACAGGCACAAAGCTTTTATATTCTTACAAATACTTTTATCATGCTGCCAACAGCCCTGGACTGGTATTACATACACCGACAAGATCTTTGTCTTTCACCCAAGACTTTCTTAGCATGTTAAAGCCTTGCATTTTACAATTAAAGGATAGTATCTAGGGGCTTAAATTTTTTTTTACATGAAAACAAGAAATCACCTTAAACGACATAGATTTTAAGCGAATGAAGAAAGCCTGCCTTTATGTACTTTTGCACGAAGGGTGCCGACTTGACTTACATAAACAAGCGTTGAAGCCTTTGTTGAGTTTGGCCCTTTTCAACTGAGGTACCGGATGCTCAAACTTTTAAATGTGTTGCAGTGATCCATTTATAATGAAATTACCATAACTAAAAAATGGTGACAATATTCAATGATTCTGCTAGTTTATCAAACAAAACTTACCGATACTCTGGCTGACCCAGATGCCCAGCATGTCGAGCTGCAGCAGGCGGTGGTAGAGGCTGGCGCCGCGCGTGTGGTTCATAAACAGGTGGTAGAGGAAGGAGCCAAGCCATGGCGCCAGCGCGCCTAGCAGATGGCACAGCGACAGGAACCACGCACCACCGCCGCCCCACGGCAGCAGGCCCGGCATCACCGCCAGGATATACACCAGGGATACTCCTGGCAACGAGATGAAAAGAACAGTTGTGTATTGTGCTGAAAGGAAAAACTATTAAATATTATGTAAATCTAGTCTGTTCAGTAAATAGTACTATCTACAAAAGGTCAGGCTCGTAAAGGTTAAACCTACAAATTACTATCAATCTTATCTTATACTTTAAACGAGACAATCTTGTATATATATATATTCTTTATCTCGGCAACGGCTGCAAGTATTTACATGAAATTTTGTATGCAGGGAGTTTGGGAGGAGAAAAATCGGTCTAGCTAGGTTTTATCTCTGGGAAACTGCGCATTTTTAAGTTATACACGTTTTTTCTTTCGTCGTGCAACAATATATATATATTTCGACTCTATACTGTCAGTCTGATTGGCAGTTTGGTTAATTCTTGCGTTTTTCGGAAATTCGGAATGTGGTTGGTCCACATTCCGAATTTCCGAACAACGCCGGTTCGAACCCCGGTAAAATATTTTTGTGATCTTTTTTTTTTAATCTACTATAGCTCCGACCAAAGCTCGGTTACCCAGGTACTCAAGATTTATACGTAATAGCTGAATAAATTATTTGCAATTAAGACAACTGGTATAGCTTTTTCCTCGAGTACCTCTGAGTTCATGTAAAAGGCCATTCTGGCTACACAGGAGATGCAGAGGTGAGAATGTATAGATCAAACCCCGCCGATAAAAATTGAATTAATCGTACGATACACAAAACAATATATCGAAATCCCCTTGATTACTAGGAGATTTTATTATTTTTTAGGTACCGGACATGGGCCTTTAGTCAATATGCATTCTATAATTTCGACGGCGAAGTTCGTAATCAAAAATGTATGAGATTTGATATAAGTCATCGCTAAGTGACTTGTCGCTTGCGATGCTTTATGTCAATACCCATACATTTTGTTATAGTGAGAGAAAATGTCAACGATATTTTAACATAAAAATATGTAAGTAAGTCATGCGCGAAGCACTCCGAATCGACTCTTCATTACAGATATAACGACAAAGGTTGTGTTGAGAGAAATATCATTTTCGAGTGTCAAGGCGTTTTCTCTAATCTTTTTCGGTGCAACGTATTAAATAACATTCGATACAGCTATTTATTCAACTAAATAAAGTGGATATTATGCGCCAGTTTATTGCACCTACACAGTGCATACTTCATATTTTAGTCTCTGCACTCTCTGCTTTTTCCAAAGGAACATTGGTAGAAAACACACCAATAAGGCATTCCTATCAGCTTCTTATGGTAAATAATTTAATTCATAAAGTGTAACATCAAATAACTTTAAAACCTTACAAGCAATTTCAAAAGAATTGCGCTTACACGTGACATTTTTGGCGATTTACCTAAACAATATCATTCGGGATACTTTTGTTATATACATGCTACTATAACTGAGTTGGAATTCTGCCCATCCCTTACAAAGACAATGGTCGAAGGACTTTCTTCATATAATATATTTTCTTCCTAGACCATCCAACCAAATTTACTTACTCCCTTAGTGCAGTCACAGAGTAAGAAATTTTTCCCTTTCTTTAATCGGGATAAGCCTTGGCAAAACTCAAACATTTTATCTTGATAAAATGTTTGAGTTTTGCCGAGAATGTCAATGTGCGACATTGTTGTTTTTGTATATCTTCCGAAATTTGTGTTAATTCCGTTCTTAATGTGTAATATCGGTAGAATATTAACCATTAGATATTCGTTAATGTGCACAAGTGTGGGCAAGTGGTACAACTACAAAAAGCGTGCTATTTTATGTTCTCTCCAAAACTCCCTAGGAACTTTCAGTAAAACTTCTACCACTTTACTGAATCAGTCAATCGTAACTTGACTCATTAACTACACTGACTATTTATTTGGCCTTTGACTATAAATACGGTGTTGAAAATTTAAACGAAAATTCTATTTCCTGTTTTAACTTGACACTGGCAAACGGTTATAAGCTGACGCCATTTATTTAAATAGATATAAAAAGTCCTAATGTTGTGATCAATAAAATTAAGTTATTTATGTAATATCATTGTGTAGTTCGTGAGATCTCTACATATACTAGTACTACATATAATACATACCTCAAAGCAAAAAATATGTTCACAACAAAAAAAACAGTACCTTAATAAGAATAATAATTACTTATTTTATACATATATATATACAAGATTGTCACAATCTTGTACATCTTGTTGAGACAATCTTGTATATAATACAAGATTTTTAATTACATTTTTTAATACAGTACATTACATAATATACATTTACATTACATTACATACATATACATTAATACAGTATTTAAATGAAATTAAGTATGCAGGGAGTTTTGGGTGAACAAAATCGGTCTAGCTAGGTTTTATCCCTGAGAAACTGCGCATTTTAAGCTATATAGGTTTTTTCTTTTGTCGTGCGACAATATTTATCAATAATTTAACAAAAATCTACTCTATAATGTCAATTCGTTTGGCAGTTTGGTGAATTTTTACGTTGTTCGGAAATTCGGAATGTGCTGGGTAAAATATTTCTGTGTTTTTTTTTAATCTACTAGAGCTCCGAACAAAACTCGGTTATCCAGGTACTGTAATTAATAAAATAGCCACACAAAATCTCTTACGTATTTATTTTACTAGGTAAGTATTTTAATCACGAGTAGGTAAGACTTTGACATCCTATTAACATTTTTGTTCACAGGTTACGCTAATGAAATACCGACCACTAAGAATTATAAATGTTTGTATTCGTACATACATTGGCCGAATATCTTCCGAAACTCCACAATTTAAATATATTTTAATCACGCTTTAGTCAATAAGAATGTAGTCATAAAGGTATTAAAGATATCGACTTATTTATTTACGTGTCTTCTCCAAAAAATTAATTTTCATTCACATTTCAACAAAATAATTTTCAGAATCAGTGAAATGATTTTCATAATTCAGATGAGTGTGTTCATATCGAACACATTAATCGTCTCGCCGCTATATATTCGGTATCAGAACTGCAATCTATACAGCTCCATGCAGCCCCGTTAAATGTTACATAAATCACAAAAAGCAATATTGCGGGAGAGTTTTCAGTTTAAAAATTAAAAGCACTGAAAGCGCTTGACAAAATAACACCGCTCGTGTGAACACATGTGTAAATTGATGGAGGCTTTCATTTACCGTCTCATGCAGTGGTTGCGCTGCTGTTTCGTTACAAATAACTATAATTTTTACACAAAACTATAATCCCACTACCTAAAATATATAGCTGGGACTATTACTACGTTCCGGAATTCGTAAGGCCAGGCCAAATTCAGAGCACTAAAAATAAAACTCTGCACTAATACAATAGAGCTAAAAATCTAACACACAAGTGTCGAGTCAAATGTCAATGTCATGTATGACAGCTCGACACTCGACACCTCGATTAACAACTATATTGTATGGGCGCAGAGTTATATTTCCAGTGCTCTGATTCTTCCCAGGCCCCCCGGATAATATATATCCCCCCGGAATATAATAGAATCTTAGAGCATTAAACCAACAATAGAATAGAAAACATTCATTTCAGACAAAAATAAATGACCATAATGTTGTAATAATAACAATAACTAGTAACATAATATTCTATATAATTAACGTAGTCGGGTTATAGTTTTGTATATAAATTGTAGTTATTAAAAATTAACGATGAAGTAGACTGATGGTAATTACTTATCTCGTTGTAAGTAGCGTTTACAAAAGTATCTAAAGAAGACTAGTCTGGAACATTAATTAGATGTTAATCCGTCCTTTAAATAATTTTATGAATAGGTGAATAATTGTGCAATTGTCGATTGTTATACATGTTATCTTTAGGATTAGAAAACTAGGGAATAATATATAATGTTCAGGGACATCGACGTCCACGCGACATCCAATATCCGGGCGTGCATTTCTCGCGGAAACGAGCTAAATCGACTGCGAGAGGAGAGATCTCGAGTAGCGAGTATATACTAATCATATCAAGCTGCAGTCACGAGCGTTAATATGTATACACTATTGACTATACTATCCCGTATCGTGTATACATGTTAACGCTTTACTTATAATATCTTGTTGGCCACAAACATATTACAACAATAACTCTAGTGAGGATATAATATTTAGAAACTAAAAGAATTAAAAAGGAAAACTAAAACACTTCAAATAAACATAAAAAGCTACAAAAGTGTAGTCCTCCAGGTCGTCCCCACCAGGCACTTAATAAGCACCAGGCAATTTAAAGCACTTAATAAGATTATTTTACTTTCTTTGTATCCTTTCATGTGTATTGTGTACCTATGTCCACCGCAAGTTCTTTATCACTTTATAAAGGGAAATTATATCTGAGTTGGAGAATGAATTTTACTATTACGTACTAAAATCCCTACTAATAATAATATTATAAATGTTAATGTAAGTTTGTTTGTTACTCTTTCACGCAAAAACTACTGAACGCATTTTGATTAAATTAGGTATGGTAGTAGTATAGGCTCTGGATTAAAACATAGGCTACTTTTTATCCCGGAAAAGTACCGTATCCCCGCGGGATACCAGATTGTATATTTACGCGGGCGGAGCCGCGGGCAACAGCTAGTAAGGATATAAATAAAAGAACAATACACTAGAAATTGATGTTTAAAAATTACAGGTATTACACACATAACATAGTACAATCTACATGTTAATTTTATTTCATGAATCATGTTATTGTGTTTTTATAGCGTAAAGCTATGTATGTAATGTAATGTTTTATTTTGTCGAATAAATGTCTAATTATTACATAATATTTTTAAATAAATACATGTATCAAAGCGTTAATTATCGCGTTATTTAATTGCAATACGTTCCACATACGTTAAACGTATAAGTGCGAAAAATTTAGAGCACCTTTACTGGTGTTTTGAACCGTAGGCGGCTATTAAATATTAATTATCGTAGTAATAGTTAAGGCAAACATTTAATTTTAATTTTTACTCAAAACTTCTAGGTTAAAAGTTCTAAGTTAGTAAGTGCCTTGAAACTCGAGTCGAAAAAATCTAACAGCCTTAGGCTAAGAACTCACGAAGCGGTTTGAAAACCGCAAAAAAATTAAAGCATATCTCACGACGCGTTTTACGCCCGCGTTGTGAGCTGTTCGATTCGAACTTTGAAGTCGATTCTTTGATGACTTCACTTTAATAAAATTTTATAATTTCATAGTTTATTCATTCCCAAGAATGCAGTACAAATTATATTTAAACATTACATAGGATACATTCTACCATAACATAATGGTGTGTGAAATTTAATGCATACAATTGAAAATGAAGACTAATTCTTAAAATACAATTTAATTAGATAAAATTACCTAATATATTATAATTTTTTTTCAATTTCAAAGTTTATGTCAAATAATAAAATGAAAAATCACATTTTATCGTATCTGTTTTCCATCAGACGTCAGGGAATAACTATTAGTATTTTTATAACGGGCAAATGGCCCACCTCACATTCCCACCACTGCAACTCCTGTGTGGCTCCAGTAAATCTATCTTCAAGCCCGCAACGAAATTAATCAGAAGAAAGGTAGAAGGAGTAGGAAGTATTCCAGTTTCCTAACTAACATTAGTTGTCAAATATTGTTAGATAAACAGTAGCTATAGTGCACTTAGCACTTCCATATTTCAATAGGGTCGTAATTAAATGCATGTCATGTCCGACACGCTGATATTGATGCACAGCCCTTCGTCAGGCTGTACTCCGTAGTAGGACAGGCTGTACTGTAGGTACTAAGTAGGTAGGACAAAGGCATTATTTTATATAAATGTTGTTTTTATGAAGTTGTATCATTTGTCTGATACTTCCTCGTAATTTGATTATTAGTCAAACAAATCAATTAATGGCTTAGGCCTAAGGAGAACTAAGGCCTAAGCCAACCATCAATAAATCCTATTGGCGATGTCAAGGGGTCGAGTCTCGAGTTCTAGGCTAAATACGAAACTATAGCGAAAAAATGTATACTGCATAATATAAACTAGCTGTCTCGACAAACGTTGTTCTGTCTTAACTATGAGCTAATATATACACCTACAACTACAACCGACATCTGCACCTATGCCTTTAAATATTTGACAGTCAAGTGACAAGTTGAACTTTCCCTGAACTTCCACAATGAGGGTTTCTAAATTCGTGACATCTGACAGCTTTTGGACACGACAGGGACCGTCGTGCTAACAAGCGCCGCCTGGTGACAGAAAAAGAATTGAAAATTCTTATTGACCATTTTTGATACCACTTATGTCACCAGATGACGCTTTGTGTTAGTTGGGTCTGCCCCCTAACGGCAGAAAAAATATCAAAAACCCTCATTATTTCAAGACCAAAATAAGCCAAATCTGTTCAAACGTTCTCAAGTTTATCAAGACATTGGAATTGAAATCCATTTATATAATAAATAATATGCAAGAAGAAGATTATAAAAGTAATGGTTTCGATGTAAATAATACAAACATTAGATTTCAGCATTTTCCATAATAATATGTGATAATGCCTTTGACTTGTGTATGTTTTGTCGTAAACTATACTATTCACTCAAATTACGATTTATGTATCCAATGCCACATGTCAGTCACGCTTGCAGCAAACAAATGAAAGAGTTGACGGTATAATAGCATGGAAAGTGCATAATTTATGCAAGGGAATCGATTCTATCGTATGTCATATATTGATACAGGCAGTGTCGAGATACGTCACACGAGTGCCTAACCTGTCATTATAGCGTCAGGAAAACCAACGTGAAAATTCGCCAACACGCGTACGTCCCGCTTCGTAGCATTAGCGTAGCGCTCTACGACATTTATGTAACAACTACGAAATTGAATTTGAAAGAGTTTTGACATTGGAAATGTCTTTTCGTTCGCTCCAGTATAGGAACCGATTTCACGATAAAGTGCGATCCCCTTAAATCTCGGAGGCAAAACGAAAAAAATTATGGGCGAAAACAAAAAAAAACGAATTTTTGATTTTGGCGCTCGATATTTTGGAAACGAAGAATGTTATCAAAAATTTGAGAAAAACTCCTCTGGACAATTTAGTCAGCTACAATTTGAGCCTATAACAAAGACATGTTTTCCCTGTAGGCAGTAGCCTAACCTTTTTGCGGCAATATTTTTCGAATTCCGTAGATTCATTCATTCATTCAATGTGCTCGATAGTCGTGTGAGGTACAAAATCTGTAAACTTTTAATAAAACAGTCAACAGGGTTTATTTACACTTTTATAATATGTTTTACTTAAAATAAAGATAAAATTATACCACATTTTCAGAAGTCGTGTACATAAAATACGAGATATTAAAAACACGTGTTACTTAAAATAACTTGAGTCTAGACTCTATATATTTATATTATACTACTACATTATGCTACTAATAAATATATTTACGCAACGGATTAGCTATATTCAATGTTGGTGTCTTTGTATATCATGTGACTTTTCAGACGTATCAGACAAAGACAACGACGTTGAATAGCTAATCAGTTGTGTAAATAATATAATAGTAGGGGGGGCATAGAGTCTGCGACTAGCGATAGATTTATATTTCAGATAAATAATTACAAGTTAATGCTAGTCGAAATCTCGATAATTTCATCATTCATGCTCTAGAAAGTCGTAGAACATTATTCATTGTTACATAAGATGTCACGAGCGGTTGAAATAAAAGTTTATGTCACGTAATGGCCGGAGCTGCAGCTACAATCTACGTGTCTGTTTTACGCTGAAAACTCTGAAAACATAATGTAGCATGCCAAACGCATTATATTTCTACATTTTTATAATACTCACTGGCCTGTTTTATTTAAAACTACGTATTATTAAACGACGCGAAGTTTCGCGTCGTTCAAAAAAACATAATATTATAATGCTAGCAACACAGGTGTGTTGCTAGAGTTATAATGTTTTTTTTTTGTATTTTACGGTTACGTAAAAAAGTAAAAAGTTAGTTTCAAGTAAATTGGTCACAAAATAATCAAATGTTTAATGAAACATTTGATTATTTTGTGACCAATTTCTGAACGTCAACTGATGTTTATTATTGTTAATGAACAATAATAAACATCAGTTGAAGAGAAAGGTAAAGTGAAAACTCGGTCTTCAATTTACAATAATTTGTCAAAATCAGTCCTCCTGATTTACTGAATTAAAATAACATGCGGAAGGTCCTCCTTCCGCATGTTATTTTAATTCAGTAATTCGTTTAATACTAGTAAAATATATTCAAAACTAACAGCTAGTTTTGCGTGGACCCGTGCACATTGTATTCATTCATTTTCATTCATTTTTTTCATAATGGATGTCTACGTCATAAGAACTACACATTTCATTTCAGCACAATTCGTACAATTGTTAATATTTCACCATACATACTTTGGACCCCTATTTCACCCCTTTAGCGGAAAATTTTCCATTCATTTTCTCCATTATGCGGCTACGGCTGTGCGTGCGTCTATATGTCAGCCAGTCAGTCAGGACATCTTTTATAATCTACATAGATCTAAGTCTATGAAGAGCAAGAAGTATATATCTTCCAGCATTGATATCGTACATCAGAACCTCAATTCTCGTATTTAAAGTAGACTTTCATTTTACATTGATTGTATTATAAATGAAGCGACTTGTTATCATAAACTGATTTTGTGACGTTTGGACCAATCAGGAGGCGTTAGACGCTGCTTTAAAACGTACGAGAATACCGGTTTGACGGTTTTAGCGTGTCGGGGCTTGATTGTAATTGTACTGTTGCAGGTTTTATTTAGCAGAATTTATCCTCAGATGATGTACGATATCAATGCTGAACCCCGGGTCAAGGTTAACTTGCGGCGACGGCCACCGAAATGTATGCATATTGCATTGTATCATCAGTGCGCCCACTTGGCCGCAAACGAGCGGCCGCTTACATACATTTCGGTGGGCGCCAGTGCTCGCTTAAGCTAAGGTGTTCGTAAGCGAATTAGACACAAGTCACACGTGAGATAGGCAAACAGCTCGTAAGTCTATAATAGCACTCGTAAGGCCATATCGTATTATGTAAGACGCCGACAGTTCAATCCGTGACGCATTTTTTGTCGAAATTAGCACGACAGTTCGATCAACAGGCCAAACCACACATATCCCTCCGCGGTTTTTAATGCAGTCCGATCAGCGGTCCAAACTTACGTATGTATGGGCGCTATTAGCAATTTGAAAATGATGTTTAGGCAAAACGCGAGTTAGTAGTTCTGAGAATTAGGTATACCAACCGAAATGGTCTAAAATCAAATACTTTCACTATTCGATTTTAATATTTATTTAACTGGAAACAAACAACAATGAATTTCTTATGAACATTGTTATTCTATCTGAAGTAAATGCAACAGAACTAAAGAAATCATGTTTGTAACAAAATAACTTTATAGAGTGTAAAAAATGGAATTCAAAGCGCGAACATGACCGATCACAGCACGATAACTCCCGAATGCAGTTTCAGTTTCGGTCATAGCTTCGGCAGGTTTGCCGCCGAAACTGAATTCAAACCGAAACCCAACTTTCGGTCGGACACTAATATTAAATGTTCTTCAACTTTTTTTTAACATTATCAGTACAAGAAAGTACACAAATGAGCATGCCTCGAAAATATAATTCATATTAATTCCGACAGTAAATAGCTGTCATTTCATCACGAGTACCTCATAATATCAAAACATTGTTTAATACAGAGAATGGGCCTAAACAAATGACCTCATATTCAAAATGTTTCTTCAGCCTAGGCCAAGCATTACTCTGCTATCGCTTCGCTTTCATTCTTACGTGCTCATAAATAAGGCTAATATTACAAGGGCTCGCAATATTATGCTGGTCTCGTGTGTGTCAACACACCAAATAAACACGTTTCCATTAAACTTGATGATGAAACATTTTTTCCGGTTCTTTCCTGTGATCACACAATATATAAGTACACACAATATATAAGACACACAATATATCACACAATATATAATATATAGATTATAGATCACACGATATATAGATCACACAATATACATATAAGATTTATTGCATAAGGAAAGAAAATATTATTGACGTGATAACGTCTTATAATTCGATGGAGCCGGCTGCACGCACGAAAAATCATGACTCATGCGGCGTTACCTCGCTCTGAGGGGTTCCATTTAAGGCTTGAAGTGCAAGCGAGAGCGCGGAATCTGTCTCTCTCCTACTTGAGTGAGCGATCCATCAGTATTTTCTTATGACGTTGTCACGTTCAACTATCGTCAGTAAACCGACTTTACAGACAACCGATTTTTTATTAGATATTTATTAATTATTATCAATAAATGATATTTGGAGCAGATACTTTTGTAATGCAGCCATAATTTATTACTAAGTTTCTTTAATTACACAATAAACTATGTATTGTATGTATTTTCATTTGTTTTAAATTTTCCAAATTACATTGTCACTACCTTGTGTCACCTACATTGTGTGGTTTCAATTGATTCGGATCTATGAAACGTAATTAGGGCTTGATAGATTTTCGTGCGTGTTTTATCTAATGACTTTTTAGTTTGTATATTGGTAATGTATGTCGTTATCAGCAATCATCGTCATTGTACATTCGTCATCATCACCACCATACCTTCTAGCTGAGTTATTTTTAAAATAAAAGCTATTTGAATTTCAATTCATGAAATAATCTTCGTACGTAATCCATGACATATCCATTTTTTAATCGCATGGTAGCTCTATTAAAACAATTATTTATAAAACACTTCTATATTTAACCAAAGATTTCAAAACTCAAGATAGGCTATGAGGTATATTTGACAGAACAAATCTTCATACAAGAAAAAGTTACGTCATTTTGTTTCCACCATACTTCAAATCTCAAACCAATTTTGAGATTTGAAGTATGGTGGAAACAAAATGACGTTTTTTAACTGGAGACACTTTTTGCCTCAACATGCTTCGTCTGTAATATATGTGTCTATGATATTTAACACATTATCTACATGGGATATTGACAACAGACAAAATAAAGGTATGAGACGTGTCATGTGGTACACACAGGTAACGGGTTGTAACTTGTAACTCTGGCGGAGTGCCAAATCTTACATGACGCCGATTTGGGTGAAGGTTGTATAATGTATTCTTATCTCATATATTTTACTTAACGCGAATTATCCACTCTACCCGCCAATATATTGCAAGAGTTAATTATCTAACTACTAGTGCTTACCTAACAAATAACCCGATTAGATAGTGAGAAAATAGTAAATTACTCGAATAATATTATGACAAGAAGTGAAATACGCATTGACGAAATTGTTATTTTTTTTATTTGAAAACCTGAATGTTTGTTGAACATTTTTTATTTCTTTTGGTGAACTCGACTATAGTAAAAAAATAAACAAAACAGAAACGATATGTAACGTCTTTCTTTTAAACAAAAAAAAATAATTTAAACAAAAAAAGGCCGAAACAAGAAAATAATTCAGATAGAAATCCAGAAATGAATAGGTAAAAAAATGGTCAAGTTAGAGCCGTCATTTTTATGTATTGTCTTTATTAAAATATATTTATAAAATAAAATATATTTTATGAAGGTAAAATAATATATTTTAATAAATGAAAACCGAAAATGTCTCGAAAATGTTTATTGAACAGAACACAATTTCACAATATAGTGTTTTTAGCATTGGTTTCACAGCGCGTCGGACGCGACCCGCAGGAAGCTTGTCCTGACGCGTTGCTGACCAGCGGCGCGTTTGCACTGTGGTGCGAGCGAGAAGGCACGGTCTCCGGTGCACTCGTTATAGACTCCCCCTCCAAGCTTTGAACACGTCTCGAGTCCGGCTTGGAACCCTTTTGATGCGGTCTCCCCCTAGTCCTCACTGGCATTAGCGGATGAGAGTCACCCGAATCAAGAAACGGGGTCAAATCGGTGCTATGGTATTTACCAATAATAACGTCCGTGGTAGTGTCAGCTATATTGAACGTGGTAGGAGTAATTACTTCTTTAACACGGTAAGGGCCGTCACGTTTTGGCATGAATTTGCGGGTTATTCCCTTGCTAGCATTACTAAGTTGATGGACTTTTAGTAGCACCAGGTCCCCTACCTTGTAGTTAGGCGCAGGGATTCGCGTCGCATCAGCAAAGTGTTTTCGTTCATCCTGTTTGTGCTCAACACGATCTCGTATATCCTTTAATATCTCAATAAATTTTAGTAAATAAGGAGTTACCTGTGATACGTAATTTTCTTTGTTGATTATGCTGTGAAGATCATGATGGGCTTGAAAGGGCGTGCGTAGCTCACGCGCAAAAGTAAGATATGCAGGGGTCTTACCTGTGCTGGCACATACAACTATTTATTGCGAAGCGTACATGGGCAAGATACTTGGGCCAATTTCGATGTTCGGCCTTGACGAACAAAGACAATAATTGCACCTTCAAATCGCGGTTTTTACGCTCCGCAGGATTTGCTTCAGGATGATACACTGGGATCAGCTCCTGTTTAATACCAAATACATACATACCCTGCTGTATGATGGCTGAAATAAATTGCGAGCCATTGATATTACTCGCCTGGGAAGACCGTAGCGAAGGAAATATTCTTCTATTAGAGTCTTGGAACAGTTTTCAGCGGTAGCATCGTTTAGAGCATATAGCTCGACCCACCTGGTAGCTACGTCTTCGACGAGGAGCACCCAACGCTCCCCTTGGTCTCCATCTGGCAGTGGTCCAAAAAAATCTATGGCAAGAAGTTCAGCGCGTTGGCTGAGAACTGGAGTTTGCAGAAGACCGGCTGGTTTAAGATTACTTGCCTTGTATTTTTGGCACTCAATACACCGTTTTATGTACTCAGATACATATCGCCGCATGCCTATAAAATAGTAACTTTGACGGAGGCGATGAAGTGTACGATCAACACCTTGATGGCCGGCGGTAGCAGAATTATGGAATTCATTGAGGAGTTCTTCCCTCTTGGAAGCAGGAATCACTAATAGTGCTTCTTCTGATTCAGCGTCTAGATCATAACGGTATAACATACCGTGTGACATTACATACCCTCGCTCCAACCATCGATTGGAGGTAAGTTCATCGACGTTTTCTAAATCTAGTATAATTTTCTTTATTTCAGGGTCTTCAAGCTGCGCCGTTCGGAGTTCGGTGGCGCTGGCTTGCGGTAGATCGACGATGACAGAACAGACGCTACATTTGTCGTTATTGCTTTCGCAGATTGGCCGACTGAGAAAATCGGCAAGAACATTTATCTTACCTGGAGCATATTCCACTTTCAGGTCGAATGCCTGCAGCTTCATAGCCCATCTAATGAGTCGACCACTCGGCGACTTAAGTGAAAACCACCACTTAAGAGGTTGATGGTCACTCTTGACTATACAGGGGTGACCATCATCTATATAACCTCTATATTTCTCGACGGCCCAGACGACGGCAAGGGCTTCGCGCTCCGTCGTGGAATAGTTTCTTTATGATGAGCTGAGTAACCGACTTGCATACTCAATAGGTCGTTCGTCCTTACCATCCCCTTGAAGAAGAGCCGCACCAATGGCGTAGTTGCTAGCGTCAGTTCGCAACACAAAGGGCTTCGAATAGTCAGCCTGAATAAGGATAGGAGCATTTGTAAGTTTACCTTTCAGTAACTCAAAAGAGCGCTGTTGCTCGGCGTCCCGTTTCCATTCCTGGTCCTTCCGAGTGAGTCTGGTTAAAGGATCGGATATGCGTGAAAACTCGGGAATAAATTTACGGAACCAGGAGCAGGTTTGAAAAATGATTTTAAATGTTTTAAGTTATCAGGTGCTTTCATTTTCAGCACGGCATCGACCTTCGTGCTATCCGGTGGGATGCCTTGTGGAGTAATAACGTGGCCTAGGTATGTCACTTCTGGCCTAACAAAATGACACTTGGAACGACTTGCACAGAGTTTAAATTTTAGTAGACGGTCAAATACCTTTTGTAGATCTTACAAGTGTTCCTGGAAACTGTGACTGATGACTAAGATGTCATCAAGATATGCCAAGATGGTGACGTCGCGCAGCGAACAACCTGAACGAAAACGATCGATGAGCCGCTGAAAAGTCGCCGGGGCATTTTTAAGACCGAATAGCATGCGCTGGCAGGTAAGTGTAAATCTTCGGGATTTACACTTACCTGCCAGTATCCGGCGCGCAAATCGATCGAGGACATGTTGCAGTCGCGCTTAGTCATCTGTAGTGCGCGCTTAGTCATCTGGTCGTCGATGCGTGGAATTGGGTAAGTATCAGTTTTTGTTATAGCATTTATACCTCTAAAATCAACACAGAATCGAAACGTGCCGTCTTTCTTTGGGACCAGCAGACCAGGTGCAGCCCAAGGTGATTCACACTCTTCAATGACGTCCGCCTCTAACATTTTTTCTATCTCTGCCTTCATAATCTCTCTCTTTGCAGGTGTTAGTCTGTAGGGCGGCATTGCTATGGGTGTGTGCTTACCTGTTTCAATGTGGTGCTCTGCATACGGAGTAGGGTCTCCCCCTATTTGGAAGATGTCTTCATTCTGGTGTAAGAGGTCGGATAACTGCTGCCTTGAAGATTCACTCAGCAGTTGACCTTCATCTTCGCGCAACAACTGGGCAGAATAAAGGTTGATACTCGACGTGGGATAGCCCGAGCAGCACGGGCGGCGGCATCTGTGCGCACTGTCGACGAATTCGTTGTCCGCGAAGCTGCTCCTCCGTCACGTCCTCTATTTGGCGTATCTTTTCGAAAAGCGCCTCCATTGTCGCAAACTCTTTGCGGCGAAGGCGCTGTCTCGTCCGCGTATGGAGCAGGCCGTACAACATATCCAGTTTAACCTTTTCGCTAAGGTCATTTTGTGGAAGGCGAGAAGGGCTCGAGCCTTCGAAATGTACAACTCCGTGTTTTCACCTGGCATCTGCGGGTTCGCAAAAAGTTCTCTATAATTGCGGTGAGGGGGGTGCCGGTTACCGAAAGCAGCACGTAAGAACCGCAACGCGTCGTCCCACGACGCGTTGCGGTTCTTACGGATAAACCGCGCACTGCATTATCATCACTGGTATTCGTACAGTCTTTGTAGGACTCGACCGCGTCTACGAAAGCGTCTAGCGACTCTTGCGGCGCACCGCTGTAGCGTGCCGTGCAGGCAGCAAAGTTCCCTGCAGGAATAGCGGGCGTCGGCGAAGGTGAAGCGGCGTGGCGTTGCGTCTCGGAGACCGTTGCGGGGGACGACGTTCGCTCTAATATTTTCGTAAATATCTCGAACGTGGCAGCTTGGCTCTGCTGCATAGCTAACAGCGTCGCTGTGAGGCTCTGAGCGTCGATGGGTGACGATGCCGCGGCCGCTCCGGCGTCGATACACAGCGCGGGCGGCGGGGGCGAAGGCGTCGGACGCGTGGCAGTAGGCATGGGCGAGCCGCTATCCTCTGGACTGTCGGGATCCGATTGACGGCGACGCGAAATTTGTTTTGATCGCGTCATAATACTGAGTTCGATAATGACGATTCAATAATCACTGAGTACGTAAAAACTTTTCACAGTTCTGCCCCGAGTTGGGCAGCCATTTTAATAAATAAAAACCGAAAATGTCTCGAAAATGTTTATTGAACGGAACACAATTTCACAATATAGTGTTTTTAACATTGGTTTCACTTATTTCAAATAATATTACTAACTTCAAGGCCGAAATTAAAAGTATAAAACAATTTACAAGGGCGAAAACGCGGGAAACAGTACACAGTGAATATATCATCTAGTCAGATCGGTAGCGCGCGGGAGTCTGGCGAGAGCGCGTCGAACGCGACCCGCAGGAAGCTTGTCCTGACGCGTTGCTGGCCAGCGGCGCGTTTGCACTGTGGTGCGAGCGAGAAGGCACGTTCTCCGGTGCACTCGTTATAATATAAATAATTATTACGTAATGTTCGAAAATTTGACAACTGGGTTAGTACGAATTGTACAACCGCATTTTAGACGTGTATTTTGACATATTTGTGCAAGTACACGACAAATATGTTAAATATATATATACATATTTGGGGTGTGCTCGCCAAGACCTTTCTTTTGATACCAATTACGTGATGATTATCTCGGTAATTTTTTTTACATGTTTTCAATTTTCGAAATACAAAATTTAGAAAAAAAAATTATATAACCTATGTTACCCACGGCATCATTAAGAATCTATTGACACCTCATTTATTAAAATCGGACCAGTAGTTTAGGTCCGGATGTGAAACTGTAAGAAAATCGTATTTCCTTGCCAGGGTTTCTAACCATATGAAAATGGCGTAGCATTTAATACTTTTTTATAAATTTCGCTACTTTTTTCGTTCATTCCGTTTCCATTTCATCAAATTTAGGTATTTCTGTGTGATTTTTATAGTATTATACTCCTGAAGACTATTATTTAATTTTAATACAATTTTAGGTGTTTTTAACGTAAACAATTTTCAAAATCATCTTTTTATGCTTTTTTTTTAACTATTTTTTTCTTAACGTTAACTTTGATCATTTACTGTGAAAAAAAAAGTATGGCGCTATAGCTGCCCATGATCTTAATAAATTGTCTAGTATGTGTAGTTTCTAAAAAGGTATTACAATGTGTACTTTACTAGCAATATTAAGTTACAGGAGCGAGATCAATATCAAGGTCAGAATTCAAAATTTTTAAGTATTGTTATAAAAGGTTATAAAACTTCGTCATAATAATCTTATTCTACCAAAATTCTTTACACAAACGTTATTGGGCCACTAATCAGGATTTTTAGAAGAAAAACAGGTTGTTTTTAGTAAAAAAAAATATTTATTTTATCAATAACTTAAACTAAATGCTCAAAATGCCCTCCGCCGGCAGCAATACAAGCTCTACATGGGCTAATAAAAGATCTTTTAATCCGACGCGCATAGCCGGCTTCTGCGATTTTACTTGCTGCTACTTGAATGCACACAAATGCGTACGCAACTCTTCCATAGAACTTATTGCTTCCTTGTACACTACTTCCTTAATGCAGCCCCAGTAAAAAAAGTCCAACGGGTTAAGGTCTGGCGAACGTGGAGGCCATAAAATTGGACCCAATCGCCCTATCCATCTATCTGGATATGTATTATTTAAATGTTCCCTTACACGAACAGCGTAATGTGCTGGACACCCATCATTTTGAAGCCACATCTCGTTTCTTATCTCCTGTGTAACGTCTTGCAGTAATCCAGGTAAAGTATTTATTAGAAAATCCAAATACATATCCGCATTTAATATTGCCGGCAACTCAAATGGACCAATGATTTGTCCGTTAATAATGCCAGTCCATAAATTTATTTTAAGCTGATACTGCGATCTGTCATCACGTATCAATCTTGGGTTTTCAAGTTGCCAGCTGTGTAAATTGTGGAGGTACAAAAAACCATATTTTCGACACGTTGACTCGTCACTCCATAAAATTTTATTAAAATAACTTGGGTCTTCTCTCATCTTTCGCAGCATTGTGCGACAAAATGTTACTCTCGCAGCAGCGTCCCTTGGCATTAGTGTTTGAACCCTTTGATAATGAAAGGGATATAATTCATGCCTTTTTAAAATTCTGTGCACGGATTTTTGAGGTATCCCGGTACGCCGTGAAATAACACTTATGGACGTACCAGGGTCTTCAGCGACTATTTCCAGTACTTCGGCTGCATCGTGTCGTTGAGGTCGTCCTTCACTGGCCACGCCTATGCCGGTCCCAGGAAATCGTCCTTCCATAAATGCATTGTGCACTCTAATGAAGACACGGTAATCAGGATGTCGAGCATTTGTATATTTTTTACGGTAAACACTTGCTGCTCTGGTAGCGTTGCCATTACATAAACCATAAATGTAATGCATGTTTGTGTATTCAGCCGACGTGTATTGCTGAGGCATGATGCCAAAACTTCCAAACAACAAATCTAATCGATAGCACAAAACAATGTCCGTAAATGAGAGCTAAGTCGTCAGTATCACCAGGTTCACAAGTCCAAATCACAAGGCAAATCAAAGTCCGATATTAGAAAGCAGTAACAAATTGACGAAAGTAACGAAAACAAGAGCACATGCGATAGTCAAAATCACACTGAGATGTGTACACTCTACAACAAGGAGCGCGCCCTAAAGGAAAAAACATGCTAACCTTTTCACACACCATGAGTTTGAAAGGGACAGTGATGCACACTGCCTAGTAACAATGACCATCAATCGTCCTTTTCACGCATAGAGGCCCATTGTATTGCTGTCTTTGTTAGTTTTTTACCTGATGATCCTTTTTTCGAATAAACTTGTCGCAACATGTTTATCGCATGAAACATTTAGAGCACAACAATTTTAAATTTGAACACTTTTATTAGATTATTACCATGGAGTTATGATATTTTTTTTACTAAAAACAACCTGTTCTTCTTCTGAAAATCCTTATTAGTGGCCCAATAACGTTTGTATAAAGAATTTTGGTAGAATAAGATCATTATGACGAAGTTTTATAACCTTTTATAACAATACTTAAAAATTTTGAATTCTGACCTTGATATTGATCTCGATCCTGTAACTTAATATTGCTAGTAAAGTACACATTGTAATACCTTTTTAGAAACTACACATACTAGACAATTTATTAAGATAATGGGCAGCTATAGCGCCATACTTTTTTTTTCACAGTAAATGATCAAAGTTGACATTAAGAAAAAAATAATTTAAAATAAATCATAAAAAGATGATTTTGAAAATTGTTAACGTTAAAAACACCTAAAATTGTATTAAAATTGAATAATACACGTCCTCAGGAGTATAATACTAAAAAAATCACACAGAAATACCAAAATTTGATGAAATGGCAACGGAATGAACGAAAAAGTAGCGAAATTTATAAAAAAGTATAAATGCTACGCCATTTTCATATGGTTAGAAACCCTGGCAAGAAAATACGATTTTCTTACAGTTTCACATCCGGACCAACTCCAGTTTACGGGTTATCCATTATTTACGACAGACCCTGTATAGACTGCCAAAATCATTACAATTCCTTCTGGCTTCGCCGTAGTCGGGAACAAAAAAATGAAACGACTGCAAAAAACCAACCAACTGAAAAACTAAAAAATGATTAAATTTTAAATATGCAAAACAATTTTCCTTACTCTTTGAAGTCTGTGCCTTGGCGTATGGCGCCATCTCTTGAGTAATTTAGGAACTAAACTAAACTGCATTGTGAGGCACCGACTTCAAAAAGTAAGACGTTACATATCGTTTTTATTTTGAATGTTTTAATATTTTTTTAATACTTTTTAGGGATAGGTACTTCATTCAGTTCAGGTGTTCCATTTTTTATAGTCATAAAAAGATTTAATAACATTCCCTGTTAAATGTGCTATTCAACGGTGATAACCTTCCCTGATAAATGCCCTATTCAATTGTGAAAACCAAATAACTTCAGTATTTTTTGAGAAAATCGCGGACAAACAAAAATACATACATGTGTGTTTGTACACATTTTTGTTTTTGAAGTCGGTAAAAAAGTTAAGTACCTATAGCAGTCGCGCGTCATCACTTGATGTTAGTTTTTGAAGAGTTCTATGGTTTATCTCCGAAGATCTTCATCTAACCTTGAAATGTTGTATGGCAATGACCCTTCCCTGGTAAATGCGCTATTCAATGGTGAAAACCCCGTCCAAATATCATCAAAAGCAAAAAAGTTAAGGCCGATAAAAGCAGCAGTCGCGCGTGGCGTGATGTTAGTTGCTAAAGTGTTCCACGGTTTATCTTCGAAGATATTAACCTGACCTTAAAACGTTGTATGGTAATAACCTTCCCTGATAAATGTGATATTAAATGGTGAAAACGCCGTCCAAATAGCAGCAGTGGTTTTTGAGAAAATCGAGAACAAACATACATACATACAAGGTCAAACTGAGAACCCCCTTTTTTGAAGTCGGTCGGTCGATATCTAATCCTTTAGCAGGTTGACCATTATCGTAATTTATAATAATATCATTAATCATACCTACTTAACTTTGGCATGTAATTGACAATAATTGTATTGTAACGGTAGGCCGTCATTATAATATTCTACGAACAAATTATTTGAGTGATCTACCTACATGTAAATATAAGCATATTAAAGTAAGACTAGTAAGATAAATTATGAAAAGTGCGCAACAAAAAAATTTATCTACAGAATCAGAATCAGCCCTTAAGGCTCGTTTGTATAACTGCGTGACGGTTTGTACTCGGATGTGAATTTACTCTGAAACCTTCGATAATGACAACCATGGGACCACCTTAGGGGCTTGTGCATATAAATAATATATTAATAATAAATTTATATTTTTTATATTAATTACTAAAATTGCTAATTGTACCTTTAGAACTACGAACAGGGTTTTGTGTTTTGTCCGATACAGCTTTCCCTAGCGGATCCGTATACACTGGGTATACTGGGTGTGAATTCGGTGTATACTCAGTGTAGTGTATATTCGGGTGAATATTATAAGTATACTTGGTGTTTACTTCAAAAACACTTAGTATACCCAAAGTATACACCTAATATTATAGTCGGTGTGAATTGGAATCATATAGCACAAATTTACACCGAGCATACACAAAAAATTTTTTCTAAGTCCAAATATCGGCAAAATAGATGAAGCCCCAAAAAAAAATTTTTCCACGTTAATTTAGAATATCGCTGTAAATATGTGGATATAATATACAATAACAATATTTTATTTGCTTATTTATAATTTATTGACTAAGCAACAAACACCAATTTTACAATTACTACAATGGAAATTATAAATGAACTAAAATAGAAACCAAAAAGTATAAACCAAGTCTATACTACATGTACACCAAGCCGGGACTTTGAAATTTTTGGTTCGCGGGACTTAAAAAATTTCGAATGTTGGGACTTTGAAATTTTTCGGCTTGCGGGACTTGGAATTTTTTTTTTTGTGTACACTTGGAGTACCTATACTTGGGGTAAAGTTGCCGCATATACGCCGTGTATATTGGGTGTATACTAAGAGTTAACGGATCCGCTAGGGTTTAGTTTGCGTTTTATCTGCCACTACGCAGAAACATTGCCTTGTAATCTGAAAGTGCCGTCCCTCGTAATATTACCATAATAATTCCATCGTGAATAAACAGATTTCCGTGTAAAGTAGTTTCCCATGTTCATTTTAAACCTACTTTGTAGTCTGTAATATACTCATTTTGTTCCTTTTAAAGGATTAAAATATTTAATCATTTTAATAAAATAAGATCATTACTCTGAATCTTTTAATTTAGCTCAGTAAATAGAAGTAAGTATATCTTTAAGCTTATATTGGTACGTAAATTTAAATGACAATAAAAACAGCCCGAAAACTTGTGACTTATTAATAGTGTGGTAGCTAACTATAGTAAAATATCGGTTGTCTGTAAAGTCGGTTTACTGACGATAGTTGAACGTGACAACGTCATAAGAAAATACTGATGGATCGCTCACTCAAGTAGGAGAGAGACAGATTCCGCGCTCTCGCTTGCACTTCAAGCCTTAAATGGAACGCCTCAGATCGATGTAACGCCGCATGAGTCATGTTTTTTCGTGAGTGCAGCCGGCTCCATCGAATTTAAGACGTTATCACGTCAAAAAAAATATTCTTATAAAGGGTTTTTTATTAAGAGCGCTCGATCTTTGAAGTGATATAACCAAATTTTTTTTTTCGGTGACAATAATATGTATTATATATTAAAATATTTTTTGCCAAATAGTCGCCATGACTCCGCTGTAGACCAATTTTTGCGGACATCTTCGCATAAAATGAAGCTCAAGTTCACAAAGAGCCCAAGTTATGTTTGCTTGGGCAGCAATAACAGCTCCCTACACTGATTTCGGTGACGTTGGCCGGTTACATTGAAACCAGGCCTACGCAAGAGTGATTTTATAGTGAGTGTTCGCAGTACAAAAGAGCACTCTCTCTTCCTTTACTCTCGAAACCCAGTGGGACGGCCAGACCGACACGAATGGCGAGAGATCAGGCGCAGGTCCGACTTTTTTCATGCCCATCCGCTCATCTTTCTTGTCATACAATCAGATGATCAGTCTGCATTGTCCTAACCAAACTTGGAAACAACATTTTTTGTTGTTCCAATGCGGGAATCGAACCCACGACCTCCGAGTCGAGAGCCAAGCTCTAAGCCACTGGACCACGGAGGCTGTTTAATGAGCTTGGGCAGCAATAATCAACGGTGGTTTATCTGCGTAAACTAGAGGTTTAGCGTACCTATTCAGAAAGTGTACGAGCCGTGTTAAATCACACGGTTTCGATGGTCAGTTAATTTCCTGTTGCCACCGCACGACTACGACGAAGCCCTCAACATCTCATTAAATATTCACTAAATAAAATTTTCGCGTGCTGGAAGGCAAGTATCGCCATCCTGTTGGAACCACATATTTGTGAGATCTATTCCAACTATTGTAGGCCATTTTTTTAAAACGCCATTACCAACCAACCAAGGTGTATCTATGCCAAATTTACAGCCATAGCATTACCAAGATAGCAACTATGCACACTTGCACAGTCAACATTTAGGCGTTCCTATTGGCAAAACCCTTTATGTAAAATTCTTGTGTTTGTTACAGAATTCTGTCGAAATGCTTGACGGATTTTAATGAATGGTGATAGTCCAAAGTTGACCCAGAGTCGACAGCAATGAAATGGTTGCCAATGCGTTCACCTTAAATCATATTATATGTTGTCACCAAAAGGGAAATCCCGAAAAACGCCGGGTATAGAAGTTATGAGCAAGTTATGAGCAAAACGTAACTGACAGCTAAACGGAATGTTGTCTATGGTTAAGTACAGAGGAAAATTTGACAATTACAAATTTTGAAGTTGACCGGTTTTCTATTAACTTATTGTGGCGATATTATTATTAACAATACCGTGACCAAGACGATCGAATAAACAGACATATACAGACAGTTTTATGTATTTTAAGTATTACGGAAGTCTAAAAATGGATTACAATTCCATTGTCTCGCTACAACTCGAGAACGGCTGGACTGATTTGGCAATTTCGGTCTTGAAATATTTGCGGAAGTTCAGGGAAGGTTTAAACGGTGAGAAATATTGGAAAAATTAAAATACTGTAGATGTAGGTGTAGTTATTTATTTATTCTAGTTCATAATAGAGACAGAACAACGTGTATCGGGACAGCTAGTAACCTATAAAATGTACCGTAATAATATTATATAACTGACATTTATATATTTTAAGTTAAATTAACGAAAATAGCTAATAAGTTAAACACGTAACCTAGAATACGAGTATCTTAAGACTCTTTCACGCAGAAAGTACTGAATACGGTACGGAATTTGATGAATTTTGGTATGGTAGTGGTTTAAGATCTGGGTATTCCACAAAACACATAGGCTAGAGGCTAAATTTTGTTCCGAATAAGTACTGTGTACCCGAGGGATATTGTATTTCTGTATGTTGTTGTTGTATGTATGTTCGATGTTTTGGTAAGCGAGGGGGGAAGGAGCTTTTCTTTTTTGGCACGTAAACAATATCTTCTAGGAAAATAATAATAATCTCGCGCGACGGCTATTCTGCAGGCTGTGAGTATGTACCTACGCTTCATCTATAAGTAAAATAATATTTTTTTAAGTTTTTTCTGTTTTTTTTAACTTTATAGTTATGAAGTACTACGTTAAGGGGGAAGGGGATGTCTCGGCATATACTACGGATGGTCACTGACGAAGGGCGCTTAAAATGTAAAAAAGTGGCAACATGGTATGGGTACGCTCCCTTATAGAAGACTAGCTTTTGCCAGCAGCTCTGCCCGCGTTAATGCAGTATCCCACGGGAACACAGTACTTTTTCGGGACAAAAAGTAGCCTATATGTTAATACAGAGCTTTAACTACAACCATGCCAAATTTCATCAATATCCGTTCGATAGTCTCGCGTGAAAGAGTAACAATCATCCATCCATCCATCCATCTATCTATCCTCACAAACATTCATATTTATAATAGTAGTACGATACTTTTGTTTCCACTACCATTCCCACACTTTCATCCCCACATTTTTATTGTAAAAAGACATTTTGGTATGAAAATAAATAAATACAGTAACTTACCGAAACTTGTCTAATATCGAAAGAAGACTGAAGCACTGATTTTTGATAAAAATATTAATCAATACTTGTTGATGGCATGGCAAGGGGGCAAACCACAAATTCAAAAACCTATGTTGAATGTTTGCCCCTTGACATCTCTCTACGCCCCCCTAGGGAGGCGCGCCCCATTGGTCGGGAACTCCTGGATTAGAGGGCCTTATTGCTTCCATCGACGAGGGCGAATCGAATTCATAACTCATTGTCGCGACGTGGATGGATGGTGCTCGCTACTATTGCGGCTGAAGGTTCAACGTTAGATTGATACAAGGTTGCGTGCTCAAATACAATATTCCTATTTATCGTAAACTCATATCTATGAACTATAATAATTGCCCCCCTACACCTTACAAAGAACAAAAAATATTCAAATCGCTTTTGACAACAGTCATTCTAACTACATTATAATGATGTCGATAAAACTAAATGTAATCAGAGAAAATCCACTCCGTTGTTGCGTAAAAAAACTTTTAATAAGGTCAAGAAGGACATATTTATTTTTTGTTATATTTATTTTGTGATAATTATAACCTAAGATTTTGCCCGCGACTTTCCTGCGCGTACAAGTCAATCCCGCAGGAACCTTACATATTTCCGCGATAAAAATTACCCTATATCCTTCCCCATTGTCTACTCTATATAGATATTATGTGCAAATTTAATTAAAAACGGTCAGTAGTTTCAGAGCCTATTTAATGCAAACAAACAAATATTTTCTGTTTATTAAATTAGTATAGATATAAAAGTATAGACATACGATAGGATATAACATTTGCTGATTACCGCCAGGTACATATCTGGCGGTAATAAGCATATGTTGACGATTTGTTGACGACTGATTAATCATCGATTTGATAAACCTTACGCCGAGCCGAGTTTACTTTAAATCAATTAATTACAGATTAGTATTTATAATGAGCATTAAACCAATGTATAACTTTATTAATCAACTTTTATGAATATTGAACCTCCACATTCTTGGATTAAAAACCGACCAAGCGCGAGACGAATCCGCGCATGAAGGGTTCCGTAAAAAACAGCAAAAATCACGTTTGTTGTATATTAAATATTAAATAAATATAAATATTAAAATAAATATTTATTTAAATAAAAAAAATAAAAATATTAAATAAATATTTAAATAAATTAAATAAATATCCTCCTTAAATATTTATTTAATTCTGTTTTTTTTGCGGCAATAGAAATACATCATCTGTGTAAATTTCATCTGTCTATCACGGTTAAGGAGATGCAGCCTAGTGATAGACTGTCAGAAAGACGGACAGACAGACGGATGTACAGCGAAGTCTCAGTAATAGGGGACCCTATTACTGAGACTTCACTGATTGTACCGTTTGGGTACGAAACCCTAAAAACAACGTAACTAAGTATATTATTAACCGACAACTAAAAAAAGGAGGCGGTTATACGAGTACATTCGGCTGTTTATATTTTTTTCCTTTTAGCGGCTGTAAAGGGTTCCTTTTAGCGGCTGTAAAGCAAGCAATTCCTCAATAACAGTGAACTCCTTATCAACACCTCGAATGAATATAGCCAGTTGAGCTGTGTCAGACAAATCGGTGCTCTCTAATGCTATGGAAAATGGTTCAAACCCAGCCATACGGTCAGTCAATGTTGTTTTTATACGAGTATCATTAGCCATCATTTCTATACGTCGAACAACAGTTCGTCTTGACAAACAAATTTTTTCAAATTCATTTTTCTTTTCAGGACACAAAATACCGCTAACTTCTAACATACACTCCTTGATAAATTGTCCTTCGGCAAATGGTTTTAATGCCTTTGCCAATTTTGAGCTAACTATAAAACTAGCTTTCACAACATTATCAATTTGTGTTCTTTGTTTATGAAACATTTGTTGCTGTTTTTCCAAATTTGCGGTAAGCTTCTGGATTTTTTCTGTTCTTAATTGTCCTGTCAGTGAGTGCAGCGTAGCATGCTTAGTTGAGTAATGCCTCTTTATATTGAATTATTTCATTACTGAAATGGATTCATTACACAGCAAATAAATAGGCTTACCATTGTGCAAGATAAAAAAGAATTCTACAGTCCATTTTTCTTGAAACTGGCGACCGTATGTATTTACTTTTCGTTTCTTTCCACCAGACATCATTTTTGATTACTTTTCGTTCAATAAACTTAATAACAAACTATAGTTCGTAACCACTCAAGATGCACACAACGTCACAAAGCAAGTTGACGGCTCGAGCAGTTCGCTAGGATGTCGCTTGTCCAAGTTATCACCTCGGTAGCTCAAATAGAACTGAACTAACGTTCGGGCCATCCACCCGCTTATATAGGCAAAATGAAGGAATAATCTGGAATAAACTAGTTAGAATAATTGAGAAGCAATAAATCTCTTGATGTGTCGCCCGTGAGGCGGCAAACCTCAAAGAATTTGATCGAGCAAGCCGAGTGGCGGCGATTATCAAAGAGTGAGGCGGCAAACATCAAAGGATTTGATGTTTGCCGCCTCGCTGTCACTCCCGTGAGTATAGTAAGTACCTAATGTAATATTTTTTTAATTGGGTTTTTTCAAAATGTCTCGCGGGCCGGATCATATCTTACAGCGGGCCGGATCCGGCCAGCGGGCTGGTTGTTGCCCATATATGTTGTAAAGTGTTTAAAATTCGAAATTGGTCCCTTAGTCACTAAATTGAAAACCTGATGATGGGATCCATGAGGAATCGAGGGAACTCCTCGAAATTTATATGGACACATTTAGTGCTTTGACTTTTTCTGAAGTAACACAAGCATATCAGTGGCGAAGGGTCTACACAACTCCATTCATAATGACTTCCCATTCAGATTACCTCATTTAGACCTCAAGCCAAGACTAGTATATGTTCCTTTTTTTTTTTTTCGAAAGGGTCTACGCTAAGGGTCGGGTTAAGACCGCTGTAGCTACGTCGGACTATAACTAGCCTGGTGGCTAGTTGATTAGGTAAGAGACAAAGGGAGGGTTTGACCCTCCCTAACATCACCCGGGTGATGTTCAGACCGGATATTGGGGACAGCTACGGGTTGTAAGCTATTTTTATGACGGGAGAGACGCGGGTCTCTCCTGCTAAGGGGTCCGACCCCTCCCTCACTCTCTGAGGAGTGAGGTTGCTCGCGGCCGGTAGCAAAAACTAACGGCGTGCGAGTTATCGCGATAGAGGAGCTCGAGCTATTATCGGTTTCGGTACTGAGAGGGCCGTCCCTCTCCCATTCCGCGTACGGTCGGGATGACTCGCGCGCGTAAGTCCTAATGTCGATGAGGTTCACGGTATTGGTAGAGCTCTCTATATCAATATCGCGGTCGCGGTCACTATTTTGTAGTGTACCTAGGCTACTAGGATGCGAACTCGAGCTCGGGTTCGGGTTCGGTCCCGTGTTTGGGTCGGACTGTATGTCTGTCCGTGTTGTCGTGTCGGATGTGGGACTAGTATATGGAAAACAATAATATCTTATACAAGTCAGGTCGGACAAGCGATAGCGCGATGTAGACCGACTCAAGCGAAATCTATGCGCTGCACGTTGCAACTTTGACACGAATATTGGAATCACAGATCTCATTAAAACCCGATATATTCGGAGTTATGGTGGGAGATCATAGGAACCTTATCTCGTTAAAAATAAAGTTGAAATTCAAACTCGTTTTTAATAGCCCGCTGGCCAACTAAAGAACAATAATAATAATATAATTTGTCCGATGACAGTTCGAAGTAATTAAGTTCGAAGTAATTTTTCTGTGACATTAACCCGCAATTTTGTAGCTTTCACCAATTAGTCGTTATTAGATAATATCACGTGCATCATGAGACGAATAAATTTTGAAAAGTAGCTCGGCGATACCTTAGTCGCGTGTCCTTGGATGTAAAATCATGTTATTACGTTAATAATAATTCTTTTTGAAATTATATTGAGCAGTGAGAAGTGATAAATATAATTCGTCTTAAAGTTTAAACTAATACGTGTTTATGTACTTATATGTGAATATTGAATGCGAGACTACTTGTGTTTTGTTTATTGTTGGTGATAAACCGGTTGATTAAATCGACTTTTACGGTAAGCGGAAAGATGGATAAGTACCTACTATCAATTTTAATTTGTAGATATAATAATAGATGATCATAATACGTATTATATATTATTATTTAAAGGCGCTAGTACCGTGGAAGTATATTAATATTATGATTGTCTTACAATAGTTAATTAATACACAAAAAAACGTTTTAATATTAAGTAAATACATACCTATTTTGTATTTTGAAATATACCTAATTGTAGGTATAAGAATACCGTATATATAACTTTGAGAATAGGAACCGTAGTTATTACTATAAGAATAGTTACCTAAGTATTTAAAATTTCTCTCGGACACGACACAACTCTATACGCTTGTAACGACCTTGACCATCCTATATAATATGGTGTTAAATTTCCGTTCAAAAAAACTTGCACAACCACGTCTAGCGACTAGGGCTTCCCTCTGAAGTAAAACCACCCTTCGTCACTGAAGCATATACTACCAAAAAATAAGATTTTGCTCCAAGGTATACCCTGGATCCAAAGGCACTGAACAGAACTGCACAGTCTTTAAACATACGCGTTTAGAAATTTCGGCATTGCTTAAAGAACTGAAAGCATATGCCACTATGTAACTTACAGTAATCATCATCATCATCTTATTTACAGAACCTAATAGAAGCTTGGCGCGTATTTAATTATACATTCGATCATTCATTTTAAACGTTCTTAAAATGTATTAATAATAATTTAACAAATATCAATAAAAAGGGAAAAAATATTTTTTTAAACAAAAAAGTATCAAATCAATTTTATTTTCTAAATAATTCCCCTTTTAAATTCGGCTAAAATTTTAACTTTTTCTCTACTCAATATTCTTAATTTTGAAGTCGGTACCAGCAAATTTCTAAAAAATATTGTAGGATATTGTTTGGGCTAGTACCGACTTCAAAATTAAGAAGATTGAGTGGAGAAATAGTTAAAATTGTAGCCGAATTTAAAAGGGGAATTATTTAGAAAATAAAATTTATTTGATACTTTTTTGTTTAAAAAAATATTTTTCCCTTTTTATTGATGTTTGTTAAATTATTATTAATACATTTTACGAACTTTTAAAATAAACGATCGAATATATAGTTGAATACGCGCTACAACAGGGCTATTGTGTCAAAAGGTTTTATGCTGGAGTTGCATAATGTTTGATCGTTGTAAAGCTATAGAGTTGGTATAAAAGTTGAAACGTAAGTTCACATGATTTACGTTACTGCATTATCGTACGGAATTCTTTATTTTATAGAGCTTTGACATGCAAATGAAACAACATACAAGCAAATCTCATTCAAATCGACTTCAATACATTGTATGCCACAGTAAGTGCAGACTTAGTATATTTGACTATAGAATAATGATATTAAACATGCAAAATATGTTGGACGTCGGTGATATGCTATAAAATATTTAAACTATAATACGTAACATTATTTTTATGGACCAATACCTTCTAGAATCTAGACCTACCTAAGTCTGCTATCGGTATTAGGATAAATCACTCTATGCTACGAAAATTTAAATTTAAATTCTATCAAGTTGAATTTCAAGCTAGCTGCGGAAGTACACATGTATGCATTAAGAAAAATAATTGAATGCAGACTTATAAATATTAATATAAGTCTATAGAATTATCTTTTTCTACAAAAACTAAGGAAGTTATCCAGCTTTAGCGAACGTACAACCTACAATTTAATGAAACAGGAAGTATATTTACCGTGCGTCAGTATGTTGATGGTTTCATTGTGGAAGTAGAAGAGGCTACGGACACACCCGCCCCAGCTCTGCAGCGGCCGGTAGCCCGTCAGCACGTAGGGGTTGAACTGCAGGTGCTTGGGCATATCGCGCCAGTGCAGTAGCTGCACGCGCTCGGCCGCGCCGCTCGCCGTGGGACTCGTCGGCTCGTCCACCCCGCCCGCCTCGCTCGCTTCGCCCTTTCCCTCATTATCACAGATAAGCTCCAGAGACTTTTTCCTCTTCTTGGGCCCCTTTCCGTTTATTTCCTGAATTGACGTATCGAACATCTTTGTACAAGTATCTGGTACGCACGCGGCGTCCCTCATAACAACACGCCGGGAGTGCACGGGAGAGCGGGGAAGCGAGCGGCGCCACTCGGCCTGCCGCGGTCTCGCATGGCCCGGGGTCCCGCGCGGCTCCGCACAGCTATCGCGGCTCGGGGGTCGGCGGACGCGGTGACATCGACGGGCGCTGGGGGCGGTTCTCTCTCAGATTTCCTGTGTTAACGGTGTGAAGCGGAAGCGCGGCACAGCCGAAGCGGCGTGCTCGGCGCGAAGGTCGTAGGCGAGCCTCGAGGGCGCGCGACTGGCCGGGACTCGGCACTGCACCCCCGCACGCCGCGCCCGCCCCTCGCCCCCCGCCGCCGCCCGCCCCGTAGATTTGCGCAATGCGCAATCCCGATCAGCTGATTCCCGCCAGTCAGCCTCTCTTGACCATAATCTGCTCCATTTGTAGAATACTAAAACATACAACTTTTAGTTGGACTATGTTTTATTATGGTTTGTGCAGTTTGTGGACAAAAATTCATTTCTTACTAGCTTTTGCCCGCCCTCGTAAAATCAGCATCCCATGGGAACAGTGTACTTTTTCGGGATAAAATGTAGCCTATGTTTGAATCCAGAGTCCAAACTAGAATAATACCGATTTCATCACAACCCGTTTAGTAGTTTTAACCCCCGACGAAAACAGCTATGGGGGTTATAAGCTTGACGTGTATGCTGTGTATCTGTGTGTCTATCGGTGGCATCGTAGCTCCCAAACGGATGAACCTATTTTGATCTCATTTATTTGTTTGATAACTGACATGATCGAGAGTCTTCTTAGCTATAATTAATTCATCCTCATCAGCATTCAGTTTCCTTATTGCTTGACAATTCGAAGGTAACATGAAAATTTTAATTTTGTTTTTTGCATGAAATAGTCACAAACATCCATCCATTTACAATCAAACATATTATGTATAAGAAGTTCGCTACTCGATACATATCCCGAAAATTCGTATAATTGGTTTATTCCGAACCCAAGTTATGAGGTTTCAAAACTCTGTTAAAAAAATACAAAAAAAGTACTCTGGAAAGGTGAAAACTGAAAATTGCCCTTGCGCTTCGCTTTTATATTTTATAGAACACACGCTCAAGTTGGCTGGTACCGACTTCAAAATTTTGAGAGAAAAGGTTAAAATTTTATCTATATAGAATTAATAAAAATATATAGAATTTAAAAGTGGAATTATTTAGGAAATAAGTTTTATTTCATACTTTTTTGTGCATTTTCACTTGGAAGTCGGTTTTAATTTTTTGTTTAAAAATAATATTTTTTCTCTTTTTAGAAAATTTTATTAAATTATTATTATTAACACATTTTAAGAAAGTTATAAATACAAAAAAGCTTCCGCTGTTCTCACTCTCTCGACAAAACAAAGTAAAGCGTTCTTTTATGCCAGTTTTCTGAGAGGCCGTAGTATTTCCCCAAATAAGCATTACGGATCTGTGGACCTACTAAACAATCATCAATGATAATATTGATTAGATACAATATTAGTTAATAATTATTATTATCTATTGTAATAGTCGAAGGAATAAATGTAGCATATCTCGAATATAATTTTAGCCGTAGCAAAATTTCAAAGACATTGATATCGTTGCACAAAACTCTGATGAGTAGTGAGTACCTATGTCATCATAATAATATGTTGGTGACTAGTGTTTCTTGTGAATATGGTGGTGATGATGGCATATGCTTGAAGTTCTTTAAACAACGCCGGAATCCCAAACATGTATCTAAGGGGTGATTTTTAGAGGTATAACTTTAAGCTGGCAACACTTTTTTAACTGGTAACCATTTTGTCAGCTGTCAAGGTATATACTCTTAATTTTATTATGGGAGTCACGAAGTATAAAGGAGTTAGTTAAGGAGTACGAACGTAATGTTTGAACAAATGGTCTCGATTTAGGGGGCAGATTTTTTGCCGGTAGAGTGCGCCACTATTGAAGAAGTACTCGTTTAAATATACTTTGTGGAAAAGAAATAATAAAGAAGTTTTTGTTAAACATATTATTTATTAAAATAGTATAAATTACAAATAAGTAAGTAAGCTTATATGTATACATTTACCTGTATTAATCAGTAATATTAATAATAGTATCGGTACGTCCTGAATAGTTGCGCAGCTAGTGGCAGAAAAGAGAACTATGATCTGGGTTTATTATTGGGTACATAAATACTAGGAAAAGCCTATACCGTTCGGACTCCTTATATCTATACTTCGTGATGGGAGTTTTGCCGGGGAGTTCAATGGGCGACGTTGTGGGATTTTGTATTTCCTCATAAATTTGTGTTATTTCTTTTCTTAATGTGTAATATTGGTAGAATATTAACCATTAAATATTCGTTAACGTGCACAAGTGTGGGCAAGTGGTACCACTTCTAAAAACGTGTTTTTTTTTGTGTTTCTCGCCAAAACTCCCTAGGAACTTTCAGTAAAGCGTCTACCACTTTACTGAATCGACTGACATGACTCATTGACTGTACTGACTATTTATTTGGACTTTGACTAGACTTTAGACTTCACGTTAAAGGAATACAGTGTTGAAAATTAAAACGAAAGTTCTATTTCCCGCCTTTTTTACTTGACACTGGCAAATGGTTTTAAGATAAGCCGACGCCATATATATAAAAAAAAGTTTAGTATGACGCCTGAACAACACTTCTAAATTGTGCAAATTTATTTTTAAAATCATGGTTGTGTTCGAAATACGTATAGCGCACTACGTCCATTTTACGGTCAACCTTGTAGTCCATCAGAGTAATTAATTCGATTAACTATGGAACGTTTTCGTACCACGTTTACTCTAAATGATAATAGGGATCCACAGAGACATCGTACAGTGCGTATAAAAGAAGTCATTGCTGCTATAGAGCGTAGCGTAGAGGAAGATCCGAATCAGTCTATCCGCTTTATGGAAGATTTTGCGGAAAGATCTTGGTTTGCGTGCTTACAAAATCCATCTCGTGCAAGAATTGAAGCCACACGATCACCTAGCAAGGCGTAGATTCGGTGAATGGGTCCAAAGCAAGATTGCCGTTGATCCCGATTTTCATAAGCGAATTTTGTTTAGCGATGAAGCTCACTTTAGGTTGAATGGATACGTCAATAATCAAAACAGCCGTATTTGGAGTGATGATAATCCTCAATTAGTGTATGTTGAGACACCGTTACATCCAGAAAAACTGACTGTTTGGTGTGCTTAATGGGCTGGTGGAATAATTGGTCCGTACTTCTTTAAAAACGATGCTCGCCAGAACGTTACAGTCAATGGTGACCGCTATAGAGCCATGATTACTGACTTTTTCGTTCATCAATTGAACAACCATGATGTGCAGCAGCTGTGGTTTCAACAACACGTCGCAACATGTCACACAGCTCGTGCCACAATTGATTTATTGAAGGAAGCGTTTGGTAATCGCATAGTTTCACGTTTCGGTCCCGTGAATTTGCCTCCGAGATCGTGCGATTTACCGCCGCCTGTCTATTTTCTGTGGGGATATGTGAAGTCGCTAGTCTACGCCGATAGGCCGAAACGATTGACCACTTGGAGGACAACATTCGCCGCTTTATTGCCGATATACGGCCACAAATGTTGGAAAAAGTCATCGAAATTGGACCTCCAGATTAGACTACGTCCGAGCCAGCCGTGGGGGTCATATGCCAGAAGTCATAATTAAATTATAATTCCAGAAGAGTATCTTTCGAATAAAGTAAATTTCATGTTAATTTGAAAAAAAAAACATCTTTGTTTTATTCCATTATATAATAATAATAATAAAGTTTATTAAATTAAAAATAAAATTTAAATCTAAACAGCAGCCACAAATTGGCTCGATCTCGGCATGAGTATGCCTCAGGTATGCCATATCATACTCAGCGCCGGTCTTCCGCTAGAGCCACTAGTGACGTCGTAGCTGACCCAAGCGTCTCAACAGAGTACACATAACATGATATAGCCCGCAACACATATAGCCCGCAAATACAAAAAAACAATAATAAAAACCAAGCAAATACGCTGCGATAGTATGCGACAGTCGTTGATCGCACAGACGACAAACGACTGTCGCCTATTGTCGCGCCTATTGTTGCATAGCATGTGACAACTTGTACAACCAGCTGTCAAAGCCTAGAGAAAGAATGTAGAAACCATGGAGAATAGAGTAAAGGAGTACCATCTCCATACATGAAAAGTATCCGTAAAATAGCGTTATAAAGGGGGCGCTACAGACGCAGACGCGAATAAAGCGGGAAATTTTAAACGGATAATTAAATTTTAGCATCTTCTTCGGTTTTATATATAATAATATTTTCGACTATAATACGAGTAATTAGAATTTTCATGATTTACTGAATTAACTACTTTTAATCTACTAAAGTCGTCAAAAATTTTAAATAACTAAACTCAACTCACTTTACTTCATCTCTTATTCCTAACTTCATATCACACACCCTTGCCACTCTAGCACCATTATAACCAGTTTTGGAACTATTACTTTTGTTGGACACTTTTTAGCTTTTCTGCCTTAGAGAGATGGTACTCCTTACTTCTATTCTCCATGGTAGAAACAACAACTTAATATTTACATTTAAAAAATAGAAAAATAAATTAAAAGTACCCAACACCATTGATACATATTATTATTAGTAACAACCCGAAATAGCGTATCAGTGTAATCAAGTAATCAAGTGACCATGACAGGATGCCAACCGAATCACCAATACACTTTTAATCATTTCAAAGTTCTATACCTCTAAAAAAACACGCTATTTAAGGACTCAGGAGTTCTGTTTAGTACTTTTGGATTCAGGGTATATCCTTGGTGCAAAATCTTCCTTTTTGGTAGCATATGCTTAGACTTCTTCAGAAAAAGTCGAAATCACCATATGTTTCCATCTAAATTTCGAGGAGTTCCCTCGATTCCTCATGGATCCCATCATCAGGTCACCACTTTGGTGCAAACGGGACCAACTTGGGATTGTACCCTATCATAAAAATAATTTTGAAAATCGGTCTACAGACGGCGGAATCATCGTTGAACATACAAAAAAAAAGATGAAAAAAAATATACACAGCCGAATGCTTAACCGCCTCCTTTTTTTGAAAGTCGGTTAAAAATAATTAAAATGATTTAAACCTTATACACACGTACAGATTTCGTCCCGAGCGAGCAGACCACGGATTTGGCTGCCAACTCAGGAGTTTCTGCCTAAAATTTGGGAAAAAAATCCTTGACGGTGAGAATTTTTAGGGTTCATCATAATATTACACAACTTTATATACACTTTCCCACTTTATTTAGGTTTTTACAATAATTTATATATAAACACGATCGGTTTCGACTAACTCATTATCAGGTGTTAATCGAAACCGGTCGTGTTTATGTATAAATTATTGTAAAAAAACTAAATAAAATGGAAAAGTGTATAAAAAATTGTGTGATATTATTATGAAGATGAACTTCCACCAGGAACCAACAGTACACTCAATCAGTTATTTTAAAGGGTTTTTATATTCTTGTTTTTAATTAAATTAAGATATTAAACTGTTATAGTTACCAACAAGGGTTTTGAAAAGTCAACTTGTAGTATATATACTTTTGGAAGTATACGAGGGCGGCACTGAAAATTTCGGGAATCAAGGAAGTGACACAACATTACATTTTAAAAATGTATTTATTGCTTTTCGAAGTATTCTCCGCGAAATTTGACACATTTTTCCATACGATGGAACCAATCATTGAAGCAACCATTCCATTCGGAAGTCTCCAAAATGGCCGTTTTGTAGGCGTCCACAGCTTCTTCAGGTGATAAAAATCTCTGACCACGCAATTTATTCTTTATTTTAGGGAAAGTATAGAAATCATTAGGGCTTAGGTCGGGGCTGTACGGCGGATGGTCTAATAATTCTATGATTTCTTGCTCTAAAAACTCTTTTATTCTGTGCGCGGTGTGAGAACTCGCATTGTCGAGATGGAGGATGATGCGGCGGTTGCAATTCTCTTTACGGAGTTCAGAAACGACCTGTGGCAAACAAATGTTAGCATACCATTCTGCATTAACCGTTCTTTGTCCCTCAAGAGTTTGTCCCTCCCTTTTTTTTGCAACACTCCGTGAACGAACAATTTTTGTTGGCTTTAACTCATTTTCGAACACCCAAACTCGTGACTGGTTTTTTGTTTCGGGTTCGTATGTGTGTATCCAGGATTCGTCACCTGATACGATGTTGTATACAGCATTTGAGGATCCTGCGTGGAATCTTTCGAGAGTTCTGACGCACCAAGTAACGCGAGCCGCTTTTTGCTCTTCACAGAGCAAATGCGGTATCCATCGGAAAACAACTTTTTTACACCTAATTGTTCATGCAAGATTATTTGTATTTGACTCATGCCAATGTCTAAAGTTGCCTGAATTTCGCGGTATGTCACATGTCGATCTTCCTCAATCAGCTTACGCACAGCATCAACGTTTTCTTGGGTGACTGCAGTTTTTGGACGACCTTGACGGGGATCATCACTGAGCTTGACACGTCCACGTTGAAATTCAGCAAACCAGCGATAAATTGTGGTTTTGGATGGGGCTTCATCACCAAATGCAGAAATCATCCGGTCAATACACTGTTTTTGTGTTAAACCACTTCGAAAGTCATAATAAATCATCGCTCTAGAATTTTCTCGAGTCAATTCCATTTTCGCAACGACTAAACAAGTTTGACAAGACGTTGTGACAAGACCGAGAATCTTTTTTTAAATAAATAAACGGTATTCGATTTTTAAAACCAAGGAGTTTTAAATTAAAAAGATTTTAATATGACAGGAACAGTGGAAATATTCCATTCCCGATACTTTTAGTGCAGCCCTCGTATTTTAATGTAAAAAGGACAGAATAATATTACAGGACATTATTTTTTTATTATTTATTTATAAGTCTATTTATGATTGGGGAGAATTATTTTTGAGAGTTGGAACACTGCACAAAAATCGGTATGCACTGTAAATAGTACTGTGCTAATACAATAGAGCTAAAAATCAAACACACGAGTGTCGTGCTGTATTATTGATCTACTCCAGACCAAATCGGTACGTGTGAAGTCATTCTTAGAGCGAGGCCACAACACTGCGTTTCGACGACGCATCGCACAAACGAGATTGTACAATCATTTTAAATTTTATCGCAGTCGACGTCGTCGTTTTGGCGATGCATCGTCGAAACGCAGTGTTGTGGCCTCTTAGAACAAAGAAAATGTAAAACACTACGTATTCGTAAAGTGTTTCTCCAATAAGAGACACGATATCGGAAATCGCACTAATAAATTACGAAGGTTTATGAGAGACATACCTGTCTTTGTCATTTTCGGCGAATTATCCACGGATATCGGATTGGATATTGAAAAAATAACAGCATCTTACCGCCCGATAAGAAAAAAACGCCCTTGCGGATGGATGGAGGCTGGACGGTGAGTGCTATACTCACCGTCCAGCCTCCAAATCCACTATCGCGGCCTTCATTCCACATAATATGGTCGATTTACTAATTAGGTTTCCTGATCAGGAATTCAGATTCGGAAACCTGAATGCTCCTTTAACGACGTTTTCTCTTCTTCTTGTCTAGCGCCAGTAAAAGTGCAATAGCAATCAATTCATCGTCGTCGTCCATTTGTGCTTTCACTGAAGCGTCTCATTCGAACTGACCGTGTAAATTCCTTAAACAAAAAACAAATAGTTTGCGCTAGGCACGCAGAATTCCTGATCAGGAAACCGAGCGTATACGCCCGGCCAAAGAGGACTTGTAGGCAAAAATTATAAATGATTGACACTTTTGACACTAATGACGGCCATTAGTATCGTGCAGGATCTGCAGGCTGGATCGTGAGTAAAGTGATTTTATCCAGTACGCTCATAGTTTTGCAACTGATTGCAACAAGAGCACGGAAGAAGGATATAGCTGTTATTAATCTGAGAACAACTAGAGTACTTTACAAATTTAAGACAAAATTACAGATTACAGTCGTTTGTCTATAGCCGGAAGTAAATAAAATTCATAATGTTGGTACCATACGTCTATTAGTCTATAAATATTTCCGATCTTATGTCAATTTATTATTACAGATTTTAATAACTTTTACTAAAGTCTAATGACTATTAGCGTTTATAGCGGCGTTTTAGTGAGGTTTTATTTATTTTTGTTTTTTTTTTAGTTGAAAATCCATTTGTTAACTCGCACAACAACTACAATTGTAATTAAATTAAAGTTGTGCTAAACGCCAAACTGTTAAATGAAAGATCAAAGTAGTGCTGCCAACTATCAGAAATCGGCTGTCTCGCATCTGGATCGATGTTCGGGCCTTTGATGCGAAGAAGCATTCTTCAAGGTTCTGCATCCCGAACTTGGAATTGCGTTACTAGTTTTACTCAGTTACTTTGGTGTAAGCTGAAATATTTACGAGAATTAAGGGTAAGTAAAAGAAAGTTACAAATTCTTGTGGTAGTGGGTTAGTGTAGGGCTCCATTGAGTCGTAGAAGGAAGATGGCGTCAGCATGTAAATAACTTAAATGACAACTGTTGTAGGGCTGGTACTTTTAGAATGGCTTTAATGATAAATCTTTAATTTACTGAAAAACATGTATGTAGAGTCCCTGCACATTAGATGGATTGTTAACTTATCATTAGAACTTGATTTTCACCTTGTACTATCTTGCATATTATGAACTTAGTAGGTAACTACTGCAATACAGCTGGTAAGAAATAATAATTATATAAAGGCAACACAACATTTTATTTAAGAACATACCCCAAAGAATCGAAAATCTGTAGTCTGATTGCTTTGTACAGGGTTATTTTATTTTGTTTTAAAATAATACTGCTTTTGTTTTATAATTGTATAACATTTATTAGGTGCATTCATACATATACTCCTAATAACAAAAACTAAAGGTGTTCAATGCGAGAGACGAGTAAAGACATTATCAGACACTTGACCAACAATAGTGGTCTAAAAAAGTTTAAATGTTTTTCAGCTTATACTGCTCCGATACCAGTTTTGATATTCTTGTTATGGTAAGTGGGAGTACTTAGTGTACTTTCCTATTTTATCTACCTGCATAACATGTCACTATTGTAAAAATAATATGGTTTTGCATGAGCTTGACTTATTTGCTTTTTAGGTTATTCTTTCATTTTTCTCGTACCTAACAATTTTTAATTACCTTACAAAGATATCCAAACTATTAACAATTTTAACACAAAGGAACAATAAATGACACAAGTTGATGCTATTTTCATTTATGTACTTGTACACTTTAACCAGTAGTCATAATATTATACACACTCCAAATTATTTAACAAAGCAACCTAGCCTAATTTAATTAATATCTAAATTGATGGCTGCTGCCTAATTTATATTTGTAACAAAAATATATTATGTTTCTTTAGTGCATGTTTAAATTGTGCATGAGGCTGTCCATTTACAAAGAAAGATTTAATGTAACAAAAAACTTTTCTTCATAATGTAAACTTGCACAAATCATGTTATAACCAAGTGCTTCTGAGCTCTAAGGGAGCTTACATGGTGACATGGGTAAATTGTTAGTATTGTTACATACACATAAATTTATGTTGACCTATGTTAGTATACTAATGAAGAAATACATATACAATATCCAAAATAAAGAACAAACTTGTGAGGTATAAGAGAAGCTAATGCTACAGAAGTTATCAAAAACAGTTACAAACAATGAGCATAATTCTTGAATAGTATAGGATGGGCTAGACAACTTAAATATGAGTAAGTTCTCGGTTTATAAAAATCAATATTCAATTTGTTTACAAATTTTCGCAAGTTTTGTGAAAATGCTCCATACAAAAGTCTCCATAAAAATATTTTATACACTTTTACCTAACTGTGACGTCACAATTAGGTGAAAGTGTATGAAATATAAGGCTGCAGGTACAATTTTGTAGATATCTCAGAAATTTGTTTCATACTTTCCATAGTGAATGTATTTGTATATGATGTAAGCAAATTAATGATGTAGGTTTTCATAATAATATAGCAAATAAAATTGAAACCTTTTTGTATTTTCATAATATGTATCTAATTACTAAACTACACATAAAATACTATAATTATTTATGTTTATCAAATAATAATACCTCAATATTTCTGAGTATTTAATTAAACTAAAGTTTTACATGTAGTTGTTTCCCCAATTATAAAATCATTTAGATTAAAAACTGTATGTATTATACCTACTTAAAATATGTGTTGACATTGAAGATGAGACCGTTTTTACTGTAACAAAATTGAAATCTCCAATGCTAAACAGTTTTATTTTGTTCTTTTTACTTTTGTTTAAAAAACACAACTTACGTACAAATATCGTTGTATATCGTCATATTGTATTTGTTATACAATTTTGTCATACATGATACAACATAATATTTATAATGTAAACTATACTGGCCTGCAATAGAAAGTAGTAAACTACAATTTTAAATTTTATTTTTTTTCAAAACCATAGAAGTCCAGATTTTAAATAAATAATGTTAATCTGAAACTAGTAAAATTTGCTTTAAACCCTTAAAAATGTCGTTTTAAAAGTAGTACTTTCTTTTGCAGGCCAGTGTATGAATTATTAACTTGCAAATGCATACAATAACAAAGCATATTTTCATGGGCCATATGTGTATTTCTGGTGTTAATCATGATGTTAACCACTATTCACAGTAGCCTGACAGCCACATATAATGTTATGAATATTTCGTATTTCAAGATGTCTTATTGTTTTGGTCAATACTTTTCAGATGCCGCGCACTCGCAGGAAGCACTACTCGTCACACTCGAGGTCTAGGTCGAAGTCATATGAAGCCAAGCGGCGGAGACTGGACGACGGTGCCAAGGAGGACTCGTACAGAAAACGTAGCCGCAGCAGGGATCGTGACAGGTTAGTTTCATTTATGTATTAAATTATACAACTACTAAATACCGGAAATAATTTTTTTCCTAATGATGAAGTAAAGCATGTTTTTGCGTTGAAATGACCTTCATGTATAAAGATATGCCCCCAAGCGACATCTATCCACCGTCGGAAGTAACAACTTGACTTGTTATCCAATGTCAAAGACTCACGCACGTACATAGATGGCGCTAGCTATATGCTACTTTATTTAAATACTCATTTTTCATGGCTTACATTGATTATTATTATTACCAACGTATTATAATATGTTTCAAAATCAAATTTAATTTTAATTGAAAATTAGTATAGTACAGAAAGTTAAAAAAATTAAATTTGCTGGATAAAACTGTAGACACATTTGGACACAGTGCAAAGGAGGATGTATTATTCCATAGCTAAAATGTAATGTGTTATTCTTTTTCATCTGTTCTGATTCCGCTATGGCCAAGTACAAAATATATATGTATTTGTTTCCATCATGTTATATAGTTCAAGTTTTTATTTTATTATATACTTAGTTCCAGTAGTAAGTGGTTAAACAAGTCTACGGTAAAATTATAAGTGGTTTTGTGAAATGTTGAATATTACTTTCATACAAAGCTAAATTAAGTGTTGAAACTTTGATAATGGTGCGCGTTGAGACTCTTGAGCATTAAAAGTTTTCAACTTTATGATCCAAAAAAGTAATTACACCGTTGAGTGTTTATTTTAGTATTATTATTCACATACATTATAGTTCTACTTACACACCAAAATATTATGTTTTATCCAAAGTTTTATTTTATATATATTATGTTTTCAAGTTCACCCAAATACATCATAGACAATGTACCTACCCAATGACGGAAAAATACCTCGAAGAATTTTTAGAAATGTTAGGTAGGCACTTATGAATGACCTACCTACATTTTGTATTGTTGTATAGACATAAGTGAGTAACTGCGTTGCGAACGAATTTGCGGGGGTCAACTAGTCACTGTATATTGACGGTGTATTAAATTACATAGGAAGATAAATTTTCAATCAGCTGCAAATGGCTGAAGTTGTTTATGTTGTAACCTTACGTAACCTCCGCGGATACGGTACCCGCAGTACGGTACTTACATAAATTGCAAAGACAGGGTTGGCTGCTCTACGATATTTTTTATACAGATATTACATGTTTTTACAAGAAAAACTTGTATGGCTGGGGCAACCCTGAAAGATTGTCTTACGTCTGTTGAACGTACGGAACCGCGCCACCGTGAACCCCACGACCCGCTCCCTGCAGGCAGAACGGATAACTATCACTAATGATTTCCGAACTCCAACTATATTTCCATTACTATTTACTACTTAACATTTCCTAATTTTCTCTGGTTGTACTCTTTTTGAGAATGACAAAAATTATTGTTTCAACCTTTACTTAAAAATTGCAATAGTTCCCATGATACTTCAAAAAACATGGCTTCACACAAAAAACTAAACTTTAACTCAAGGTCGTTTTAGGGTATGTGTCTACAGGAAAGGCAAACCAGTGAATAGCAAATTGTAAATTACGCCGTAATTATATAGTGTTAAAATACTAGGTATAATCGCGCATCTCTGAATTCAAGTGTAAAAGCGTTGAAAGTAACAATCATAAACCGTATTATTCATGAGTAATGCGTTTCGTGACGAATGATAATTTATACGAAACACTACTGTGCTGTCTACAGGGGAGTTCAAAAAAATAATTCAAAGAAGTTCGCATATTACCTATTCAAAAAATCCTGTATTAAGGTCAGATAAGTATGTATGTTCCATAAGGTCAGTTAAGTATGTGCCATGATCTATCTAATGATAGACGATGCTTAGATTTCTATTTTAATTTGATATTTAAAAAACTGTTATAATGGCGGGCGGGTTATGCGAAACAATCCAAATAAGATCAAAGTTTAATGTCAACGGTTATAAAAATTTAATGGCGTATACCCACTATACCCCACGCGTCCATAAATAAAAAATCGTGAGAGCTATCACCTACCTATATATCGCATTGCATTTTTAAGAGACGCCAAAGGTTAAAACAAAGCCGTATATAAACAGATACAAAGATAAACGACGCATAATGTAGGTCGTGGCGGGTTACCTACAGAAAAAAAGTTTTTTGTCAACGCTGAACATTTCAATAAATTTAACGCAGCCTGTTTGGCGTGCCAACTGAAATCTGCGCAGTTTTGAGACGGTAGCGTTCGTAAATGGTTACGTATGATATGTATTGGGTTTTCTAAACGTACACAATAATTTTCCTACAAATTCCGCTGACGACTCTTTCAAAATCAAATCAAAATCAAAAATTTTTTTATTCAAAATTGGTATTTTTAAATACTCTTTTTGAACGTCGATACTACGTGATGCCTACCATCGGTTCGAGAACTAACCCAGCGAGAAGAGCCGGCAAGAAACTCGTCTGGGGCCATCTTTTACCAAAAAGATGGAAAATTATTCTTTTAAAATCAAAATTATTACAATGTTTACTTATGTCTATGTAACAAATAATAAGATAAGATAAGTGCCGTCTTGAATGAAGTCATTAATTTTATAATACGCTTTGGCACACAAACGTTCTTTAACTACTTTTTTAAACTTATTAATGGGAAGGTTTTGAACCTTTTCTGGGATTATATTGTATAAGCGTATACATTGGCCTTTAAAGGATTTACTAACTTTGCTTAGTCTGAACACTGGCATATCTAACTTGTTCTTATTTCTAGTGTTTACACAATGATTATCACATTTCTTTTTGAAGTTATTTAGATTCTTTCTTACATATAACACATTTTCCAAAATGTATTGAGATGCGACGGTCAGAACTTTTAGTTCTTTAAACTTTTCCCTTAGAGATTCAAAAGTCGACATCTTATAAATAGAACGTATAGCCCGTTTCTGCAGAACAAATATTGTATTAATGTCCGCAGCGTTTCCCCACAAGAGGATGCCGTACGACATTATGCTATGAAAATAGCTAAAGTAAACTAATCGCGCGGTCTCTATGTCGGTAATTTCTCTAATTTTTTTAACAGCGTATGCTGCAGAACTCAGCTTATCTGCCAATTTAGCAATATGTGGTCCCCACTGTAACTTACTATCTAATGTTATACCTAGAAATACAGTGGTGTCTACTAATTTAATTTTCTCATTATTTAATAGTATATTGGTTTGTGCCTGCGTAACATTTGGCAAGCTGAACTTTAAAGAATTCAACAGTAAATTATTAGCATTAAACCAATGTACTATTTTTGAGAGAGCACTATTTACCTCGTCATTGTTAGATTGTCGTCGCTTCACATTAAAAATTAGTGAAGTGTCATCAGCAAAAAGAACTATCTCATGCTTATCATTAACTAGATAAAGTAGATCATTTATATAGATGAGAAATAGAAAAGGGTCCAAGGGTCCCTGTGGTACTCCTAGTTTAATTTTAGTACCATTAGACCTTTTGGAATTAACTTCTACAGTCTGTGTTCTATTTATTAGATAAGAGCTTAGAAGCTTTAGTGCCGTGCCCCTTACACCATAATGGTATAATTTCCTGAACAGCGTATCATGCTCCACACAGTCAAATGCTTTGGATAAATCACAGAATATACCAAGTGCATCCTGTGACCTCTCCCAAGCTTCAAATATACTGCACAGAATACTGATGCCTGCATCTGTTGTGGACCGACCTTTAGTAAAACCAAACTGATTACTATGTAACAATTTATTCGAGTTGAAGTGAAAAAGTAATTGATTTAGAATAATTTTCTCAAAAATTTTACTTAAAGTCGGTAATATGGATATTGGTCTATAGTTAGCTGGGTCTGATTTATTCCCAGCTTTAAAGAGAGGCATCACCTTGCTGTGCTTCATCAAGTCAGGGAACACGCCACTTTTAATACAATTATTAAAAACGAATGCTAGGTGAGGGGCAATGATGTCAATTACTGGTTTTATAACTTTTGTGGACATACCCCAGAGATCAGTTGTACTTTTAATATTAAGTAATTTAAATGCCTTGATAATGTCTCTAGAGTCTATTTCTTTGAAAATAAAATTTACATCACATTCCTTCACATTATCTCTAAGTAATTTTTCGGCAACTGTAGGTGATGAATTTAAGTTTTTTGTAGTTGAGATCGGAATGTCTGCAAAAAACTTCTCAAATACTGTCGCAACTTCAATGTCAACTAACTTTTTTATCATTAATATAAAGTTCAAATTTAGAGTTGCGACTGGCGACTCTTCCAGTCTCATCTGCAATTATTTTCCAGGTGGTTTAACTGGTGTTAGTTACATGGGTGGATGATTCGATCGTTTTTATAATCCTAGGATTGGTTTATCTACAAAAGACTCTTGGATGATGGGATAAGTCTCTAAGAAACTAGAATCTCAGGAATATGTCTTACTAAATGCCTTGCCTTAATAAATGTTTTCGGTGTTTACTGTTTAAGCATATCGGTATCTGCCATATTTGTGAAGGAAGTCGCTAGGAATAGTTATACGAACATTTCGCCGCTAAGATACATCTGGTGTCTCACGGCTTACCATATTATGCTAACACCCGACCACTTTTATAAGGCTATGGAATATAATGTGGTTCTTAATGGAGATCATTTATAAATTAATGTATTATAGTTTCTAAAAAGATATTTATTCAAATGATTGTGATGATAAATATTTTTACTTTCGTATAATATTAACTATGTATTTACTATATACTTATTAACTATTTTGATTATTAATATATCTTTCGAGACATAAAAGCCAGTAAAATATCTACCACCTAATTATTCTTTTAACCCATTTAGACCCAAACAGAGACGAAATGATACAACCATGCTATTTTTTTATTATTGTATTGAATATGAGTCAAATAATTAATTACCTTTATGCAAAAAAGTTGAAAAATAATTTTTGAAACACGTTTTATATGGTGTACTCAAATGAGTACATTGGGAACATGCATATAAGAATTTTCCATATCATATTTGGCTAACTTCAATGAGCAAAAAATTTTTTAACTGGAAAATGGCGGATATTATTGTTTATTATTATTATAAGAACTATCAGACTCTAAATTATAATATAGAAGCTGTCTTGGATGGTAGTATTTGCGACCACGAAGTTTATAAAGATATTATTTTTCTTTACCCAAGTGTAATTCTTGATAGAAGGTGTTGATGATGAAATGGGTGGTTATATTGAAGTTGAAGCTGTCTTCAAATAACAACAAGCTACTGTTTTCCAAAACTTCTCTACGTTATGTAGAAAATACCTCAGTAAACATATGAGCTACATATTACTACGAAGGCAGTATGTCATAAGAGGTAAACTAAAAACTTCAAACTTAACTAGATTTTCGTAGAATCACTTGTGTGCTTTTTTAGTATTCAGAGACAAATGTGTTTTTTATTTTATTTTCTAGGGCCTATTTTGTAAAATGACTTGGGCAGTAGATAAGGCTCCACTCCAACATTATTGTGTAACAACAATGATCAATACGTGTACGTCAGGTGTTTTCTGAGGAGCCTTAAGTTTTCTATGAGCATTTTTGTTAAACTACAGAAGCATTACTACAGAATTACTATAGAACTTATTTGACAATAACTCTAGTACTACTTAGAACATCGCGCAACAATAAATGGTCCGCGACAATTATAAGGTCAATCATTATCAAGCCTCTTACTTTCCACAATGAGGTCACAGGTAGAAAAATAGCAAAGTCTAGATTCAGATCATCATAACTACCTTCCAAGACAGCTTGGATGGCTTTTTCTAGTTTTCTGCAGTCCTAAGTCATGTTAAAACGTTGCTTGCTCATTGAAGTCAATCACATGAAATAGGAAAATTTATTGTACTCAGTTGAGTACTCCAAGATAAAACTGAGTATAAGATCTCAGTATTCAATACTTTTGTCATAAATTTGAGCTCATTCTACAAACAGGACTATACTTGCCTAGAAAAACAGAATAAAATTGTCTGAAATACTTTTAAATTTTTTCTATAATGTACTGACTAATGTGACTCGTTGATACCCCTTTTTTTCAAAAGGAAATAAATTACATAAAAATAAGAGAAACTCTTTGTTACCTACTTTAAAAATAGTAATATACGTTAATCTTAAATGAAACAGTTTACAGGAATATAAACACATAAATATTTTGTTCAGATTATGAAAAAAAACTACTATACTCAGTTGAGTACGGCGGGTCTAAATGGGTTAATATTTATGTTCTTAGAATAAATTTTTTTTTAAGGCACACTAGTTAGTAAATGATTCATGAACAGACAGAGAAGTACCATTTAGAAATATCTTCTCTGATTAATAGTGCAAGTAAACTTTAATTTTTTAAGCCCTCTTCAATTCGAGGAAATGCCTCCGAGCCGATGTTAAGTAATTATCGTGCTTAATTTTTATTACATATAATTACTTATTAATCAATCTCTAAAGAGACGTGGTATCCTTCACCTTTCAATCTCGATAAACAAATCCAATTATTACGCGAGTATTTTATTGTATTATTGAGAAAAAAAGATTAAAAGTCGTATAGTAAATACAAAATAACCTTACGTACAATTTATATTAAAGGCATGGTATTAAATTTCGTGTCGCTACCTGCGGCTTAATTATTATTGCGCGATGCATGCGACAGCCTGCAATTAAAGTTATAAAATTGCTTAATATTATTTAATTTAACACTCCAAATACAAGATTGTTGACAGCTGTGATTTTATTTTGAAAATATACACGTAAGGGCTCTCATATACGGTCCCGGTTTACCTTAAGTTCGGCCTGAACGGATGCAAAATCGTATCGTCCGTGTGCAATTTCGAGTATTTTCGAGATCGCATCAGTCGGCCGTATGGACTGAAGCGATTCGTTCCAGTGTTGCCAACTCTGTTTTTGCGAAACTACTAAACTCGCGTCGTTTTCTACTAAAAACTACTATAGGAGTACCGATAACTATAAAAAAGCTACTAAACTTAGAAATCCCTAAAAGTTTTTTTAGGGATTTTGTGTTTACAAAATGCAGTGGTTTTTTGTGTTTACAGTGTTAATATTAAATTGAAAATATGATAATTTTACCGTTAGATTAAAAAAATATAGTAGGAAATATTACGTATATAGAAATTAAATCGATAGTTTTAAGCGACTTACGGACGCGTGCTACTATGTGCTATTATGATAAGGCGTCATAATAGCATATACCTAGTAGCATGCCATTTTGTATATTGTGATTACTGTCTAGCTACTTTCTACAAAACCACTACTAACAACTAAATTCCATCTAAAGAGGGAATAAAATACTAAATTTAGTAGTAAAACTTTGTAAAACATCTAAGTTAACAACATTAATTCTGACCTGAACGGATGGACTGAACAGTAATAAAATTGGACTGAACGGTAATAAAATTGTAGTGTAAAATAAAACCGGTCAAATGCTAGTCGGAAAGAGGAGTTCCGTACAAAACAGAAAAAAATCACGTTTCTTGTATGTGAGCCTCAATTTTTTTTAAATTCTGTTTTTAGTATTTGTTGTTATAACGGCAATAGAAATACCTACATCATTATTCATTTGTGAAAATTTCAACTGTCGAGCTATCACGGTATATGAAGGTCCCTCCGACAGACGGACGAACAGCAAAGTCACAGACGTACGCAACCCTATTAGGGTTGCGTACGACATGTCTAAGGTGGGTTCCGTAACTATCAATACGCAATAGGTTTTCTTTTAATTACTTCAAAAGTTATTGTCATTAAGTCCGGAAGAAGATGTCCGGACAGACAGACAGACGGACGGGCAGAGCGAAATTATAAGGTTTCCTTAAGTATTACGGAACTTTAAAAACACGACCGAAGCTCGCTGCAATTTTCCGTGTATGTGCTCGAATCCGTTCAGGCCGAACTTTAGATTAAAACGCCTAGAAACCGGGTACGCACATGAAAAGTGAGGCAAATCATACTGAGCCATATCGACTCGGTTTGTTCGAACGACCCGTCAGTTCTCAAGGTCAAGCGCTAATGCATACATACATCTCTGACTATTAAAATTATTATGACGGTTTGTCTCGTTATTGGGTATGGCTATGTCCGAACAATTTGACTTGTATTATGCCAAATATTTAAAACATTTTAAAATAAAATCATATTATGTCGCCATCTTGCTGCCCTATTGTGAATTGTGAGAGTGTTACTAGTAATAATAAATTTATTTCAAAATTTTCATTGCTAACTAATAGTTGCAACTAAGACTAAGTTTTTTAATATTTTTTTATTATTTTAACTATCAATTTAAATGATTGCCAGTATTAAGATAATCCTTAATAATATTTTTTAATACCAGTTTAATATAAATAATGTTCACAAATCGTGTTTAGATGGTTTAAAATGAAATATAACTTATATTTTTACATCTCACGATGTTAAGAAAAACAAATACAATAATTCTAATTTTAAGAGCAACAAATGACCCTTAATACTGTACACACTCCACAACTTTAAAGTTTTGTTTGTGTGCGTGTCTGTATGTTATGCTTACGCCTACATCTATCTGTTACTTGCTTCACTTTGTACAATGCGTTTGTTAGAAGACTATCTAGGCGATATTAATGTTCCTCTTTTACGGCCCGGTTCATTAAACAATATACCAATAATTATTTGTTAAAAACGTCACATTTGTATCGCTAAAAACCGGCAAATGAATGACTGTAGTTTTTAAGAAATACTTATTGGTAAATAGGTTATTGAAACCGGCCGTAAGTCTATTAAGTTTTTTACTTTCCTTGTAATATTTTCAAGGCTACTGTTTTTTAAATTGTTGATTTTAGGAGAACTTATTGAATTATCTTAATTGTATTAATAAATAAATTAAACCAAAATACGTTATCATCATTTTATTAATAACCTGACTATTAAATTACTTAAAAAGACGACAAAGTAAAAAAAATAAAAAATCTGATTGAAAATCAAACTATCTAATTATTTTGTTTTTTTTTAATCATGATTTTTTCAACCTGATAAATGACCTGTGTGCGAGCCGGATTAATTAAATTAATTAAAAAGACGAGAAAGTAAAAAAAAACCTGATTGAAAATCAAACTAATCTAATTTTTTTTTTTTTTTTTTTTAATCATGATTTTTTTCAACCCTGATAAATGACCTGTCTGCGAGCCGGATTCAATTAAGCTAGTAATTCCGAGCATAATGACATCAGTGCACAAAGTGATCGGGATTCGGCGCGCGCTGTTCTAATACC